>CM057832.1:33523733-34723733 GCA_030068075.1 Paguma larvata | reverse complement strand
CAAGGAAAGGAAGGGAAGTTTTTACCTTTGTGGCTACAGCCTACGGGTATGGCGCCTCTCTATCCGGGACAGGGCCTGGCTTGTGTTCTGGCCCCTACTTTCCTCTGGAGCCAGCAGGCAGCTGAGGAAAGGAAGGGAACACAAGGTAGTCAAGAGCCCCATAAGGTGTCATCTGGCCTCCCTGGAGAGAGCAGTGTGACTAGGAAAAGGAAAAGCTTGGAAAGGCCACGTAATTCAGCACTTCCGCCTCTAAAAAAATTTCATTTGAATCAGTGAGACTGGAGGGCTGGTATCTCTCAACACAGGCATTTATGACAGTCATATTTGGAATGAATATAGGAAACAAAATAACTGTCTACCAATAAATACCTAATGATACCATTTCATATAATGGAATATTAGACATTAAAGTACATTTATAGGGGCGAGGTGTAGCTCAGGTGGTTGAGTGTCCGACTCCTTGATTTCAGCTCAGGTCATGATCTCATGGTCCTTGGTTCAAGCCCCACATTTGGCCTTGCACCGACAGTACCCAGAGTCTGCTTGGGATTCTCTCACCTCTCCTTCTGCCCCTCCCCCTGCTCGTATGTGTGCTTGTCTCTCTCCCTCTCAAAATAAAGAAGCAAAATGTTTCAAGTTACCTTTATAATTTTTATACTAGGATATCATCATACTATAATGAAAAATTAAAAGAAAGGATACAAAATTATACACAATGCTATGCTCTCAGTTAGGAAAACAATAGGGGTCAATAAAAGTGACTGGAAAGAAATTGTAGAAAAATCTAAGGGATTCTTTTTGTACCTCTGTAGTATTATCAAATATTCTAATACTATGGGCACAAAGCATATTCAGGAAAAAATATTCTCAGTACAGAAATTCCCCCTGCCTCTTACTGACATTTTGCTTTCTGAAGTTTCAATTCCTGCCCCACCACCACTCCCACCGTGGTCGGGAAGCAGAAGATGGTGTTTCTGACGAACGGCCTGGAGGTGAGTAGTAGCCCCGTGCTGCAGCACAAACCCCTGGTCACTCACCTCACCTCATCTCATCGTGTGGGCGTTTCATCATCTTGACAATGCAAAGAAGAAGGGGGCAGGCTACAGCATAATAAGATACTTGTAGAGAGAGACCACACTCACATAACTTTATCATGATATTTTGTTGTAATGGTTCTAGTTTATTTTTGATTATTGTTAATCTCTCACTGCATCCTGCTTGCAGCCACTTCTCTGAGTCTCCTGATCCCAGACACAGTTCTCAGCCCCTCACTGTGCCCTGGACCAGGCCCTGATGCCAGAGAAAGACCCCAGACACTCCCCTGCTGTGTTTCCCTTACCTCTGAGACCCTTTCTTCTTCTCCTGCCTAAATCTTATGGGAACGTTAGCCTCTGCTGGTGTTTCTCTCCCATCCTTCCTTCTAGCCCTGCAGGCTGACCGGGTGCCTCAGGTACAGAGCCTTTGTGGAGAGCACCCGTCTTCCTGGTGTGAGGCCTAGGAATCCCCATGGTACATCTTCCCCAGCAGTGAAAGGAGTCCTCGAGCAGCAGGTGTGAGCTCCTACAGGGACCCTGTCAGTCCCAGAAGCAATTTAAAGTTTGGAATGTCAAATGTGCACAGGGCACAGGCCCTAAGCATACCTGGGGGCTCTAGGGACCACACCCCCTGTCCCAATTAGAGGTAACGACCGGGACACAGTCATGACCAGGACACAGTCAAGTGGAGATGGACAAGAGCATACAGCAGATGGTGGCTTCCTCCAGAGCTTTCCTGGGGTCTCAGAGAAGCCAGCGCTCGATTCAGGGACAGACTACTTTGTCTCCATGTTGAAGTCCTAGACGTCCAGCATGGGGAGGCAGGACAAATGTCTAACAACAGCAGTAGCAGCAGCGGCAGAATTGGCTGCATTTGTTGAGTGTCTCCCATGTGCCAGTCACTGCGACGAACACTTCACAAACTCTAGTTTTAACATTGTCTCCAATTCCTCTCCAGGACATGTCATTTCTTTTTTTTTTAAATTTTTTTAACGTTTATTAATATTTGAGAGAGAGACAGAGTGTGAGCAGGGGATCGGCAGAGAGAGAAAGGGAGCCAAAGAATCTGAAGCAGGCTCCAGGCTCTGAGAAGTTAGCACAGAGCCCGACTTGGGGTTCGAACCCATGAACTGTGAGATCCCGACCTCAGCCGAAGTCAGACTCTCAACCAACTGAGCCACCCAGATGCCCCAAGGACATGTCATTTCTTGTCTTTTTGATTCTAGGGATTCTGACAGGTGTGAGATAGTATTTGGATTGGATTTCCCTGATGACGAGTGATGTTGAGCATCGTTTGTCATGTCCTTGACCATCTGTAGGCCATCTCTGGAGAAATGTCTATTCAGGTTCTCTACTCACTTTTAATCAAATTATTTGTAGGTTTTTTTTTTTATGGTGTTGAGTTTTATGTGTTTGTGTTATATTTTGGATATTAACCGAATATACTATCAAATATATTGTTTGCAAATATTTTCTCCCATACAGTAGGTTGCCTTTATGTTTAGCTGACCAGTTTCCTCACTGTGCAAAAGCTTTTAAGTTTAGTGTAGACCAAGAGTTTATTTTTGCTTTTGTTTCCCTTGCCTGAGTACACATACCCCGAAAAATGTTGCTAAAGCCAGTATTGCTAAGCGAATATTCAAGAAGTTGCTGCCTATGTTTTCCTGAGGAGTTTTATGGTTTCGTGTCTTTAATCCATTTTTATTTTGTTTTAGTGTGTGATAAGAGAAAGTGGTCCAGTGTCAGTCTTTTGCATGTAGTTCTCCAGGTTTCTCAACACCGTTTACTTTTTTCATGTTTATTTTTTTATTTTTGAGAGTGAGCGTGCGCCAGTGGGCAGGGACAGAGAGACAGGGAGAGAGGGTATCCCAAGCAGGCTCCTGTCTGTCACGCAGAGCCCTTCGTGAGGTTTGATCTCACCATCATGAAATCATGATCTGAGATGAAGACTGATGCTTAACCGACTGAGCAACCTAGGCACCCCAACTTCTATATTCTTTCTATAGTGCTGGCTTGTTGGAGATGAATTCCTTCAGTTTTTGTTTGCTGGGGAAAACATTAATCTCTCCTATTCTGAATAACAGGTTAGCTGGGTACAGGATTCTTGGTTGCATGTCCTTCCTGCTCATCACGTTGAATATATCCTGCCATTCCTTTCTGGCTTGCCATGTTTCTGTAGATAAGTCTGCTACTATCCTTATGTGTCTGCCCTTGTATGTTAAGTCCCTTTTGTTTCTAGCTGCTTTCAGGATTCTCTCTCTGTCTTTATATTTGGCCAATTTCACAATGATATGTCGTGCCGAGGGTCTACTCAAGTTACATCTGAGGGGAGTTCTCTGTGCCTCTTGAATTTCCATGCCCATTTCCTTCCTCATGTTGGGGAAGTTCTCAGCAATGATTTGTTCAAGTACCCCTTCGACTCCTTTCTCTCTCTCTTCTTCCTCTGGAACTCCTATGATACGGATATTGTTTCATCTGAGTGCATCCCTCAGCTCTTGAATTCTCCTTTCATGTTCCTGGATCAGCTTCTCTCTCTTTTTATCTGCTTCCTCTTTTTCCATAAGTTTATCTTCTAATGCACTTACTCTTTCTTCTACCTCTTCAATCCGTGCTGTGGCTGCTTCCAATTTGCCTTGTATTTCATCCAAGGCCTTTTTGAATTCTTGCTGACCATTTTTAAGGTCCTTGAACTCTGCTGGACGGGACCCCTTGCGTTCATCTATGCTTTTTTCCTGCCCAGCGATTAGTTTTATGATTATCATTTTATATTTGTGCTCTGTTATGTTGCTTATATCTGTTTTCATCAATTCTTGAGCTGTCACTACTTCCTGTAGATTCTTTTGAGGAGAATTCTTCCTTTTCATCATTTTGGCTAGGTGTGTTTTGGATTGTTTCTTGGAGTTGCCCTGGAAAAGGAAACAGACTGACAGAAAAACAGACAACCGAAATACTCAAACGTACCAACAAATGATACAGACAAGCGGTTCACAACAGAGAAAAGAATAACAAATGACACTCTGAGGGCAATGTCCTGAAGTACCAGCTACACGTTAAGGACAGGGTATGTTGTGTGCTGGTGGCAGAGCGTCTACAGAGAGAATAATGACAGTTGCAGGGGGAAGAAGGAAATGGTCTTTGCCCAGGTAGGGTGACTAAAGAGCTTAATCCAGACTGAGAGAAATCAGAATAAGGATGGTTGCAAGGAAAAAGGAATGAAGACAGAAATTGCTTGGATGAGATTATGTGGCCTGGTTATTCCAGAGAGAGAGATAGGGAAGTACAGAGGGAGGTGTAGAACATGCCTTGAGAGAGTGGGTTAAAATTCTGTTTAAGTCAGCCAGGACCCTGGATAGTCAGCTCAGGAGTAGGGATTAGTAAGAATAAAGGGGAGCATATATTTAAAAATGAAATGACCTGGAGTTACTCCAGGCAGCGGTCTGAACTTGGCCTCTGTAGCTCCCACTGAGTGGTGTCACTCCTGTGTGATGGGCGTGGTTTAGTGTAGGCGGGTTGTCTCCACTGAGGCAGGGATGGCTCTGGGGGTGACTTCCTGGGCTGGTGCTTGTGGACCAGTAAGACAACAATGGCGTCCCTTCAGTCCTTTGTTCCCAGTCCCAGGGCTTCCACTTGCCCCCTTGTTTCTGTCCTTACTCCGCTATGGGCGCCTGCGCAGTGCGGTCCACTGGACGGTGGGCACCTGCCTGCCTGCCACCCCCGATCCTGCTGCAAATGTGTCAGGGTTAGAGGCGCTCCGCAGGCCACTCGGGCGCTGAGGGCTCCCCGCTCAGCTGGCGGTGGCACCTGGCGCGCACTCCCCGCTGGAGCCGGCGGCTGGCGGCGGCGGTGGCGGCAGTCCCAGCGGTCGCTTGCTCCCCACGCTGCTGGCGGCTGAGCGACTCTGGGCCGGCGGGCTGACTGCGCCTTCCTCGGCGGTCCCGCACAAGGAGAGTTCTGCTGAGTTCTGCTGTTAGACACAGAGCTTCTCCTCCTAAGCCGTGTCTTTAGGGGCTGGATGGTGGTGGTCTCCCCCTCTCTGCCCTCTCCTTCGGATGTTGGGCACTTTCCCCGCTGTCCCCGGCTCACCCTCCCCTCAGCTCAGCTTCCCGAGTTCGTTTGGTCCGTTCTAGATTAAACTCACGGTCCTAGGACGTTGTCTGGGTACCTTCCGTTCCTTGTAGGCTACAACACCTTTTCTGCCAGATTCTTGGAGTTGAGAATCTCCCTGTTTCAGTCCCTCTCAATTCAAAACACAGGGGAAACTTTGGGCCTCCCTACTCCTCCGCCATCTTGGCCCCCCTCCCACCTATGTTCTTTTTAACTCAGTCTGTCAATGTCAGAGAATTTAATATAACTTGCCCCCAAACTGCTTCTCTTCATCCGCTACCATCTCTGAAACTCATTCATTTGGGGTCTATTGGTTCTAGCTAGGAGCCATGTCTTGCTCATGTCCACATGGTACACAGTACTGTGCAGCATTCCCGATACTACTACTACCACCACCACTGTGAGGACTGCTATCTTGGAGTACTATAGTGTTTGCCATAAATAAGCACTTATTTATAGCACCTTTTCTAATTTGTCTAAAAAAAAAGGGTTAAGGTTTAAAATATGAAGAAATAGACCGAGAAAGGTTAAGCCACCTGCCCAAGGTCATAGGTAAGAAATGTTCCCCGTTTTATTGTGCTGAGCTATGGAGGCTCAGAATGCAACAGAGTTTTCCATCTCTTGGACCTTCACAGTGTACTTCAACATTTTAAAGACTTTGAGAAGACCTGAAACAAAGAAATGTGTCAAATTTTAGCCCGCTAAAGGCTTAAATATTTTAGCCTCTGTCTTTCTCTTAATGTATCACTTTTCTTTCTTTCTTTCTTTCTTTCTTTCTTTCTTTCTTTCTTTCTTTCTTTCTTTCCTTTTCTTTTCTTTTCTTTTCTTTTCTTTTCTTTTCTTTCTTTCTTTCTTTCTTTCTTTCTTTCTTTCTTTCTTTCTTTCCTCCCTCCCTCCCTCCCTCCCTCCCTCCCTCCCTCCCTCCCTCCCTCCCTTCCTTCCTTCCTTCCTTCCTTCCTTCCTTCCTTCCTTCCCTCCCTCCCTCCCTCCCTCCCTCCCTCCAATAATCTGAGTTATTATCTAAAAGAAAACTACCATTTCTATTGGGAATTGTATAAGTGGTAAACATCAAATTCCAACTCTATTCCCCTTCTTGAATTTAACTAAGTAGCAGTATTTCATAATGTGAAGTGGATTGACAAAAAATAGCCTCAATTTTCTCATAGCTGAAAAGCAATGCAGTTTATCAGACTAGATTATTTCTGTCCAAAAGCTCTCTATGTGGAGACCTTGTCTTTGTCTCCTCTTAGTCCTTCAGGCAAACTGAATCCTATAAGGAAAATTTCGTCTTCCTCCTTGTTCCTCTGGCTGTTCGGGTGAGTCCAGTAGGAACGACAAAGTTGTTGTGAGAGCCCTCTCTCTGTACAGAGTCATCTTAAGCTTAACATAGTATGGCCCACTCACTTGCTCCAATGGTCCCTTTCTCTTAGGTTTTAGCATGTGTTTAGAATATCTTGACATTACATTAGCAATTTATGTCTGAATCTGTTGAAGCTCTCGGGTATTTGGATTAAAGTCAGATTTACCATGTGACAAGTTACACATTCCCTGAAAATGAACAGAAAGGCAAGAGATCATTCCAGTTAACGTGACTTGGCTTTTGAGTGGCAGCTGTAATGATCGAAAGTCCTCTCTTCCCCAGAAGTGAAAACCGTAGTGGACAGCTCCTCCATCACTGGGCGAAGTATTTCTGAGCCACCAGGTTCCTCACAGCAGCCTTCACGTCCTTGTTCCTGAGGCTGTAGATGATGGGGTTGAGCATGGGGGTCACCACTCCATAGAAGAGAGGGATGAGCTTGTCTGAAAGGTCTTCTTTGTCTGCTCCCAGGGAATCCTTAGACTTGGGCTTCCCATACATGACAAATAAGGTCCCGTAGAAGATGACCACCACAGTGAAGTGGGCAGAGCAGGTGGAGAAGGCCTTTTTCCTCCCCTCAGCTGAGGGGATCCGCAGGATGGTGGCAATGATGAAGACATAAGAGACAGAGATGAACAGAACTGGGACCCCCAGAAAGATCACATTTGTCACCCCCATGCTGATCACATTGATGGTGATGTCAACACAGGCCAACTTCAGGACAGCCAGGATCTCACAGCCGAGGTGGTTGATGATGTTGTTCCCACAGAAGGGCAGCTGAATTGTCAAGGATGTGTGTACCACAGAAGCAGCTCCTCCGATTGTCCAAGAACTGACAACCATGGACACATAGACGGACCTGCTCATGACCACAGGGTATCTCAGGGGGTTACAGATGGCCACATAGCGATCAAACGCCATCATGCCCAGAAGCACACACTCTGTGGCTCCCATGGCAAAGGAGAGGAACATCTGCACGGCACAGCCTGAGAAGGAGATGGTTTTCCTGGGAGTGAGGAAGCCGTCCAGGATTAGAGGGACTGAGGTGGTTGTGTAGCAGATGTCCAGAAAGGAGAGGTTCCCCAGGAAGAAGTACATGGGTGTGTGCAAGCGGGAGTCAAGGATGGTCACCAGGATGAGGACCCCATTGCCCAGCAGGATCACCAGGTACATCAGTAAAATGAGCACAAAGAATGTTTTCTCCAGCCTTGGGTGGGCTGACAGTCCCAGGAGAATGAACCCCACCACGGGGGAGGACCAATTGGCTTTTTCCATGCGATGTCCCTTCTGTCATCAGCAAAGTACAAAAGCAGCACATCAGGCTTTCTTGAGAAGAGTCTCGGGCATCTAGTATGCCGTCAGGTCTCTGCTACATAAGAGGAGAGCATATGTGTGTAAGAGAAAAATGGCTGTAAGAGACAGTAGGTAGGAGTGTTTGGCTCTTAGATGAGAGAAGGTCAGGACTGGAACACAGCAAGCTTACAGTGGCCTAGCACTGAGGTAAAGCCTCAAATGTTCCGGCCAACTGTGTGAGAAGGGTTTTTCTGCTGTTGCATCCTCATTGTCCGGAAAAGCAACTGAGTCCCAGAGAGGGAGAGTGACCTGAGTCACTGAGCAAGTTGGTGAAAGAGGCAGGACTGGAGCCCAAGAGAGCTGATCCCCAGTGAAGGAGGACTTTTCCTCTGCTTTATGATCAATTGCTGGAACTGCTGAAAATTATTTCTTATTAATGTAAGTGTATAGAAATTTAATTTAATCTAGGCTTTCTTAGATTCTTGGAGAGGAGAATCTCCAAGCTTAGAACTAGCAATTCTTAGAAGTAGCATTTTTCAAGCTTCTGTAAACATCGATAACGTTTGGAAGGAACTTATATAAAAGAGTTAGTCCACATCCAGACAGAATGTAGCCTAGGTAAAGGCTCAGCCGTGACGAGGATTACTACTTCAGTCTGTCCAGCCTCAGCAACACAGACTTGACTGTCGTCAGAATTGGGATCTGCCTATTTTAAGACACATTATTAGCAATATTGGGGGAAGTTCCCTAAGGGGCAGAACTTTATGCAGTCAACACAAGGATTAATTGGAGGGTGCGAACCCACATTATGGCAGGACAGCATGCAGCTCACTGAGCAGTTAACGCAATTCTTACCAACCATGCTGACTGCAGTAATCAGATAGCAGGATCTATGGCATTGACTTCTAATCCCAGCTCATTTGAATCTTCATAACATTCTTAGCCAGGGGTGACCAAGGCATGTTTTTTCTTGCCCTTTTATGTTTACACTTTATTCTTGGGTAATATTCTGGCTCTCTGCCTCCATTCTTGTGTTCCACACGAGCAGCTAGCTTGTAGGAAGACCTGCCTGCCTTTGTAGAGAGGATTTCCAGTCCCTCTGCTGCTATTGCCCAGACTCTATATTCAGTATCCTCATTCATAATATTTCTCTATCTCTTTCTTACTTGCGATGGTGCGTGTGTGTGTGTGTGTGTGTGTATGAGTGGGTGGATGGTAGAACACAAGTGGTTAATATTCACAATCATCTATTCTGTGGCATATTCTTTGGAACACCCTACAGAGAAGATATTATCATTCTAGTTTTAGAGGTAAGAATAACCAAAGCTGATGGGAGCCTATGATTTGGTACATATGAGTGAATGTCAAATAGCTGCCTCACTCTCTTGCCCAGATGTTTAGAAGAGTCTGTCTCTCCAACAGCAGCTCTGTGTATTCTCTGATCCATCTCAGTGTCCAGCACAGTCTTGCTTCAGTCATGGTAGGAGTCTATGTCAGATACATTGTCAGACAGAGTAGCTCCCACCCTGAATTGAACCCAGACTCTGTCAGCCTGGGCACTATTGACATTTGGGACTAGAGAATTCTTTGTTGGTGGCGGAGGAGGGGGTTGGGTGCATGATAAGATGTTTACCGCCATCCTTGACCTCTGTGCACCTGTTGCTGGTAGCACCTGCTCCTTGAGTTGTAACACCCAAAACTGTCTCCAGACCTTGACAAATGTTTCTGGGAAGGGCAGGGGATACAAACTGTGCTCTGCAGAGAACCAGTGATCCTACCCAGGACAGGTCTCCTCCATTATGCTACCATGAGTGTCACTGTCTTCTCTGTGCTAGCCTACGACCCATTCCCATCTCTCTCAATATAGCACATGAGGGTGTTCCCGTTTGCTCAGTGCAGGCCCACTCTGGGTGCTCTGCCATGAAATTCTGTCCCAGCTCATCTCTCATTCCTGGCAGTGGCTCTCACAGCCCCAACCAGAAAATGAAAAGTAACCATCTCGGTCAGTGCCACAAGCAGGATTCCTTAGAGCCAAGGATATGCTGTGATTGCAGAGCCAAGGGCAGTGGCTTCTGTTAGAGAAGCCATCCTCTACTCTTGTCAGCCAGGGCTGTGTACACAGAAATGTCTGCTTATGAACAATATGCTGTGGGCATGAGTGTTTCTCAGGATTTGCCCCATGTGAGAGCTGCAGCCATGGAAGTCCCCGTCCCCAGCATTGAGAAGTGCTGAATGAAAGCTGGTTCAACTGGAATGAATGAAATGGCTAGGAAGATCTTGTGCGCTGAGTCCACAGCTATGGGTCCTGCCCCTGCCCATGACATGGGCATTCTGGGTGGCTTGAGGGAGTCCCTAGGCCTCAGTGTCCCCATGTGCATTATGAAAAGGCTGAACAGGTACTCCCCAGAGCATCCCAACTCTGTCATAGATATCTCAGGCCATCCTCACCAGGCAGGGCACAGTCTTTGGTGAAGGTGACTGCCTGCTCCTTTGTGTGTGTGTGTTTGTGTGTGTGTGTGTGTGTGTGTGTGTGTGTGTGTGTGTACATGCCTGCCTGTAGGGGAGACCTGAATGCTTGTTCTCCCATCAAGATGTGGCCAGCAGCAACTAGGGTTGTATCAGGCTTTGGAGGAGACTAGGGATGGAAGAGAACAAGGAGCTCTGATACCTATGGACCCCGCTGGACAGGAATCCACCTGGGAGGACAAGGAAAGGAAGGGAAGTTTTTACCTTTGTGGCTACAGCCTGTGGGTATGGCGCCTCTCTATCTGGGACAGGGCCCGGTGTGTGTTCTGGCCCCTACTTCCCTCTGGAGCCAGCAGGCAGCTGAGGAAAGGAAGGGAACACAAGGTAGTCAAGAGCCCCATAAGGTGTCATCTGGCCTCCCTGGAGAGAGCAGTTTGCCTAGGAAAAGGAAAAGCTTGGAGAGCCCACGTAATTCAGCACTTCCGCCTCTAAAAAAATTTCATTTGAATCAGTGAGACTGGAGGGCTGGTATCTCTCAACACAGGCATTTATGACAGCCATATTTGGAATGAATATAGGAAAGAAAATAACTGTCTACCAATAAATACCTAATGATACCATTTCATATAATGGAATATTAGACATTAAAGTACATTTATAGGGACGAGGTGTAGCTCAGGTGGTTGAGTGCCCGACTCTTGATTTCAGATCAGATCATACCACGGTTCCTTGGTTCAAGCCCCACATTTGGCCTTGCACCGACAGTACCCAGAGTCTGCTTGGGATTCTCTCACCTCTCCTTCTGCCCCTCCCCCTGCTCGTATGTGTGCTTGTCTCTCTCCCTCTCAAAATAAAGAAGCAAAATGTTTCAAGTTACCTTTATAATTTTTATACTAGGATATCATCATACTATAATGAAAAATTAAAAGAGAGGTTACAAAATTGTACACACTGCTATGCTCTCAGTTAGGTAACAATAGGGGTCAATAAAAGTGACTGGAAAGAAGTTATTGAAAAATCTAAGGAATTCTTTTTGTACCTCTGTAGTATTATCAAATACTCTAATACTATGGGCACAAAGTATATTCAGGAAAAAATATTCTCAGTACAGAAATTCCCCCTGCCTCTTACTGACATTTTGCTTTCTGAAGTTTCAATTCCTGCCCCACCACCACCTCCCACCGTGGTCGGGAAGCAGAAGATGGTCTTTCTGACGAACGGCCTGGAGGTGAGTAGTAGCCCCATGCTGCAGCACAAACCCCTGGTCACTCACCTCACTTCATCTCATCGTGTGGGCGTTTCATCATCTTGCATCGTCACAGGAAGAAGGGGGCAGGGTACAGCATAATAAGATACTTGTAGAGAGAGACCACACTCACATAACTTTATCATGATATTTTGTTGTAATGGTTCTAGTTTATTTTTGATTATTGTTAATCTCTCACTGCATCTTGCTTGCAGCCACTTCTCTGAGTCTCCTCATCCCAGACACAGTTCTCAGCCCCTCACTGTGCCCTGGACCAGGCCCTGATGCCAGGGAAAGACCCCAGACACTCCCCTGCTGGGTTTCCCTTTCTTCTTCTCCTGCCTAAATCTTACGGGAACGTTAGCCTCTGCTGGTGTTTCTCTCCCATCCTTCCTTCTAGCCCTGCAGGCTGACTGGGTGCCTCAGGTACAGAGTCTTTGTGGAGAGCACCCGTCTTCCTGGTGTGAGGCCTAGAATCCCCATGGCACATCTTCCCCAGCAGTGAAAGGAGTCCTCGAGCAGCAGGTGTGAGCTCCTACAGGGACCCTGCCAGTCCCAGAAGCAATTTAAAGTTTGGAATGTCAAATGTGCACAGGGCACAGGCCTAAGCATACCTGGGGGCTCTAGGGACCACACCCCCTGTCCCAATTAGAGGTAACGACCGGGACACAGTCATGACCAGGACACAGTCAAGTGGAGATGGACAAGAGCATACAGCAGATGGTGGCTTCCTCCAGAACATTCCTGGGGTCTCAGAGAAGCCAGCCCTCGATTCAGGGACAGAATACTTTGTCTCCATGTTGAAGTCCTAGAGGTCCAGCATGGGGAGGCAGGACGAATGTCTAACAGCAGCAGCAGCAGCGGCAGAATTGGCTGCATTTGTTGAGTGTCTCCCATGTGCCAGTCACTGCGACGAACACTTCACAAATTCTAGTTTTAACATTGTCTCCAATTCCTCTCCAAGACATGTCATTTCTTTTTTTTTTAATTTTTTTAACGTTTATTAATATTTGAGAGAGAGACAGAGTGTGAACAGGGGATGGGCAGAGAGAGAGAGGGAGCCAAAGAATCTGAAGCAGGCTCCAGGCTCTGAGCAGTTAGAACAGAGCCCGACATGGGGTTCGAACCCATGAACTGTGAGATCCCGACCTCAGCCGAAGTCAGACACTCAACCAACTGAGCCACCCAGATGCCCCAAGGACATGTCATTTCTTGTCTTTTTGATTCTAGGGATTCTGACAGGTGTGAGATAGTATTTGGATTGGATTTCCCTGATGATGAGTGATGTTGAGCATCATTTGTCATGTCCTTGACCATCTGTAGGCCATCTCTGGAGAAATATCTATTCAGGTTCTCTACTCACTTTTAATCAAATTATTTGTGGATTTGTTTTTTTTTTATGGTGTTGAGTTTTATGTGTTTGTGTTATATTTTGGATATTAACCAAATATATTATCAAAAATATTGTTTGCAAATATTTTCTCCCATACAGTGGGTTGCCTTTATGTTTAGCTGACCAGTTTCCTTCACTGTGCAAAAGCTTTTAAGTTTAGTGTAGACCAAGAGTTTATTTTTGCTTTTGTTTCCCTCGCCTCAGTACACATACCCCGAAAAATGTTGCTAAAGCCAGTATTGCTAAGCCAATATTCAAGAAGTTGTTGCCTATGTTTTCCTGAGGAGTTTTATGGTTTTGTGTCTTTAATCCATTTTTATTTTGTTTTAATGTATGATAAAAGAAAGTGGTCCATTGTCAGTCTTTTGCATGTAGTTCTCCAGGTTTCTCAACATCATTTACTTTTTTCATGTTTATTTTTTTATTTTTGAGAGTGAGCGTGCGCCAGTGGGCAGGGACAGAGAGACAGGGAGAGAGGGTCCCAAGCAGGCTCCTGTCTGTCACACAGAGCCCTATGTGAGGTTTGATCTCACCATCATGAAATCATGATCTGAGCTGAAGACAGATGCTTAACCGACTGAGCAACCTAGGCACCCCAACTTCTATATTCTTTTTATAGTGCTGGCTTGTTGGAGATGAATTCCTTCAGTTTTTGTTTGCTGGGGAAAACATTAATCTCTCCTTCTGTTCTGAATGACAGGTTAGCTGGGTACAGGATTCTTGGTTGCATGTCCTTCCTGCTCATCACGTTGAATATATCCTGCCATTCCTTTCTGGCGTGCCATGTTTCTGTAGATAAGTCTGCTACCATCCTTATGTGTCTGCCCTTGTATGTTAAGTCCATTTTGTTTCTAGCTGCTTTCAGGATTCTCTCTCTGTCTCTATATTTTGCCAATTTCACAATGATGTGTCGTGCAGAGGGTCTATTCAAGTTACGTCTGAGGGGAGTTCTCTGTGCCTCTTGGATTTCCATTCCCGTTTCCTTCCTCTTGTTGGGGAAGTTCTCAGCAATGATTTGTTCAAGAACCCCTTCGACTCCTTTCTCTCTCTCTTCTTCCTCTGGAATTCCTATGATACGGATATTGTTTCGTTTGAGTGCATCGCTCAGCTCTCGAATTCTCCTTTCCTGTTCCTGGATCAGCTTCTCTCTCTTTTTATCTGCTTCCTCTTTTTCCATAAGTTTATCTTCTAATGCACTTACTCTTTCTTCTACCTCTTCAATCCGTGCTGTGGCTGCTTCCAATTTGCCTTGTATTTCATCCAAGGCCTTTTTGAATTCTTGCTGACCATTTTTAAGGTCCTTGAACTCTGCTGGGCGGGACCCCTTGCATTCATCTATGCTTTTTTCCAGTCCAGCGATGAGTTTTATGATTATCATTTTATATTTGTGCTCTGTTATGTCGCTTATATCTGTTTTCATCAATTCTTGAGCTGTCACTACCTCCTGTAGATTCTTTTGAGGAGAATTCTTCCTTTTCATCATTTTGGCTAGGTGTGTTTTGGATTGTTTCTTGGAGTTGCCCTGGAAAGGGAAACAGACTGACAGAAAAACAGACAACTGAAATACTCAAACGTACCAACAAATGATACAGACAAGCGGTTCACAACAGAGAAAAGAATAACAAATGACACTCTGAGGACAATGTCCTGAAGTACCAGCTACACATTAAGGACAGGGTATGTTGTGTGCTGGTGGCAGAGCGTCTACAGAGAGAATAATGACAGTTGCAGGGGGAAGAAGGAAATGGTCTTTGCCCAGGTAGAGGGACTAAAGAATTTAATCCAGACTGAGAGAAATCAGAATAAGGATAGTTGCAAGGAAAAAGGAATGAAGACAGAAATTGCTCGGATGAGATTATGTGGCCTGGTTATTCCAGAGAGAGAGATAGGGAAGTACAGAGGGAGGTGTATGTAGAACATGCCTTGAGAGAGTGGGTTTAAATTCTGTTTAAGTCAGCCAGGACCCTGGATAGTCAGCTCAGGAGTGGGGATCAGTAAGAAGAATAAAGGGGAGCATATATTTAAAAACGAAATGACCTGGAGTTACTCCAGGCAGCGGTCTGAACTTGGCCTCTGTAGCTCCCGCTGAGAGGTGTCACTCCGTGCAGATGGGCTGGTTTAGTGTAGGCGGGTGGTCTCCACTGAGCCAGGGTTGGCTCTGGGGGTGACTTCCTGGGCCGGTGCTTGTGGACCAGTAAGACAACAATGGCGTCCCTTCAGTCCTTTGTTCCCAGTCCCAGGGCTTCCACTCACCCCCTTGTTTCCGTCCTTACTCCTCTTTGGGCGCCCGCGCTGTGCGGTCCGCTGGTCGGTGGGTGCCTGTCTGTGACCCGCGATCCTGCTGCAAATGTGTCAGGGTTAGAGGTGCTCCGCAGGCCACTCAGGTGCTGAGGGCTCCCGCTCAGCTGGCGGTGGCGCCTGGCTCGCACTCCCCACTGGAGCCAGCAGCCGCGGTGTTGGCGGCGGTCCTGGCAGTCGCTTGCTCCCCACGCTGCTGGCGGCTGAGCGGCTGAGCGACTCTGGGCCGGGCGGGCTGACTGTGCCTCCGCCCGTGGTCCCGCACAAGGAGAGTTCTGCTGAGTTCTGCTGTTAGACACAGAGCTTCTCCTCCTAAGCCCTGTCTTTAGGGGCTGGATGGTGGTGGTCTCCCCTCTCTGGCCCTCTCCTTCGGATGTTGGGCACTTTCCCCGCTGTCCCCAGGCTCACCCTCCCCTCAGCTCAGCTTCCCGAGTTCGTTTTGTCCGTTCTAGATTAAACTCACGGTCCTAGGGCGTTGTCTGGGTACCTTCCGTTCCTTGTAGGCTACAACACCTTTTCTGCCAGATTCTTGGAGTTGAGAATCTCCCTGTTTCAGTCCCTCTCAATTCAAAACACAGGGGAAACTTTGGTCCTCCCTACTCCTCCGCCATCTTGGCCCCCCTCCCACCTATGTTCTTTTTAACTCAGTCTGTCAATGTCAGAGAATTTAATATAACTTGCCCCCAAACTGCTTCTCTTCATCCGCTACCATCTCTGAAACTCATTCATTTGGTATCTATTGGTTCTAGGTAGGAGCCATGTCTTGCTCATGTCCACATGGTACACAGTACTGTGCAGCATTCACGATACTACTACTACCACTACCACCACCCTGACGACTGCTATCTTGGAGTACTATTGTGTTTACCATAAATAAGCACTTATTTATAGCACCTTTTCTAATTTGTCTAAAATCAAATGGTTAAGTTTCAAAATAAGAAGAAATAGACTGAGAAAGGTTAAGCCACCTGCCCAAGGTCATAGGTAAGAAAATGTTCCCCGTTTTATTGTGCTGAGCTCTGGAGGCTCAGAATGCAATAGAGTTTTCATCTCTTGGACATTCACAGTGTACTTCAACATTTTAAAGACTTTGAGAAGACCTGAAACAAAGAAATGTGTCAAATTTTAGCCAGCTAAAGGCTTAAATATTTTAGCCTCTGTCTTTCTCTTAATGTATCACCTTTCTTTCTTTCTTTCTTTCTTTCTTTCTTTCTTTCTTTCTTTCTTTCTTCCTTCCTTTCTTTCTTTCTTTCTTTCTTTCTTTCTTTCTTTCTTTCTTTCTTTCTTTCTTTCTTTCTTTCTTTCTTTCTTTCTTTCTTTCTTTCCTCCCCCCTCCCTCCCTCCCTCCCTCCCTCCCTGCCTTCCTTCCTTCCTTCCCTCCCTCCCTCCCTCCAATAATCTGAGTTATTATCTAAAAGAAAACTACCATTTCTATTGGGAATTGTATAAGTGGTAAACATCAAACTCCAACTCTATTCCCCTTCTTGAATTTAACTAAGTAGCAGTATTTCATAATGTGAAGTGGATTGACAAAAAATAGCCTCAATTTTCTTATAGCTGAAAAGCAATGAGTTTATCAGACTAAATTATTTCCGTCCAAAAGCTCTCTATGTGGAGACCTTGTCTTTGTCTCCTCTTAGTCCTTCAGGCAAACTGAATCCTATAAGGAAAATTTCGTCTTCCTCCTTGTTCCTCTGGCTGTTCGGGTGAGTCCAGTAGGAATGACAAAGTTGTTGTGAGAGCCCTCTCTCTGTACAGAGTCATCTTAAGCTTAACGTAGTATGGCCCACTCACTTGCTCCGATGGTCCCTTTCTCTTAGGTTTTAGCATGTGTTTAGAATATCTTGACATTACATTAGCAATTTATGTCTGAATCTGTTGAAGCTCTCGGGTATTTGGATTAAAGTCAGATTTACCATGTGACAAGTTACACATTCCCTGAAAATGAACAGAAAGGCAAGAGATCATTCCAGTTAACGTGACTTGGCTTTTGAGTGGCAGCTGTAATGATCGAAAGTCCTCTCTTCCACAGAAGTGAGAACTGCAGTGGACAGCTCCTCCATCACTGGGCGAAGTATTTCTGAGCCACCAGGTTCCTCACAGCAGCCTTCACGTCCTTGTTCCTGAGGCTGTAGATGATAGGGTTGAGCATGGGGGTCACCACTCCATAGAAGAGAGGGATGAGCTTGTCTGAAAGGTCTTCTTTGTCTGCCCCCAGGGAATCCTTAGACTTGGGCTTCCTGTACATGACAAATAAGGTCCCATAGAAGATGACCACCACAGTGAGGTGGGCAGAGCAGGTGGAGAAGGCCTTTTTCCTCCCCTCAGCTGAGGGGATCCGCAGGATGGTGGCAATGATGAAGACATAAGAGACAGAGATGAACAGAACAGGGACGCCCAGAAAGATCACATTTGCTACCCCCATGCTGATCACATTGATGGTGATGTCAACACAGGCCAACTTTAGGACAGCCAGGATCTCACAGCCAAGGTGGTTGATGATGTTGTTCCCACAGAAGGGCAGTTGAATTGTCAAGGATGTGTGTACCACAGAAGCAGCTCCCCCAATTGTCCAGGAACTGACAACCATGGGCACATAGACGGACCTGCTCATGACCACAGGGTATCTCAGGGGGTTACAGATGGCCACATAGCGATCAAAGGCCATCATGCCCAGAAGCACACACTCCGTCCCTGCCATGGCAAAGGTGAGGAACATCTGCACAGCACAGCCTGAGAAGGAGATGGTTTTCCTGGGAGTGAGGAAGCCGTCCAGGATTAGAGGGACTGAGGTGGTTGTGTAGCAGATGTCCAGAAAGGAGAGGTTCCCCAGGAAGAAGTACATGGGTGTGTGCAAGCGGGAGTCAAGGATGGTCACCAGGATGAGGACCCCATTGCCCAGCAGGATCACCAGGTACATCAGGAGAATGAGCACAAAGAATGTTTTCTCCAGCCTTGGGTGGGCTGAGAGTCCCAGGAGAATGAACCCCACCACGGGGGAGGACCAATTGGCTTTTTCCATGCGATGTCCCTTCTGTCATCAGCAAAGTACAAAAGCAGCACATCAGGCTTTCTTGAGAAGAGTCTCAGGCATCTAGTATGCCGTCAGGTCTCTGCTACATAAGAGGAGAGCATATGTGTGTAAGAGAAAAATGGCTGTAAGAGACAGTAGGTAGGAGTGTTTGGCTCTTAGATGAGAGAAGGTCAGGACTGGAACACAACAAGCTTACAGTGGCCTAGCACTGAGGTAAAGCCTCAAATGTTCCGGCCAACTGTGTGAGAAGGGTTTTTCTGCTGTTGCATCCTCATTGTCCGGAAAAGCAACTGAGACCCAGAGAGGGAGAGTGACCTGAGTCACTGAGCAAGTTGGTGAAAGAGGCAGGACTGGAGCCCAAGAGAGCTGATCCCCAGTGAAGGAGGACTTTTCCTCTGCTTTATGATCAATTGCTGGAACTGCTGAAAATTATTTCTTATTAATGTAAGTGTATAGAAATTTAATTTAATCTAGGCTTTCTTAGATTCTTGGAGAGGAGAATCTCCAAGTTGAAAACCAGCAATTCTTAGAAGTAGCAAATTTTCAAGCTTCTGTAAACATCGATAACGTTTGGAAGGAACTTATATAAAAGAGTTAGTCCACATCCAGACAGAATGTAGCCTAGGTAAAGGCTCAGCTGTGACGAGGATTCCTTCTTCAGTCTGTCCAGCCTCAGCAACACAGACTTGACTGTCGTCAGAATTGGGATCTGCCTATTATAAGACACATTAATAGCAATATAGGGGGAAATTCCCTAAGGGGCAGAACTTTATGCAGTCAACACAAGGATTAATTGGAGGGTGCGAACCCACATTATGGCAGGACAGCATGCAGCTCACTGAGCAGTTAACGCAATTCTTACCAAACGTGCTGACTGCAGTAATCAGATAGCAGGATCTATGGCATTGACTTCTAATCCCAGCTCATTAAAATCTTGGTGACATTCTTAGCCAGGGGTGACCAAGGCATGTTTTGTCTTGCCCTTTTATGTTTACACTTTATTCTTGGGTAATATTCTGGCTCTCTGCCTCCATTCTTGTGTTCCACACGAGCAGCTAGCTTGTAGGAAGACCTGCCTGCCTTTGTAGAGAGGATTTCCAGTCCCTCTGCTGCTATTGCCCAGACTCTATGATTCAGTATCCTCATTCATAATATTTCTCTATCTCTTTCTTACTTGCGATGGTGCGTGTGTGAGTGTGTGTGTGTGTGTGTGTGTGTGTGTGTGTGTGTGTGAGTGGGTGGATGGTAGAACACAAGTGGTTAATATTCACAATCATCTATTCTGTGGCATATTCTTTGGAACACCCTACAGAGAAGATATTATCATTCTAGTTTTATAGGTAAGAATAACCAAAGCTGATGGGAGCCTATGATTTAGTACATATGCGTGAATGTCAAATAGCTGCCTCACTCTCTTGCCCAGATATTTAGAAGAGTCTGTCTCTCCAACAGCAGCTCTGTGTATTCTCTGATCCATCTCAGTGTCCAGCACAGTCCTGCTTCAGTCATGGTAGGAGTCTATGTCAGATACATTGTCAGACAGAGTAGCTCCCACCCTGAATTGAACCCAGACTCTGTCAGCCTGGACACTATTGACATTTGGGACTAGAGAATTCTTTGTTGGTGGCGGGGGTGGGGGGGTACTGTCCTGTGCATGATAAGATGTTTACCGCCATCCTTGACCTCTGTGCACCTGTTGCCAGTAGCACCTGCTCCTTGAGTTGTAACACCCAAAACTGTCTCCTGACCTTGACAAATGTTTCTGGGAAGCGCAGGGGATACAAACTGTGCTCAGCAGAGAACCAGTGATCCTACCCAGGACAGGTCTCCTCCATTATGCTACCATGAGTGTCACTGTCTTCTCTGTGCAAGCCTACGACCCTTTCCCATCTCCCTCAATATAACACATGAGGGCGTTCCCGTTTGCTCAGTGCAGACCCACTCTGTGTGCTCCTTCGTGAAATTCTGCCCCAGCTCATCTCCCATTCCTGGCACTGGCTCTCCCAGCCCCTCCAGAAAATGAAAGGTAAACATCTCAGTCAGTGCCACATGCAGGAGTCCATAGTGGCAAGGATATGCTGTGATTACAGAGGCCAGGGACAGTGGCTTCTGTCAGGAAGCCATCTTGTGTACTCCCATCAGCCAGGGCTGTGCGCACAGAAGCGTCTGCCCATGAACGATGTGCTGTGGGCATGAGTGTTTCCCAGGGTTTTCCCCGTGTGAGAGCAGCAGCCGTGGAAGTCCTAGTCCCCAGCATGGAAAAGTGCTGAATGAAAGTTGGTTCGCCTGGCAGGGCGCAGTCTTTGGTGAAGGTGACTGCCTGCTCCTTTGGGTGTGTGTGTGTGTGTTTGTGTGTGTGTGTGTGTGTCTGTGTCTGTGTGTGTGTGTGCATGTGTGTGCGTGCATGCTTGCGTGTTCCAAGGAGGAGGTCTGAGTGCTTGGTCTCACATCAAGATGTGGCCAGCAGGAACTAGGGCTGTATCAGGCTTTGGAGGAGACTCGGGATGGAAGAGAACCAGGACCTTTGACTCCTACAGCCCCAGCTGGGCAGGAGTCCACTTGGGAGAGGGAGAAAGGGAAGGGAAAGCGGTGTAGTCCGAGTCCCATACACTGTTGTCTGGCCTCCCTGGAGAGCAATTTGCCTCGAAAAAGGTTAAACCAGAAAAGCCCACAAAATTCAGCAATTTCACTTCTGGGAAAACATTTAAATCGATGAGAGTGGAGGGCTGCTATCTCTCAATAAAGGCATTTGTTACAGCTATATTTGTGAGTGAATATAGGAAACAAAATAACTCTCTACCAATAAATACGTGATAATCCTATTTCACATATTGGATTATTAGACATTAAAATTACATTTATAATTTTTACACTATTACATCATTACACTACAATATAAATTAAAAGGGAGAATACAAAATTGTACACACTGTTATAATCTCATTTCGGTAAACAGTACATATGGATAAAAGTGACTCAAAGAATTATAGAAAAATTACTAGAGGAGGGGATTCCTCTTTACCCTCTTCAGTATTATTCGATATTCTAATACTATGGGCACAAATGTATTCGGGGGAAAAAATAAATCTCGGCACAGTAATACCCCCTCCCCCACTTACCAACATTTTGCATTCTGAAGTTTCACTTCCTGCTCTGCCACCACCTCCAAGTGTGGTCTGGAAGCAGAAGAATGTCTTTCTGAGTAAGCCATGTAGTAGTAGACTCACAACACCTAAGCCACTCACCTCATTTCATCTCATCGTGTGGGCATTTTATCATCTTGCATCATCACAAGAAGAACGGGGTGGGGGGCGTGCAGCATAATAAGGTACTTTGAGAAAAAGACCACATTCACATAACTTTTATTATGATATTTTGTTACAATTGTTCTATATAATCTTGGCTATTGTTAATTTCTCACTGTGCCGGATTTAGAAATTAAATTTTATCATAGGCATGTGTGTATAGGAAGACACAGTATACACAGGGTTCAGTAGTATACGTGGTTTCAGGGATTTACTGGGGGTCTTGGGATGTATCCCCCGTGAATAAGAGGAGACTGCTGTATCTATAGGAAGAAAGTGAGAAAAATGGAAAGAACTAGCCACGGACTGGGAATCAGACCCAGGTTTGGGTCCCAACCTGCCTGTCTTGCTCACTCTCCGACCCTGAGGAAGGCTCAGTCTTCGGGGAAATTTCAGCATGATGGGGTCTGGGAACATGGCTGCCTCCTTCCCCGGGCTCTGAGCTCCTTCCAGGGATGACTGAGCAGCAACATCAGGCAGAGGTTTGGTCACTGGTGAGCTCTGTAGAGCAGGAGGGATTGCCTGGGCTTAGCCTCAGCTGCTCACAGTCAGTTGCAGGCTGGAAGTTTCTGAGCACACAGGCAGGGTGAGGAACAAAGTCCATCTTTGGAAAATGCTCGGCACAAGTCATGGCCACCACCTCTGTCCCCACCACAGCCCAGTACTCCCTACCTGCATTCTGCTTGCAGCTGCTTCTCTGAGTCTCCTGATCCCAGACACAGTTCTCAGATCCTCACTGTGCCCTGGACTAGACCCTGATGCCAGAGAAAAACCCTAGACACTCCTCTGCTGGGTTTCCTTTACCTCTAAGACCCTCTTTCTTCTTCTCCCCCCTAAATCTTATGAGAACGTTAGCCTCTCTGGTGTTTCTCTCCATACAGACACTTCAAGGAGAGCACCTGTCATACTGGTGTGAGGCCCAGAAATCCCCATGGTACATCTTCCCCAGCAGTGAAAGGAGTCCTCGAGCAGCAGGTGTGAGCTCCTGCAGGGACCCTGCCAGTCCCAGAAGCAATTTAAAGTTTGGAATGTCAAATGTGCACAGGGCACAGGCCCTAAGCATACCTGGGGGCTCTAGGGACCTCACCCCTGTCCCAATTAGAGGTAACGACCGGGACACAGTCACGACCAGGACACAGTCAAGTGGAGATGGACAGGAGCATACAGCAGATGGCAGCTTCCTCCAGAACATTCCCTGGAGTCTCAGAGAAGCCAGCGCTCGATTCAGGGACAGACTACTTTGTCTCCATGTTGAAGTCCTAGAGGTCCAGCATGGGGAGGCAGGACGAATGTCTAACAGCAGCAGCAGCGGCGGCAGAATTGGCTGCATTTGTTGAGTGTCTCCCATGTGCTAGTCACTGCAACGAACACTTCACAAACTCTAGTTTCAACATTTTCTCTACTTCCTCTCCAGGACATGGCATTTCTTATCATTTTGATTCTAGGCATTTTGACAGGTGGTTATCTCTTAGTGGGTTTAATTTGCCTTTCCCTGATGATTAGTGATGTTGAGGGTCATTTCATGTATCTTTTAGCCATCGTTTGGCCATCTTTGGAGAAATGTCTATTCAAGTCCTCTGCCCACTTTTAATCAAATTATTTGTGGTTTTTTTTTTTTTTTTGGTGTTGAGTTTTCTGTGTTCTTGATATATTTTGGATATTAACCAAATATAGTATCGAATATATTGTTTGCAAATATTTTCTCCCATAACTTTACACTTTTAACTTAAAACGTTAAGCAGTTACCAAAAACCACATCTCTTGTGAATGCCAGAGGTGATATTTCAGTCTCAATACATCTGATTCTCTTTATCATCATTGGGTATCCTCTTCCTCCTCGTGCTTGTCATCATGATTGTTTTCACATTAGTAGACATTACTTGTACCTGAAACAAAATTTAGAAGGTACAGAAAAATGTATAATAAAAATTAAGCCTCTTTCTTATCACCTAGGTATGCTCCCTTGAGCCAACCAATATTTACAATTTCTTGTATGCCTTTTTTTTTCGGAGATCTTCTATGGATATTGTTCAGTGAGAAAAGCAAGATATGAAGACAGTGACAAATTTTGCGCAAATACACACTGTTTTAATATCTTGATTTTCTCAGTTAATATATTGGAGCTATATCTGGAAAACATGTGTACTTTTTTATACATAATTTATATCTCATTCTTTTATTTCTTTATTTTTAATGTTTATTTTTGAGAGAGAGAGAGAGAGAGAGAGAGCATGAGTGGAGGAGGGACAGAGAGAAAGGGAGATAGAGAATCTGTCAGCGCAAAGCAGGGCTCGAATCCGCAAACCGTGAGAACATGACCTGAGCCAAAGTCAGGCACTCAACCGACTGAGCCACCCAGGTGCCCCTGCCTCATTCTTTTAAATGGCTGCATATATTCCATTGTAACAACGTGCCATCACTTAATTAACCAATCTAATATTGATGGACGTTTAGATCTTCCAGTGTTTCCCAATCTTACGCTCTTATAGTCAATGTTACAACAAATATCCTTGCATATTCATCATTTAGCTCATGTGGCAAAAGCATATCTCTTCATGTTACATTTGCAATATTGCCAAGTTTCCAAATTCCTGTCATCAGCATATGAGAATGACTGTATTCCACACTCTGCTAACATATTACTTTGGTCTCTCAAGAACTCTTTTTGGTCTTTGCCAATTTGAAAGATGAGAAGTGATATCACACTGTAGTATTTAATACTTTAGGTATTTAAAATAATATAAAATGTGAAATAGCACACCTATGTAAATGTATATGAAAGTATATAAAACACGTATTTTTAATTGAAAGAATAAAAAAAAGTAGTGATCTCCTAATTTTAGGAGTAGAACATTGCCAGTACCTTGGAAGCTCGCTGGGTATTCCTTCCCTGTCCATCCTCTTCCTCTCTTCCCAGAGAAAACCACATTCCAATTTTAGTTATAATCATTTCCTTGTTTTTCATGAATTTTATGATCTATGCATACTTCCTTAAACAGTATAGTTTAGGCTTTCCTCTTTCTAAACTCCATGTCAATTGAATTGCTTGTAGTTATTCTTTTTAATTTGTTTCTTCAGTCAATATCATGTTTGTGAGGTTTATTCATATTTACAAGTGTAGCTAAATTTGTTCATTTGTACTGCCAAATTCCGTTATATGAATGTAGTACAGCTTATGTATACTTCCTTCTTTGAAGAATAATTGGGTTGCCTCCTAGTTGAATGCTGCTATAAATATTTTATACATTTCTTCTTCGTACACGTATTTCCAATTGTCCTGCTTACATCTGTGACCCATCCTTTCTCCAGTGATTTGTGATAGCCTCTCTGTTATATATCAGATGTCCAAACGTGAAGGGGTCCATTTCTGGGATCTCTATTCTTTTCCAAATGGTTTACTTGTCTGGTCCTGTGTCAATGCTACACTGTCCTAATTAATATTGCTTTTTAGTATACTTTGATACCTTGTACGGTAAGTTCCTTTATCCCCACCCAATGCTTCTTCAAATGTGTCATGGCTATTTTTAGCCCTGTGTTCTTCTATAGAAATTATGGAACCAACTTCTTGAATTCTATAATAATTGTTTGGGGGATTTAAAGATTGGTATTATATTGATTCTATAGATCAGTTTGAGGGAAACTAATATCTCCATAATACTGAATTTTCCAACCCGTGAATGGGAAATATTTCTATATTTTAATATTGTTCAAAACATGTTATAATTTATAATTTTATGCATGAAAGTCTTGGAGATCTTTTGTCAGATTTACCCCTGTATGAGAGTATTTCTATTTTAATATACATGTATTTTAATATAAATATATTAAATTTTTATATTTAAATATATCAGTATGTATATTTATTTTTAAATTTTTAAATGTTTATTTATTTTTGAGAGAGAGAGACAGAGAGAGAGACAGAGACAGAGCATGAGCAGGGGAGGTTCAGAAAGAGAGGGAGACACAGAATCCGAAGCAGGTTCCAGGTTCCGAGCTGTCAGCACAGATCCCGAAACAGGGCTCAAACTCATGAACCATGAGATCATGACCTGAGCTGAAGTCAGATGCTTAACTGACTGAGCCACCCAGGCACCCCAATACATATATTTATATTTCTTGATATCTTTAAGAATATATAGCCAAATCATGGAAAGAGACTTAGTGTCCATCAACTGATGAATGGATAAAGAAGATGTGGTATATATATACAATGGAGTCCTATGCAGCAATGAGAAAGAATTAAATCTGGCCATGTGTGGCAATATGGATAGAACTGGAGGATATTATGCTGAGTGAAATAAGTCAGGCAGAGAAAGACAGATGCCATATGTTCCCACGCATAGGTAGGCTTTGGAAGACCTAGCAGAGAACCAGGGGGGAGGGGAAGAGGGGAAGGGGGAGAAAAAAAGCTACAGAGAGGAAGGAAGACATGACATGAGAGACTCTCAAAGAATAAGAAAGAACTGAGGGGAGAGATGGGTGTGGGAGGGGGGAGAGTGGGTGATGGGAACAGAGGAGGGCACTCGTTGGATTGAGCCCTGGGTGTTGTATAGAAACCAATTTGACAATAAATTATTAAAAAAAAAGAATATTTCATGATCTGTTGCTAGAATATAAAAATGCAATGGATTTTTTTGTATATTGATTTAGTGTTGAGGAACCTTGCTAAACTCTTTTAAATATTTATAAAATTCTTTTAATGTTTTTATTTTTGAAAGAGTGAGACAGAGCCCAAGTGGGGGAGGGGCAGAGAGAGGGAGACACAGACCTGAAGCAGGCTCCAGGCTCTGAGCTGCCAGCAGAGATCTCCGCGGAGGGCTCATACTTGTGAACTATGAGATCATGACTTGAGCTGAAGTCAGATGCTTAACCAACTGAACCACCCAGCTGCCCCAACTCTCTTAAATATTTATAATATATCTTGAAGTTATTTTATATTTGCTACATAGTAGGCAATAACAACACCAGTGAATAATGAAAAATTTTTTCTTCCTTAAAATTGTTAGACTTGTCTCTTTTCTTGCCCAACTTCACTGGCTGGGACCTCCAGTTAAATGCTGAAAGTTTTTATTTTTGTCTTTGTTTTGTTTTCACCATGAATGGGTATTGTTTTTTCAAATGCTTTTCCTGTTTCACTCATTTGAGTTTGTTGTTTGTTTGTTTGTTTTTTTAATTTAGACTGTTAATATGATAGATTACGTTGACTGATCTTTGCCTGCGGAACCAGCCTGTCCTTCCCTGCTGGAGGCGATTCCCCCTTGCTGCTAGAGAGGACGAATTTCAGCTCCCCACTAGGGCTCTGCTGATTCCTTCCTGGCTGGCAGGGACAGGGCTATATAGTTGCCTCTCCCATGCCCTCCACTGACACCATAAGAAGGGTGGCCTCATTACCACAGGCATAAGTCCTGACTCTCCTTCAGATCTTCTCTGATACCGCTGACATGGGAAGGAGAAAGGGCCCCTCATTACGCAGGGTAGGGGGATGAAAGTCCAGACTTCCCACATAGTCTCCATTGACACAGTGAAGTGGGGATTTTTTACCATCTAGTGGAGATAAAAGTCCCGTGTCCCTGCTCAGCCTCCCCTGATGCCACATTAGATTTAGGATTTTGCATCAATGTTAATGGGTAGTATAGGCCTGAAAGGAGTTTATTCCTTTTCTTTTATTGAAAAAGAGCCTGGGATTTGACCAAGACTAGTATACAGTTTCTTGTATCTCAACTGAGATACAAAATGTTATATAAATGTAGAATTGCAGGTGGAGAATGCAGGGGTCAAGAGAGGGGACCATATAAAGATGCTTTTTGCTGGGCTTTGTAATTGTCAGGACATCCTAGGCTGCTAGATAGAAAACTTATTCCAATCACCTTAATCCCAAAATGAACTTTAATGTTCATACAACTGAGACGTTCAAGGGTCAATTCAGCCTCAGGCACAGCTGGAGTTAGGGACTTTACATGTCATTAGGACCCTGGGTCCCTTCATCTGTTTCTTATCTCTATTTGTTTTTTCCTGGCTTCGTTATCAACTCTGGTGGAAATATTTCCTCACTTGAAAGCGGAGAGAGTTGTCCCCAGCCTAATTCACATTCTTCTATTTGAGTCTCCAGGTGAGAACTGAGCCCTGGCCAATACCTAGACTGCAGCCTTGTGGAGGACTTGGTTGAACTCCTGACTTAAAAAACTGCAAGATTATAAATGTGTGTTGTTTTAAGCCACGAAGTTGGTGGTGAACTGCCATGCAGCAAAGAAAGCTAATACAAGACCATTTCTCTGCACGTTCCAATTAGAAATTTCCTGAGGAATGGCTCTGGTTTGTTTGACTTAGGTTACATGCCTCCATCATACCGATTGCTGTGCCAAGAGTTGGTGTACTATGATTGGCAGCCCCATTAGAATCACATAAGAGTGAGAGCAAGCAGTTCCCCCCACCCCGAAAATAATAGGTGCACAGCACAGGGTATAGCTGTCCTCTGTGGTAGCATCTTAGTGGGTCCAACTGTGTCCTATGAGTGCATATAGTGGACATTGCAAATTTGGAACCTATAGCCAAATCTGGCTATGGATTAACTGTTGTTTAATCCTCATAATACTTATCTTGATACCATTAAAGAATTTTGAGGGACACTCAGTTAAACTTTGCAAACACCAGAGGTAAACATGGAACGTGCACTGGGACAGCATCTCTGCATCCCCTCCCCCACTCCTACATTCCTTTCAGACTTTCTGTCGGAAGAGGCGATCAGATTCTGCTTCTACACCTGGTCCTTTCCTGCATTCCAGCATCTGAAATGCTCTGATTTAGGCTATTTGGGTGATTACATTCTTGACCTGTTATCTGTGATTATCTGTGATGTTTGATTGGTCGTGTTGGTGATAACTTTCATTGGATACTGTAATCTCTTGAAGATTTTAGAGACCATCCTAACCTGTGATAATTGGTCACTAGTTGTAATGAGGTGGAAGTTAATTAGCACATAAGCAGAGCTCTGAAAGCCTCCATTTGTCAGTGGTCTGTTCTAGACTCTTTGGTTACCTCCAAAAGCAAGGGCTGAGTTGAGGCTAGTTTTCTTTGCTTCTGTAACCTTTAGATCAGTGAGCTTTCACCTTTGCCTCCAAGCCCTGAGCTTGGACCTTCTTTCCCAACGAACAGGTTGTGCTTTGTCTGTCTAGGGATGGGAAAGTGGATAGAGCATGGCTCATCCCAACCTGTTAGCAAGGGGGAGAAAGGCTTTGAATGAGAGCACTTGGAGGATAGTCAAATGTCCTGAGGCTTACATTCAGGGCACTTCCTTCCTCCAAAATGGAACTCTCTCTTTTTTTCTCCTGTTAGTGTGTGATCATTATAAATATATGATATTCATATAGTTTTCTCATACTTCTTTATATATTTTCCCTAGGTATTTAAAAATTTTTGTGACTGCTGTGAATTATATATAACTACTCTAGTGTGCTTTCTTACTACTTCTAGAAGCTTTGGCATTTGATTAAAATATTTTGAGATTGAACAATGTCTGTGAATAGTTTTCTTTTTTCCTTCTTTTCATTATTTGTGGTCTTTATTTTCCTGATCTCATCTAATTAGCTAGACTCTGCAGAATGATGTAAACATTGAAAGCAGGTGTCCTAATCTAAGTTGTAGACATGCTACATGCCGATATTCTGATATTTTCTTTCATGTCAGGGATGGTTTCTTCTATTCAAGTCACCTATTTTTAAAAAGTCAGAAAGGTCCCCGAACATGACAGAGGAGTAGGAGGACCCGCTGCTCTCCAGTGTCTTTCAAACTAAAAAGAACTGAAACTAAGGGACTCTCAATCCGAGAGATCTGCAGGAAAAGGAGTTGGAGGTTACGGGGAAGAGAATGCGAAATGCAGAATATCCTGGGAGACTGAGTGAGTGTAATCTGGGAGAAAGAAAGAGAGCTGTGGAGGTGCAGACTGTAGGGAGCAGGCTCTGGGCCCTGGGTCCCTTCCACCGAAAGGCAAGGGGAAGAGAAAGAGCAGCGGGAAAAGTACCTCAGACCAGGGTGGAGAGGGAGCTTATTATTCAGTCCCTAACCACGAGGTTTTTGGAGAGAAGGTCAGTTGCTCACGGCGGAGCTAGGGGAGCTCCCTTCACTCCAGAGCCAGCGACGCTGACCCACCCCATGACACGGAGAGGCGCTGTGCCATCACTGAATTGGCTATGAGTCAGGGACACAATTTACATGGGGAAAACTGGACATGCAAGGGGCGCGCGACCACCCAACAGATCGCACTGTGCTTGCAACCCAGACAGAGTCTAGGTCAGAAACAGAGGAGTGTTTTGAGACTCCGGGTCCATGAAGAGGATGCTGGGAGGACGCCATTGTGGTCACAACAGTGCTGAGTCAGAGACTCAATGTACATAAGGCGTGGCAGTCAGAGCGAGTTAAAGGAACTCAGATGAGCTTGGGGCACACGACCGCCCAGCAAACTGCACTGCGCCTGCAACCTGGACAGAGTTGAGGTCGGAAACAGAGGAGTGATTTGAGATTCTGGGTCTGTGAAGAGGGGGCTGGGAGGACGTCATTATGGTCTGCATTCCCACAAAGCCAAACCCTAGGACTCCACCCCCCAGCGGTGGAGGCGGAACCTGCCTACACCAGGAAACGCCCCTCCTCATGCAAGAGATGCCTGTCTGCAAGAGTGATAGCCATGGAGACACGAATACTGCAGCATTGCCTGGATAAATTCTAGGGAGAAGTACGAAATAAACCAATACACACCTGGCCAAAGGGACAAAACGGAAGAACTCCCCTCAAAAGAATGTACAGGAAATAGTGACAGCACAAGAAACGATGAAAGCAGACATAAGCAACTTAACAGAACAAGAATATAGAATGATAAACATAAAAACACTTGCTGGGCTTGAAAAAAGCATAGAAGAAAGCAAGGGGACCCTCAAGGCAGAGATCAAGGTCCTAAAAAAACGGTCAAGAGGAATTAAAAAATGCTTTAAATGAGGTCCAAAACAAATTGGGGGCAGCCATGGCATGGATTGAAGAGGCAGAAGAGAGAATAGGTGAATTAGAAGATAAAATTATGGAAAAGGAAGAAGCAGAGAAAAAGAGGGAGAAACTAGTTCAGGAACAGGAAAGGAGAATTTGAGAGCTGAGCAATGCAATCATATGGAATAATATCCTTATAGGAATTCCAGAGGAAGAAGAGAGAGAGAAAGGAGTCAAAGGGGTACTTGAACAAATCATCGCTGAGAACTTCACCAACGTGAAGAGGGAAATGGGCATTGAAATCCAAGAGGCACAGAGAACTCCCCTCAGACGTAGCCTGAATAGACCCTCAGCATGACACATCATAGTGAAGCTGGGAAAATACAAAGATAAAGAGAGAACTCTGAAAGCAGCTAGGGATAAACGGGCCTTGACTTACAAAGGTAGACACATTAGGGTACTGACAGACTTATCTACAGAAACTTGGCAAGCCAGAAAAGAATGGCAGGAAATCTTCAATGTGATGAACAAGAAAGATATGCAGACAAGAATCCTTTACCTGGTCAGCCTGTCATTCAGAATGGATGGAGAGATAAAGATCTTCCCAAACAAAAAAAAAAAATTGAAGGAATACATCACAAATAAACCAATTTTACAAGGGGGGTACTCTATGAAGGAAAGGTCGCAAGGAACACAGAGTACCAGAGACATCCTTACAAGCATGAAACCTACAGATAATATAGTGACTCTAAAACCCATATTTTTCAATATTAATGAGGAATGTAAACGGACTAAATGCTCCAATTTAAAAGACACAGGGTAACAGAATGGATTAAAAAACAAGACCCATCTATATGCTGTCTTCAAGAGACCCATTTTAGACCTGAGGACACCTTCAGATTGAAAGTGAGGAAATGGGGAACTATCGATCATGCTTCAGGAACTCAGAAGAAAGCTGAAGTAGCCACATTTATATCGGACAAACTAGACTTTAAAGTAAAAGATGTAATAAGAGATGAAGAAGGGCATTATATAATAATCACAGGGACTATCCAGCAGGAAGAGATAACAATTATAAATATCTACATGCCGAATTCTGGGGCACCCAAATTTGTAAAGCAACTAATTACAAATGTAAGTAATCTTATCGATAAAAATGTGCTAGTTGCAGGGGGACCTTAATACCCCACTCACAGTGCTGGATAGATCCACTAAACAGAGAATCACCATAGAAACAATGGCCCTGAACGATGCATTGGAACAGATGGGCCTGACGGATATCTTCAGGGCCCTTCATCCAGAAGCAAAGGAATTTACATTCTTCTCAAATGCACACGGTACATTTTCCAAGAAAGACTGTATTTTGGGGCACAAGGAAGCGCTGAATAAATATAAAAAATTTGAGATCATACCATGCACACTTTCAGAACACAAGGCTTTGAAACTTGAAATCAACCACAGGAGAAAGTCTGGAAAACCCCCACAAACATGGAGGCTAAAGAACAACCTACTAAAAGATGAATGGGTCAACCAAACAATCAGAGAAGAAATTTTAAAATACATGGAAACTAATGAAAATGAAAATACAACAATCCAAACGCTTTGTGATGTGGCAAAGGCAGTCCTGAGAGGTAAATATATTGCAATCCAGGCTTATATCAAGAAACAAGAAAAATCTTTAACACAAATTCTAACAGCACGCCTAAAGGGACTAGAAGCGGAACAGTGAAGACAACCCAAACCCAGCAGAAAGAAAGAAATAACAAAGATTAGGGCAGAAATTAATAATATAGAAACAGAAAAAGTAGTAGAGCAGATCAATGAAACCAAGAGCTAGTTCTTTGAAAAAATAAACAAAATTGATAAACCTCTAGCCATGCTTCTCAAAAAGAAAAGAGAGAGAACCCAAATCGATAAAATCACGAACGAAAATGGAGTGACTACAACCAATCCTTCAGAAATACAAGCAATCATCAGAGAATATTATGAAAAACTATATGCCATCAAATTGAACAACCTAGAAGAAATAGACAAATTCCTAAACAGCCACACGCTACCAAAACTCAAATGGGAAGAAATAGAAAACTTGAACAGACCCATAACCAGTGAAGAAACTGAATCAGTTATCAAAAATCTCCCAACAAATAAAAGTCCAGGACCAGATGGCTTCCCTGGGGAATTTTACCAGACATTTAAAACAGAGTTATAACCTATCCTCCTCAAGCTTTTCCAAAAAATTGAAATGGAAGGAAAACTCCCGGACTCATTCTATGAAGCCAGCATCACTTTGATTCCCAAACCAGGTAGAGACCCAGCAAAAACAGAGAATTACAGGCCAATATCCTTGATGAATATGGATGCAAAAATTCTTAACAAGATATTAGCAAATTGAATCCAACAGCATATAAAAAGAATTATTCACCATGATCAAGTAGGATTCATTCCTGGGTTGCAGGGATGGTTCAACATTCACAAATTAATCAACATGATACATCACATTAACAAAAGAAAAGATAAGAACCGTATGATCCTGTCAATAGATGCAGAGAAAGCATTTGACAAAATACTGTATCCTTTCCTAATAAAAGCTCTCGAGAAAGTTGGGATAGAAGGAACATACTTAGGCATCATAAAAGCCATTAATGAAAAGCCCACAGCTAATATCATCCTCAATGGGGAAAAACTGAGAGCCTTCCCCCTAAGATCAGGAATATGACAGGGATGTCCACTCTCACCACTGCTATTTAACATAGTGTTGGAGGTCCTAGCATCAGCAATCAGACAATATAGCAAAATAAAAGGCATCAGGAGAGGCAAGAATGAAGTCAAACTTTCACTTTTCGCAGACGACATGATACTCTACATGGAAAACCCAACAGAATCCACTAAACGCCTCCTAGAACTGATCCATGAATTTGGCAAAGTTGCAGGATACAAAATCAATGTACAGAAATCGGTTGCAATCTTTACACCCACAATGAAGCAATAGAATGAGAAATAAAGAAGGTTTTAGTTTTGCACTAAAAACCATAAAATACCTAGGAATAAATCTAACCAAAGATGTAAAAGATCTCTACGCTGGAAACTATGAAAAACTTATGAAGGAAATTGAGGAAGACACAAGGAAATGGAAAAACATCCCATGCTTATGGATTGGAAGAGTAAATATTGTTAAAATGTCAATACTACCCAAAGCAATCTACACATTCAATGCAGTCCCAACCAAAATTGCACCAGTATTCTTCTCAAAGCTAGAGCAAACAATCCTAAAATTTATATGGAACCACAAAAGACCCCAAATAGCCAAAGTAATATTGAAGAAGAAAACCAAAACGGGAGGCATCACAATTCCAGACTTTACCCTCTACAACAAAGCAGTAATAATCAAGACAGCATGGTATTGGCACGAGAACAGACACATAGACCAACGGAATAGAATAGAGAACCCAGAAATGGACCTACAAGCATATGACCAACTAATTTTTGACAAAGCAGGAAAGAGTATCCAATGGAAAAAAGGCAGCCTCTTTACAAATGGTGCTGGGAGAACTGGACAGCAACATGCAGAAGAATGAAACTAGACCATTTTCTTTCACCATTCATGAAAATTAACTCAAAATGTATGAAGGACCTGAATGTGAGACAAGAAACCATCAAACTTCTAGAGGAGAAAGCAGGAAAAACCTTTTTGACCTGAGCCGCAGCAATTTCCTATGCAACACATCTCCAAAGGCGAGGGAATTAAAAGCAAAAATGAACTATTGGTACCTCATCAAGATAAAAAGCTTCTGCAGACAAAGGAAACAACCAACGAAACTAATAGACAACCAATGGAATGGGAAAGGATCGTTGCAAATGACATATCGTATAAAGGATTAGTATCTAAAATCTATAAAGAACTTACCAAACTCCACACCCGAAAAATGAATCATCCAGTGAAGAAATGGGCAGAAGATATGAATAGACACTTCTCCAAAGAGGACATCCAGATGGCCAACAGACACATGAAATGATGCTCAATGTCACTCATCATTAGGGAAATACAAATCAAAATCACACTGAGATACCACCTCACACCAGTTAGAGTGGCTAAAATGAACAAATCAGGAAACTAGAGATTCTGGCGAGAATGTGGAGAAGCAGGCACCCTCCTACACTGTTGGTGGGAGTGCAAACTAGTACAGCCGCTCTGGAAAACGGTCTGGAGGTTCTTCAAAAAAATGCAAATAGAACTACCCTATGACCCAGCGATAGCACTGCTAGGAATCTACCCAAGAGACACAGGAGTGCTGATGCATAGGAGCACATGTACCCCAATGTTCATAGCAGCACTTTTGACAATAGCCAAATCATGGAAAGAGACTAAGTGTCCATCAAATGACGAATGGATAAAGAAGATGTGGTATATATATACAATGGAATACTACGTGTCAATGCGAAAGAATGAAATCTGGCCATTTGTAGAAACGTGGATGGAACTGGAGGGTATTATGCTAAGTGAAATAAGTCAGTCAGAGAAAGACAGATACCATATGTTTACATGCATAGGTGGATTTTGAGAGACTTAGCAAAAAACCATAGGGGAGGGGAAGAGGGGAAAGAAAAAAAAATCACAGAGAGAGAGGGAGACAAAACATAAGAGACCCTCAAAGACTAAGAACAAACTGAGGGGTAAGAGGGGTGCGGGAGGAGGGAGAGTGGTGATGGGCACAGAGGAGGGCACTTGTTGGGATGAGCGCTGGGTGTTGTATGGAAGCCAATTTGACAATAAATCATTTAAAATTAAATAAATAAATAAATAAATAAATGAATAAGTCAGAAATAAATGTTAAATAATATCAAATGATTTCTCAACAATTTGTTGCTGGGAACACTTTTTCTGCTTGAATCTATTAATAAAACGGTTGCAATAGATAACATTCCTAATGTTAGAAACCCTGAAACTCCTTAAAAAAACTGGGTAATATGTATCATTTGTTTAATATACAATGATTTTAATCTACTCAGATTCAGTAAATGACTTTTGTTCATTTGATCAATTTTTTTGTTCATTCACAGTCCTCTAATTCTTTCCAAAGTCTTCATCCTACTGCCTGTCTACTGGTCTTTTCTCTTAAAATTTCAACAAGCATATTAAGACTTGTATTTCAGTATCAGTGCAGTATATTATTCTCATAAGATTCCCTTCCTGGGGGTGCCTGGGTGGCTCAGTCGGTTGAGTGTCCGACTTCGGCTCAGGTCATGATCTTGCGCTCTGTGAGTTTGAGCCCTGCGTCGGGCTCTGTGCTGACAGTTCAGAGCCTGGAGCCTGCTTTGGATTCTGTGTCTCCCTCTCTCTCTGCCCCTCCTCCGCTCATACTATATCTCTCTCTGTCTCAAAAATAAAAATAAGCATTAAAAAAAAAAGATTCCCTTCCTGATACATCCTTCATAAGATGAAACCTTAAAGGTGTTGTACCTTTACTTCTCTTTCTTAATTTCTCAGCTTAATAAAGTCATCTAGAATTGTAATTGGAGTTACACCATTGCTTTGTTATCACTGTTTACCTCTATGTGTTTTCTACTAATTCCTTCATATATTTGTCTTGGCAAATTTGGTATCAAGAGTTCATTAGACTTTTTAGTATCTATTTGATCATTCTCTTACATATCATATCTGTCACATTCATTCAATTATTTATTTTAAACTATTTGTTGGGAGAATTTTATAAATAAAATTCCTTTTCCAGAAAGAGATTATAGGGGTATGTGCTTTCTGTGTTTGCATGTGCCAGCAATGTCTTTTCAAGTCTTATATTTGTGCCATGGTCAGGGTGCGTGGAATTCGGGTCTCACAGCCCATTTCTGTCAGAACTCTGAAAACCTTGTTTTCCTGACATCTATATTTAGGGCAGCAGAGCAGCAGGCCAATGGCAGCCAGAGTCCCATTCCTTGTTGGGAAATATGCTTTTCTTCTGTGGAAAAGTCTATTGAATTATTTTGGCATATATGAAAATCAAAAATTATCTGTATTGACTGTACACAGGTATGTCTTTTGCTACAATTCTTACCTGGCGATTGATGAAACTTTTATGAATGAAACATTTATCTGTTGAGTGAAATGTTTTTTCTTCTCCTTAATTATTATTTGGTTTTCATCTGTTCTGTTTTCTCCTCAAGAATTGCATAATGGATCCCCCTGGTCTACATTTTGTCTCTCATCTTTTCTCAAATAACTGAAATCTCCCCTTTTTTGCTCTCTGAAGCGTAGGAGAGAAATTTAAGTTATTTTTAATGTAAAAATTCATTTTAAACATTGTTTTATCTACTTTTAAATACTTTATACTGAGTTTTATTTGATCAATAGTGTGGATTTTTCTCTCTAAGGCCATGTTTTTATCTCCCAATCACCTTTTCTCTTAGCTTCTCTTTGGCAGACTGCTTTTGTTTTACTGACTCCATAGCTTCCCAAGTTCCACTGAGAATACTACTGAGACTTTTCTTCACTGTGCTTAACCATCTTTTTGCAATAACTCTTTTTCTGCAAAGGCTGTTTGTTCTTTGGTTAGTTTATTTCCTCCCTATTGGATTAAAAGTTCATGTCAGTTAACAGAAGTTTTCTATTCCACTCATTCTTTTAGCTGAACTTCTAGATTGATAACTGTTGGAAACTGGCTCGGAATTCCTCACCAATCATGCGGATGATTCTTAGATGTCTCCTGGTGAACATCACCTTCTTCTCCCTCTGACTGCCATGTAGGGTCATGCCACGATGGTCACTTGACTGCGTGCTTGGTCAAGCTAGGTCAGGAAGTTAATAGAATTCATTTGAGTCTCTGTTTCCACGTCACTGTTTCCACATCACTCTGATGACCTATGGGAGGCCACTGCTATCCAGGGACAGAAGTTAGGAGTGAATAACATCTTCAAAAAGGGGGAAGAGAAACAGACAGAGCCTTTGACCCTTGTATCCATTTTTCCACAACCTACTCACCCTCCGCTCTGCTCCAAAGGCGTGAATGATATCTGGTAGGGACCATGATTAAGGGTAAGAAAAGAGGTTAATTATGGAGACATAGGAAGAGAACAATTCAAGGAACAGTTTGAGAAATTAATATGAAAATAAGAAAGAAACAATGAAGATAAAGATAAAAATATTACTTTTGTTTAATATGGAGTAAGATGTGTTGAAAGGTAACGTGAATTAAGGACCCATCCAAATATGTTCAAAAAAAGAGACCAGGGAGCAGATGAATTACAGATCTATTGATTAGAGCTTTTTAAAAATGTTTATTTATTTTGAGACAGAGAGCCTGCAAGCTGGGGAGGGGCAAAGAAAGAGAGGGGAGAGAGAATCCCAAGCAGGCTCCAAACTGTCAGCACAGAGCCCGACACAGGGCTCAAACCCACAAACTGTGAGATCATGACTCGGACCAAAATCAGGGGTCAGGCACTCAACTGGCTAAGTCATGCAGGCACCCCTAGATTAGAGCTTTTTGTAAGTTAAAAATAAAACTGGAAAAGTTACTTTCCAGGGCATCAGTAAGTTCAGTAATGCATCATGGAGATAGATAACTATAAGCTTGGCCAATGGTATATACTTTTGTAGAATTGCTTATAGATAGGGTAGAAATGTCCCATTAAATGCTTCCTATTCACATAAAGCCTTCTGTGTAATTAGGTTTGTCTTTGTACCTTCAATGAAATTGGACCTTTTTCTTATCCTCTGAGAGATTTAGGTGAGAGAAATTAGAGAATAGAGATCTATCAGGACCCCTCTACCATCACTGGATGAAGTGTTTCTGAAATACCAGGTTGCTCACAGCAGTCTTCACATCCTTGTTCCTGAGGCTGTAGATGATGGGGTTGAGCATGGGGGTCACTACCCCATAGAAGAGGGAGATGAGCTTGTCTGAAAGGTCCTGCTTGTCTGCCCCCAGGGGGTCCTTGGATTTGGGCTTCCCATACATGAAGAGGATGGTTCCATAGAAGATGACCACGACTGTGAGGTGGGCAGAGCAGGTGGAGAAGGCCTTTTTCCTCCCTTCAGCTGAGGGGATCCTTAGGATGGTAGCAATGATGAACACATAGGAGACAAAGATGAACAGAACGGGGACCCCCAGGAAGATCACATTGGCTACTGCCATACTGATCACATTGATGGAAATATCGGCACAGGCCAACTTCAGGACAGCCAGGATCTCACAGGTAAAGTGGTTGATGACATTGTCACCACAGAAAGGCAGTCGCATTGCTAAGGATGTTTGCACCATGGCAGTCGTGCTGCCAGCTGCCCAGGAGCCAGCAGCCATGGGCACATAGACAGCCTTGCTCATGACCACAGGGTACCTAAGGGGATTACAGATGGCCACATAGCGATCAAATGCCATCATGCCCAGAAGCACACACTCTGTGGCTCCCATGGCAAAGGAGAGGAACATCTGCACAGCACAGGCTGAGAAGGGTACGGTTTTCCTGGGAGTCAGGAAGCTGTCGAGAATGAGGGGGACTGAGGAGGTTGTGTAGCAGATGTCCAGGAAGGAGAGGTTCCCCAGGAAGAAGTACATGGGCGTGTGCAGGCGGGAGACAGACACAGTCACCAGGATGAGGACCCCATTGCCCAGCAGGATCACCAGGTACATCAGGAGGATGAGCACAAAGAACGTTTTCTCCAGCCTTGGGTGGGCTGACAGTCCCAGGAGAATGAACCCCACCACAGGAGAAGTCCAATTGGATCTCTCCATGGTGTATCTTCCCTGTCACCTGCAGGAACTCAGAAAGCCAACTTCATGATTCTCTGATGCCTAAAGTAGCCAGAAACCCACTCAGGAAACTTGTCTTGCTGAGCAACTGGAGAATAGCTTTGGCAATCTGGGGCAATCTGTTTACATTGTTCTAATAAAATGCAGAGAAATTAGTCAAAATCTAGCTTGTGATATTTGACTACCCATAGAGGTGTTTGACATTTCAGCATATTGGATTTAATTTTCCAAATCGTATTTAAGATTAATATCACATATTTACTTCAGGCTATTCCATGTGTGGCCGATTCATTTTAATCAATTTTGTGAGAAGTGTTACACTCCATTTGTATGAATTTTTATTCTTCTGGGACGTAAGGCTGGTGGAAATGACAGATCTTCATTCTCAATTGGTGATCTAAGCAATTTTAGATTCCTTCCTCTTTTTTAGTTCTCTCTCACATTCCACAGGCCCCCAGGATATTTATTCATGCATTCCTTCACTCACCTGCCAAACTCTTCGGAGCACTTACCAAAAGAACTGGACTTCACCAGTCACTCAATGTATGGGGATTATCAACTCCCTTGTCCTTTCTGGGCCTCTGTTTTCCTAATGCACTTTGGAATAGACTATATTTAGAGATATTCTATCCAGGGACTTAATGATCTCATGAATTTCTCATTCTTGAACTTTCTGTCCCACCACTAAGATGTCCTTCTCTCTTTTCTTCAAGTCCACCCATGCCACTTAGTCACAAAGAATGAAGCCAGGAATGGGGGTGGGCCCACAAGCGTTTACATATTCTTTTACAAGTTTTCTCTTACCTTTTCTGGAAACAGGTCAATAAAGAAAACCACTTTTCTGAGGTCTCAGAATAGTCCAGAGTCTGAACATAATCAGTCTGATCTGAAAGTAGCAGACAGAGGAGTTAGCACCTGAATGGATGAGAGCTAAGTTTCCTGGTCTTCGTTCTGGGTTTGGCTAAAATCCACAAAGGACCATGTTCCTGCATACATGAAGCCAGTTAAATTCCACCCCGCCGTTGGGATTATTCTCGTCCCTGAAGTGATTTAAAGTTTAGAAACTGTAGCGACAAAGTTTAGAAACTTTATACATCTGGGATTATGTCCCCAAGATCCAATTATTTCGAAGTCCTGCCAGAAATACTTTCTTCCCGCTCCCTCCCTTTATACCCATCCTGCTGAGCTGTTGGAAAGCATTAGAGAGGACTGTCCTTCTGGTCCTGCCACAATTAACATAAACCCCCAGGCAGTGAGAGCTCTCACTAGAGCCCATGATAGATCTAGGAGAGAGTGAAACTCACTACACAGGACAAATCCTTGTAGCTCAATACCTCTGATATTTCCAAATTCTCGGAGTTGGAAAGAATCAAGTGACTTAGAAAGTTTCTCCTTGTCTGTGTTCCACCACATAGAGTCGAGTCTGTACTCCTACCATAGGCTAGGCCTTTACAGGGCACTGGGAGAGTCATAAATGAATCTGGTCCTAGCTCCTGCCACGAGAGTTTCATAGCTGTGTGGTTCACAGTTTCAAGTTGTGTGCTTGAAAAAGTCCACTTGATTGCAGAAGTGATGTCCTGTTGTTTGAAGTCTTTCTTATGTTCATGGGTTTTATCTTCTCCAGAGAATAAACTTTTTGTTGGGATAGGTAAGGGACCATTGGCCAATGTCATGGGATGAGGGAGGCAGTATAGGGACACTTGTTTCATAAATATATATATATCCTAATCCTCCTTGTTTCAACATCACCCCTTCACTCCTGGACCTAGAGGATGTGGTGCAATGGCTTCTCGGTGCTGGAGATCTGGCTATAACGTAGCGCTCTCCTGGTTTCTGGCTCGGGATTTGGGTCTGTCAGATCTGCGGTGGAAATGACCGCATCTACTCTCCAGCCTTCAGAGTTATCACGCTGATGTCCCCCTTCTTCTTAAACTTGTGGATTTTGTCCTTGTAAAAAAGTAAAACAAAACCGAAAAGGCTAACTATAGTTTTTGTGGGTTACAAGAGGGAGCAAAAGTGAAAGGGCCCACATCATTGCCTCGGTTGTTAGGATTGGCCCCAATACTGCCAGCCACACAGGAATTGGGAAGCATATCACAGTGACAGCCTGATTTACTTCTGCTCTTTACAGGAACTGTGTCCACATTGGCTCTTAACATTTTATTATGTTGGTATAACTTTGTTGGTGGGTGGACTGAGGATACCTCAGGCTCTGACACAGCCCATCCAAAAGATATTGCTGGGGCCTGTTGGTCTCATCACAAGAAAGAATTCAAGGACAGACACAACACAGCAGATGAGCAGTACAAGCAGTACTGGGTTTATTAAGGCAAAAGTACATTCTCCAGTTGTGAGAGTGGGTGAGTTCAAAAGGGAGCTGTGCCCACTGGAGTTTGGATTTCTATATTTCATCGACAGTTGTTAACAAAGGGATGGAATATTCATTACTTGAAGGTGGAGATTTTCTGGGAAGCAGGGTGATCTCTTCCAGAATGTGGGTTATACTCCTTTTTTTCCTTACTTGGTCAGGGGTTTCTGTCAAGGCATCCTTAGGGTGGAGACTTTGTTAGCCATCTTGGGCCTGTCTGGTTTGAGCTGGTTTCTTATGGCTGTGTTTTGGTGTGCTGCCAGGACAGGCCTCTGACTTTCATTAGCCATAACTTCCTCTTTGCTGTCTTCCAGGAATCCTGTCAGAACTTAACTGACTACTTCAGTGTGCCTGGGTGGCTCAGTGGGTTAAGCATCCAACTTCAGCTCAGGTCATGATCTCATGGTTTGTGAGATTGAGCCCTGCATTGGGCTTTCTTCTGTCAGCACAGAGCCCACTTCAGATCCTCCGTCTACCCCTCCCACTTACACATCCCTACTCTTGTGCCCGTTCTCTCTCTCTCAAAAATAAATAAAACATTTAAAAAAACAAATACTTAAGAACGTAACTTCTAACAACTTTAAGCCTTCTCCATACTTTGGATATTAGCTCCATAGTCATTTTCTTTAAGGAGCTCTGATTTCTTTTAGTGGGGAGTGGTATTTAGAACCCCAATCTGGGTACCAAAGGTGTTATTGAGTTTCTAGGTCTTTTAGTGGAAAGAGAAAATATGTGTAAATATAAAATATTTCTATATATATATATATAACTCATACCTATAATTTCTACAGAATTTTTGCTTAACCTCATTGATTAAGGTTATCTCCTCCCATGTACTATCTTCTCATTCCTTCCCATATACATCACCTATGTAATGAATCCTCCAAAAAGCCCTGAAAGCTTGGGGTTCAGAGAACTTCTGGACTGGTGAACATGTGAGGATGGGGGACAATGGAGAGGGCATGGAGGCTCAGCACCCTTTCCCATATCTCGCCCTATGCATCTCTTCCATCTGGCTATTCTTGAATTATATCCTTTTATAATAAACCAGTGGTCTAGTAAGTAAAATGTTTCTCTGAGTTTTGGGAGCTGCCTCTAGAAAATTAAGAGGAAATTAAGGAGGGAGAGGGGAGAAGGGAACCAAAGAGTAAAACAAACTAATCATAATGTGTAGTCTTATTTGGATTTTAGTTTAAATACACACAGGGAAATAATTACAGCATTTATAAGACATTTGGAGAAATATAAAATGCAAGATAATTGATGACATCAAGGAATTAGTGTTGAGTTTCAAGCACGATAATGGTAATTTATGTTTTACAAGAGTATTAGTCATTTTTAGAGGTAAATACAGAAATATTTAAAGATGATATGCTATGGATATCTGTGATTTGTTTCAAAATAATTCAAGAGAGGAAGAAATAATCCATGGGGATTATAGATGAACAAGATTGGTCATGAATGGATCATGACCTAAGGATTCATTTTATTATCTTCTCTACTTTTCTATAGATTTAAATTTATCCGTAAAATGAAAGAGAAAGGAATTCTCTAAGTCTTATGTCATGCATTATATGATTCTGTTTGAGCATTTTATTTGTCATTTCTCTGCAGACCAGCTTTCTCTTTCTTGCAAGGCACATGGTCACATTCGTCCTATGTTATGTGGTCTCTCAGCTCAAGAGCCCTATGCCAACTAACAAGGGTCTCTATATCCACATTCATATTCCTTTGAGAGAAAATATGACTAGCTTTGTTTTGGTCAAGAGTCCTATCATCTGTGCCAAGGAGAAGGGGCGTGACGGTCCTCTCATCAGATGCTAAGGAGGAAACATGTCTGCCTCTGGCAGAGCTTTCTAGTTAGCATGCCACAGTCCCCAGATATGCCAAGCTGAGTCCCCCTGGAGTCAGTAAGCAGGACATGTTGTGACCTAAGCCCCCAGGTTAATTGCCTTCACAGTGAGTAGACCCATCCACTTATCCCAGGGTGCCATACAAATCATTATTTTCTATGCGGTTCATAGCAAATAAAATGGGAATGGGAAACACTGAAATAGGGAGGTGGGCAGGACAGGGGTGGTAAGTCGATTTCAGAGAAGTTGACTACAATATAAAACAAACTTCAAAGAAGTTGATAAATAGAGGAACTGGAACCTAACCAAGGTCTGGTTCTAAAGCTTCTGATGCTAACACAACTGTTGCAGTTTGAAGGGTTGGGGTTCAGAACTGATGGCCAAGAAAGAATTCTTAAGATGTTTTCGGTGCAAAAAGGTGGTTTTACTGCCACTTTATAAAGCATGGGGACAAGACCCATGGGCAGAAAGAGCTGCACTGGGTTTGTGATGGGTGACTGATTATATATCTTCAGGTTGGGAGGGCGTTAGGGATAGCATAAGTCTCTAAGGAATTTGAAGCAAAATTTCCAGGACTTTGAGGGGCTAGCTGTTATTAAGGTCATTTACTACTCTCTTTAGTAGTGAGACCGTTTAGATGTGTATCAGTGGGCCATATGTTTGGAGAATGATTGCTAACATATATCTTGGGGGGGGAGTAGAGATAAAGGAAGTTTCCAAAGGGATTTTCATATGCTAAAGAAGACTCACAGCATCCTGAGGGGTTGGGCTAAGATTGCCTTTTGTCTCTCAGCAAAGTGTCAGCATCAAGGCAACTGAGCTCTTTGAGGAAGGTCACTAGGTTTCAAGGACTTGTCAATGTGCTATAAGCTGTAGGAAAATTTAATTTTATCTACATTTCTCTCTGCCTTTGTTTCTCACATCACTACTATTCCATGTGATTTTTATAAGGATTGCCAGGGGTGTCCATGGATTCTGTAAAGAGAACATATGTATTACATGAGCAATGGGGTTTGCATGTTGTCACGGTTTGGGTTTGCCAGGAAACAGACTCTGCTATGGAGATTGTGGTGCATAATATTTGTTAGAGAGTGCTCTTGGGATCAACACTGGTGGAAGGGAGGATAGAAAGCTGGACTGGGCAGAGGGAGGAGTTGGTCTGTGACGCAGTCTCAACAAAGGCCTCAGTCAACCGTGTGGGGAACTCTGGCAGTGGGGTCACCCTTCAGAGTTGTCCTGGGTGGGGGCAAGACATTTATATCTCTTCATCAGTCAATCATTGGTTATGGACTGCCCTGAGGTAGGGGGCATGGCCTTATGTGAGTCTGCTCTTCAGCTAAAAACACTCTTTAGCTAATCCCTAAAGAACACTGCCGGCTGAAGGCTCTCTGATGGCAGCACTGAAGGAGTCCTGTAGAGACCTATAGAAAGATCTGGGTGGAAACTAGTTATAGTTCTCTAAGTCAAAGCTACTGATATTGAAAACGAATTTTGCTCTACAAGTAGGTTTCATTTTTAGGTCAATTCTTGACTTACAAAGATTGGAATTGATCCCAAGTTGATGTCATCCTCTCTCTAGTGAGGTAAGAAGGACATAGATGTGCTCTGTACTCATGGAGAAAGGCAAACCCACACCAGAATGAGACAGATAATACCAGGTTTGAAATGGTGAGATGGGTCAGCTAGAGAGGCTAAGGGCCCACATAGGCAGTGACTAGTGTCCATGTTTCTGACCAGTGTGGCCAGGAGAGCACTGTAGGGCTGAAGAGGGTGGTTGGCCATATCCCAGACAGGAGAATCTCAGGACACCCAAATAAGGCAAGGAGGGAGTATTTGTTTTCATCAGATAATTTTGATTCTCAGGTAAAAAAAGAGACCTCCAGTTACCTCAGGCAAAAAGAGACATGCAAAGTTCACTCCTTTTTAGTGGCTTTGCCCCTTTTTGTGTCTCTAGTGATTGAGATCCTCCTCACACAGTACACCTCTGGACCCTTCTCACGTGCACGGTGAACTGGCTCTGCCTTTCAGTTTTATCATTCCACTTCTCCTCAATCAGCCACCTTGCTCCATCTTCTGCTGGTCACATGGTGCTCCTATTCTGCTCTCCTCCATAGGTCCATCTTCTAATTCTCTGTACTGTAGGGCCAGACTGTGTACATAAATACATAAGACTTACTGAGGACAGGAAAATTAAGCTTAAAACCAGACTCCAGCTATGAGTACTCCTGGGCTAAGAACTTCCAAATGCATTTGCAGGATCCAGCTTACTTGCTCTCAGTGGAAATAATCTGCATGGATATACATGAACCCAGCTCCTCTGAATCTCAGGGGAAAGAAAGAGCCAACTTCATTCTCATCTCCAGTCTCAATCCTGCCACTAAAAAAACAAAATTGAAAGATGTGCCATTTTATCTCTAATGCTGATCATTTTTTATACTATGAATTTTTGCTCCACACTGTCTTCCTTGCCTCATTTCCAGAGAAGGATCTTAGATATTTATGTAACTCAAAGATATACTAAATTGTTTTTCCCAAAACAAATTGGCAATCTGCTTACAAGGGTGAATTCAGATATGCCCAAAAGGGAACCAGCAAAGTCATTTGTGTTTTCAGCAGCACCCACTTCTGACCCTTCAAGTCCCACCCCATAAGGTTTTAGGTTTTATTGTTTTTAGAACTTGGGTCCAGTAACAGCCAAAGTTCTCCATGGTGTATGAAATTCTGTTTTCTGGTAATCATTCTTCACATTTATCTTCCTTGGGGAATATGTTCTTCTCAGATTCATGGGTGCACATGAATCTCAGCCAAGAGCACAACTACAGGGACATTCGTCCTCCAGACATCACTGGGTGAAGCATTTCTGACTCACCAGGTTCCTTCACAGCAGCCTTCACATCCTTGTTCCTCAGACTATAGATTATGGGGTTGAGCATGGGGGTCACTACCCCATAGAAGAGGGAGATGAGCTTGTCTGAAAGGTCCTGCTTGTCTGCCCCCAGGGGGTCCTTGGATTTGGGCTTCCCATACATAAAAAGGATAGTCCCATAGAAGACGACCACGACTGTGAGGTGGGCAGAGCAGGTGGAGAAGGCCTTTTTCCTCCCCTCAGCTGAGGGGATCCTCAGGATAGTGGTGAGGATGAAGATGTAGGAGACAAAGATGAACAGAACTGGGACCCCCAGGAAGATCACATTTGTCACTCCCATACTGATCACATTGATGGAGATGTCTGCACAGGCCAACTTCAGGACAGCCAGGATCTCACAGGTAAAGTGGTTGATGACATTGTTCCCACAGAAGGGAAGTCTCATTGCAAGGGACGTTTGAACCATGGAGGCAGCACTTCCAGCTGCCCAGGAGCTGGCAGCCATGGGTACATAGGCAGTCTTGCTCATGACCACAGGGTACCTAAGGGGATTACAAATGGCCACATAGCGATCAAACGCCATCATGCCCAGAAGCACACACTCTGTGGCTCCCATGGCAAAGGAGAGGAACATCTGCACAGCACAGGCTGAGAAGGGTACGGTTTTCCTGGGAGTCAGGAAGCTGTCGAGAATGAGGGGGACTGAGGAGGTTGTGTAGCAGATGTCCAGGAAGGAGAGGTTCCCCAGGAAGAAGTACATGGGTGTGTGCAGGTGGGAGACAGATACAGTCACCAGGATGAGGACCCCATTGCCCAGCAGGATCACCAGGTACATCAGGAGGATGAGCACAAAGAATGTTTTCTCCAGCTTTGGGTGGGCTGACAGTCCCAGGAGAATAAACTCTGTCACAGAGGCAGTCTGGTTGACACTTTCCATGGTATGTCTCCTCCTTCAACAGAGGAAAACACCCAGGTATCCAAACTCAATATTCTTTGCCCTGCATAGGCCCAGAGCATATGATCTGGAGTTCTAGTTAGGCTGAGTGATTGGATAATAGTCTTGAAAGTCCACAGTCTCTATTTCTTTCCAAGAAAAAGAAACAATAAAATCAGAAATTACTTTGGGACCATAGGACATTAAATTTACAATGTTTAAGATGGTGATTCTGATAATTTAATGAATTTGATCAGAGATAAGACACATAACACATTCTATTTTTTTTTTTTTGGTGTATGTCCATATGGCAGTTCATCTCATTAAATTTTGATCAGAAAAGCAACATTAAGTTTGCTCCGTGCTCTCCAACTTTGTGCCAGTTACTAGTGAAATGATCAGTTGTGAATACACTATTTCCTCTCCAGGTCATTCTCATAGAAAACATATTCTTGTTCCCAAGATCTCCTTTCTCATGGCAACACTGGCTCCAGGGCTTTCCATCCATCTGCCTATTCATCCATCCATCCATCCATCCATCCATCCATCCATCCATCAATCCATCAATCCATCCATCCATCCGTGTCTGAACATCCTTCCGCCTACTTTGTGAGAACGCAGTATGTGGGTATAACAGTTCCTATGAGGAACAGTGGTGCCCCATAGCCCAGGCTTAGGTGAGCTCACAGCTTAGCAGGAAAGGAAAACAAAAGATTCAGGAGAGACTAGAGTATCTGAAAGTGCACCCAGGGTATTGAAATAGGATCATGGAAAGCTCCTTTGGTAATATAAAATCCAGCTGAACTTTTAAGGACAAAAAGGGATGGAAAGACAGGTGTGTGTGTTGGGTGGGAAGGGATCTCAAAGCAACTTCATGCTCTGGACATGCTAATATGTCCCAAATATCTTGAATCTGATGTTCCATGAAGCAACAGAACTGGCTCTGAACATGCAGAGCAAAATCACAGCTTCTGGAAATCTAGTTCTCTTAGATAAGTAGAGCAGGGCTTTTTTTCTTATCATTCTATCAGGTCACCTTTCCTCTGGGTGAGCATCATACAGGAATCAAGAGACGTTAGTATCCTTGAGCCTTTTGACTTAGCTGCTAGATATGTCACTCAGACTAATATTCTGTCACTGATTGTGTTCCCCAAGTAATCTAGTCCAACTATCTCTCCCATTCGAGATCACTTTCTACACCCCATGGATGCATGGTTTTTCAGTTTGAGCTTGATATCTTCTAAGAATGAAGAGCTCATTACATTCCTAAATGGTGTACTCCATTATTTGCAGAGCTCTAGAGTATTAGAAAGTTTTTCTTTGTGTTGAACCAAGCAGACAACTTTCTAAGAGTTCCTTATTCATACAATGGTAGTCAGCTTCCTTCTGGAATTGAAGTGGATCTGTGGAAAGTCATCAGGTGTGTAAGCCAGAGATTTGGGCTATATTCTTCTTAGCCTTCTAACTTGCTGTGTAGACTTCAGTACTTCCTTCCCTCTCTTACAGCCTCAGGTTACACTATTCTGTGTCGGGATTACAAGAGATTAATGATGTTCAAACTCTTTAGTAAAGAGAATTTCTTTTTTAAGGAAAGAGAACTTTTGTTTTCTTAAATTCAGGGCCCTCAAATATATAGCAGAACTGCTCTTGTTGAAATGGGGAAGGAGGATCAGAAAGTCTAGGCTGCTGAGCCAGTGATGCTCCTTCAAGGCCAGCCTACAATGATGCACAGCTCCAGATCTCATCTACATTGCAGGCAATATAAATGGTGCCCTCTAACTCTGGTATAACTCCAGCCATTTCCATGGGTACTGTGTGAATAATGCTCCCTGGAGTTACAGAAGAGGCTCTGAAACCATGGGACCATCTCATTTCCAGGGGTGTCTCTAAAATTAGATGAGTCCGTTAAATGAGACTGAAAAGTTTCATAGGCTTCCTGCCATCTAGGTTTTTCTAATCCAGGAAGAAGGTATTCGTGTAGCCCTCAGTCTTTGCAATACCACTGAGATCGCTTTATCTCTTCCCTTTTCAAGCCCCAGCCTTTTTGAAAAATCAAGTCAGAAGCTGGAAATGTTATTGGGCTAACAAAAGGTTGAGTATCACGCTGATAAGAACTCTCACTTACCTTTATCAGAACCTACTGAAAAAGGGTCCCTACGGCTTGGGAATAGGGCATGGGCCAGAAATAGCAATACTAGTTTGAAAGGCTCAGGCTGAGATGACCACCTCTGATTTGAAGAAAGATGAAAACCATTCTTCCCATCTGTCTGATTCTGTGCTTTAGGCAAAATCTCCAAAGGAATACCCAGTACATGCAGAAGGTGGTTTGAAATCAGTGCTGTAATTGGGACTATTGTGTTCCCTGAAGTGATTAAAAGTTTGGAAATGGAATCATACGAAGTAAGAAAACTTTTTATACTTCTGGGAAAATGTCCCCAGGATCTAATTATGCTGAAAGCACTCTAAGAAGTCTTCTTTTTCTCTTTCCTTTGTTCCTCCTAGAACTTTCCATTCTTAGGCCACTGAAGGATATCAAGGGAGGCATTCCCATGTCCTACTTGAATGTCTACAAACTTCAAAATGCTTAAAATTCTTGAAAAGAGTAACTGGAGAGAAATGAATTATTTATAAACAGCCTGTGTTCGTGGCATTATGGAACAGCAGCTGCAGGTACAATGCTTCTAAACCAAGTGCTCAAGGGCATGGCTGTGGACACTTGCAGGAAACTTCCACCTAGATCCCTAAGGAGACTTCAGGGAGGAGGAGATTTCTGGCCAGGCCTTGAAGAATGAGGGAGAATTTACACATGAAGAGATAGGAAAGGGGTTGTGGAAAAAGGAAAAACATCTTGGGGACAGAGCTTGGCACAGGTCTTGGGTTTGAGTATTTCTTCCATAGCCTCAAAAAGTCATTTGTTTGGAGAGCATCATGGAACAGGAGGCATAGAACCAGGGAAGGTGTGCCTGGGTGATTCAGTCAGTTAAGCATCCAACTCTTGATTTGGGCTCATGATCTCACAGTTCATGAGTTTAAGCCCTGTGTTGACTCTTGCTGACAGCCTGGAGCCTGCTTGGGATTCTCTCTCCCTCTCTTTCTGCCCCTCCCCTAACTTCCCTCTCTCTCTCTCTCTCTCTCTCTCTCTCTCTCTCTCTCTCAAAATAAATAAATAACTTAGAAAAGAAAAAGAACAAAGTCCAGGGAAGACATTCTACATCTTCTATGTTGGTAGAATCTGGCCGCAGCCTCTAAGACGGCCCTCATTGATTCTTACCTACTGATATTCATGGCATTGTGTAATTCCTTTCCCTTTAGTGACTTGATTCTAACCAAAAGGCTACACTGTCTTTCTGGGTTTAATGAAGCAAAATGTCAGATTGGAGAGACCTGTGTAGCAAAGAACTGAGGGAAATCTCTGTCCAACAGACAGTGTAGAACTGAGATCCTCAGACCAACTACCCTCAAGTTACATGGCCAACAACCATGTAGATGAGCTTGGAAATAAAACTCTTCCCTCTTCCCCAGTGAAACCGCCAGAAGAGATCCCAACCCTAGTCAACATTTCATTATAGTTTTGTGAGAGACCCTGAAACAGAAGCTAATCTGTGCTCATATTCTTGACTTACAGAAGCTATGAAACAATTCATGTGTGTTCCTCTAAACTACTAAGTTTTATAGTAATTTTTTTTGCAACAATAAATTTTAAAAAATGGATTCTGAGTGAGCTGTGAGGAAGAAACTAGGGAAAGGAAGAGGTGACCCATCTAGAAAAAGTTGTCCAGTGAAAGGAAATTCTGTTTTCCCAAAAGTCTGTCTCATCGCAAGAGGGCATTAGTGATCAGAAGGATTTTCCTTATTCTGCACCAAAGCTTGCCTATCACCCTCCCTCTCACTTAGCTCGTGGGAGTCACTGAGGACATGGTTGCTTCCTCTTGTGTATCAGCCTTTCAAAAATAAGAAGACAATAAATCATTGTAGACATGTTCAGTTACACTGAAAACGTGAGCCTGAAGTAAACATAGCATTCCTTCCACAGTAATTTTACAAATAGCATATAGTAGCTAAACAGTAACTCAATAAATATATGATGAAATCATGACTCAAAGCCATCCTGCGAACCAGTCCCTATCATCAGATCACATGTCATAAGGAATCTCAGGCCCTCAAATGACCTGTTTGTGAGAGGGGCTTTTCACTATGACTTAGAGCAAAGTAACAATAATAGATACAGTAACAAGCCCTCAAAGAATACACCTTCCTGTTGTGTTGAGGCTTCTAGGAAGTTCATTAGACAAATTTGTGCCTTGCCAATAGCAGTCATTATAACAAGTCCATACATTTACGCAGACTGATAGAAAGTTACTCACTTTTGGGGACTAAATTTTACTTACAGTGAGATGCATACATCTTAAGTGTGTCATCCAGTAGGTTTTGACAGATGTGTGCACTATGTAGCTCAAATACAATCAAATTAGAGAATATTCCCAACACCGTAATGAGTTTTCTTATGCCCCTTCCCAGTCTGTCCCCAATACCACCCTGCCCAGAATAATCTCCATTGTTCTGATACTTTTCACCACTTTAGAAACATCATATTAATAGAATCATGCAGTAACTATTCTTTTGGCTAAGTCTTTATTCAGAATGTTTTTGAGATTTATCCATATTGTTAAATGAGTTAGTGGTTTGTCCTTGTTTATTGCTGAATAGTACTCCATTACATGAATAATCCAGTTTGTTTACCCATTCTCCTTGTTGATGAGCATCTGGGCTGTTTCCAGTTTTGGCTGTTATGAATAAAGTCATTATTAACATTCTCATACAAGTCTTTTTGTAGACGTATCTTTCAACTTCTCTTAGCTAAATACCTGAGAATTGGATTACTGGGTCATAGCATAGGTATACGCTTAATTTTTTAAGAAACAGATCTTTTGCCAAAGTATGCATTTTACATTTCTATCAATAATGTACAAGAGTTCTCACTGTATCTCATTCCCATCAGTATCCGGTGTTGTCGGTCTTTAAAATTTTAGCCAACCTCTCAGTTGGTCAAGCATTGGACTTCGGCTCAGGTCATGATCTCGCAGTTAATGGGTTTGAGCCCCATGGCAGGCTCTGAGATGTCAGCACAGCACAGTATATTAGTAAAGGAACATTTAAAAACTTAAAAATTTTAGCCAGACTGATTGATGTGTAGTGGTCTCATTGTGATTTTTCTTTGCATTTTCCTGATAACTAATGATATCAAGCACTTTTTCACTTGCCCATTGCTCATTCAAAGAGCTTTGTCAATTATCCGTTCAAGTATTTTACCCATTATTATACTTTGTTGTTGTTTTTAAAAATAATGGTTTGTAGGAGTTCTTATATATTTTGTTATTATTATTGTTATTAATGTTTATTTTTTTTTTTGAAGGAGAAAGAGTGAGAGCAGGAGAGGGACAGAGCAGAGGGAGACACAGAATCCAAAGCAGACTCCAGGCTCCAAGCACAGAGCTCATGACCTGAGTTGAAATCGGACGCTTAACCGACTGAGCCACCCAGGTGCCCCCCCTTATATATTTTAGATATGAGTCTTTGTCAGATATATGTATTGTGAATATTCTCCCAGTGTGTGTGGCCCCTGCATTTATTTTCTTAGTAGGGTCCTCTGCTGAGCACAGCTTTCAAATTTTGATGAATTCTATCATTCTTATTTTTTGGTTATTCTTTCCTTATCCTATTAAAGAAAATTTTGCTTACCCCTAGTCACAAAGATATTTTTCAATGTTTTATTATAAAAAACTTTATAGTTTTAGCTTTTATATTAAGGTCTATGTTCCATAGTGAACAAATTTTTTATTTTTTTGTCTAGTTGTTCTCTCAATTACTGAGAAACAGATATGAAAATCCCCTATTCAGACTATGGACATGTCTATCCCTTTAATTATGTCCATATTTTGTTTTATATCATTTTGAGGTTTTGTATCTAGGTGAAATACATTTATGATTTTTTATGGCTCCTGATTGACACCTTTTCATGATGAAAATGTCTCTCTTTATATCTGGTAATACTCTTTTATTCAAGTCTACCTTATCTGATATTTATATAACCCTCCAGCTGTTTGATATATTCTTCCATCCTTTTATTTTCAGCCTATATGTGTCTATAAATTTAAAATGCTTCTTTTAGACAGAATTTAGTTTTCTTTCTTTTTTACCCAGTCTGATAGTCTCTGTATTTTAATTGGTATTTTTAATCTATTTCTATTTAATGTAATCATTGATTAGTTTGGTTTAGATTTACTGTTTTGTTATTGTTTCCATTTATGTCATCTACTTTTTGTTCCTCTGTTCTTCCTTTCCTGCAATCTCTTGGGTTAATTGAATAGTTCTTAGAACTAATTTCATTTTAATTCATCTATTGGAAATTTAACTTTACCTCTTTTCTAGTGGTTACTTTAGGGATTACTGTATGCATCTGAATCTTTTAGTTGTCTCAAAATTATTACTCAAACAAGAATATATAAATCAATCATAAAAACAAATTAATAAAAAACAAAATGTATCACAGACGTAGATGCCAGATTACTTCTGCTAGAATATTCTAGGTACTTGCTACTGAAGAGGTAGTCTAAGACTAGTAGTGACATCATTTGAGATCTTGTTAGAACTACAAAATCTCCAGTCCCACTCCGATTTACTGAACCCATAATCTGCATTTTAACAAAATCCCCAGATGATTCATATTCTCATAAAAGTTTGGGAAGCACTGTCCTCAGTAATTAATTGACATTCTGGAGTAACACAGAGCAAATATTAGACCCATCAGAATCCCTATTTGATGATGTCCATCACTTCTTCGAATCCATCACACCATGATGATCTTTGGATCTTTGGTCAACTTGGGTAATTTCATTTGCTCCTGTTGTGAATACTACTCTCCGACTGACCACAACCACACAACCAGTCTTTTGTTGTACTATCAGCTGCTTGGTTTTCTGCATTATTCTAAAACCTGATACTTACCTAGCCCTCTCTAAATGGAAAATGCACAATGCTTTTGCTGTATGCAATGCCACATTTATTTTATTTATTTTCTATGAAATTCTTTCCTCTAACCCCACAGCTGTGTTGTATTTGCAATGGAATACCTTCTGGACTGAAATGATAGCTCTCTTGAAAGCTAGACAACCTGATTCAGAATCTCTGTAATATATGGTCCTACTGTTGGATACATAGTAATTAGAGGTTGAGTTTTCTAGGTAATAGATTCTGGATTCAAAATATGAATTTTAGTGGGACACAGATATTTAGTCCATAGCAGCCTTCACTGGATAAAAGCAGCCCTATCTCCTCCTGATTCCTAGGATCAGTTAATAGTAACTAGGAGTGACTCCTTGCCTTCCCTGCTGGTCTCTTGGCATAAGAAGACCAACATGACTGAGGGATAGTCATAGCTTTAAGTTTAGTAGATATAACAGAATAGAAAGTCAGGAAATTAATCCTTACATTTATGGGCAATTGACTTTCAACAAAGGTGCCAAGGCAATCCAATAGTGGGAAAGATAGTCTTTTCAACAAATGGTCTGAAACAATTAGATATTCATATGTAAAAAATAAATGAAACCCTTACTTCACACCATCCAAAAAGTTAACTTAAAATGGATCACAGACCTAGATGTAAAACTTAAAACTATACAACCTGAGCCTGGGTGGCTCAGTCGATGGAGCATCCAACTTTTGATTTCTTCTCAGGTCATGATCGCAGGATCGTGAGATTGAACCTTGCATCAGGCTCCATGCTGACCGTGAAGCCGACTCAGGATTTTTTCTCTCTCTCTCCCTCTGTCCCTCTCTCCCACTTGTGCACTCTTTCTTTCTTTAAAGAAAAAAAACAATTATACAACTTCTAGAAGGAAACATGGGATAAAAATCTTTGTAATCTTAGATTAAGTAAATACTTCTTAAATAAGACATCAAAATTTATTTAGTTTTTTAAAACGTTGTATTTATTTTGAGAGCCAGAAAGACAGAGCACGAGCGGGGGAGAGGCAGAGAGAGGGAGCGAGGGAGACACAGTATCCGAAGCAGGCTCCAGGCTCCAAGCTGTCAGCACAGAGCCCGACGCGGGGCTTGAACTCACAGACCCTGAGATCATGACCTGAGCCGAAATCAGATGCTTAACCGACTGAACCACCCAGGCACCCCCAAAATTTATTTTTAAAAATTGATCGTTATACTACAAAATTGAAAACTTTAGTTTTTCAAAAGACACCATAAAAATGAAAAGACAAAAAAGAGTGAAATATTTGCAATTTAACTATATGATAAAGTACTTATATCCAGGTTACATAAAAAACTCTTACATATGGCTCAATAATGAAAAGATAAACAGCCCAATTTAAAATATCTTCACTAAAGAGGTACATAAATGGCTAATAAGCACATGAAAAGATGCTCGATATTAGTAGCCATCAAGGAAATGCAAATTAAAACTACAGCGAGCTACTACAACACATCTAGAAGAGCTACACTGAAAATACTAATAATGTCTGGTGTTGGCGAGGATGTAGGAAAACTGAAAATGTCGTACATTGTGGGAATTTAAGATGATACAGCCACTTTGGAAAGCTGTCTAGCAGTTTCTTAGAGTTGAACGTATTTGTACCATTCACCCACCAATTTCATACCAAGTTGTGTACGTGAATGTTCATAGTAGCAATACTCATGATAGCCAAAAACTAGAAAAATCCAAATGTTCATCAATGAATGAAAGATAAACACAATGTGGTAGATTCATGTAATTCTTGCCTGTGATAAAAAGGAGAAGACCACTAATACATGTTATAACTAGATGAGCCTCAAAAACATGCTAAATGAAAGATGCCAGACACAAAAGACTATATATTGTATTGTTCCATTTATCTAAAATTTCTAGAAAAGGCAAATCTTTCTAGAAATGAGTAGATTATTAGTTACCTGGGACTGGAGTTGGGGATTGAGTGACTGCAAATGGGCATGAGAGAACTTTTTGAAATGATGTAAATGTTTTAAAAATGATTTGTGGTGATAATTGCACAACTGTATAGATTTATCAAAAATCATTGAATGTGACTTACAATGGGTGACTCTTATGGTAGGTAAGTTATACCTCTATTAGGTGCTACAAATGTTTAATGAGACTCTGTGTCCGCCGGTGGAAGCAACACTTCTCTGAGAACTAGGACACTTAGACCTACGAAGCTTAATGGTACTATGACTGAAAGCACAAATTCTCCCAGTAGATAACTGAAGGTGATGTAACCAGAGCTACTCTTGTTACCACCCTTGATTCCTAGACCAGGTATTTTGCCTACTGGGGGCACAAAACCATAAAACAGTCATTGATTTAGGATCCATATTTCATTCTGGAGGATGGTGTACCATTCTTGAAGAATATTATCACCAGGCTGGTGCCTTAGCAGTGCTTTCAAAAGGCCATTAGTTGTTCTCTCAGACAAGTTATTTCTGGATGGTGCAGTATATAGAAGGATCAGGGATCTCATAATCATGATTCCACAACTACACCAACTTTGTTAGATGTACTTGGGCCAATGAGGTATTATGCAGGATCCCTTGTCATTAAATCAAACCCTCCATGAGTTTTCAGATGGTGATGTAAGCTAATGCCCTTCAGAGATGAGGGGTAATCCATGCTCAGAAGAGGTGTTAATGTTAATCAAGATGAATCACTGCACTTTTAGAATGGAAATGGCCTAATGCAATCAGCTTACCACCAAGTGGCTAAATAGTCTCTTGGAATGAGGGTTGGTATCTATTGCTAAGAGTTTGAACAATTAGCTGCTGAAGTAGCTACATCAGCCTTTGTGAGTGAGTCCCTGCTGTTTAGCGAATAACCTCCTGCAATCATGACTACTCCGTTCATTGTACCAGTGATAGAGGTGGGATGACATCAGTTCACTGAGTCATTCTGTTTGGTTGTTGAGCCTAGTGGAGAAGAAGGAGGCTCTGAAGATGCTCCTAGTACAAGAACAGCTAAGGAGATGAAAGAAACCAGACTCAGTTTCAAATACTGAAATACCACTGTAAGACAGAGTGGGACTTTCCCAGCAGAGGATGGAACCACAGATCCAAGGAAATTCACAGGTGGAGGTCACTTGAGATTTAGTACTCTCCCTTCATTCTGTGCAAGAATATACCTGAGATTCTTCAAGAGCAGAGAATACACTCCTGGCCTCTCAACTCTATGTAGCTGGTCAGGGATTTGAACCTAGACATTTTATGTTACATCAACCTCTGGACATGTTCCAAATTTACAGGTAATGGGACCCACAAGCCAAACCACTGTAGCAGAAAGGGAGTAATGGATTATAAGAAACGCTGCATATTGAGTTCACAACAGTTGCTTCAAAACTGAATTCTTTTAAGACTTCCGCTGTGCATTATAGCCTAGCACTCTGTTTGTACAAGGCACACAGGAGACAATATCTACTTAATATAAGTTAATAATCACATTAGATATGACTTTTATTGCCCTCTTTCAAAGAAAGTAACTAATCTAGATTATCGAAAAATAGAATCTAATATAGAGGAGTATCCTTTAGAAGCAAAAGTGCAGGAATACGGGCCAGGCCTGGGAAAAATTGGAAACCAAGAACTGGGACCATGTGAGGATGTCCTCAATCATCTGCTCTTTGGCTGTTCTCTCTTTTCTCTTTGCAGACTTGGTTTCTCTCTACCACTCCAGTACACATGGGCAAACATAATTACCCCCAAACTCCCAAGTTTGTATGTTATGAATGCAGGGACTCATTTCTTGGGTATTAACAACAATCCCCAGAAAGAATCTGGCTGGTCAAGGTAGGGTCAGTGTCACACAGCTCAGACATACATAGCTCACCTGGGTGGATAAGGAAGAGGGATGACTGGGGAAATGCTCAGAGAAATGGGATTGTTGACTCATAAGCTAGAAAACCAAACAAAAAGGCGCTATAATAATAAATTGGAAGTGATTCCGTTAACTGTGGAATTGAACTATCTTCAAGTGTCATAAGACTTCCTCAGAGGAATTATTTAACATATTTCATTAATAATAAAAATGTTCATTTATTAATTGGGAGGATATTCTTTGTTATCCACTGTGCATCATATATGTATATATGTTAAAATGAAATATATTTATTATTTTTAAATATAATTTATTGTCAAATTGGCTTACATACAACAGCCAGTGTTCACCCTAACAAGTGCCCTAGTCAATGCCCATCACCCATTCTCTCTCTCCCCCACCTCCCATCCTAAATGAAATATATTCAATTCCCACAACAACTCTATGGAGTTGGTTTAATTATCTCTATTTTATAAATTAGAAAACTACAAGTCTACAAGATCAAGTAGCTTTTTAAAAATGTTTCTGAAATTAGACACGCAGAGGCACCTCCACATCAGTCAGGGTCCAAAGTCCATGCTCTTAGCCACAAGGGTAATTACAAGTGGATTTGTAGCATTGGTGTCAGTGTCCAGTCCAATCCTGAAGAGACAGAGGAAACTGAGTTTGACCATTGGGGTCTGGATGGTTGCAAACACTAATTCCAGGGAAATTAAGGGACTCAGAATATTAACTTCGCATTGCAATAATAATGAACTGGAGAGTGCTAGAAATTTTATTCTCGACCTACAATATCTGGAGTTTAATTAGCATTGACACAAAATCCTCCTTCACAAATTTGGTAGAAATAGATGTGCTTTATGTACAGTAAAAGAAGATGGAGCCAGAATAGACTGTAGGATATTAAACAGGAAATAATTAAACAGGAAGCACTCTGGGCCCTTTGCAGGGTTAAACAGTATCATTTGGGATGTCCTGGTGTTGGTAGTTTTCCAAAGTGGCAGGTTGGTTTTAAGTTCAGACACCAATTAAGAAGTGACTTTTCCTCACTGCCATACTCCCTTCCCTTTGCATGGGAGAGCAGAAAACAACATAATTGGCACAGACAAAATGCAGCCAGTCAGCACATGAACAAGGAAAGTATGTTTTTCTTACAAAGTTTTCCATTTTTATTTATTTTTTCATAATAAAAATATTATAGTCACTTATCCTTGTTTCTAGGTGAGATAGCACAGTCCTCTCCCCTCTTCATTTCAAAGATTTGATCTTCCATTGTCAATCACTCAGGACAGTCCCACCCTGATGCGCATCGTTTGGGCAGTTTTGTGATTAACTGATGTGTATGACCATTGAACAAATCTATGCTTTTGAAGCAGTCATTTCCTAGGGGATCTGTGTGCACAGAGCTACAAGGTATGCCGCTTTCTCCCACTCTCACTGGACAAAGCATTTCTGACTCACCAGGGTCTTCACAGCAACCTTCACATCTTTGTTTCTGAGGCTGTAGATGATGGGGTTGAGCATGGGAGTCAGGACTCCATAGAAGAGGGAGATGAGCTTGTCTGAAAGGTCCTGCTTGTCTGCCCCCAAGGGGTCCTTGGATTTGGGCTTCCCATACATGAAAAGAATGGTCCCGTAGAAGATGACCACCACAGTGAGGTGGGCAGAGCAGGTAGAGAAGGCTTTTTTCCTCCCCTCAGCTGAGGGGATCCTCAGGATGGTGATGAGGATGAAGATGTAGGAGACAAAGATGAACAGAACGGGGACCCCCAGGAAGATCACATTGGCCACCCCCATACTGATCACATTGAGGGAGATGTCTGCACAAGCCAACTTCAGGACAGCCAGGATCTCACAGGTGAAGTGGTTGATAACATTGTCCCCACAGAAGGGTAATTGTACTGCAAGAGAGATCTGCACCAAGGAGTTGGCTCCACCAGCCACCCAGGAGCTGACAGCCATGGGCACATAGACAGCCTTGCTCATGACCACAGGGTATCTCAGGGGGTTACAGATGGCCACATAGCGATCAAATGCCATCATGCCCAGAAGCACACACTCTGTAGCTCCCATGGCAAAGGAGAGAAACATCTGCATGGCACAGGCTGAGAAAGAGATGATTTTCCTGGGAGTGAGGAAGCCATCCAAGACGAGAGGGATGGAAGAGGTTGTGTAGCAGATGTCCAGGAAGGAGAGGTTCCCCAGGAAGAAGTACATGGGTGTGTGCAGGCGGGAGTCAAGGATGGTCACCAGGATGAGGACCCCATTGCCCAGCAGGATCACCAGGTACATTGACAGGATTAGCACAAAGAACGTTTTCTCAAGCTTTGGCTGATCTGACAGCCCCAGCAAGACAAATCCTGCTACAACAGATTGGTTGCCCACTTCCATTTTAAATTCTCTCTTCTACCCTCAGGAAAACTGAGGACAGCAAGCACATGTTTATAGGGATCAATATACGGGGATTTAAATGAGAACTTATAATTAAATTTCTCCTTTGACATGCCAACTTATAACACCAACATCGAAGTTACAAAAATCATTGTCCACTGAAGTTATCTTAAAAGTCAGGATATATCGAATCAAAAGTAGGAAGAGCAGACCCTGGAAACTTAATCAAATCATGATATATGATAGAATTTTAGCCAGATCAATAGTGTTGACACACTTGAAGGAAGGGTCTACATGGGAACCCTAAAAGAGGAACCCTGAGGGTGTGCTGCACGCATGGGTCCAGAGCACTGATTGGCTCTTCTGGCCAGCCCTGCCTGCCTGTAATTGTCACTACAGTGTCCTTAGGGGCTTCAGACTGTCATACTCAGTGATAATAACTACTGACATCACTTCACTTCCTCCCCTTTCTCTAATCCTGTGCTTATACAATAATTTTCTGACAATAATTTGGCTCTATGTGGAGTCCTACATGGAGAGAATCTGATGAGCAGAGGCCAGGAACATTAGAATCTGCCTAGCATTGATATTTGTTACTTGACGCCCGGTTTATACTTCATTTGTCATGAGTTTGGTTGGTTGATCTCCCTTCATTGCACTGTCAATACGGACTATCTGGGTAACAGTTTATGGACACCCTAACAGAAGCATTTCCACATCGCCCCTCTCTAACCATGGCCTTTGTCCATAGCATTGCAGTTGCCCTTAGTCTGTTCCAGCCCAAGCACTGGGGGGCAGGAGCAGAATCCAAGGACAAATGTCCCTCATGCCTCCCAGTGTGAGCATTTGTGACTTTATGAGCAGGCTCTATGTTTTTGGAGCTGTTTTATAAGTCACAAGTCCTCACGCAGACCCTTTTATATCTGAGTTGACCATTAAAGCCACTGCAATGCCACAATAATGCTTTCTCTCCCGTAGAAGAACAGACCATTCTACCCAGCCTTGCAGAGGGGTCGCTCCAAAGAGACCTTGCACATAGGATGTGCTCCAGTCATGTAGACCAGTTAATGCAACATGTTAGAGAAAACCTCAAACCTTGGCTTCTCATGTTAAACATGAAGAAACAGAAGCTCACAAGTGCTCCCTCATTTGTGCCAGAGCAGGTCTACTGAGGAACCCAAGACCTACTAATGAAATCCTGATCATCCTTGTTTTACCTAGGACACTCATGAAAAATAGAATGTCACACCTTTCTTTAAGATATCTGCCTTGTAACAGAGCTTGGAGAGGGGGCTGTCCCTGGGCTTCCCACATTGCATCTATGACTATTACACTGTTGCTGCTAGTCTGAAGTTGTCCTCATGCAATTATCAGAGGACATTAACCAAGGGCATTGAGAATACTTGGAAAAAAGAGATCTGTTTTTAGAGATATTCATACTATTGGCTAGAGAATCTCAAGCTTGGCAGAAATGTCAAAAAGTAACTGGTTTGCCTGTTTCCCCTCGATTGTATGAACATCTGTGAAATGCAGTTTTCCCATTTCTGCTTTGAACACCTTGACCTATGCGAGTGCATGGCTCCCATTCCTTTGTCAGACAGCCTTGATTGTTGGATAGTTTTCCCTTACGTTGAACAGAACTTCCTTCTTCTAATGTTGTCACCATATCTTACCTCTTACCGCCCCCCACTGGCCTAAACTCCCAGGACATGCCTGCTCCCTTCCCCTCTAAAAGCCCTTCAGAGACATGAGAGCTGTGAGCTGGTCCCTACTCACAACTATCTTTTCTCTTCTTCCACCTACTTGGAGAAGTTTTGGCCACAAAGAGAGCTCTGTCTACATCCAGTATGGGGATGAGGCCATGGTGGGGTCAGGAGCTTACCTGGACCAGAGGTTTCATGGCAGGGAGAATGCTGGAAGGCTTCTGGCTTTGAGGTGATAGCTTCAACTGCTCACCTTGACCATCCCCTGTCTAGCTCTATCTGCTAAGGCTGTGCCTGGAAACGTGCAGCAAATTCTGTTTAGCTATCTTGGAGCTAGGCAGTTCCTTCAAATTTCACAAAAGGTAAAGAAAATTCATGGTTGGTCATAGCCAAAGGTGCTCTAGCTGCTCTCTTTGCTGGCCTTCTCCATGCCTGGTGCGATAAGAGCAGGAAGAACACCTCAAGTTGCTGCTTCCCGGTGGCCCTGCAGTCATGCCCAGCCTGCGTGATCAGGGAAGACACACTCTGTTCTCTGCCCTTGCGCTCTCTCTACAGGTTCCATCAAAGACCATGGAGCAATTTAGAGTTCTGGTTGTTTGGGGCCAGTTTTAATCCCAGAAGCAATTTAAAGTTTGGTGGAGGCCTCACAGGAGTTTAGAGCCTGTGTCCTATGAACCCAATTAGATAGGTTGTAGACAATACTATGTAAATCTTAACTCTCACCACAAAGAAATGTTCCTTAGATTAGAAATTCCCATCCTGTCCTTGCTGACCTTCCTGGAAGTAGAAGAGATAACTATGGTCTGACTATGCTTTTGCCACAAAGGTATCTGTTAGAGGGAGTTCTGTACTTGTCTTTGCAAGACCAAGTGTCCAAACAAGAGGTAGAAGATTTGCCTAGGCCCTCGCAGACACACTGGGCATCCACATGCTCCAGTAGCTGACCTTCGCTGTAGTCACCCAGCACTCATCCAGGACTGATCGGCTCTAGACCTTGCCCTCAAAGACAGGAAACAAGAGACATGTACCACAGGCCAGCATCAGGCACTGGAAAAAGGGCAGAAATGACAAAATGACAAGGATGGCACCTCTGATCTCCAGAAAGCTCCCAGTGACAGCTACAGTTTGAGAGATGATTGCCGAGTGCCCCAAAGCTGTATGGGAGCCCAGAACGGGGAAGAGTCAGAAGAAGGAGGTTAGAGCAGCTTAGGTCTCAACTAGGAAGCAATTCTTCCTGCCCCCTCCCATGCTATAGTATAGCAGGGAATAAGGATTATGGATTGAAGCAGAGGACATGAGGGCAGAAGAGAGCTCTGGGGTTGGTGAGAGAACACCAAAGTCTACCCTTAGAAGCAGCTCTGGAGTCATAGGCCAGGCAGGTAACTAGCATTTTGCTAAGAGTTTCTGTTTAGTTGGAGATCTTTGGTGACAAGGAACAGAGAATCCTTCACGTAACCTCAACTGGAGTCCAGGAGGTAAGAATCAGGCAGTATGGAATGTGGCCATGCCCGCTCAGTGGGGCCTGAGAACAGGAATTTTCCCATACAAGTGAATGAGAGGGAAGGCAGGGAGGAGGAGAGGAGCCTTAGGTTGAAGCCTATCTCTATCAAAAACAACTGATAAAGTTTGGTCTTAAAGAGAAGGAAGATGATTTGCTAATAAAAGACCCTGGGTACTAATTCTTCCTTCATAAGAAGAAGATGGAAGTTGGTATCAGTTTGTTGTATGCTCTTGTCACCCATGTAGGCATCATGGTCCATGTTATCACAGGGGAAATGCACAAAGATCTCATAGAGTGTGGGTTCAGTCCCTCCCCACCAATGCTTTTGTCATTTTAATAAATACTGAGGAAAAGAAGCTCTGGAGCCCACTGGTCGTGCACCTCTACAACACACAGACCACCGCAGGCTTCTGGCTAGAGACTAGCATATTTGGATTTTCTCTTAGGGAAAAGTTTCACCTCTCAGAGCCCTCACTTTAGACCTTCTATAGAAGTCCGCCAGTCACATGCCACATCTCTCTGAGTACAAGGAGTGCAGGGGGACAAGAGAAAGTTGAAAGGTAAGTGGGGAGAGACACTGTGTATCTTCTTTAGTACCTGCATGTTGATTACATTTTTAAGCACTGCAGACAAATACATTGGGAACTAGAGTGTTCACCTCAAGACTGCTCCCAACCTGGGCTTTCTTACTTTTGGAGATCCTACCCCACATCACGTCAAAATGCACCTGCATCCCACTTTATGTGTAATTTTGTGGTAAATTTGAAATGATTTTTCTACTTCCGTTATTAGAATTACTTGGCTTAACAGTGACCCAATTTACAATTCTATGATTTCTCAACAATAAGCATACAAACTCTGGTGTGCTTGCAAAGTGAAAGTAACTAACTACACGCAGATTGTTTTAAAATAAGATTCGTGAATATAATACATTCATTTATCCATTACTGAGGTTGACATAATGTTCCCCTTTTTAGGCACACAAATAAAGTTATTAAGTTTTTTAAAGGATTTTTGTTTGTTTGTCTTGAAGTTAAGAGCCAACAGGTTTTCCAGACCTCAAACATCTTTGTACTTAGAGAACACCCCATAGACCCACCTACTGCACCCTCACGCCCATGGGGTAAAACAACCCTGATGACTCTCTGCTTAGGAGTAAAGACACTTGTACAGTAAGTACAAACTAAGATCCATTTATAGAAGTAAAAAGTGAGGAATTTAACTTGGCAGATCATTTTTGGGAAATAATTCTTTTCCTTGAACAAAATGAATTCACAGAGTTACTTTCCTTGGGAGCCAGGATTCAGGAGACACCTGAGAAGGCAGGCCAATCACACACAGCGCATGTGCCAGTGCTGAGATTTGACAATTGTTTTCTGTCGTAGGTAAGCTTTCCCAGGAAGTTGACTCCAATGGGGAGATTTTCATGTAAGATGTTGTTAACTGGAGAGTGCTCTTAAGATCAATATCTATGGGGTGGAGGTGAAGGAAGCAGGACAGTGCAGAGGGAGAACTTGAACTGCCACATAACTCTCATGTGCCAAGGGCAAGCCAGTGCAGGAACTCAACTGAATGTTGTTTGCCACCAATACTCCCAGTGGCTGGGGTAACAGGAGCTCCAGCCCCTAGATGAGTGTGGGGGGGGTGAGGTCTGGGCAGTACCTCGCAACAGCATCCACTACATATTCTTAACCAACTTCTCAAGGCTTAACATGCACATGAATCTCCTGAGGGATCTTGCTAACATGTAGATTCCAATTCAGTAAGTCTGGAATGGGCCCCTTCTGCATGTCTAATAAGCTCCCAGGTGATGCTAACACTGCTGGTCCATGGACCACACTATGAGCAGCAGGGCTCTAAATTCAGTTTGCTCCTCACCTTGCATTACTTTGCATTGACTTTCTCAAGTGAATCAGAGTGTGTGGGTCACAACATATCCTACCATCACTGGGTGAAGCGTTTCTGAGCCACCAGGTACCTCACAGCAGTCTTAACATCCTTGTTCCTCAGACTATAGATGATGGGGTTGAGCATAGGAGTTAAAAGTCCATAGAAGAGGGAGATGAGCTTGTCTGAAAGGTCCTGCTTGTCTGCCCCCAAGGGGTCCTTGGATTTGGGCTTCCCATACATGAAGAGATGGTTCCATAGAAGATGATCACCACAGTGAGGTGGGCAGAGCAGGTAGAGAAGGCTTTTTTCCTCCCCTCAGCTGAGGGGATCCTCAGGATGGTGGTGAGGATGAAGATGTAGGAGACAAAGATAAACAGAACGGGGACCCCCAGGAAGATCACATTGGCCACCCCCATACTGATCACATTGAGGGAGATGTCTGCACAAGCCAACTTCAGGACAGCCAGGATCTCACAGATGAAGTGGTTGATAACATTGTCCCCACAGAAGGGTAATTGTACTGCAAGAGAGATCTGCACCAAGGAGTTGGCTCCACCAGCCACCCAGGAGCTGACAGCCATGGGCACATAGACAGCCTTGCTCATGACCACAGGGTATCTCAGGGGGTTACAGATGGCCACATAACGATCAAATGCCATCATGCCCAGAAGCACACACTCTGTAGCTCCCATGGCAAAGGAGAGGAACATCTGCATGGCACAGCCTGAGAAGGAGATGGTTTTCCTGGGAGTGAGGAAGCCGTCCAGGACTAGAGGGACAGAGGAGGTCGTGTAGCAGATGTCCAGGAAGGAGAGGTTCCCCAGGAAGAAGTACATGGGTGTGTGCAGGCGGGAGTCAAGGATGGTCACCAGGATGAGGACCCCATTGCCCAGCAGGATCACCAGGTACATTGACAGGATTAGCACAAAGAACGTTTTCTCTAGTTTTGGATGGGCAGAAAGGCCAAGCAAAACAAATTCTGTCACAGCAGATTGGTTGGATGCTTCCATTTCAAAGTCTCTCCTTTATCCCTAAAAATACTGAAGGCAGAAATTCTTGTTCGTTTTTTGATGGCTTGCTTGAGTCAGCACATGGGGATCACAGCATGATAGCCCTAAAATTATAAATAAACTTAATCTATGGGATTCAACTATAAAACCAATAATACCAATTAAGTCCATGTATCAGTCAAACGCATGATGAGCAGAACTTGGAAATCCAACGAAACTTAATAAGATAAATGACATTTCTGTCTAGTCAATGATATTTATAAAAGCAAAAATTGTGTGTCTGCATATGCCGTGTGTTCCCAACACTTTCCAGGGAAGTAGGAGCCTCTGACTAACTCTGTCTCTCTCATATAATTTGGATCACAAGCTATCCCAGTTCAGTGACACCGGCCATTGAAGTCATGTGGCCCATTCCTCTGGATCTAGTTCTTCTTTGCCCAGTAAGTTTCTAATATAATTAGACTCACAATATAAACAGTTTTATAGGAAGAGAATGTGCTGGTTTGAAGACATAAAGTTACTTACATCTGTAACCATTTTATTTCTTATACGGTATGTGATTTACACTTCAGTGTCTTCTGAGTTTAGTTAGTGTGAGTCAGTTTATCTGATCCTGGCCCTCTTCTCTGAATAATCTGATCCAATTGAATTTCTGGAACCTACAACATAGAGCACCCACCAAAGTCTCCTGTAACCACAGCTGACCTGTCTGCACCTCTGTGGCTCTGGACCTTGGGCCCAAGGAATATAATCATAGCTGATGGTCAGCCCATTCATAATACACATCCCCAGCCTAGGTTGAGGTGGGGCCTTGAGTCATGTGCCATCCAGGGCCATTGAGATGTTCTGGAGACATCCTCACATGTAAGTCTACTCAACTTCCCAGAATATTCAATGCCACATTGAGGATCATCACAGTTTTACTGCCAAAGAGATTAGGAACACCAGATGTGATCAGGCCCTGTAGCAGAGTGCCTAAAACAGCACGGAGTGACCTGAGTGCTGGTTAAAAACACAGATTGCTGAGTCCTACATTTGCAAATGATCTTGGAGATTAGTTTTTTGTTTGCATAGTTTTTAAATAAATACCGCCCGTATACTTCTGATCCACACCAGTCGTGAGAATCACTGACCTCTCAGTGTAAAGGTGGGGAAACTGAGGTCTGGAGAGAAGTTTGTGAATTGCACGTGGCCCCAAAGAAAGGGTGCTTTCTTCTAATTGATAAATGATACAGTGCTCAAAAGAGGTTATCTCAGGATATGTGGAATGAAGAGATAGAGAATCATTTATAGAGAAAGTCTCCTTTAGTCCCAAGAAGGGCAAAATTTGAAGCTTGGCAGAATTGTCAGATATTAAACCAATCCAGTCCCCTTCTCTAACTCACCTTTCTCTGCCTCTGCTCACAGCCTTCCATATTGTTGTCAATATATATCAATATATTGTTGATTGCTTTTTTTTTTTTTCTAACTTCTCCCTTCCTCCACGGGCCCATAGACTCCTCTGGGCTCCTGCAAAACAGACCTGCTCCTTTGTCATAGCAGCAGCCTTCAGAGCTTTGGAAATAATTGTCTTGTCCCCCAGCTCTCCCTAGGCTTCAAGTGCACCTTCATTAATGACTTTGACAGCTACCTGACTGAAGTCAGGGACTTCTGTGCCTGTGCCAACATCCACCAGGTGCCCTTGCCTCCAAATGGCAGAGGATGGTGCCTGAGCCCCAGGCCTAGCACGCCAGCCCTGCCCTAGCAGGAAGGGCCCATTACTCCCCCTATGGTGTTTGGATCCCCTGTCTGTTTGGAAGGCACTATGCCCCTTCCTTACCTTGTCCACTCTTGTCCCTCAGTATCCAGAGGGATGCCAAACACTGCCAGCTTGAACCCCTCAGGAAACGGTCTTCAGCTGAGAAGTGGTTCCTAAGCACCCATTAAAGTTCTAGTTGTTCTGAATGAAAAGAGAGAGAGAGAGAGAGAGAGAGAGAGAGAGAGAGTGCCTCACCTTGTACTCTCTCTGCATCAGCCTCTTCTTCCCTCCCAAATGGTGAAGAGTCGTCCATAAACATCACCTGGCACTTACCCAGCATGGGGTGACATCTCGGCTGGGTCTGTTGCTCACAAGCAGGGAAGCCACTGGAGTGGGGAGGCTGCCAGTTTACAGGAGCACGAAGTGACTGTCTCTGTTGTCATCTGTCCATCCAGATGCTACCAAGTCATTACAAGCAGGTCATACAGGCCTTATCTCTCAGGGCTGCTCCAGCAACAGGTGCATACACATTTGTAACATGGGCACATACTCTTTAACTATTGTCTGATTTCCTGGTATCTCTAAATGACCCTAGGTATAGAGGGGTCCAAAGTGCAGCCACAGGTCAAAGCCCATAGAAGCTATAGCTACTCACAGTGCCTTTGCCTGACCTTGGGGGCTCAGTAAGACAAAGAGACATAGGCTGACTCTCCAGGTTGAGGCTCAGCCAGGAACCTCAGCCTAGACCAGGCTGCACCCCAGGGTGGGCTGGTAAGCCATGCCCAGCTACTAGAGCCAACATCCTCTTCTCTGGGCTCCACACTTTCTCCACGGCTCTCTCAGGAGACAGTCATCACATGATGGCTCTCTCAGGAATTAAAGCTGGGTTGCTGTGGGGCCAGGCCCTATCCCAGAAGCAATTTAAAGTTTGGTGAGAGGCTCAGAATTTAGACTTCAATCCCATAGACCCAATTAGGCAATGTTGTGAAGGCTACCCAATGCCCTCCTCTCACTCCAAGGAAATCTCAGCTTAGAGCATCCTCCAGCCAGGTAATCAGAGTTCCCCTGTGTTTTGATCACAATAATAGGTCCAAGATGGCTCTCACGTTGTCCTCAGAGAGCCTAGAAAGAAGAAAAGTTGGGCCTCAATGATTAAAATATTCCTGGGAACTTTGGGACAGACAGATTCCCTGTCAGCCAGGCATCTCCTCTCCTCTCCTCTGTGACCCAGTGTTCTCTCTCTTTGTCTCTCTTGCTCACTCTCATCACTCTGAACAATCACTATGACTATGTCAAGTACCAAATGTCAAGTACCAAAGAGTAGGGGTGGGAGACATAATGACCAGAAATGGGTCTTTGTCTTCAGAGAATGTCTGGGACAGCAGGAAGATTAGAGAGGCATGACTGAAAGGGCCACAGAGCTTTCCAGAAGGCCATGCACAGGAGGAGTGTACAGAATTAGCCCAGGATGAAAATATCAGGGATGGGGGAGAGAGGGACCCAGGGAGACATTTAAGAGGAAGAAATGATAGGATTTAGAGAGAGATCTGGGATGAGAGATGCAGGAGAGAGAAGATTCTACAGTGGCTAAAATATCAGATGACATGGAGGAGAGCCCGTCTGGGCTGGTAGGGGGTATGGGGCCTGCAGGATTGTTTCTGACATTTCACGATACAGTTTTTGTACATCTTTTGTGCCCAGCTCATTGGTTACTAGAAATAAAGATATGACTAAGAAATTGTTTCTGTGACTGAGGAAGTTTATGGCCTGTTGGAATTGTTATATTCGAGATAATGGTGAGACGTTGATATTAATGTTACCATTAATTTGTAACTTTTCTAAATCTCGTCTTACCGAAGGCTCCCCAGGATCCTTTGAGGTAGGTATGAAAGATGCTTGGATGTGAGCAGGTAGAGGAACCCTCCATCACTGGGCTGGAGCACCTTGTAGTCGTGATGTCTGACATCTTTGACCTCTGCTAAGCGCCAAGAGCCTCTCCTCCTTCGCTCTTGGTTTCCTCAGGGTGAGGGGATGTTTCGGAGTTTGTGGGGGAACAGTGGTGCAGGTGGGCCTTGTGGTCAGACAGGCACTGGAATGGCAATCTGAGTGGCTCCCGCCGGCCCCTCTGTGGCAGAGCTCTGTTGAGCTCCCCAACTCCAGGGCTCTGCCACAGTGGAGACCCCAATGTGCTTTGCGGACTCCAGCTGGGACTAAATACCCCCTACTCTCTTCCCTCTGACTTGACCTCAGCTACCACAAGCCTGGCTTCTCACAGCCTTCTCTGTGTTACTGTGCTTTCTCCTTCCTCTCCTTTCTTCCTTACACCAGCTGCTGACTATGTCCTGGTGTTTGAGTTCAAGCTCCTGAGAGACAGGTCTAAGGGGTTTGGCTAGTCATCAGGCAGTATAGGCCGCCAGAGAGTTCACACATTAACTGCCCCGAGGACAGGTGTCTGCCCGGTCTAGTCAGGTGAGTCCTGGTGCCAGAGTGCTTCACGGTGCCAAGCATGGAAACAATGTAAGTGGAAGGAGAACATGGGTATGACCAGTAAGTGCAGCTTCCCGGAATGAAGCAGTGAATCAGGGAAATGTCGTTTAGATAACCCGGCATTCAGACTTCAGAAATTACACACTCGTGTCTGCACTTACTGCTCGCTGCACGGAGTGGTCTCCTCTCCACAAAGAGGCAAAGCTTTGGCCTGCTCATGGAGACAGCTTCTCCCTCCCGCCTCTTCCCTTTACTGTCTTCAGAGAAGTTCTGTTTCTCCGACCTTCTAGCACTTGACTCCAAACCTGGCTTTATCTCAAAATGGTAGTGGTTCTTTTCTTCCCTCACACAACGTGAGAATGTGCTAGAATGATTTCCTGACAATCTCAAAGTGTTTTGAGCAAGGTTGAAAAGTTTGGGCTGGGGATCTGGGCACAGATCTTGTGAATTCCACCGGATGTCGTGTCCACATTTGTCCTCAGGAAGCCACAATTAACAGATGCCTCCCTAGGACGTGCTGGGGTTACTGGGGTTCAGACTACCCCTTTGGCCAGCCCCACTCATCTTTGGCAAACTCACAATTCACACACATACAAATGCATGGAATGAGGATATTTGTGACACACAAAGCTTTGTCTTGGCCATCTAAAACTCAAATATCCCCTGGCTGGTCTGTCTGGAGCTTTTCTAGGCAGTGAGGAGAAACAAAGAGAAACATCTTCAGAAATACTTCAACTCTCAATCACACACTGAGTTAGTATGTCTAGCCCAGGGCTGCTCAAGTGTGACTACAGGTAGCACTGGCATCCTCTGGGAACTTGTAAATCATGGAGATTCCTGGGCCGCTCCTTGAACCTACAGAGTCAGTCTCTGAGAGTGGGTCCACGTGTCTGCCTCTGTTTATGGATGTATGTATATGTGTTTTCCTAATCTCTTTTTTTTTAATTAAAATTTTTTTTAATGTTTATTTATTTTAGAGAGAGAAAGAGAGAGACTGAACGCAAGTAGGGGAGGGGTAGAGAGAGAGGGAGACACAGAATCCCAAGCAGGCTCCAGGCTCTGACCTATCAGTGCAGAGCCCAACATGGGGCTTGAACTCACGGACCACAAGATCATGACCTGAGCCAGACGCCAGAAGTTGGAAGCTTAACCGACTGAGCCACCCAGGCGCCCTTCTGATTTCTGTTTTATCAAATCCTCTGGATGCTTCTCATGCATACTAAAGTCTGAGAAGCACCAGTCTATCTAGACTTTTCCTAGGATTGGAATCCCAGTTACTCCTTTTAAGGAATCTAAGAGGAAGCAGGTATTTTTTTTATGAATGGTCAGAGCAGCCGCCTGCAGTTCCTCTGCTCTGGAGTCAGCTGCTCTTTCAGTCTTGTTTGTCCTTAACTCCTAACCCTTGACCCTTGACTGTTCACACCCCTGCTGCCCTCCTCTGGGTCTCTGTTCTCTGGGGTCTTTCTGTTCTCGGGATCCACTTTCTCAGAGCATTCTCACAATAGAGTGGGACCCTAGCAGCCCAGAGGTCAAGGAAACCCTGGAGATACTATGAATTCGCATCGCAGGGGCTGTCAGCAATCTCTTACGGTACTACGGCTGGAATCGTATCCAGACAGAGCAGAGCAGTGTCGGCTACCCTAGGTATTTAGTCCACGAGTCTCCCACGCAGACATCTCCCCCATCTCCACCAAACGCACTCTACCCCCAAACGAATTCATCTTCTCCCCTAAAATCAGCAACGTGGTCAGTGACTTCAGCGGCGGCGCCCTCATCCACCCGTTATCTGAGCTACAGATGTTGACTCTGCCCTCGTTCTTGCCTGCTCTATGCAACCAAACTCTAGTATTGTATTTTGTATCTACCAAACACTTCTTGAATCTCTGTCTTCACCACCCCTCAATCCCTGTCCAGTTAATGTCCTCCTCTTCACTTGCCTTCAGTGTTTCCCTCCCTCTCTCATTCTGTCCTCCTGCCCCCATATTCCCCCACATTGTGTTCAGGAGGATCAACCTCAGATGCAAATTTGACCATGTCAGACCTTTTCTTAAAAACCCTAAGTGCCTCGGGACGCCTGGAATGCCTGGGAGGCTCATTTGGTAAAGCGGTGGACTCTGCTCAGGTCTTGAGTTCAAGCCCCTTGTTGGACTCCACGCTGGGCATGAATCTACTTTGGGAAAAAAAAAAAAAAGATCCCCAAGTATCTCTGTAGTCCCTACGGGAGATAGTAGGACTTTCTTTAGCACGCCCCAAAAGACGAACCAGAGTCCAGTCCTGCCTTCCTCTGTATCAGCAGTAACTGCTTCGTATGTTCCTACAATACTGCATGGCTGATCACTCCCCACTGGAGGGCTCTTTCTCTTCTGTGTCTTTGTTTATGCAGCTTCTTCTGCCTGGGATGATTCTCACTTCCCTCTGTAAGGTAATTTGTCACTCACTCATTCCAATGGTATGCTGGTAAATGTTTCACAACCAGATCTCCAGGTCAAAAAGCCCTGGCCTGGAGTGTTTGCTGACTTCTTTTGCTGTAAACACTCCCAGAGAGCCAATTTCAAGCAACCAACAAAGTCACTGAACGGGAGTTGGGAAGAAATGTACACATTAGATGAGTCAGCTCCAGAACATGATGGGCTTTGGATATTTGCTCCCGGAAGTCTGGTCCCTGCCTCCTTCTGGGCTCTCACCACAGCGGGGCAGTCTCTCTCTCCTGCGCGTCCTACCTCATTTGGTCATTTTCTTTTCATGTTCCTCTCTTGCCACTAGAGGGCACATTCCAGAAGGCAGAGACCGCGGTTACTCTGCACATTTCTGCTTCCAGGCAGTGCACGCTCAGTAACTGTTGGCTGAATAAAGGAATGTACCCATTCTCTGGGCCCATCCCTGTTCTTGGCCCCATTCTGTCGGTGACTTCCATGTGTAGAGCACATGCACAAATGAAAGGAAGCCGAAAGGACAGTGATTTAAATTAGGATGCCGGGTGAGGATTGAGGAAGAACACAGCGGGTTGCTTCAAGGGGCCTAATCCTACAGAGGTGAAAATTTAGAGGGAAAGTTTAAGTCTTCCAGCCAGGCTCCTAAAAACCATTGCACAAGCACAGACTTAGGGTGACGGTGCTTGGCCCCCCGCACAGAAGAGACTTGGGGATCTGAAGTCCTGGAATCACTGCCCCCCGGGCTGTTGGACTCTATTCATGGAGTTATGACGTTCAGGGGGAAAGAAGGGAGACAGGGAGAAGGGAGGAGGGGTGGGAGGGAAAAAGGAAGCAGGCAGCAACCTATTCTTCGGCATAATTGGATCTTGGGGATGTTCTCCCAGAAGAATACAAAGTTTCTAAACGGAGTATAACTCACTTTCCAAACTTTAAATGACTTCAGGGACTAAAATGGTCCCAAAGAACAGCCTGGAATTTAAATTATCTTCTAAAGACGATGGCCGGCCTTTGGAAATTGTGCCCTGAGCGCATAAGGCAGATAGAAGGGAGAGGACTGGCTGGACTGGACCCTTCGCCTTCCTCGTCACGCGTTCTGAGCCCTCCCCTGGGCGCTTCAGACCCAGGGTTGCTAATTCTGACATGCGGCCTCTTCCTGACCCTTAGGAAAGGAACGGATCATTCATGTTCACCATGATTCTGCTCCAGGTAAGTGCAGGTTTTGATCATACCAAAATTCTCATTAGCGAGCCTCATTGCTGCCATCAGACTTGATGGTTGTGGAACAGAGGCTCGAGAAGGAGAGAAGGCCCTTCGTTGGTATGGTGTCATTCTCACGGAGCTGAATAGACCCAGCGAACTGCAAAAGTCCGTGAGAGAGATTATTTGGCCTCCCCCCACTTTGTGCAGAGGGGATAGGGCTTGCCTGGGACCTCACAGCTCATAGTCTCTTGTATACATGCAGGTGTCCCTTCTTGATTAAAATCAGGGTGGGGGGGCTCTTCTTTTGTAGTTAATGATTCAAAGTATGGTAATAATAACGAGCTGTATTTCTGGATCTGGTGATGATGGCACGAAGGGAACATTTTCTTCACACAATCTAGCTTCTTGGGAGAGGAGTGGTCAACTCAGGCTGGCACTGATTTACTGCCCCAGCACACATGTCACAAGGAGTAGTGTGTCCTGGGCATCCGGCCGTCCCCAAGCTGGGGGCCATTCTCAGAACTGAGCAGCCTTGTAGTCAATTTCTGGATGGTACATCAGCCTCAAGGAGATATAACAGTGTTTTTAAGATGCCGGGAGAAAAAAGGAGACTGATTCTTGTTTATCTTCATGCTAAAGCCGAGGGATTTGTAGATATTTGGAGGGTTGGCACATGGAAGAGGGATTAAAGTTGCAAAGGAGCAGATTTCAGCTCAGTATCTGAGGAGAAACTACTTCAAAGCGAATGAGCCTCATCAGGAAGCGCAGAGTCCCACGTCACTCAGGGTATCAAGCACAGGCTGGAGGACCAGGAGGAGGACGGTAGGGCTGTCTGCACTGGAAAGGGAGCACGTTCCTAAATAGATCCTAAGGCCCATTGCCAGTAGCGTTGGCTTGATTATTGTGGTTGCTGCTGCTGTAATTACTTGTTTGCATGACTATTTGCGTGTCTACTTCCCCCAATAGATTTTGAGCTCTTTCTTTGAGGTCATGGGCTCTGCCTTTCGTTACCATACTCCCACCACCTAGAATTATGCCTGCCCCAAAGCAGGTGCTCAATAAATGTGTCAACCTGAACTGAATTTTGATGGCACTTACTTGGTCACAGCTACAGTGTTAAGAACCAATGGAGGAGTGTCTCAGAGCTCCCCAGGTAGATGTGCCCCTGCGTAACGAAGGAAGGGGCTAGATTGCTGAGAGACAGCAATCTTGTCTTGGCAAGACAGACGCCTGGGAAGTTCATGAATATTTTAGATATGGAGCACATAAAACTGAATGCCCAACACCCTCAGTGTTGCCTGCAAGTGGTTTTTTTTTTAATTGGTTCAGAATAAATCCCAGTTTGGGGAGCTCTCAGAAGTCTGAGGAGAGAGTCAAGCTTTCTAGAAAGATGAGCCGACAGAGTGGGATGTGGGGCTTTGTGAATGGTCTCGGGGAGAAGCCGGTCTGAGCTACTTCTCCCAAAGGGGACAGCAGGGCAGAGAAGCTGATGGCTCTCAGCTGCCCAAGGATAATGGTTGCTCGATTTTCTGGTTGTTTTTTTTTTTTTCCTGTTGGTTTTAATTTATGTTGTCTTGTCTCCTGCATGCCTTCTTCTTCTTCTTCTTCTTCTTCTTTTTTTAATGTGTGCCAGATGTTGTATTCGCAAAATTCTTTGTAGAAGTAGTTTAGAAGACTGGGGTGATGTTACTTCCCTTCAGCATGCATTTATATTTGCTTCTCATATTTGGAGGCACCAAAAATCTGGGACCACCTCGATCCAAGTTCAGGACTTGGGAAGATTTGAAGCTGAGCTACTGCACCTGTAAACAAATGCTTCCTTCTGATTCTCTTGCTCCGGTGGTCCTGCCCTCTGGGTTCCGCTACCAAAGGGAGGAAGTTTAGTTAGAGGCCCTTCACGGTGAGCCTTGAACTTCAAAACCCGTTCCCCTCTTTCAGGAGGCTGAAGGCTTAGCCTCTCAGTAGCCACTTCCAGACACTGCAGACACCTCAGTTGAAACAGAGCCTCAAATGCTGGACTTCTCTGAATCCCTATTTTTTCCCAGAATCATGACCCTATGATACTTTGTTGTTTTATAAACTCACTCATGCTTTATGAAGGCGTTTTATATAGTTATCTAGTTTTATTTTTAAGTTTGTTTATTTATTTTGAGAGAGAGGGGGGCGCACGTGAGCAGAGAAAGAATCCCAAGCAGGCTCTGCACTAACAGTGCAGAGCCCAACACAGGGCTCAATCCCACGAATTGAACTGTGAGGTATGGCCTGAGCCAAAATCAAGAGTTGGATGCTTAACTGACTGAGTCACTCAGATGCCCCTAGTTTTGTGTTTTTGTTTTGTTTTGTTTTGTTTTTAATCGTCATATGCAGGAGAGCTAGTCCAAATTAACTCTTCATTCTTACTAGAAGCAGAGGTTAAATACTATTCTCTACTACATTTTTCCTAGAGTCCTATAAAGATGGCCAAATTGTCAGAGCTATTCTCCAGTTGCTCAGCAGGTTTGGGATCTTTGACCTGCTGCCCTAGCACTTTTGGGGTCAGAGAGAGCTGAAATTGACTTCAGAGAGTTCCAGCAGGCGACAGAGGAGTTGCACCATGGACAGGTCCAATCAGACTGCCTCTGTGACAGAGTTCATTCTCCTGGGACTGTCAGCCCACCCAAGGCTGGAGAAAACGCTCTCTGTGCTCATCCTCCTGATGTACCTGGTGATCCTGCTGGGCAATGGGGTCCTCATCCTGGTGACCATCCTTGACTCCCGCTTGCACACACCCATGTACTTCTTCCTGGGGAACCTCTCCTTCCTGGACATCTGCTACACGACCTCCTCTGTCCCCCTCATTCTTGATAGCTTCCTGACCCCCCCAGGAAAACCATCTCTTTCTCAGCCTGTTTTGGACAGATGTTTCTCTCCTTTGCCATGGGAGCCACAGAGTGTGTGCTTCTGGGCATGATGGCATTTGATCGCTATGTGGCCATCTGTAACCCCCTGAGATACCCTGTGGTCATGGGCAAGGCTACATACATATCCATGGCTGCTGGCTCCTGGGCAGCTGGTATCACCAACTCTGTAGTTCAGACATCCCAGGCTTTGAGGCTGCCCTTCTGTGGGGACAATGTCATCAATCACTTCACCTGTGAGATCCTGGCTGTCCTGAAGTTGGCCTGTGCTGACATCTCCATCAATGTGATCAGCATGGTTGTGGCTAACGTGATCTTCCTGGGGGTCCCAGTTCTGTTCATCTTTGTCTCCTATGTGTTCATCATTGCTACAATCCTGAGGATCCCCTCAGCTGAGGGGAGGAAAAAGGCCTTCTCCACCTGCTCTGCCCACCTCACAGTCGTGGTCGTCTTCTATGGAACCATCCTCTTCATGTATGGGAAGCCCAAATCCAAGGACCCCCTGGGGGCAGATAAGCAGGACCTTTCAGATAAGCTCACCTCCCTCTTCTATGGGGTAGTGACCCCCATGCTCAACCCCATCATCTACAGCCTCAGGAACAAGGACGTGAAGACTGCTATGAAGAACCTGATATGTCAATAACACCCAACTGAGTGACTATCAAAGGCTTCCAGACTGCCAGAATGCAAGACCTCTAAACTTCTCATTGTACTCATGGGAAAATTGTAACCCAAAGTAGAGAAGGGAGTTTTATAAGGCCCATGTTGTAGACCATGTGACTAAGGCAAAAAATAAACTGGTTCTATCTATCCACTCACCCACCCATCCACCCATTGTTCCATAGTCAATGGAAGCTTCTATCTATGAACCTAGAAGGAAAGAGCCTTCACAGTTCTAGAGATGCTGGCTAGTTGTTGGCTTTGTGCACGACCACAGTGACCTCATATCAGAGCTATTTTATGCTACTAAAATCTTAGGTTCTCTGCCACCAGAAACTGGTGTATATCTGTGAAGCCTCATTGGTGTGTGCAAAATTAAAAGACAGACACAGAATCTGGTTTTAGTAGAACCGGGCTCTTGGAATGTACTGTGAGGCCCTGTGTAGAACTGCTAATCACTGTACATGCCTTGATATTATCCTAGAGGCCTATGTTCAGTAAGAATAACATGAAAAATTAAATCTATACCATTGGCTGATAGCATCATTGGCAAGAATTCACCTTAAGTCTTAAGTCAGGAAAAGAGGGCTCTTACCTTCAGTGTGGAACACTCTGAGGAAGCACAGAGAGATGTCTGCACTCCCCTAGGGCTAGGGTACAGTACTGCGTGTCTGGGAAGGCAGCAGCTCTCAATCTCTTGTTCCCCACACAAACTACGTGACTCCCAGCATCAAATAGTCCCATGGGGGTGCCCAGATAATAAGGAAGTCCAAAGAATGTTTTTGGGAAAGCAAAGAGTTATAATAATCCTCAATTGCATGGCTATCATCAGCCATTAGTAAGAGTTGCTCTGCATTGGTTATGGCACAGGTATGATGGGCTGTGGAGCTACAGGTTTGGGCTCTTTGGGTTGTAGCCATAACAGCATAGAGGTTGGAAGTCATATTAGGTGGGATATCTTCAACTGCACAAAAGAGACAATTCTTTTAACAGACAATTCTTAAACAGACAATTAGTTTAAGACTAATGTGGATTTATCCAAAAGTAGGGCCAACCTCAGGCAAAGTTAATCAGGCTGTAGTTCCTTTGCTCTGAGATTCTCTTGACTCTTCACTCTTCCATGTGTCAGCTTTGCTCAGGCTGGCTCTTCTTGTGGTCACGAGATGGCTGCCATAGTCCTCAACCTGCATTTTCCGCATTCATTTATGAGATAGAAACCACTGTGTTCCTACAACCAGAGAACAAGTGTCCTGAGGTTTGCTCTGACTCGACTGATGGATACAAACTGCAAACCAGTCACAGTGGCAAGTGAGAGAAGATTATGCAGGTTGACTTAGACCAGCAGCCCCTGCTCTGAAACAGACGGTGGGGTCTCTCTAACCTAAGTCTACGGCAGCTACAGAAAGGAAAATCTGAAGTTGCTGAGAAAGTGGTAGAGGGGCAATGGAAGGGCAGCTGACAGATGTCCACCATTTTCTGGGCCTTAGGCGAGGCTTCCTGATTCTGGGAAATCCCTAGGAGGGTAGACTGCCTCTTATGGAATGTCGAAGCAGACTATTCCCAGCCTGGTCAAGTGGAGGCTCAATGTCAGACTAACTCTGATTAAAGAAAAGAAATACAAGACTATTCCTTGTACATCTGAGTTTTTTTCCTAGATTCACACCTGTCCCTAGTATGTTTATGTCATGTCTCAACTCTGCACCTGAGAAGTCCTCCCGATGGTCTGCCCTTTGAGGTGAATCTTACTCCTCCTTGTTGCTTTGTGATCTTGCAGTTTTTCTTCTTTTAGTTTTCCTTTGCCCAATTTTTTCACCTATGTTTAAATTTTGACCTTGGATGTAGTGTTGGGCTATCCTTTGTGGGATGATGCCAGGCATATATTGAAAGATGGACAAGCAAACAAAACAACAAGTAAGCAAGCCAATAAAAAAACAAACAAAACCCAAATGAACTAATGACAAAACACGGCAGTGGGAGGGACAGTGGTCTGGCTGTTGGAGAAGCAGCCCCTCCCGGCTCTTTTCTCTGGGCCTTGCTGTCTCTCTCCCCAGCTGTCGTTAGTTTGGAACTGGATGGCCTTGAGGTCCTTCCAAGACTGACCTTCCAAGGTGGTGATTCTAACCTCAGGCCACAAGAATGAGACTAGGGATGGTGAAGTGAGACTGTAAAAGTCACCTTCCGGTGTCATGGCCCCTAGGGCATACTTGCCCTGCGCTGCCTCCTCAACTCCCAGTCCCCTGCGTTTATTATACGTGGCACACAACACATACAGGAGATGGTGATTATCAGTATTTCCACGTATGTACTTAGATTTCCCTGAACATAAGCCCCTGTGAGCAGATCTCAGTTCCTTTGTGATGGACACTCCCAAAGGTCTGTCTGTGCTATTTGTAATTGCACTTGAAAGAGTCCCCTCATCCCCAGTTCCTGGTTGGTGGCAGAGGTTTCTTTCATGTAGGATTGCGTATAAAACACCAAAATTGCCTGGAGCGATTAGGACTCCTTGTGGGCTTTTTCACAGGAGGGAGGAAAGAGAACAGCCATCTCTACTGAACTTCTCTTTGGGGTTGGGGATGGTGAGTGGCGCTCAGTTGGAACCTGTCTCCTTGGAAATCTGCAAAATGAGGATCCTACTCTTATTGAACGGACCACGATCCTACCCCCTCACCACCACAGGGGAGCAGGGATGCCAGCAAGTAGAGGAAAGCGGTTGTACCCCAGGAGAGGATAGGCAAGGGGACGCAGGGAGGGTCCGGGCCTCTGTGTTGGTGTCTCTGTTTATCTCTCATTCTCCCTGAGGTCTGCCTCTGCATTTTCCTTTGTTTCGTGATCTCTACTTCATCTGACTCACCGCATTAACAATGTGGTTACAGCAAGCCTTACTAACAGTTAATAAAAGGGAGGGAATGGAGCATTATTATAACCCGTTGGTCCCCCGCCCCATTTAAAACATTTTCCTTATAGTCTGGGAACACAATGTTCTGGCTCTGTCAGCCCCAACTCTATTAAAACTTCTGCTCACAAATTCTAGGTGATTTCCCTAATCAACTCAAATAAATTCTTAGGGGGAAAAAATGAGAAAAAATTTACCGGAGCCTATGCAAGTGAATCTTTGTTCTTATAACTAAAAGAGCAAAACTAAACAGATGGAGATGAAAGTTCACTGAAGAGTCAGTGGCTCACAGCTGGTACTGGCTGTAGACGCAGGAACCATTAAGATTCCCAGGGGACCCTCCGAGGCCCAGGGCTGGTTCTGTTTGCTCCCAATTAAGGCAGATGCTTTGTTCCCCTGGGGCTCAAGTCCAGGAACCTGAGTATCGTGGAAAGTCCATTAGTATTCCAAATTGAATCATTACAACAGCTGCTGCTAGCACTCCCAAGGAAAATAAGAGAGCAGTTCAAAGAGCAACTGGGTGGGAAGAATGGAGAGGTGGACATGGAGGCCGCTCAGGTCACCACGCCCTGGGGCTGAGCCATCCTGCCGTGCCCTTCAGAGATGCTGTGAGCCCAGGCCAGGGAATCAGAAGCCTGCCCTCCATTTCTGCTTCCATTTGCCACTGTTGAGTTTCTTTCCCAATCAGGCCCTCAGTCTCTTTACCTGTAAAATGCGAGTGTATCCTCCCCTCCCTCTCACTAGAGGTTGCTTGAGAAAACTCCTAGGGAGAGCCCAGAAGGGAGGAATTCGTGGCTCACACCCCACAACCTGTCACTCACTGATTAGGGGTCCCCTCTGGGTTCTCCCCCCCACAGTTCATGATCTATGGCTCCCAGTTCCCAAGGCCACTTCGGGCACTGTTTGAAGGAGACTTGGGTGGCTACCTGTACCTGCGGCAAACCGGCCACCCAGTGGACATTTCTGCAAGCCTCTGAGATCAGTGCTTCTGGAAACTTAATGTGCTCAAGAGTCACTGGGGCTGTTGTGAAAGTGCAGATTTGGATTCAGTGAGTCTGAGGTGGGACCCGAGACTCTACATCTCTGACACGTTCCTGGGTGCCTATGCTGCCCCTCCGCGGGACACACTTTGGGTGGCAGGCCCTTGAAGACGTGGGACCAGGACCAAGGGACTGAAGGAAGAGGCAGGGAAGGAAGAGGCACGGAAGACCTCCTGCATGGAGGTCTCCTGACAGGCGCCAAGTCCTTTGGCGTCGACCACTCAGTCTGGTCTCTCCAGGGTCAAGGGCAATAGTTTGCCCTGTGACCTCACTTCTCTTCTGGATCTAAGAATTGTCGATTTATCAGTGTGTTCAGCTTTTTACTTGTCAACAAAGTGTTGATGACCAAGCTTCTTAAATGTTAGATCAGAAACTAGCCATTCCCGTTTCAAATAGCTCCAAAGTGCAGTCAAGTGCAAACAGATATGCAATGTGGTCACGGGCAGAATAAGAGGCACAAATAAAGCAGAGGAAGAAATACGTAGCAAATTTTGTAGAAGACACAATTACTATGTTTCTAAAAACTAACCAGAAAGCTATTAGCAGTAACATGAGTTCAGAAAAGGTAAGGGGATAGAAACACCTTCTCAAAAATCAACTGTAGGGGCGCCTGGGTGGCTCAGTCGGTTAAATGGCCGACTTCGGCTCGGGTCATGATCTCACAGTCTGTGAGTTCGAGCCCCTTGTCTGGCTCTGTGCTGACAGCTCAGAGCCTGAAGCCTGCTTCAGAGTCTGTGTCTCCTTCTCTCTGTGCCCTTCCCCTGCTCATGCTCTGTCTCTCTGTCTCTCAAAAATAAATAAACGTTAAAAAATTTTTAAAAAATCAACTGTATTCCTATATACCATCAATACACAAAAGGAAAAAAAAGCAGGAATAATGTGCTATTTGCAATAGTAACAAGTATCGAATTATTGGAAACAAACATAATTCCAGACATGACAGAGTTAAGAAAAAAAATTATGAATGTTTTGGAAGTATAGAGGAAGGAAGGGTGATTTACCAAGAGTAACTCTAGGGAGAAGCAAGAGAGAAGAAATACATTAAAAATGACCTTGATTTTGAGGGTGGAAGCTCTCATATTGTATCAACAGAAGACCCTCTATAATATGTATACCCTGGCCTCTGCCTCCAAATATTTCAATTTCTCTATGTGGGAGTAAGGCCAGTCGGAGAGCTGGGCTCAGAAACATAGTTATTTAATGTTTTTAAATCCCTCAAAGACTCCCCTGAGCTATATAAATTGTTAGTGAAGAACAATTGGACAATACAAAGATCTTTTGAAGCAAAAACAATGTTAGATTCTTCCTACCATATTTGAACTTCTTACAAAGTACCAATTACTGAGTTTTACACCATTGTGCTTTTTTCAAGTTTATTTATTCATTTTGAGAGAGAGAGCATGCATATGTACCAGTGCGCACACGCGAGATTGAGTAGGGGGAGTAGCAGAGAGAGAGAGAGGGAGAGAGAGAATCCCAAGCAGGCTCCACACTCAGCATGGAGCCCCACATGGGGTTCGATCCCACTAGCCTGGGATCATGACCTGAGCCAATATCAAGAGTTGGACGCCTAACCGACTGAGTCACTCAGGCACCCCTATACCATTGCTTCTTAAAGTTATACAAAACCAGCGGTATCTGAGACACCAGAAAATTCCAACTCTAAGAATTAAATACATATATTTCAGATCAAAATTCAGCACGTGAAGAAAAAAAGTGACTTTTTTTAAAATTTTAATGCTTTTTTATTTATTTTTTTGAGAGCAGGAGAGACAAAGCATGAGTGGGAGAGGGGCAGAGAGAGGGGGAGACACAGAATCTGAAGCAGGCTCCAGGCTCTGAGCCGTCAGCACCGAGCCGGATGCGGGGCTTGGATTCACGAACCATGAGATCATGACCTGAGCTGAAGTCGGACACTTAACCAACTGAGCCATCCAGGCGCCCCAAAAGTGACTTTTTTTTTAAATTTTTTTTTAAATGTTTATTTATCTTTGAGAGACATAGAGGCAAAGTATGAGCAGGGGAAGGGCAGAGAGAGAGGGAGACACAGAATCCGAAGCAGGCTCCAGGCTCCGAGCCATCAGCACAGAGCCCGACGCGGGGCTCGAACTCACAGACTGTGAGATCGTGACCTGAGCCGAAGTCGGCCGCTCAACCAACGGAGCCACCCAGGCGCCCCCAAAAGTGACTTTTTAATAGTGGGCAGCAACAACATTCGACTGAATGAAGGTTTTACGTTGCTGTAACTTCTGATGGATTGGAATTAAACATCAAATACCACTGTGATTACAAAAATCTCAAAAAGATCAGAATGGCATATTTATTCCAGCTATAGAAACGACTGTGATTCATTATTTTGGAAGAGAGAAGGTATCAGAATTGAAACAGACAAGTTCAAACATACATTGTGCATCACTCCTGAATAATATAGTCTGATCAAGCAAGCATCACACTACAACCAAATGGAAGTTTGTCAGACTCTACAAGTATTTCTTTAAAGTGTATATTTTCGGGGTGCCTGGGTGGCTCAGCCGGTTAAGCGGCCGACTTCCGCTCAGGTCATGATCTCGCGGTCTGTGAGTTCGAGCCCCGCATCGGGCCCTGTGCTGATGGCTCAAAGCCTGGAGCCTGCTTCAGATTCTGTATCTCCCTCTCTCTTTGCCCTTCCCCTGCTCATACTCTGTCTCTATGTCTCTCAAAAATAAATAAACGTTAAAAAAAATTAAAAAAAAATAAATAAAGTGTATATTTTCCAAATAACTTTTAATAGGTAGTAAGACAATGGACACATGCAAACTTGAGATGTTTTGATTTTTTTTTTTTTTTTACATACTGGGGCCCCCTATCACATTAGCATGTGGGCCATTGAGTTGACTTCTTTTTGTATAGACCTCAGAATAAATCTTTTCCTGACATCTCTGTGCGTTTATTGTATCTTCTTTAAATGTGTCCTTGATTAGAAAAAAGTGTAGCTCTGCACTGATCTTTTCTTTAATCTGGGCCGATGCACGGCCGCTCATGTATATATAATTGTACCAGAGTACACATAAGCACTGTTCTCAATTAAATGCCGGGCAAGGCTCAAAATCATCTGCTCTTTGCGTGTTTTCATCGTGGTGTCCTATCTGAAAGCACAATAACAAATGAACACGTAACTGGTTACACAGTAATAATGTCACATTACAAACAGTATTGGGGTGAACCATAAATTTGGGGTGTTACTTTTCTAACCACATTTCTTCTTATTTTTAATATAATTTATTGTCAAGTTAGCTAACATACTGTGTATACAGTGTGCTCTTAGCTTTGGGAGTAGATTCCCGTGATGCTTTGCTTACACAAAACACCCAGTTGCTCATCCCAGCAAGGGCCCTCCTCAATGCCCATCACCCATTTTCCCCTCTCCCCCGCCCCCTCATCCACCCTCAGTTTGTTCTCTGAATTAAGAGTTTCTTATGGTTTGCCTCCCTCTCTGTTTGAAACTAATTTTTGCCCTTCCTTTCTCCCATGTCTGACTATATTTCTGATGAGGAATTGAACAGATACCCAACCTTATTGGTGAACCACTATTTTTTCTGAATTTTAATGTCAAACTAGCATTTTTTAAAAATAATAAACTTTGTCTTTTAGAGCAGTTTCGGGTTCACAGCAAAACTCAACAGAAAGTACAGGGTTCCTGCGGCGGACCAGCCATCACAGGATCGAACGGTTCCGGATCGGGGGGTGAGGATGAACTGATACACAAGGCACAGTTGTTAAGGGAGGGCTGGCGCTCCCAAGCGTCACCAGCAGCGAGTTTATTTTCACTTGGGTATTTATCCACCATCTGAGGGTGGTGTGCGTGCAAGGCATGTCTCCTACCACAAGTTCTCAGCAGGCAAAATGTATTTTGCTATATCAAACTTTACAAAGGCATTCTGAACCTCCCCACACGACCTGGCTGTGGTCCTGACTCGAGGACAAAGGCTGCACTCAAAGCCTTCGGCTCCCAACACCGCTCAAGGTCTCTGACTCTCAACATCTCTCAAGGCCTCCGGCTCCCAACACCGCTCAAGGCCACTGGCTCTCAACAGGTTCCCATATCCCCCATCGCCCACCACACACACACACCACCCTCATTAGCAACGTGTCCCACCAGAGCGACTATCTTTGTCACAAGCGATTAACCTACACTGACGCATCATCGCCCAGAGTTATAATTTACATTAGGGTTCATTCTTGGTGTGGTACAGCCTGTGGGGTTGGACAAATGTATAATGACATGTGTTCAACACTGTAGTTTTGTGCAAAATAGCTTCGCTGCCCTAAATATCCTCTGTGTTCTCCCTCTTCATGTCTCTCTCTCCACTAACCCCTAGAAATCTCTAATCTTTTTTTTTAATGTTTATTTATCTTTTAAGGAAAGAGCGGGGGAAGGACAGAGAGAGAGGGGGACAGCGGATCCAAAACAGGCTCTGTGGTGACAGTAGAAAGCCCAACGTGGGGCGAGATCACATGAGGTCATGACCTGAGCCAAAGTCAGAGGCTTCACAGATTGAGCCACCCAGGCGCCCTCCGAATCTTTTTACCATCTCCATAATTTTGCCTTTTCCAGAATGTCATAGAGTTGGAACCCTACAGGATAGAACCTTTTCAGATTGGCTTCTTTCACTTCATAATATGCTTTTAAATTTCCTCCATGTCCTTTCATAGCTTGATACCTCATTTCTTTGTCGTGCTGAATAATATTCCACAGTCTGGGTGTACCTCAGTTTATTCACTTATCCACCGAAGGGCATCTCGGTTGCTTCCGAGTTTTTGGCAATCATGAATAAAATGGCTCTAAACACCCACGTGCTGATTTTGGTGTGCCCATAAATTTTCACGAATCAATCCCGAAACAAAAAATTTTCAAGGAACCAACTTAAAGTAAATAAAGAGGAGTTTGAGATTGCAAGGCGAGCCATTTCAAAAACCATGATCCTTTGCCAACTATTCATCTGCACGAACGAGAATTTTCTCCACAGCAGACAACCGAAACAAAACATAGAATTGTGGGCTGGAACTGGCGAGAAGGCGATTATCACCCATAATTCCAGATTTCAAGCTTTTGTGTTCTTCATAATCTCGCTGTCTTTGAATTCTCGTGCGTCATCCTCGAACCAAGTGATGGTTATAAATTTAAACTTATGAAAGAAATGTAGCAATAAAACAGCACCTTTTTTTTTCTTGTATTTTACATAGCAGGACTCTATAAGATTTTGTTGGAGGAAAAGATTCCAGTGCCGAAAAATAAAAAGAATATTTCTCCAGTTTGAAAATGACTGAAATAAACAGGCAAGGAGAGTGGGGAATGGGGAGAGTTTCATGCTCACAGTCTCCTGTCTTTAGGGAATGCATCAGAGCCTGGAAGGTATTTTGCGAGCCACAGACTGAAGGTCACAAGGCTGAATTTTATAGTGTTGGTGTCGGATGCCCTGGGGTAGGGCTTCTCTTCCTCCTGTGACATCTCAAGAGAGGGACCTATGCAGATGTCAGATACACAGACTCCGCTTTAAGGCACAGGGATCTCCTTTGATCTCTAAAGCCATATTCCCTGTTATTAAATTAGTGGTGAACACGCAACAGAAAATGTTTTCTCTGGCTGGAAAGTTGCTTCTAAGCAACACCTTCTAAAAGGGCTGATGGACAGCTAGCTGTCTCTACAAGTCCCCTTTCCTCTAAGTGACTAAAACTTAATCTTAGTCAATTCAGTGGGCTCTCTGCTTAATCAAGGCTTCTCCTCAACACCCTTCCTGGTTTTCAGAAGCATAGAGAGAGCCAAACCCACCAGCTGGGACTGGGAAAGAAGGCAGGACATGTGGCCCTCAGTTGTCATCATCAGTTCCTGTTGACACCTGCACTCCCATCTGGTATCCAGTTGTATAGGTCGTGCCAAACAACAGCCACGGCCTCCCGGCTCCGACCTTGAGGTCTCTTCAGGCTCTCAGTGTGCTCTCCACTCCTGCTTGCCCTTCTCGAAGGGCATGAAACGTTCAGCCACTCTTCCGTGGCACTCCAAGTGGAGAGCAGGGAACCAGACGCGTTTGCCTCCATTTCTTGTCCACGCTCCCATCATGCGGAGAGCAGGGGAGTTCAAAGAGGTGTGCCATTTCCCGGAGCATCATGGGAAGTGAGGGTGAGGCTCGGATCGGCTCTTATCCCATATTCTCAAGCCTTTCTGGGGCTCTAGGTCCCATCCCTCTGCACCTCCCCCCTCCACAACTCCTTCAGAGTGAGTTGTTGGGCGCTGATGGGGGTTGGGGGAGTCGGGACTGTGTCTATCAGAACATTCTTCCAAGTCTGTGTTTATATAAATATTTTGTGCCCTCAGCCTTTGGGGACAGGTTCTAATATCTCAAAAGCTTTTGCTCGAATGACCACTGTCTCCGCCTGGAATTTCAAAGGTCTATTTTTAAAACCAAAAAGTTAGGAATTGTCCCATCTACTTTTCTACTCTAATCATCTCTGAAGAGATGAATGCCTTGCCCACATGTTTTAGTTCTGACGAAAGCATTACTAGAAATAAAAAATACATTATTTTTTAAATTGGCCCATTATATACGTATGAAGCCTTAAAGAATTCGAAACAGTCCTCTTTCTTATCAAGATAGATCAGTTCATGATTGTAAAATGTATTTAGGTTAAACAAACCCAGAAAAATTATTTTCATTAAGGAGTAACTTCAGAAATTTATTGCGCACAGATTCCTGAAGACGAAGTATGGGATCCTAGCTAATTAAAATCAACAAAACCTGCCCTGTCCTTTGCTTTCTGTTTGTTTTTTAAACCTGTTGTGATCTTAATTAAAAAGTTTCTTTCCTCCAGATACCAGAGAAAAATTTGAATCTACACGAATGAAGAGCATCAGAAATGCATAATATGTAAGTAAATGTAAAAGACATGGTTTCTTGTTTTATCATCTCTCGTTTATATAATTGGCTATTTGAAGCAAAATAGGGCCACCTGGATGGCTCAGTCGGTTGCGTGTCTGACACTTGATTTCAACTCAGGTCCAATCTCAAGATTTGGTTCGTGGGTTCAAGCCCTGTACTGGGCTCCATGCTGACAGTGGAGAGCCTGCTTGGAATTCTCTCTCTCTCCCTCTCCCTGCCCCTTCCCTGATCATTCTCTCTCTCTCTCTGTCTCTCTCTCTCTCTCTCAAAAAATAAATAAATAAATAAGACTTTTTAAAAAGGCAAAATAATAATAGCGTGTGGAAGCAAAATGTATGACAACTTTAGCACAAAAGATACAAAGGGGAAAATGGAATCATATTGTTGTCAGGTTCATACATTTTACACTAAGTGACAATTATTATTTGAAGATAGAATGTAATAGGGCGCCTGGGTAGCTCAGTTGGTTAAGTGTCTGACTTTGGGTCAGGTCATGATCTCATGGTTTGTGAGTTTGAGCCCCATGTTGGGCTCTGTGCTGACAGCTCAGAGCCTGGAACCTGCTTCTGATTCTGTGTCTCCCTGTCTCTCTGCCCCTCCCCTGCTCATGCTCTGTCTCTCTCAAAAGTAAATAAACATTAAAAAATTTCATTTAAAAATGAAGAGAGACTATAATAAGTTAAAATGTACACTATAAACCCTAGAGCACCTACTGAAAAATAAAGAGGTAGAGCTAAAAATCCCGGGGCGCCTGGGTGGCTCAGTTGGTTAAGCGGCCGACTTCGGCTCAGGTCATGATCTCATGGCTCATGGGTTCGGGTCCCGCGTCGGGCTCTGTGCTGATGGCTCAGAGCCTGGAGCTTGCTTCAGATTCTGTGTCTCCCTCTCTCTCTGCCCTTCCCCTTCCCCTGCTCATGCTCTGTCTCTCTCTCTCTCAAAATAAATAAATGCCAAAAAAAAAAACCCAATAGAGGAGATAAAATCATAAAAACAATATCCCAAACACCATCATTCCAAAATAATGTAGGAAAAGAGAAAAAGTGGGAAAATAGGAAAAAGAACAAATGGAGCAAATAGAAAACAAACAGCAAGATAGTAGATTTAAATTCAACCATATCAGCAATTATCTTAAATCTAAATGACCTGAATACCACAACTGAAAGACAGATATTGTCAGATTAAATTAAAAGAATGAAATCAACCAACTATACAATTTCCATAGGAAACCTACTTTAATTATAAAGAAACAAGGGCTGCGTAGGTGGCTCAGTCAGTTAAGCAGCCAACTCTTGATCTCTGCTCAGGTCATGATCCCACTGTTGGTGAGACAGACACTGACAGTGTGGAGCCTGCTTAGGACTCTCTCTCTCTTCTCTCTTTGCCCCTCTCCTAAGTTCTCTCTCTCTCTCGAAATAAATAAAACATTAAAAAATAAATATAAAGAAACAGATGAAAGACAGACTCTTAACTATAGAGAACAAACTGATGGTTAGCAGAGGGGAAAGGGGTGGGGGGATGGGAGAAATAGGTGATGGGGGTTAAGGAGGGCACTTGTGTTGAGCCCGGGATCTTGTATGCAAGATCACTGAATTGTACGCCTGAAACTAATATTGCCATGTATGTTAATAACCAACTGGAATTTTAATAAAAACTTTTAAAAAGACAGATGAGTTAAAGATAAAATGATGGGGAAATTATACCACATGAACATGAATCACAAGATTTTATGGGTTTTATTTATCTAAAATACAGAAAGATGTTCTGAGCTCAGGACAAAATTATTGCTGAGTAGCGTTTTAAAGGGGCCATTCTCTGATCTGGAAGCACTAACCTTTCTTTAGAAAGAAAGAGAATTATGGGGCGCCTGAGTGGCTCAGTTGGTTAGGTGGCCGACTTCAGCTCAGGTCATGATCTCACGGTCTGTGAGTTCGGGCCCCGCATTGGGCTCTGTGCTGGCGGCTCAGAGCCTGGATCCTGCTTCAGATTCTGTGTCTCCTTCTCTCTCTGCCCTTCCCCTGCTCATACTCTGTCTCTATGTCTCTCAAAAATAAATAAACGTTGAAAAAATTAAAAAAAAAAAGAAAATTACAACTGCACTGTAGAATAGAACTGTATCAGTCCCAAAGTGAACCACATACGTAATTTTAAGTTTTCTAACAGCTTATTTTTTTTAAAGAGTAAAAAAAAATAATGTTGGATACATGTCCGTATACGTTTGTCAAACCCATAGAACGTACAACACCAAGAATAAACGCTAATGTAATGGACTTTGGGTGATGGTGTCGATGTAGGCTCATTGATTGTAACAAATGTGCCACTCAGGTGCAGGATGTTGATAGTCGAAGAGCATGTTGGGGTGGGAGTGTATAGAAAATCTCTCTACCTTCTGCTCAATCTTGCTGTGAACTGAAAACTGTCTCAAAAAATAAAGTCTATTTAAAAAAAAACTAAAAACAAACAGGTGAAATTAATTTTAATAATATTTTACATTCTTATTTTCATACTAAATCTTTAAAATCTGGGTTTAGATTCTTGCAGATGCTGTTAGTTAAGATGAGGTCATACTGGAGTAGGGTGGGCCCCTAAATCAATACGACTACTTTCCTTACAAAAACGATAGATTTGGACACAGACACACACACAAGGAAAATTCCACGTGAAAATGAAGCAGAGATGAAGGTGATGTGTCTGTTAGCCTAGGAGTGCCAAAGACTGCCAGTAAGTAACACAGCAGAAGCTAGGAGAGGGGCGTGAGTCAGATTCTCCCTCGCAGCTCCCAAAAGGAACCAACTCTGCCAACACTTTGATCTCAGACTTCCAGCCTCAAGAACTCTGAGACAATAAATTTCTGTTGCTTAAGCCACCCAGTTTGTAGTACTCTGTGATGGCAGCCTCGGACTCTAACACAGGGACCCAATGGTCTAACGACCCAACTGCATGGCTTGTAACAATCAGTCTACCTATTGAATGATCTTAGGAGTATCTATTACCTGAATGACCCCATTTTCCCATATGGAAACCTCCTTACAGGCCTCGCTATTACATTTTCTGAGGTGCAAGGAACTAGGAAGATCAATTGTCCCCGTTTTGCCTACAACTAAGGAGGTTCCTGGGACATGAGACTTGCAGTTTTAAAATCAGGACAGTCCCAAGAAAAGCCAGATGTGTTGCTCACCTTATACAGAGCACTTCCTGCTCAGGTCCTGCCAGGGCACAGCTGGGCCCAGAGCAACCATTGAAAAAAAACAATTTTTTTAATGTTTATTTTGAGAGAGAGGAAGAGAGAGAGCACGAGCAGGGGAGGGGCAGAGAGAGAGGAAGACACAGAATCAGAAGTAGGTCCCGGGCTCTGAGCTGTCAGCACAGAGCCTGATGCGGGGCTCAAAGCATCTCAGAGGTCTGGAAGTAAAGGTAAGAGGTTCCAAAAGAGTGGTGGCAGAGGCGCAGGGAACGTGTGCCATGAAACTGGAAAAGATGATTGGGTGCAATGGCTAAGAACCCCCGTGTTAAATAACCGTACATCATTCCATCCTGTAGGGAAGAGGGGGCCTCTCAGAGTTTGAAGCCAGAGAGTTGTCATTAGAGCAAATGTTTTAGAAAGATTATCATGATTTATATTCTCCCTTTGCAAACTTGCGATAGATATAATGGGAACTAAAACACATATAAACTAACTTCGATATGCAGATTTTGTTTGGAACTTGAAAAACTGTAAAACGAAACAATAAGACAATGGGGGAATGTAAATATTTACTGCATATTTGATAATATTAGGGAATTTTACATTCAGACCTGTAGTTATGCTTTTTTTTTTTTTTTAAAGAGAAGGGAGAACAAAAGCTATTAATTCAGGAACAGAGAGAGGGGGAAAGGTGAGGGAGGGAAAGAGAGAAAGAGAGGCACTTCGATAACCAGTGGACCCTCTCAAACATTCCCCACAACAGCTGTGGGGATAAGGGATGGAGTGGGGACCCCCCTCCAAATTATATCTTAAACGAAACCTAAGCTCAACCTGACATTCAAGGCTCTCCATATCTAGATACGCAAGTATTCCAAACCTCAATTTTTCCTAATAGGAATAGGTACTTAAACTGTACATCCAAGACATATAGAGGCTACATGTGCTCCATGAATTTTGGTGGTGAATCTGTCCCTCGGTCCCCTGTTAGAGGACCATGTCTTGGGCAGTGCCCCTCAGATTTTAACTGAGGTCAGTTTGACCCGGGTGCCTTTTTTGGGTGTGAGGCAGCGTCTGGGCAGAAAGGGTATTAAGAAACTCATGCAGGGTAAAGAGAAGTGAAAGGGAGAGGTCCCTTTGGTTCAGCCTTGGACTTGCAAGTCTTGCGAATGTCTGTCTCTTTCTGAGCCTCAGTGACCCCAGCTACAAAGCTCGGGAGGTGGTCGGGGCCATGTAAGGGCCCTTCCAGCTCTGACATCTTCTGACCCCGCACTTGGGAACGCTGGCTTCGGGACTCCGCTGCAGAAGCCGTCACACAGCTGGGCCGTAACAAAGAGCCGGGGTCTCGGGAATGTTCCCGCCCCCAGCAGGTTTTGGAAACTCCCAGAGGCCTAGGGGCGGGGCCTTAGCGCGCCGCAACCAATCACCTAAGGCCCAGGGCGCCGGGGCGGGGCCTCCGCGAGCAGCGGCGGCGGCCAGGCTGGGTCCGAGCATCCCGTGGCTCCGGACCCCCTGGCCCGGACATGGCGGTCGTCCCGGCCTCCCCGCGAGGCGCACTGCTGCTTCTTCTGGCCGTGGCGAGGGTCGCGGAGGTGGCAGGGGGCCTGGCCCCGGGCAGTGCGGGTGAGTAACTGCTGGAGCGACGGTTCGGGGCGGTCCAGGGCGGTCGCCTCAGCGCTCCAAGATGGCGCGGGGCAGGGGGCGGGGGGTGCGCGCGACCCCCCAGACCTGGACCGAGTGCGGTGACCCAGGGTCCGGAGGTCCCAGCGGGCGGGAGGGGGCGCCGAGGCGGGACGAGCGAGGAGCCCTCTCCACTCTCGCTCTGTCCGCCCCGGACATCTGCTGCCCTGGGAACGGTGACCCGGGTTCGAGGCCTTGCTCTGTTACCCACAGGACAGGGGCCCCCGTCTCGGCCCTCAACCCCACACCGGGCTCGGGTCTCCATCAGAAGAGGGTGAAATGCCTTCGCCCAGAACGGCGGCGAGGGCCGGATGGGATTTCCGAGGTGCAGGCGCCTTATCGCCGCCCTGGCCAGTTGTAACTTGACCCTCGGTTCAGGGAGGCCGACCTCGGGCGGCGAGCACTGACGGGCCCCACAGCCTGCCAGGTTCAAGTCTCTGAAGAGAATCGGCCCGAGCCTGCGAAATCCAGGCTGCTGCCACCCGCCGTGGGTGCACTGTGTGTCCAAGGCAGCACCGGGCTCTGGCGGGAGGTAGATTAAACATCAGTCAACTCTGCTTTCGGGGGGCTAGCAGTCTTAAGGAGAGTTGTTGTTCTTGCTCTTGAGGAATTAAACCAAGAATGGATAAATCGTTCAGGCCTTGTAGAGTATCTCCCATGTGCAGGGCTTTAGGAGCTGATGCCAACTCCTGCCCTCTGCGAGCTCTCTGGCTGAGAGCTGGGGTCCAGCAGGACCCAAGCCGCTGGAGTTCAAGGCCCAAGTGTCCAGAGGAGATGGAAGGCTGTGAGTGCACAGAGGGAGAGAGATGACATCCATCTAGGGTAGGAGGAAAATTGAGAGATCCCCCAACTGCGCAAACACGAAAAGATGGCCGGGATTTGCACTCGCAGAGTCCTGGGCATGTGCACTGCCTACGGGGAGAGACGCTAGAAAGAGCAAAATCAATCCCAGCAAGGTTTTAAGGCAGTTTACAATGTTAAATTTTTTTTTTCTGGGCGGGGGGTTTAAGAAAATAAAGTATTTAAAGGTGGGAGAGAATTGTTTCAGGAACCTGGGATTGGATAGCTAATTGTAATGGGGTTCCAAAGTTAGCTGTCAACTAGAAATCAAAGGAGAGAGAGGAAGAGAGAGAATGGAATATGCTGTGTATTCTTGGCTAAATCAGCTTACGTTTCTGGGTCCCATTTTTTTCTCATTAAGTTGATCTAAAGCGCTTCAAAGTTATGGCCCATAGAATACTAGCTGTCCATTCTCATCCCACAACTAGTTGATTCTGTGGGAAATATTAGAGTGGAGTAGTAATTAAGAATATCTGAGCAAGTTACTTAGCCTTAATCTTTTCGTGTGTGAAGAGCCATAGTTACTATATACAGTACCTTATGAATTTTACTGTGAGAATTAATTGAAGTAATCCATGTATAGAATTTAGAATAGCATATAATAAGCCCTGAAACGTTACCTATTAAATATGTTTGGGAAACCCTGCACATGGTACCCTTCTCTTACAAATTCACGGAACATGCTAGATTCACAATAAAGGGTCCAAGGATTCTTTTTTTTTTTTAATGTTTTATTTATTTTTGAGACACAGAGAGACAGAGTGTGATTAGGGTGGGGCAAAGAGAGAGGGAGATGCAGAATCTGAAGCCGACTCCAGGCTCTGAGCCGTCAGCACAGAGCCCAACGTGGGGCCCAGACCCATGACCGTGAGATCATGACTTGAGCCGAAGTCGGTTGCTTAACCAACTGAGCCACCCAGGCGCCCCTAAAGGGTCCAAGGATTCCATAGGAAGGAAACTTGTTTGCTGAGAGAATGGAAAAAAGACTGCGAATAGGTATGGAGTTTCTTTTAACAATAATGAAAATGTTCTTCATAATTAAGTAGTAGTCATAGTTGCACAACTCCATGAATATACTAAAAACAACTGAATTGTACACTTTATTTTGTTTTTAAGTTTATTTATTTATTTTGAGAGAGACAGAGAGAGCGTAAGCCGAGAGGGGCAGAGAGAGAGAGAGAGAAAGAGAATCTGAAGCAGGCTCCAAGCTGCCAGCTGTGGAACCCGGAGCAGGGCTTGAACCCACGAACCATGAGATCATGACCCGAGTGGAAACCAAGAGACTTAACCGACTGAGCCACTCAGGTGCCCTGAATTGTGCACTTTAAAAGAGTGAGTTTAAGAGCACCTGGCTGGCTCAGCTGGTACAGCATGTGACTCTTGATTGCCGGTTCTAAGTTCAAGCCCCATAGTAGAGATTACTTAAAAAGAATATGTTTAAAAAAATAAATAAAAATCAAAAGGTGAGTTTAGTGGTCCTGATTATTAATGTATAAACTGAGGCATATTAAAGATTTTAAGGGTTTGTTTGAGCAAAAATTGATTTGAATCCAGTAGCACTAAACGGAAAGTGACAGGAGCCAGAGGAAAGATTTTCATAGAGAAGATGTGGAAGCAAAGCAAGGAAATTATTTGATTGGCTGTAGCTTAAACAGCTGCCTTATTGGGAAAACCTAGGTGGCTGTTTGTGACAGGTCGTCCTTAGGTTTCGATTTCTTAATCTCGAGGTATTATAAGCTTAGGTTTTTAGTTTGCATAAATAGGCTATTGAGGCATTAAAACCACCTCAGTCTAATGGCCTTCTTGTTTAATTAATTTAACATGATTTATATATCAATACTTATAGGAAAAAAGGGACTCGTTTGCTTATAGAGCTCTTTTTTGTTCAAGACACTAAAGGATGCTTTAGAAAATGCTGGGCTAGATAATTTCTAAAGACCCTTCCAGCTCTAAAAGTCCATGACAGCGTAGAGTTTGCATTGTTTGATAAAAAGGAAAATTTCAGTTTTGAGCTAAAAGTGCGATTTGTCTCTTGTACTACATTCTAGGAAGTATGTATTACCTGGTCCTTACATAAAGGACACTGAATAATACAATGGACAAAAGTTTCCACTGCGGATTTGAAGAACGTGTGGAAAATGTTCTTCAGTCCTAAATAAAAATTGAGAACAAAATATTAAATTGTATTGCAGCGAAGGCCTGGCTTTTATTCCTGATCTGTCTTCTTTTTCCTCCCCAAAGCTGGGCACTCATGTGTCTTCTGGTATATTACAGAGTCTTATCTGTTCTTAGAGATTTTTATTACTATTCCTGGGGGTGGAGGTGAAGGAATGATATTACTTACTCAGTGATTATTATCTCTTGTGAAGCGTGGCCACACTGCATTGGAGTAGTGCCACTCTTCCTATCCCAGTGTACTTTCCAATCCCAGCCCCACACGCTGCCCCTGTCCCCCTGCCTGTTGCTAACATTCTCTTCGAAGAATGGGTTGGGACCCTATGCTCAGACCTCAGGATCTGTCTGTGTGTCATGGCACCTAATAGCAGCTCTGTTTCTATTTAAGATGCTTTGTAATGATATAAAAGAGGGAAAGATGTAACATTAAGGGCTAAATTTCAATAAGTTGACATTTAAGGAATTATGTAATAGCCTAGAATCCTGAAAAAGAATGTAATGAATTTTAAGTTAGAAAAAGCAAATGCTATCTAGAGGAAAGTAATAAAAAGCAGATTTTCTTCACAAAGACATATCTTGGCCCATGCTGTGGAAAGAGCTAGGATTGGTGATAGATCAGATATAACAGTTTATTCTGGTATGCTGGAAAAAGTTCCTGTCTCATATCCGTAGATCTAGGCAGTCTCAATAATCATACTTTTCACCAAAAGTGTGCCTCTTCTGGACAAAAAGTGGGACAGTGTCAAGGAGCTGGTTTTTTATATATTTTAAATGTGGTTTTTTAAAAGAACAAAGCATACTACAGGAGTTTGTTCGTTCAAAAACTACTTACCGAGTGTTTGCTATATGTCAGGCGCTGTTCTAGATATAGGGTTCCTGCTCTCAAGGAGTTTGCATTCTACCAGAGGAGAGAGAGACAATAAACAGATAAATAAAATGATTTTTGATAGTGCTATGCTACGTGTATGCTATGAAGGAGACCAGCTGATCACAGAATTGTGTGAGTAGAGGGGGGGTTGTTCTTTACATAGTGATGAGAAGACAGGCCTCTTTGGAAAGGTAAAGTTCAGAAGCAAAATCAGAAGACTAAAGGTCTTAAGGAAGACAGAGGTAGAGACCAGAAACTGCAGAGGCCCTAAAGCAAGAAGGAGCCTGTATGCTTGCAGCATAGTGGGCAGGAGCAGGCTAGAGCTAATGGTGCTCAGCCTTGCAAAAAGTTACAAAGGGATTATGGAATTTATCGTGCAGAAAGAAACTAGTAGACTATTATGTAAGAGATATAAGCTTTGATTTATATTTTAGATCACTCTGGCTGCTGAATGAAAAAAAAAAAAACGTGATTATAGTGGGATAGGAGTAAAAGCAGGCCGACCAGAAGACCTTTGTAGTAGAAGCAGGAGATAATGGTGACTTAGAGTGAAGATGAGATAATGGTGGAGACAGAAGAGGAGAGGTTCAAGATATATTGCTGATGGATTGGATGTGGGAAGTGAGGGAAGGAGAAATTAAGGATTATTTGTAGATTTTGATGCCTTGATGCCATTTACCGAAGTCGAGAAGATGGGGAGGAGCAGAATAGAGGAGACTTGGCAAATGAGCCAAGAGCATCAAAAGTCCTGTTTTTGTATATGTTTAAGATGGATATTAGATCCATTGCTCATTAAGCTAAATTTCATACCTGTCAGTAATCCATTAAGCAGATATTTGTTAAGCTGTTAATAGTGCCAGACAGTGTGATAGGCCCCAGATACAAAGTGGTAAGCAGAAACACACATGGTCTCTGCTTGCAGGGGGTTTATTGTTTGGTAGGAAATTCAGATATTAAATATCACCAATATATGCATATCTACATTGCTAACATTATGTGGTTATATTAGTATGTATCTATGTATATTCTAAATCTGGAGACTATTTCTGAGGAAAAAATGTGATTTAGTCAAGTATATGGCACATAATGTTATTAATGCCATAAAGCACACAGATAACGTGAAGACAAGGAGAAAAGTATAGTATCAGGAGAAACTTTCTCATCATGGTATATACCACTGGGAGCTAGACTTGATACTTTTAGGTTCGTTGTTTTATAGATGGGAGGCCTAGAATGGGCACAGAATGGGCAAAGGAGTTACCCAAGTGTACTGGCTATTAGCGTCCGTGAGGAGGACCTTAGGAGAGTCATTTGCCTTAGTTGTTTCATAATGATGAATGTCTAGGTTAGGGTTTTTTTGCACCACCCCTAAGGGAACCGAAACCAAGGTAGCTCAGGATTGGGGGCTAGTTGTGTAGCATCTAACAGGGAAGCACAGGAAAATCCAAAGGTAGGAAATTCAGCAGAGCAGACCTGAGGGACTGCTGTGGGAACTAGAAAGCTGCCAGTAGCTAAGACTACTGTTAGGGACAGTCTCTCTCTCTATCTTTTATAGCTTCTCTTTTCACGTCTTGCACTTCCCACTCACACTCCAGCAACCAGCTTCCTCTTTTGACTCATCGTTTCTGGACCGCCATAAAATTTTCAGCTTCTCCTGCCACAACTCTTCTTGACCTGTGGCTGCAGAGCCCATCACCAACTGGCCACAAACTTCTGTATATATGATTGGGTCCAATTTATCTTTTGTTCTAGGCCCAAACCTCTTATGATGTTGCTAAATTATGGGTCACCATATGAAATGTGGTACTGAAGTGTTAAAGTGGGACAGTGGGAGAAATAAAACTTTTTGTACTTTTTTCCGATAAAAGTCATTGTATAACTAGGAAATTATTTATTAACCAATGAATAACATTTTTAAAAAATTTTTTTAACATTTATTTATTTTTGAGAGACATAGAGACAGAGTATGAGCAGGGGAAGGGCAGAGAGAGAGGGAGATACAAAATCTGAAGCAGGCTCCAGGCTCTGAGCCGTCAGCACAGAGCCTGATGCGGGGCTCGAACTCACAGCCTGTGAGATCATGACCTGAGCTGAAGTTGTCCGCTTAACCAACTGAGCCACCCAGGCACCCCGAATAACATTTTTTGAGCTAAGCATTATGCTAAACGGATACAAGAAGTTAACAGTCAAACTGGAGATACTATAAGTACACACATGATATGGTTAGAGAAGATTGAAATGTTAAAGTTGCCAGCTCTAACCAGAATATCAGGGCTGAAAAATCAAACAGAGCTTGGAGTTACTGGTACTAAGAGTTGAGGTAGGATTTAAAAGTTGAAAGTATTTGGTGTTTAGATCAGCAGGGAAAGGGCAGTAAGCATTTCAGTCAGAAGGCTGTGTTCAGGGTAACCGTAGGCTTTCTTTGTTGAAAAATAATAGAAAGTCAGGGAAAGTAAGGTTAAGGGAAGATTTGGAAAGTTTAGAATTGGAATCACCAGAGGCCATTGTGGGCCCTTTATTAGAAGAGTGACATTATGAAAGGTCTATGTGGCAGTCATACAGGTGATAGAATCAAATGAATATAATTGGCTGTTTGGCAGGCAATGGAGAAGGATATCTGTAACTTGCCAATAGTTCAATATATATCTTTCTAGATAGATAAATAAAGCAGTATGACAAAATGTTAGCAATGCTGAATGCAGGGAGTGCATATATGGGTAATCACTTTACTATTTGGCTCTTCCTTAGGTGATAACATATTTTGTATATAAACACAAATATATATATATATATCTTTAAAGGAATAAATATAATGATGACAAGAATGTACTTATAAGTTGAAGATGTAGTTGTCATTTAAATGTTTTAAATGTCAGTTTCCAGGCTGTTTTGAAAATAAAAATGTGATTAAAAGTAAGGTCAGAGTCACCTGGGTAGCTAAGCTGGTTGAGTATCCACCTCAATTTCGACTCAGGTCAAGATCCCAGGGTTGTAAGAATGAGCCCCACATTGGGCTCTGCCCTGAGCTTGGAGCCTGCTTGAGATTCTCTCTCTCTCCCTCTGCCCCTCTCCCCATATATGTGCACTCTCTCTCTCTCAAATTAAAAAAAAAAAGCAAGATCACCTTTTACATTTTTTGTTTATTGTTTTAAATGTTTATTTATTTATTTTGAGAGAGAGAGAGAGAGGGAGTGCACATGCAGGCGAGTGAGCAGGAGCAGGGGAGAGATAGAGAATCCGAGCAGGCTTCAAGCTATCAGCACTGAGCCCAAGGCGGGGTTCTGTCCCACCAGCCCAACCATGAGATCATGACCTGAGCCTAAATCAAGAGTCGGTTGCTCAAAAACCGAGCCACCCAGGCGCCAAGATCAGTTTTTTGTTAACATGTCTTTTTTATTTAGAATGACCTTTTCCAGTAGCAGCTCAGATTTAGTTTTTTTCCCCTCAACAGCGGGAGATATATATATATATGCATATATATATATTCTGTTTTAGTAACTAGGAAGACATTAATTAGGAGGAATCTTTATTTTCTTTAGAAAAGAAAATAAGAATGGCTTTTCATTAACTAAATTGAATTATACCTTTTAGGAAGTTTCCGTGACAAAATTCCTTTTAACTTCAAAAATCCTATAATTCTATGAATATTTTAGTTTTAGATTAGGGTGTGTATTTGTTGTTTTAAGTGCCGGTTGGTCTTAGAAGTTGCATTTTTCCCTTGTGGCTGGAGCATGTGCTTCCTGCTTACTTGCCTATCTTTAGTACACATGTGGCCCAAACTATTAGCCAAACCTTGATGTTTCTAATTATTAGGTGATCTGCTGGCATATTTTTAGGTTGTGCCTCCTTAAAGCCAACACACATGGCTTTTAGCAATCTGTTTTGTTTTTTGTTTTATTAATTTTATAATTACAGACTCTTGGAATAAGAGTACAAAATATGACACTCATCCTTATGTGTCTTTAAAGAGGATAACACCTCAGCTTTTTACTTTCATAATGTGAATATCAAATTTTATTTTGAACTAATTTACCTTTATCTGTTCAATTCCATTTCATACGAATAAGCAGAGTTTTAAACTATTTTTCTTCAAGAATAAGAAATTAGATTAAACACAAATTATAAAAAATATTTCTAGAATTCATTGTCTTATATAAAAACATGAGGCTTTGGAGAGTTTTTGCACTCTAATTGTTAAATGACCCAATTAACCCGTTTTAATGGCTCTAAAAAAGACAAAGACCTTTAATTGCCACATTCATTGCATTTGAATCCCTTCTCCCCATTCTTAATGAAGGCATATGAATTGATGTCTGTTTGTAGATGGTTACTTCTTGAAAAATATGCAGTGTTAAAGATTCTAATGTTTCAAAGGAAGGAAAATGTGCACCAGTATAATAATGGCTGAGGTTAAGAAGAGGGTATGGAAAATGTGATGGAGCATAGGTCCCCCGAGCCTGTTCATGGAGGGTGGCAGCCCTCTCGACGGAGGAAATGTACTATTACAGAGGAATGCTCCGTTGGGAGGGGGAAGGGAGTTATTAACAGAAGACTTTGGGCTGCCCTCTGTAATCCCATATTGTCAGAATTATCAGAAGGCTTTTGGAAAGACTAGAAAGAAATATGTCAAAATGTCTGCATAGGTTCTGGCAAGACAGTGGGAGTATAGATCATTGTTCTTTTTATTTTCCAAAGCTTAGAATTTCTTAATGAAAAAAAGAATTATTTTAAAAATTTAACTTTGAGGGTCACTACATTGTAAATTTGACCTTAACTATTAAATAGGGGGAAAAAAAAAGGCTTTCATATTTATATTTTTAATAAAACTTTCCATTGTTATTGGACTTTTAATTATAACACATTTTGTTTCTGTTCTAAATAGACCTTTGCTCCAAGAAACTTTCTCAAAAATCCCTAGGCCCAAATCAGACTCTTGTCTGCCTGATTGTTTACTTTTTGCTAAGCTTGTGCTTATTGGGACCATATGTTATCCTGAGTTATCTTTGCTCACAATCAGCTGGATTTTTTGCCCTCAAATGACCTTTGTGTTAGAGGCTGGTAGAGAGTGGCAATTTCTACAAGACTTCAAAAGAGTACATCATTATCACACAGGAGAGCCTTTTTTGTTTTTTGTTTTTCTTTTTCCTGCCTTCCCTCCCCATTCTAATGAGTAATGAGGCTGAGGACAAGACCAAATCTTAGAAGATGGGGGCAGAAGGGATAGTGGGGGAAGCATGGCATGGCAGGGAAGAAGGGGTGTTTTGAGAAAACCTCATGAGTGATTGCCCACCTCTCCCCTGGAATTAAAGTTTCTAAGAAAGTAACTGTAGCTTTACAAACAAGGGACTTTTTCTTCTTCTGAAACTTAGTGACGTTTTTATAGTCTTCAGAATTTCTAAGTGAAGTGTTTAGAGCTTGAAGCCACTTTTTTTTTTCCTTCATAGAAATAATATTGGAAAGCCAGCTCCACCGTAGTCTTCTATGGAACAAAACTATAGTAATATGCCAATAATATCATATACTTTGACACTGTTTTATGGAGAACAATTTCCAGTTTTGAATGTAGAAGGCTTTTTTGTAAGATCTGAAGAGGACTTCTTTTATTCATCTATTTATTCATTCCTTCCCCTTCCCCCCCCCCCCCCCCCCGTACAAATCCTACCTTCAATCAAAAAAGCTCTTCTTTCAGCTAATTTGTATACTGAAATTGTATAGATTGCATTGGAAGAGATTGTGTTGCAAATTTATATTTTAAACTATTGTATCAGATCCAGCTGCCTGAAATATTTTCATCTTGCCTCTTTTGACAGCCCCTGATCAATCCAGCTAGGTGTTATCTTTTTTTCCAGTCAGGTCCACTCTAGAATAATAACATGTCCCAGCTGATTATCTTTATAGCCAATTTATCCATTTCCCTCGGCTCTTAATGCTGCTTGGCAACATTTTTCCTTGTCTCTAATTTCTTGTTTCTCAAATTGGCATTCTGAAATTTATTAAGTGGCATGAAAAAAAGTGTTCTGTGCTCTGAGAAGTCTGTCCACTTGGATCCTTTTTGGGAGATTAATAATGTATAAACATATTAAAGGCTTTGGTCCTGCAGTAAGGAATTCTCTGTAACTTTTTTTAATCCTCATTTCCCAGTTTATTTGAACATGAAACATTTTCTCCTGAGGGATAGATATTAACAAGACATGAGTAGAATACAAGTTTGAGAAACCTATTCTGCCTCCTTTCTCTATTCTCTGAAGTGACTGTTCCACACTTCTACAGTTTCACCTCAAGCCCCCAACCCCATCTCAACACTTTTTGTTTTCAGACCTAATCTGTGTTTCACTGAGAAAATGGAGGCTGTCAACTTTCCTCTTAATTTATTAGTTAGTGACCTTCTATCCTGTCCTCTTCCCTAGACTTTGTTCTGCCATCAGCCTGTACCTGGATGAAGTCAGAGAACATAACATTCATTTATTCACTGTTGTATCCCTAGCCCCAATCACAGTGCCTTTTCTTGAACCCACATCCCTTTCCAGCAATCACCTCATTTCTTGAATATCCTGTTTCAACCACAGCTGTGTATATGACACTTCAGTTCTGACATTAACCACCCAGAGTTAGAACAGACTCCACAGGTTAAAGGGCACAATGCCCAACAACACAACACTTACCCCAGATACCAGCCACACTTAGGGGTTCCCAGGTCACCCACACTTATGAACAACTGGCTATAAATCTGGGCTTGCCACAACCACCCCAGAGTCAGTAATTCACTAGAATGACGCATAGAGCTCAGGGAAGTGTGATAGTTAGGATCACAGTTTTATTATAAAGGATACAGTTCGGGAAGACCAGTCAAATGAAGAGACGCACACAGGAGGAGGTCTGGGGGGAAATGCAGAGCTTCTGTGCCTTCTCTTCATAGAATCAGTGTGTATCACCCTCCTGGCACACCAGCGTCTTCACCAACCAGAAAAAGTCCACTGAGCTTTGGTATCTAGTATTCATTGGAATTCCATCATATAGATAGACCTGGTTGATTGTATTATTGGCCATATGGTTGAACTCGATGTCCATTTCCCTGTCCTGCTGGAGGTTAAAGCTGGTCTTTCTGGCTAGGCCAGTCCCCATCCTGAAGCTACCTAGGTGAGGCGGGGAGCCTACCTCACTAGCATAACGAAGATACACCTCTTACTCTAGAAATTCCCAGGATTTAGAGTCTTTCTCCTAGGAATCAGGGACACAGGCCAACTAAAAAAGGGGAGGGAGGATTTTTTTACTTTGATATGCTTCTTCCTATAACTGCTACTCTCTTTTTCCCCTCCCATTTCTGCCAGACTTCTTGAGAGCCTATATTTGTTGTTTATACTTACACACTTCTGGTTTACTCCTTAATAGCATTCACTTCTACTCCACAGAAAGTACCTTTTGAGGATTACTAAGTGGCCATTTCCTTTTTTGAGTCTTCAATAACCTGTATGTTTTGGTGTATGACACTACTCACTCTTCTATAATGCTACTCTCTCGAGGCTGACCCACCTCTGTGACTGTCGTGTCTACGTCTCTTTTCTTGTTTCTTCCCATGTCTCAGATTTCGTGTTCTTTAGAATTTGGTGCTGTGGTCTCTTCTCAGTAGAAACTCTCCCTAGACAATGTCATTCATGTCCATATACTGTACCTCTGTTATACTGATGACTTCCAAATTGGATCTTTAGGCTTGACTTTACTTGCAATCCAGGCTTGGACTGCTGAATTTACTGGAATTTCCATCTGGATGTCCTATAGGAACCTTATATTTGACACGTCCAAAACAAAATTCACTTCTTTTTTATCACTTAGTCTTGCATTATAGGTACAATAATAGAATATAGCCTATAGAGTAATTATAAGGATCGAATGAGATGTAATGCATGGAGCAAATTTAGTAAAATTCTGGCACACAGAAAGTACATATGACCATCTCCCCTGTTAGCCTGCAAGCTTCTTTAGGGCAGGGATCATGTCCTCAAACCTAGCACTGCCCTTGGCTTTTGATAGGTATGCAGTAAAAGTTTGTTGAGTTATAATGAATAATAATCTGTTGAATAAGTGTTTTGTGTAGCCATCTGATTTAATCATCTTTTTAAGTTAACAGTGGGCAACATCTGGTGTTTATTTTTTCTCCTAGGTGCACTGTGTTGTAATCATTCAAAGGATAACCAAATGTGCCATGACGTATGTGAACAGGTAAGCTTACATGATAATCGTTGAGGCTGTTGGTTATGTAACTGTTTATGAAGTATAATTGTTTTGGAGAAATCTCTTGGACAGTACCTTAGCCAAGTGATCACAGTTTACATCACCACTGATGGAACACATTCACGTGTGTGTGCCGACACAATGCACTGAAAAGGAGCACAGCATCTTTAGTAGGGTTCCTGCCAAAAATGCTTAACCTGAATCATGAGGAAACAGGGGCATCCCAGGATTTAGGGATATTTCTCAAAACAACAGCCTGTACTCTTCAAAGTTACCGATGTTAAGAAACTTCGAGATCAAAAGGAACTACAGAAATACAACTACTAAATGCAATATGTGATCCTCGATTGGATCCTGGAATTAAAAAAAAAAAAAAGAATGCTATAAAGAACATTATCGGGATAAATTGGTGAAATTTGAATATGAACTCCAATAATAATATATATCAATATATTATTGTATCAATAATAATGTATCAATGGCATGATCCTAAATTTGGTGATTGTATTGCAGTGACATAGGACAGTGACCTCGTTCTTGGGAGATACATGCTGGGATTTAGGAATAAATGATCGTGTCTGTAATGGATTATAAAATGTTTCAAAATAACAATCATATCTGTATATGTAGAGAGAATTAAAGCAAATGTTGCAAAATGTTAATAATGAGTAGTCTAGATGAAGACTATGTGGGTGTTGTACTGTTCTTTAAACTTTTCTGTGAATTTGAATTTTTCTGGCTGAACCTTTTACGTAAAATTCCACTGAGACAATACCTTGTTATAAAGTCTGCCTTTCTTTCATCACCTCAGTTGTGCAGTTCTGGCCTTGGCACTTAAGAACAGATGATCTCAATTATCTTTTGAAGAGTTTTCAATAATGTGGATTTTGTCATTTCCTAAAATTTAGAGGGCTGCCTAACTGGGATTAAAACTTCTCTCAAAGAATATTGTGAATTTAGAAAACTTTTGCAAGATACTCTTTAATTATATACATAACTCTTGTTATAAAACAAGACAGTAACTCAGCTTATCTAGGTAACTGCTAGAGACTTCATATCAAAACAATATAGCAAATTAAGTTTTCTGCAAATTTACCACCAGAACAGTAGCTTTTAAACGCAAAAATGGCCCCCAGATAGTGTCACCATAAGGGAGCTTTTAAGATAGCTCCACTGCTTTTGGAAGCACTGCTTTCCTGAGTTTGCTTATGTGATGAATAAATCTGGTCATTTATCCTGTAGAGTTTCTCACAAGCCAAATTATGCTGTTTGCAACCCATGATATCATTTACTGTGTTCTTCTTTCCTCTGTATGTCTTAGTAAGTGGTAGGTAGGGCTATCCATAGAGCTTTCTGCAGTAATGAAAATATTCTATATCTGTGCGATCCAGTACGGTAGCCACTAACTATATGTGCCAAATGAACATTTGAAATGTGTTTAAAGAGGTTGAGGAGAGGTGAGCCTGGGTGGCTCAGCCAGTTAAGCATCACTTTTGGTTGGGGCTCAGGTCATGATCTCATTGTGGGCTCGAGCTCTGAGTCGGGCTCCTCGGTGACAGTGCGGGCCTGCTTGGAATTCTCTCTCCCTGTATCTCTGCCCTTCCCCGCTTGTTTGCACTCACTCTCTCTCTCACAATAGATAAATTAATAAAAAAAAAGAAGTTGAGGAGAAAGAGGAGCTTGAGGAACCGAATTTTAAATTTTATTTAATTTTAATTGATTTAAGTTCGAATTTAGATTGCCACACATGGCTAGCTAGCAGTTACCTAATGAGACAGGTTTCAGGGGATAAGATTCAGGTTTGGTTTTGTTTGTCCAGCAGGTCTCGATACTCATAATGTTTTTGTGTCTGGTTGTCTCTTTTTGTAATTAACATTACAGTCATTCTTGATAATTGCTTAAATGCATTAATTCACTAGGGGTTGCAAAATGGTGATATTCTAGCTCCTGTCACTTATTAATTATAGTTGATAGTTTGAGAGAAAAATGGCTACTAAAACTAACTGGAGATAAATCCTTTTTCATTGTTCTTAGCATTCATGGATTTCACAGTCTTGACTATTTGCAGGTAACCATGAAGTTCTCTATCTGATATATGTAATGGTTTATCATTTACTGAGACATCAAATTGTAATCGCATTAATTGAAGTTCTATTTTGGAAGAGAGCCTGTTAGCCTGGTGAATGAGCTTGTCAGCTCCTCAGCATCTTCATTAAAAATGACTTTGTCTCTATATAATGCCATTCTGTGGAAGTTAATGCCATAATGCTATTCACAGATGTGTTCTTCACTAATATCAAGGATATGACATAATCTCTTTTACACTGTCATCAGTTGACTAAAAACAGATTATAGAACAATTTAGAATGAACTTTTCTGTTTTCTTCTTTCTTTTTCTCCTTTGTTCTCTAACAGATTTGGTAGCCTGGTTTTCTCCTTTTTTGGTCATTAGAAAAGCATCTAGACTTGCATATATGGGTTTTTTTGATTATTTGCCAAACTAACCAACCTTTTAAGAGTTAGCTTAGCTTAATTTAGATCTTTCGAAAGGTTTTCCATTTATAAAAGGAAGTTGGAAAATATTCTAGACGACTGATAAATAAAGAAGACAATAAATTGTACATCTTCTTATTTCTTACAAAAAAATGCCACAAAAACCTTTTTTATTTTTTATTTTTTGGTCAAACAGATATTCTCTTCAAAAAGTGAATCCCGACTAAAGCATCTGTTACAGCGAGCCCCAGATTATTGCCCTGAAACAATGGTATGTCTTGTTTAACTTAACTATGGAAGCTTTTGTCTAAGTGAAGCTGTCTAATGAATTAACTCTTAGATTCAGGAAGTTTTTCAAAATGATTTGAGTTTGTGATCAGATTAAAATGTTCAATTTAACAAGGTACTTTAAAAAGATGATCATACAAATTGCTAGGTAGATATTATCTTTCATTCTTTATTGTTTATCCTATGATGTAGGTATAAAAATAATATTAAATGTAAATGTATTGCAGTCTTTAAATTTCATTATAAAGTTTATCTGGAATTTGGAATTTTACTCATTATTTTGACAATTTTATGAAAACCATAGTAACTAAACCTTAGGTTTATTTTGATTTTGAAAAGTTAAATTTGGGGTAAGGGGAAATGTATGACTTCTCATTATTCCTATCTTCCCATTTTTCGGTGTACTATGGATACATCGCTTGCTTGTCTGGATCATGTAACTTAAAATGTCTCCAGTTCTGGGGCTGTCCTCAGTGATTGGGATACTCGTGGGCCAGGCTCAGGAGGTCTGAGCTGACAGGAAACAGCTTTTTCAGATACGGCAGCTTGCATTATGTGAGGCGGGAAATGTGGATCAAACAATTCTGACTGACACATTTGCTTTTACTCGCTCTACAGACGCTTTTGTCTTTTACTTAGAAACAGTGATTCCAGTAAGCCTCCTGAGTACCCAGACTCATCATTAGTGCCCTTAGATGGGAAGATGGGAAAAGAGCAAGCAGTAGTTTTTGCATCTCGATTTTATTTTTTCTTCCCTGAATAGCTGCTTGATACTCATGTAGTCTTAGAACATTGATTATATAGAGACAAACATAATCAAATTAGCTGTACATAATTTCTGTATAAATTGTCATATTTAGGAACTGGTTATATAAAGGCCTTTTGGTGATTACAATTTTAGGTTGAAATTTGGAGTTGTATGAATTCATCTTTGCCAGGTAAGCAATAGCTAAATAACATTTAGCACTTTATCTTCAAAAACTGTTTTGTGATTGTAAAATCTGTGTCATAGTCCCATAACCTAATGTATCCCGTTGAGTTCCTGTCTTCTCCTTTTTGTAGGCACCCAGATTTTCAAATGTATAATTGATTCTCGTTCACTCAATAATTAACTGTGCTCTTTTCTCTACTTCTACCATTCTGCTGAAACTGGGCTTCGCACGTTCACCAGGATCTCATGGGACCTAAATCTTACGGCCTTTTCTCAGTTGTTAGTGCCTTTGACTGCTCTGCAGCACTTGGTACTGTTGACCATTACCTCCTTAGGACTCCACCTTGGCCTCATGACCGTATCCTCTCTCTTACCTCCCTCTGCCCCATAAGGACTTTGGTCATTCCTGTGTACAGTTGTCTTTCCTTCTCTGTCCACACGTATCCTGGTAATTGCTTTCCTTCCAAGAACTGTTAACTAATCAGCCCTGGGAAGATAACCTTCAAATCCAAGTTATCGCTCACAACTTCTAGACATGTCTACCTGGATCTCTGCATCCTGGTGACAACTGAAGTGCAAACCTAAAACCAGACTCCTAACTGCCTGTCTTGTGAATGACACTAGACTGGAATCCCTCAAATTACCCTTGATTGCTTTTCCTTTTTAGCTCTTTTGGCTCTCCCCTTGGAAAATCTTGTATCTCTCCTTTCTACTCCTAGCCATTATTAGTATACTCTTGGGGTAGACTATGGTAACAACCTTGTAGCTGGTATTTCAACATATCATAGCTATCCTCCCCAGCTCCTTCAGAAAGAAAAAAATCTCTCAGGGGATATCTGCTTCCACCAAAATAAAGCCCAAACTCCCTAGCCTGGCATTCAGTCTTCCGGTTCTAGTTAAAGCCAGTGCCTTGAAAAAAAGGAAGTGTATTTCATGTGTCTCTGAACTCTAAAGGCTTCACACTGTTTGAAGTTGGTATTTCAAACAAGTTGGACTATTTGCCTTCTTGGAATTGCCTATATTCTTGCTTGTTCTCCCAATTATCCTTCTATCTAGTGTTCTGGAATTATTTATATATAATATATATCTAAGATAGTATACCTCCATATGTAATCTCGGTAATGGGGTAAATAATATATTTTATCTATTTCATAGCCCACACAATACCCAATGGAGTACTTTGTACATAATATTATAAATGCTTGTTGGACAATTTAGTAGTTTCTAAGAGGCTACTAGGTGTGTGGAAACAGCATTATACTGCAGTATGGTATAAAAGTTCACAGAATTTATGACCTACGTTGGTTCCATTCAAAATAATTTTGAAAATGTGAGTGATTCTGAAAGTAAGCAGTAGAGATTTAGAGGGAACTCTACTAGGCAGTGGGGCTAGAGGGCAGTCTGTTGCCCTTTGTACCATTAAAACATGTAGGGATGCAGAAGCTTACGATACTCAGTATTTCTAGCCAATTTTAAAAATTGAGACGGCATATAATTTTGAGAGCTTTGTCCATCTGCAGGCCATTTAGCAGAATGTTTCTATTCGTTGTGTTAAATCCTAATTTCCTTTGGAGAACTATGTTACCTATTGCACTGAATCCTTGATACCTGTTTCAAATGTAAATAATAATATAATTTAGCTGGGAATTTGCAAACGTATATATTACATGGAAGCAGCATAAATTATTTCTAAAAATAGGTAAGGGGAAATTTGCCACATGCCTATGAACATATGTCTTTTCTCTTTTCATAATTATTACTTGTGTCTCCTAATTTTATCCTAGGAGTCATTCATTGACATTTATACTTGCAAAACTGAATGTAAAAAATACATTAGAACTCTTTTTATAATTACATCACCTTTCAGTATCTCACTAATTTGGTTGGAGAATAGCTGCTGATCATAAGCTGAAACAGAGTAGTCATTTTGCCCCACAATTAAACGTACCCACCAAAGTCCCTTCTCACCCACAGAAGATGTCCCCGTCTGTTCACTAAGTATCAATTTCTAAACACCATCATGGGTTTTACACTATTCTAGGTATTTAATATTTTGAGTGTAATAGTCCTTATGCCCTTTTTATTTGTTTTCGTGTTAAATTAAATTGGAATCTTTGACTCTGGTTCACAGTCTAAAAGTGAGGAAGGCCTCTCCTTGTTTTTCTTAACGTGTGTCCTGTAGAGATGCCGTCTACCCAAGAGTGAGAATGATCTAAAGAGTTTAGGTGGGCAGAGAGAAGAGAGGAAAAAACAGAGCACCTGATAATTATGTTGCGAGGGCCTCTGAGAAGACTGGCAGCATTGGGAGTAAGGGTGGGAGGAGGGCCTTAATAATTTCGGGGCTTGTTATCTGAGCCAGTTTTCCTATAGACGCCTGCTTTGACTTTTACTTTTTACTTTTTATCCACGAGCCAATTGGGCATGCCATTCATGATTGTTACTGCTTATGACCAAAACATTTGAACTTTCTGTTTTTAAGGTGTGTTTAAGAAGTCTGATGGCTGGGTTGGCTTAGGCTGCTGTGAACTGGCTATTACCTTGGAGTGTCGACAGGCATGCAAGCAGGTAACGCGCGGCAGTCAGGCTCATCAGCGGCATGGGGTACAGTTTGAGTATTAGCTGTGCGTTTGCCTTGGACCTTGCCCACCTCGTGCCTTTGGAGGGGTGACCCGTAAAAGCTGCAAATTTTGCATTTCTTACATAGACCACTTGCTTTTAGACTGCTGCTTTCTCATTTATGGCTGCCGCATGTAAGACCTGCAACCTTTTCTTATTCTTTCTTAACTTTTCTCTGCCATGCAAAGAAAGAACATTACAGGAACTGAGGCCTTTTGTACTTTCCTGTGGTCATACTTAGTCAATGCTGAGTGACTCCAAATGGTTGCGTAAATTTAGACTATGCTTGGATGAGAGCAGATGACACAGCTGGCTTATTTAGCTTTCATCTTCCGTTCTCTCTTTCATCGTGGGTTTACCCTGGGCATGTTCTTTTATCCCTTCTCTGCTCCTGAGGTGAGCGTGACTCCTACGGTGAACTGTGACTTCTCTTTGATCTGATAGATCTCTGGTCCAATTCAAGTTGAGTTCTTCCTCACTGTGTATATTTTCATAGTGGTTCCTCAGAGTGCTGTGGGAGAACTGGTCTCCTAGCTCCTCATACTCCCAAGCAGTGAGAGTAGATTTAAGTGGGAAATTTAGATGGACCAGAAACCACAGCTGGAAAGCCTTCTCTTCTTTTCTTCTTCTAGTGGCTGGTTTCTGGACCAAAGTACATGAGACATGGTGTCACCTTTACTTTCATACAGACCACTGTACTATTTAGCCTGAGCAGCACTCTCTGAGCAGCAGCACGGCTGCTGGCCTCCAGCCATTGAGATGAAGCTGAGTTGCAGAGGCTTTGAACTGTGATGGATTCGGGGAGAGGGGCGTAAAGAGAATCAGAAACTACTTTTGTTAATTGCCTGGCAAAGCCTTTTCCCCTTTAGTTGCCCCCTTCATTACGTATGGATCTTTGCTGAAGAAATTGGCTCATAAGTCAGTAGGAGAATTTAGAATATGAAGGGTTAAAGAAAAAGCAAAATATAAATGCCCTGGCAGAGCTTCACAAGAAAATTTGCTACAGAGTGGATTTCAACTCAGAAAAAAATTCTCTGATTTGCATTTCCTTCAAAGTCATCTAGTTTCTGAAATAACAAAAGGACCCTGTTATTATGTGAGATTAAAGCCATAAAAGAGCGAAGCTTTAGCATATTGGGTAGGTTCTGGGGCTGATGTTGATTTTAAAGAACTTGCATGAAATTTGTTTGTTGTATTTTAGGAACTTTTAAATACTAGAGCATAAGATTTTCCTTGATGAACTAAAGAATACCAAACCAGCAAGTAACATATATTAATTTGTGTTCTTTTAGTCCTGTGTTGAATAGCACGTGTAATAAATTAATGGAGAAATTTTTTATCTTTTAGGCATCTTCAAAAAATGATATTTCCAAAGTTTGCAGAAAAGAATATGAGGTATGCATTTTATTTAACAACTTTGGATAGACTAATTCAGATATTATCAGAATTGCTAAAAATGGCTTAAATTTTCAAAATGAATTCATTCTGACATAAATTACCTTTTACTTTACAGAAAATATAGTCTTGACAAAATGTAGTCTTATCATTTACCTTGTTTAGAAATGTCATGACTTTGACTTGTCAAAATTGAACATTAATTTTAAAGAAGTACCCTGTTAGCTATACATGAGTTAAAAAAATAAAATATTAAAGTTAAAAAAATATTTTTGAAGAAATGTCTAAATCACATATACAGAGGCTTTAACCTATATTGTATCCGTAACAGCAACTGGTTATACCCAAGTGTAAAATAGTTTTTCTAAAGTTCCATGTCCTTGTTTGCCCTCTTTCCTATGCCTTGACCCACGCAGGTATCCATCTTTATTAACTATCTCTAATTGGAAGAAATAAAGTCACACCGCCAGTATGAGTAGCTTCAGACTTTTGCAGCTCTCACATCTGGTGGAAAAAGTAGTCAATTACAAAGGCAGTATTAAATCTGAAGGATTCTTGTCTCCCAGTGGTGGTATTTCAAGCACTGTGGTATCTAGGTGGGGCAGTTCCTAGGGCAGAGGTAGAGGAGGTATTTCACATCATGCAGATATGTACAGAAGATTGTCCTTGATGTGAGAAAGCTCCTCATTGGACTACTTCCTTCAGTTTCTAGAAGTCCATTGTTAAATATGACATTACTGTTTTTCATAGTGTAAGACCATGCAGTTAAGGATACTTACGTGCATACTCCTCATTCGTCATTTTTATCTATAAACATTGGGATTCCTATTGCTTTTAATAGTCTATATTCTCTTGGAGAAGAAAGATAGAACATTTCTCTTAACAGCTTCTAGATTATAGTTCTGACTTTTTTTCTTTTCTCAATGCCTATGATTATATCTCTTGCTTAATATTTTTAAATTGGAAAATCTTATTTATCTTTTGTTCCTTTGTACTAGTTGCTAAGTTATATCTGTTTCTCTGAAGACAAATTTCCAAATTAACTGCAACTCTCCTCTGTTCTTATTAAAAGGAGCCTTGCTGCAAAGAAATTAAAGAACTTTCTTTTTTTTTTTCCTTATCTCTCTACCTTTAAAATAACTAGTTTTAGTTTCTCTGGAACAAAGTGGCTAACTGCAATAATTCCTTCTTTTCTCCCACATGATGTCTGACACTGTCCATCTTCCATAGCCTGTCCTCCATTATTTTAGTGTGCTTCCTTCTCTTGTCTGGATTTCTGCATTGCCCTAGGAAGTCTGCCAGTATGTGTTGATGAAGGACGGGACAGGAAAGGTAAGAGAGATAAGTTCTGTCCTATGAGAGAAATAACAAGGATAGTTTACTTTTCCAGTCTATCCTCCTTTACTGGCCTAAAATTAAGCAACTATCTTCAAAAACTCTACATGCCGAGAGGGTTCCTTTACACACATATATATAAAATATACATATGTGTAAAAATATATATGTAAAATACGTATATGTAGTATAATATATAAGAAATATACATATGTAATATAAATCTGTTAAAAACTGACCCTATAAGATATTAAAGATAATTCAAGATTCAGTTTAATTTCTTATGTATTACTGACAAATAAAAGAGAGACGAGAGCACTTTAACGCAGAAGGAGTGTTCTGCATTTTAAATCCCAAATAACAGTCACTCTCATGAGTATTGAAATCTAGTCTAAAGATAATGACTATTTGTTATAAAGTGAATTGGGTAAGTTTGGTGTAGTGCAACCTGTGTTAGCTGGATTGGTTGTTTATCAACATCATAAGAATAATTTATAAACTAGGCTTTTATTATCTTTTCCTTGACACTGGAGTGGTTCCTGGAGTGAACTTCCAGATGTGTAAGCTATTCCTTCAGGCTAACAATTTTAGGGGTTAGCATTTACCCTGAAGGATGGTTTCATGTAGTCTGATTAGAGAGAGTCAGAGAGCGAGTAATTTTGTTTGAGGGGATTTCCTGAAATGTACTTATATGAATAATGTTAAAAAATTGTAATGCCATTTAAAATTCTGTTTTGTTCCAACCAAGCTATAATAAACCAATGAAATGTAAAGCATTGTTATGTCTGATTTTATAGCATCTAGTTTTCTTATGTGAATCAATATTTATTGAATACTGAGAGGTAGTGCTGTATATTAGAAAGAGCATAAAGTTTGGAATTATACCTAATTCCTAATTCTAGTTAAGCTACTTACTTGTAATTTAACTTCAAATACTGAAGAATTGTATCTAACTGAGTGAAGAATTAAAATACATAATTTATTCACAAGGGCTCAGAGAAATCAGAAAGCAGAGTGAGCACATTGGGATTTATCGTGGGAAACTTTGCAAAGGCAAAAGGCCTGAAAGGATTAGTATGTTTTGGTAAAAAGACTAGTTCAAAAACATGTTAGCAAAAATGCACACGGCTTGTGCAGGGGACAGAAGGAAAATGGGCCTGTTTGGGCTGTGAATCTGCGCTTGGTTAGGCAAAATCAGGCCAGATCCTGGGAAGATATTTTAGGGCTCAGCTCATCATAAAGTAGAGGGAGATGATGAAGACTCTGTAATAGACCAACATAACAAATCCCTGTTCTAGAAAGCTAAAGCCTTCGTTGTGTACGTGCTGTTTTAGATCCCCCAGGCCCTTCTAACCTAGCTGAAAGTGGAGAAGGCCCCAAACTAGGATGGTAACAGTAGAACCAAGTACTCAGGAATAGTTCAGAGATTTGAAGGCAGAATAGCGTTTGATCAGTTGCATTTGTTATGGTGGATTGAATAGAGATAATATTCAGGAGGGAAAAAAAAAACACAATTATTAGTGAATCGGGAGGTAGAACTGAAGAAATTGTATGGACAACCAGCATAGAAGGACAGACTGAAAGATCGTTTAAGGGCTGTGTTGTGGGAGATAAAGTGTTCTAATTGGAATACTAGAAGAAAAGAAAAGAGAATTTAATGAAGCTCAACAAATCCCTAAAAGAAAAAAAAAATCCATATATTACATACATACCTCATAGCCAAAGATCTTAAAAGCAGTAGAAAGAAAAGATATTGTCTTCAAAGGAGACTAACAACTGATTTCTCAATAGCAACAGAGGCAGCCAGATGCAGTGGAATGTTACCTAAACTGTTCTGAAAGAAAATAGTTAATCAACTTAGAATTCCACATCTAGTAAAAATATTTTTCAAGAAAGAGGGCAAAATGAATGTCTTTTCAGACAGCAAAACAAAGAATTGCCATTACTGGACCCTTTCTAGAAGTCCTCTAAAGGAAGTTCTAAAATGTCTTTTTTTAGATGCAAAAGATAATGGGAGAATGATAAAAATACAAAGTGGCTAAATTAAAACACAGATTATATAAAACAATAATGAATGATGTATTACTCAGTTTTCAAACAAGTAACACAGTAACAAGAGTATATATGTTGGGAAAGGAATTCAAAGAAATTGAGGGATATGGAGTGTTAGGCGTTTTTAAAATCCCATATCTCAGAGGTAGTTGGGAATACAGGACTAAAGAGGAGGAGAAAGACCACGCCCAAGTCAACCATGACATAACCCTTGAATCTTGAGAGTGAAAGAAACCTCAATAAAAGAGAAAGTGTTGAAAAAAATAGAGAGCTGCTTTTTAGGGACCTGGAAGAGAAGGGTCCAGAAATCGATTAGGAGGACCCTACCTTTGTTGAATGAGACTATTGGAATGAGACGTTCCAAGAAAAAGAGAACTAACTTCCTGTCAATGAAAATGTTCAAGCAAAGGCTTACTGGATTCACATGTCATGGATGGGAGATTTGGCTAATCTCCCAACTCTGCAGTTCTCTTTTTCTGACTCCTACCTAAGAAAGAATACTTCCTTCAGTAATTAAAAGTACTATTTTCAGAATCACACATTTGATCACAGCCACCAGTATCAACCAGTGGCTTGATAACTCGAACAAGGACATGTTCAAGTGTCATGGGCATGCTCAGTTCTAGGTTCTCCATGCATTTTCACAGGCATGGGCCCTTGGCTCACCTAGAAGTATTAGGCCATGTGGATTCATAGATATTTGATACTAGAACCAGGTGTGACATTCAAAATATTCAACAACTGGAATGACCTAGGCACCAACAGAACAGATGGTGGCTGTAATCCATTGGTATTGCCACACTAGTACGCACTACCTCATTAGAACCAAATTTCAGACTAATTCATGTTTTCTGCAAGATGTGAGACATCTAGTATATATATATATTTTTTACATAGTTTCTGCCTACTAGTTGGCTGAAAATATTTTCTTCTAGCCACCAAAAAGGCGATTAAAATTTTTTTGTTGCTCATAGTTTCTTTCTTGATTGTCAGGATAAAAATTAAGATGATGAGTGGGTGATGAATTTCCAGAGAGTTGGCAATGGTTGTCGAGTGATGAGGCAAATTTTAGTTTGGGGTTCATTGATCTATTTCATACCTTTATGCCAGGCTTTACCGCCATCCTTTTAACATAATGGTCATAAATATAAATACCTTTCCATTTGCTGCATGAGCCACCGAAATATAGTGATACAAATTTGTCATCAGACTTTAACATTTTTGCTTTTTCTTCTTCCTTCCACAGATCCTTCTCTCTGCTTTTCTTTATATTCTTTTTAGAAATATCATTTTCAATTCTCTCCTTTCTTTCTAGCTTTTTTTTTTAGTCCATTTATTTGATGTTACTTCATTAAGAAGGTGAGAAACTATGAAAGAAAGTCAGGAGGTATTTTTGTGAGGACTCACTTTTTTTTTTAATCTTAAGGCATTTAAGTTTTAAACTAAACAGTTGCTAAACAAAACTTAAATAATGTTCTGTCCCAGGGCTCAGGTTCTGTGAGAATGCTAAGATAAAATTAAGACTCCGAGGAGATATTAAAAAGAGGCTCTAAGGGGCGCCTGGGTGGCTCAGTCGGTTGAGCGTCCGACTTTGGCTCAGGTCATGATCTCACGGTTCGTGAGTTCGAGCCCCGCGTCAGGCTCTGTGCTGACAGCTCAGAGCCTGGAGCCTGCTTCCAGTTCTGTGTTTCCCTCTCTCTCTGCTCCTCCCTTGCTTGCACTCTGTCTATCTCTCAAAAATAAATAAACATTAAAAAAATAATAAAAAAATAAAAAGGGGCTCTAAGAATCACAAAAACAAAGGTGGCCAGCCTTGTGAGTTTCAGAGCCAATTCTGTCAGCACCTCCTGTCAACACACAGCTCAGTGTGTAAGGGAAACGTGCAGGTATGTGTTAATTTTTATTTTTTGAATATTCACATGTTCAAAATTGAAAATAGTGTACAATAAAAAGTCTCATTTCAACTTCCTATACTATAGCCACCCAGTTCCTAAAGCTACTAGAGATATTTGTGCATATAAAAGTAAATATGTATAGTTCTCCTCCACCCCCGTAACACAAATGATAGTGTGTCATATCCCTGGCTGCCAGTGAATAGTCTCTATTTATGTATGCCGACACAGGCTGTGCAGTGTGTTCTCAGGAAATGTCACAATAAAATGTTGTGCTTTAAAGATTTCTATGTATTAATTTTATTTTGTTCTTTTTCTCTCAAATTAACCTTGATTCTAGATTTATTACCAGAAGCATAAAGGAAAGGGATGAAGAAATAGTCCTAAAAATTTAGAGATAAGGCAGGGATGTCAGGGCCAGCAGGATCCTCTGGACAACCAGAGGCTTGCTACGCCTCATGCGATCGGATCCATTCTGCAGTGCTCTGAGAGTAGAGGAGAGCGTCTTGCGTGGCAGAGGACAGTCTAGGCTGTAGTCAGCTTTGGCGGATTTAGCAAAAAGAACGTAGTGCTTTGCCCCAGCAAAGCCTTCAGGACCTGAATGTAAAGCTTCTTTTAGTTAGTGCTAAGGAAACCCCAAGAATCGGCAGCATATAGTGACAGGAGACTGTGAACGGGAGGGTTGTAAATGACAACATGCTGTACTGATAGCCTGTGTCCGAGTCAGCGTGAGCCGTTACCTGCAGCTGATGAGCTCCAAAAAGAGCGAAACCTATTAGGTCCTGCAGTACTGGCTTCAGATACATAAAACCTTGATTATGTTCCGTTTGTATGTGGTTTTGTTTTGTCATGTTTTGTATTAGAAGGGAATAACTCCTATTCAGTCTCTTTGTGCTAGAATATGTCCTCTCTTGTCGTTTCTTCTCAGAAGTGACATGAATGAGATCATCCCAAAGGGAAATCAGCTCGAGTTTGATTAGATTGTGACCTGGTCTAATCTAAATGGCCAGGTTTTTCTCCCCAGGCAATCTCATCTACTCCCATAATTTTAATTGCCCCAATATGATGACAATTCTAGACTTCTTCGCTAATCTCTTTCTCTGAGTTCTCGAATCACTGTTGGATATGTACACTTTCGATGTTCGGCTGGCGTTTCAAATCAGCCAAACTGATTGTTACCTTCCATCCTTCCCACCACCTTCCCTCCACCCCACTGCTACACAGCACACACGCGTGTGCGCACACACACACAACACACACACGCATCCAAAACAAAAACCTACAATTTTTTCTTACACTTCTGGTTTGGTTATTCCAGTATAGTGCTCCCAGACACATGAGCTAAAAGCCTAAGAGGCATTGTCTACTCTTTGCTCTTTCTTACCACCTCCCACAAATAATTGGTTATCAAACCCTGAAGATTTGCCTCCAAGACATATCTTAAGTCGGTCTCTTTTCCAGATCTGCAGTTACTGCCTTAGCCCAGGCCCCTATACCACTTTTCTGGACTACAGTAGGTGCCCAGCTAGCTTTCTTATCTAACTTCTCCTCTTTTTTACTCTCTCCACTTCTCCTAAGATGATTTCTTTAAAGACCAGATATGGTCATGTCGCTCCCTTCCTTAAAACCCTCCAATGGCTCACCTATGGGATGTAGTTCATGTTCCTCAGCCTGGTAAACTAAGCTTCTCCCCATCTAGCTGCTGACTCTTCCCCTTACACTTCAGCAGTATGCTACTTGTAGTTTCCCAGATTGTTACTTGTAGTTGGACAACCTGTTTGTGCTACCTAGAATTCCCTCTCCCTGAATCCATCCTATTACCTACCCCCTCCAGTGGTATGCTGGAGCTCCTACTAGCTAGAGAGAACTGCTTGTTAAATATTCAAGAATTTTGCCAGCCAGTCTTTAATCCGAGTAAGCCATGAAGGGGGTATTTTCACCACAAATATCAGTAAATATTACAAATCAGGACTTTCCCTCCACCCCACCCCTGCAATAGTTGGTCCTAGAACACCAGTACTCCCGTCCAACTGGCAACAACCTTTGCCTCAAATTCTGTCTTAGACGGTTCTTTAAAAACTTTCCTTACCCAGCCCTGTTACCTCTACACACATAACATTGACCACTTCCCCTTTACATGCTCGATTATAGCATTTGTCACCTTAGAGTATAACTCTTTGCTTACAGGTCACTTTTTAATACTCAACCCTTGAGTTCCTGGGGCAGAGTCCACCTTTCAGTTGTCTTTGCATCTGTCATTCATTCACTCACCATTTCACTGAACTGGTAAACTTAATGTGTTCTCAGGGTATGAGGTGAAAGGGTTTAGCCACTGTCGGCAAGAAGCTCATAGCCTAGTCTGTGGGAAGAGACAAATTCAAATAGGTCATTACAATACAGTGAGACAAGTACATTGCCAAAAGTCTGTACAGGACACATTAGAGCCTGAAGAAAACAAACAAACAATGCCCAGTGTAATGGGAAAGTCTTCACAGAGCAGGTAAGACTTAAAGGATGAACAGAAATTTGTTGCCTGCGAATAGATGCCACAGTTAGTATTTTTTACAGATAGAATTTTTTCATAGAAATTTTTCCATTCCGGACAACTGAGCTACACAAAGTTCTTTGTCTCAGAGTAAATAGCAGTTTTATGTGGAAACCCTGTATAAATGTCAGTGAATTAGGCAATCTCTGAATGAGTCCAGAAAACACTGAATACTCTGTTATCGCAATAACGTGTAGCAGACCATCCAAAGACTCCATAGGCTGAAACAATAACAGTTTATCGTCTCTTATGAACCCACAGGCCAGGAAGGCAGTTCTACTTTAGCCAAGCAAGCTTAGCTGGTTTGGGCTAGGCTCACTCGTGCATCTACTGTCAGCTTGCAGGGCAGTATGAGCCTAGCAGATTTAGGATTCAGCCTAGCTCTCCTCCATGTGTCTCTTCTAGCCCTCTGACTCAGTCATGTTCCCGTTGTAGTGACGGGGGCCCAAGAGAGGAAGTGGAAAGATGCAAGTGTCTGTGCAGACCTCTGCTTGCTTCAAGCTTGCTGCTGTCCACTTGACCGAAACGAATCACATGGCTAAGTCCAGAGTTAATGTGAGAGAAAGAGATAGAGGGAAATATGAAGAATCGGGGCCATCATTATAGTCCTTGTACCACAAACACTCTGCGCCAAGCTCTGTTCTAGACCTCGTGTTACTCTGCAGATGTTACTTGCCCTTGAATTTGCTTCCAGTTGGTTGGATGCTCTGGTGATAATGAGCAAACCTCTTTGAGCAGTCTAGACCTATTAATCTTATTTTAGTTGTGGGTGTTTGTTTATCCAACTCTTAAAATGATATTATTTGGGAGGCCGAAGAAATTGAAGAATCACTTGTTTAGCGGTATCCATGTCATACTATTAAACCCTTTACATATTCTAGTCACTTAAACTTTTTAACTAAAAAGTCATAGTGTCCACAGCAAGGAAAAAACATCCTGTAGAGGTTTAAAAACATGTTTGTTTTTAAAGGCCAATTATTGAGGGGTGCCTGGCGAGCTCAGTCTGTAGAGCATGCAACCCTTGGTCTCGGGGTTGTGAGTTCAAGTCCCACATTGGGCCTAGAGCTTACTTAAAATAAAATAAAGGTCAATTATTTAATATCTCCAACTTAGCATTTGATGAGTTAGATTCCTCATACAAAATGCAAAACTTCAAAGTGGGAGAAATTTCAGTCCATTTATGAAAAAGAAACATTTTATTTATTGAGGCCTTAGGAACAGAGCAGCTCCTTTACTTTTAACTAGTAGCCTTGGGAACAGGGAACATTAAATAACAGTTTATAAAATGTGCTCTTTTGGGTCTTTGTCTATAAGTGAATAAAACTTCTAAAATCAAACTTTCTCTTTTTTTTTTTTTTTTTTACAAGATTCATGTGGTCAGTGTTTGTTTTGTTTCCATCCTCCTCATCGGCGAGGATGGGGAGGGAGCTGGGGGAGCCAGAAGCAGAGGGCGGTGGCCAAGGAAAGGATTGACACAAAGTGGGCAAATGGAGAAACATTAGAAAGGAGTCCCAGAAATGGAAAAGTGTGTGTGGCCAGGACAGAAAATAAATCCACGGAGCCAACTTCTGAACAGGCAATTTGACCGGGAGAGTCTACCTCCCAGATGCACCCCAACGGCTCTTCCCCTAAGCAGGGTCAGTGTGGCTTGAAGGATCATGTATGGTTCCCTTGACTTTGATTTTACTTTGTATTTTAGTTTTTCTGTCGGGTTTGCCTCCTGGTTAACCTGCTCCCAGTGCTGGGTGGAAGGGCTTGCTGCCGTTCTCTAAAAACCAGCAGGGATAGGGCAGGGAACTGGAAGCAGCCACCTGAGGAAAGATATCATGATCAAGTATCTTTTCTTTTTTTAATGTTTTATTTATTTTTGAGAGCGAGAGAGAGTGTGAGCAGGGGAAGGGCAGAGAGAGAGAGAGAGAGAGAGACAGAATCTGAAGCAGGCTCCGAGCACAGAGCCCAACACGGGGCTCAATCTCACAAACTGCGAGATCATGACCTGAGCCGAAGTCAGACGCTTAACCAACTGAACCACCCAGGTGCCCCATGATCAAGTATCTTTAAGGGAAATAATATTACCCTCAAGGAATGATTGTTTTCCCCACAATTTAATGTGCCAATTATAAAAATCGGAGACTGTTAAAAAGATACTACTCTTTTTACACCTTGCAAAGGCTGCATTCAGGGAAAGAATGCAGTCTTCTTACAGAATAGTGTCATGAGAGCACAGTCTGGGTTCTACCCTAGCTCTGCCCTTTATTTACTGTGTACCTGTGTCTCCAGCTGGATAGTGAAGGCTTTTGGATTTGTGAATCTCTTGGGATCCTCCCAAGTCAGGCACACTGCTGTGTTCTTGGGTCTCTGAGGTTGTGGTAGTTCCTCATCTTGGTAATGCTGTAATTGTTATCTATTCTAGAGTAAGATGAGCGGAACAGGGGAGCTGTTATATGGAAGCACAGTGGGTATAGTATTGGTGGCAAAAGGTCAGAAGAGGCTCCATACTTTTGCATAAAGCCTCAGTTACTCAGTTACCTCCTTTGCCACCAGAGGGCGACCAGACATTTGCAAGACTTAAGAAATCGCTTTAGCTAAGACTTAAGAAATGTCCTAAGAGATGCAGAAATTATAAGTTAATGGTATAACTCGTTATGTGTGTGTCTTAAGACCTGTCAAACTAATCAGCAATAGTTTAAGCAGAGAAAAGGTAGGGTTACCTATAGTTTCTTGTTTTTTTTTTTTAATGTTTTTATTTTATTTTTGAGAGACATAGAGACAGAGCGTAAGCAAGGGAAAGGCAGAGAGAGAGGGAGACACAGAATCTGAAGCAGACTCCAGGCTCTGAGCTGTCAGCACAGAGCCCGATGCGGGACTCGAACTCACAGACCGTGAGATCATGACCTGAGCCGAAGTTGGCCACCCAACCAACTGAGCCACCCAGGTGCCCCTATAGTTTCTATAATAGATGTAGTTAGCTAAGGTATAGTTTACCTAAAGTTTACTTACAGTTACCGAAGGTTAAGAATCCTTTATTAAAAGGGGGATATGATCAGAGTTTGAAATTCTGAGTATAAAGTAAGCAACAGAGTATTGATGAATTCTTCAAAAACTGGTATATTTAAATGAGGGACCATTCTTTAAAAACTTAAAATTAATAAAGATAGAGATGTAAAATGATATCTGTTAATACCAGAGGTGCTGCCGTGTAGAAATATGAACTTTTAGTTTGATAAATTAAGGTGAGCCTATCCGTGCAAGGTCTGTCAGTGAACATTAAGAGAAATGAGAGGTGCTTAAGGAATATTTCTGAACTCTGGTTGTGACATCGAGGGAGACAATTGTGCTCTCCTACGTCAGGGGCTGGCAAACTTTTTCTGTAATGGGTCTGATCTCAAATATTTTAGGCTTGCAGTTTCTATGGCCTCCTGTCTGTCCAACTCTACCATTGTGTGGTCTAAAGTAACCGTATACAGTGTACAAACAAATGGGTGTCACTGTTCCAATAAAACTTCATTTCTAAAAGTAGACAGCAGGCAAGATTTGGCCTATGTGCCACAGTCTGGCAACCCACTTGTGGGGGAAAGTCAAAGTTCTAAGTATTTCTCCTTTTTAGGCATTCCTCTCTGGCTTTGGCTGAATAGAGGGTTGAATTAGGTGATCTCTGACATTTTTCAGGTTTTGTCCTTCCTTAAGTATCTCTCTGAAGTGAAGCGATCTACACGTCAACTCAGAGTGGTATTTCTTTTATTTGGAAGGTCAAATTTCCACAAATCCAGCTTGAACAAATTTGGAAGTCTCTAGAGCAGGGCTTCTGAACCTTGGCCCTATTGATATTTTGGGCCGTTGTTTGTTATTGTTGTCAGGGAGCTGCCATGCGCACCGCAGGATGTTTAGTAGCATCCCTGGACTCCTTCCTCTACCCAGTAGATGCCGATAGCACACTCTGCTCCTCCACACCAGTTATGACAACGAAAAACGTCTTCAGACATTGCCAAGTGTCCCCGGGAAGCAAATCACCCCTCGTTAAGAACCACTGCTCTAGAGACTTGTATGAGTGACTAGAAGAATATCAAAACCGGACATCAGGCTATGCCACCCAGGATGGCCACGAAGATCATAAATGCACTCCTTCAAGTACAAGGTCAAAAAAGCCAAGCCCAAAAGAACAACCAGTTCATTAGAAAGAGACAATGAGAATCAAAGGAGGCTGGAAAGTTGGTAGCAGATTGCTTTTTAATACTGATTTAGATCATTTTATAGAAAGCATTCCTCAAACCACTGAACCAAAATAGATGGGTATCTGTAACAGGTAGTTGAAAAGTCAAACAAAGAAACATAGGTGAAGAGAGATCTAGAAATGAGTATTAATTACACCAAGAATGTTTACTTTTCACTCGTATTGCTTGATGAGATCCCTAGCAGAAAGAATTCATAGTGGATGAATTCATTAGCCCTTATCTGTGAGGCGTGGGTTTTTTGTTTTGCTTTGTTTTGCTTTGCTTTAAATGGGTAAATTGAGTGTGGTTTATTTCTGCAGTAAGATATTATTTACTGGAGAAAATAAATGTAGCACAGCTTCATACAACTATGTAGATGGATCCTTGAAGGTAGATTTTAAATGTCAGTGAAGTTGGTCCTTTTAAAGGTCCAGATCATATAGCCGGCTTGTGATTTAGCTACAACTGAAAGCCAAGGTCATCTCTATTCAGCTATAAGAGCACTTCATTTCCACCTACCTTTTATTTATGCCATATTATTTCCTTTAGGAATTCATTCTCTTCTACTTGTAAGAGAAAGTTAATCACAGCCAGTAAGCCCTGAATATCCAAATAGCTTTGAACAAGGATTTTTTTGTTTTTTACCTCTTATTTTCCTTACAGTGACTTTAACATAGTGTGGTATTTTCTGAACAGTGATCTAAGAACTCTAGAAATACTAATTCTAGTCTCATGATCTGCTTTTGACTTGCTCTGTAACCTGGGGCAGTTTCCCCTCTGATGAGGAAATGGTTTGTTCATCTTTAAAATGGTAGATCCCCCTGACTTCCCAGGGTGGCTACGTAAGAATCATCTTTTTATTTTTTATTTTAATTCTAGTATAACTAACAAACAGCGTTAATATTAGTTTCAGGAGTACAATTTAGTGATTCAATAATTATATAAGAATCATCTTGGAAGCCTTAATATGTGGATTTCTGTGGTTCATTCCCAGATTCTGACTCTCTAAGTGTAGAGTAAGGCCTAGGAAGCCCAGGTGATTCTAGCGCGGGGCCATGTTTGAGAACAATTAGGGATGCTCTCTAAGGACCTTTCAACTCTAAAATTCAGTGGCTACATGAAATCTCTGTTTCCCTAAACGCCTTTTATTATATTATCTTCTAGAAGCTCTTTTATATACTGCAAGAAATCATTGAGATTAATACATCGTAGGTTACCCCCACATACACACGCAGGTACAGCTTTACATAAACATGGTTTGCCGTAACGTGATCAGACTACAGCTCAGGGTGAGGATCTTGACCCCCAGGGTGCGTTAGAAGGTGGTTTCTTTTTTCACCAGGGTGCCATCTCAGTTTCTTCGTCTTCAGCCTTGGATTTGGAGAAGAATTAAATAGTTCGATATTCTGATTTCCATGTAGCCATAAAGTAGAATAAAATGAGAAATTCTGCGTGGTGGTTAATTTGTTTGTTTTTCTTTAATTTGCAGAATGCTCTTTTCAGTTGCATTAGCAGAAATGAAAGTAAGTATTTTTGTTACTGGTGATACGAGCAGTCCAAGGAGCAAAACACAGTTCACAGAATACGATTTAGCTGTTACAGGTGTTGCCAAGACCTGGCATGAGGACGTGGGCTGTTAGTAAGCTGCCTGTAGGCCCGGCAGGGTTCTCACGGGCTCTTTCCTCTTTGGTGTCCAGGCCATTCATGAATTATGACAATTGCTATGGCTTAAATGCAGATTTACACAGCAGGTACTCCTGTTAGATGGGAATATTATGCCCCACTTGAATAAATAGGATTACTTGCAGAAATTAAGCATTCCCAGGTCATACGATGTAGCACTTGCCGAGGGCTGCCTCAGTTCACTCAGCCGACCTTTACTGACTGCTCACCCCGTGCAGACACACACGCATATGAGAACACAACTTGTACACAAAAAACCCTCGCACATAGAAGATACGGGGTAGTGTCACTGATAAAAGTGCTGCAGGAGTTCAGAGGAAGGAGGGATCCCATCTTGCCGGGGTTTTAGAGATGGCTTCGTGGAGTTGGTAGCTGAGCCGGGCCTCGAAAGACGGACAAGATATGACAGTGGAGATGGGAAGAAGGGCATCCCAGGTGAAGGGAGCAGTGAGAGCAGTTACAGCTGGGAAAACACAGCTGAGGGACAGAAGAGTTGTTTGGATTAGCTTGGCCCTTCGGTTTATCAAAGTATAATAAGAAACATTAGCTGGCTGCACTTTACCTTCTAACCCTCTCGAAGTAGGGCTTAATTCACAGTTCCCCAGACAGTGCTGCACGTAATCTCTGTCCTCCCACACGAGTGAGGAAGCCAGGCTCACGGAGGAGTCAGAAGATGGGCATCTTTGGCTTGTTCTCACTTCTCTCGTCTGTCCTCAGTATTCTGCCCCATCCCTCAGTTTATCCTCACCAAGGTTAACAGTGATAAATGTAGCCACTAATTATTCTTTGTGTTGAAATTGAACAGTTCAGCAATGAGCACAGTAATAGTAATTATAAGTTAAAAACAGGGGCACAATCATTATGAAACTGTTTCCTGGTGCAGGAAACCAAGGCCTATCCTGCATCGGTTCAGTCCTAGTTTAACTTGCCTATAGTTTTATCGTTGTTGTTATTTCTGGAAGTTGCCTGGATTCCCTGCTCACTCTCTGGTCTGTGGAATTCACTGGAAACCTGATTCTGGTTCCTCCATAACTTCTAATAATTATCCGAGATTTCCTACCTGCCTTTCTCTTACCTGTCCTGCCATAATTCCACGTTGGTTCCCTGCAGCCTTCCACAGACCCCCTAACTTCTCCTGTGAGGGTCTGTTTTTCTTCTCCAGTATTAATCCCACATCTGTACCCACAGCCACTCAGCTAACTCTCCCCAGATTCCTGAGATGGTCCTCCCCTTGATTTCTAAAAATACATAAATCAAGAAATGTATTTCAAATGCAAGTTTTAATTTTCCATATTAAAGCAGCTTACATCAGTTGCGAGGTCAAGACAGTTGCAACGTAGGCATGTTCTTGGAGATGTTCAAGTGGAACAGAACTTTTGAGATGTTTTTCAAGATATACGGTTCTATAACTGTCAAATTTATGAAACGAGCCTGATCTCTCTTAGTTTTTACCGGTTCTATTTTATAAAACCCTGAAGGGGTCTTGTTTTATTTTGGTTTTGTTTGCCTTGCTTTGTTTATTAATCTCCACAAGTCTAACATGGAAAGAAGCTGAGCCAGTGGATCTCAGCATGGGCAGTATTAGCATTTTTGGAGACAATTTGGGCCGTGTGAAACTGCCCTGTGCATTGCAGAGCAAACAGCCCTGGTCCCCGTGCGCTAAATGTCAGCAGTAGTTCCCCAAGTCATCGTGAAAACCAAAAACGCTTCCACGTGCCTCCATAATCTACCACAGGGGTGTACTGCTCCTGCTGAGAATCACTGGACTATACAGATTCTAAGCTGACAAATAAGACTTTCTTATACCAGTGAGCACCCGAATGTCTTCATGGCTATTCCGAAAAGTAGTGCTGATTTAAAGTAATTGTGTTCTGCGGCATGGTTTTACTTCTCCATCCAAAAAGATACATATTATTTATCAATATTATGATGCTTTATTGTCAGCACATAGCTGTTTCCATTCCAACATCCTCTCCTTTTTCCCCCCTTAGTGGGCTCGGTTTGTTGCAGTTACGCAGGCCATCACACAAACTGCCGAGAATATTGTCAAGCCATCTTTCGGACAGACTCTTCTCCCGGCCCATCTCAGATCAAAGCAGTGGAAAATTATTGTGCCTCTATTAGTCCACAACTGATACACTGTGTGAACAATTACACCCAATCTTATCCAATGAGGAACCCAACAGACAGTAAGTAAAATGGACATATTCCTCTTGTTTCAGTCTTCGGGAAAATAATTTGCGAAAAGGAAGTAAGTTCTTGTAGATATCTGCAGTCTCAGTCATTTGGGAAACGCCAGACTTCCTTTGGTGTTTAGATTTGGCAGACTGGAAATTATGATCACAGCTGAAAGGTGCCAAGAAAGAAAGAGCTGTCAAGGGTATGAGGAAGCAAGCACTCTGTTTCTGGGGCTGGGAAAATGCATTGGTACGGATATTTTGAAAGGAAATTGAGAATTTCAAATGATCATACCTTTTAACCTAGGAATTCCATTTCTCAGAATTTCTCCTTCAAGAAAACTCATAAATTTGCAAAAATATATCTACGCCTGTAAAAGATGTTTGCTATGACACCAATGGTAATGAAGAAAAATTAGAAATAACCCAAATACCCGTCCATAGGGTATTGATTAAAATTGATGAAATAAATTATATGTCTGTATAATAACAATGCTACGTAACCCAAATAAAGAAAAAAGTATGTTTTATAGAAAGAAGTCCAAAACATAATAAACAAAAAAGCAAGTTGTAGAACTAACTGTATAGTATGGCACATTTTTAGTTATATGCCTATACCACATGATCTGTTTTTGTGGCGTTTGAATTTTTATGGTGAACAATTACTACTTTTATAATAAAAGCATCATTAAAATGAGAAGAGATCCTGATACTTTTGAAAATCAGGGCCTCCTAGTGAACCTGCACCTTATGGGGTCTTCAGAGTCTCAGCTTTGTACATCCTGTTTAGAGATGAACAAACTTTAAACAATTGACTAATTAACCAAACTGACCAAAGACAAGAGTTACAAGCCAGATGCCAGTGTTTTGATTTATACTGGGATACTGCCAGACTTGTTTTCATAAACTCAGAAGCAGTGCTGTATGCCCTGTATGTCCAGTATCTAAAGCAGAACTCTAAAGCTTGTGACATACTGGGGGGTGGCTGCATGATGAATATCAGAGGCTGACCCATTTGCCCCAAATGCCCTTCATTCATTTTAAAGGCAGAGTTGCAGAAATGACATTTAGGCTACACAGAGGTGCTGCTGGAGCTATGGTCGTAGCAGCTCAAAACAAACAAACAAACAAACAAACAAATAAAACCCAAAACCAGAAAGATGTTTTAAGGGTGGAAGAACAACCATTTCAAATGTCTGTACTGATACATAGGAAATCTGGAAAGGAAGGCTACAAAGAGATATGCCTGAATACGTTTCTCGGAAAGTCAAAGACACCTGAGAAAATTACTTCCAAGAACCCCTTCTGAATTCTATAATCTGATTGGAAGTGCTTTTATATTCTGATTCATTGTAGAAAATTAAAGGCAGAAGGAAACTGATATTTTGTCAGAGTTTGCTATTCTATTATTTAAATTACAACTTAGATTAGTCAACTTGTATAGATACATGAGCATTATATCTCAGTATGTCATGAAATACGGTGTTTGTGGTTTTTGCTATTGAAATTATTCCCCTCTCTCATTCTGTCAAGATCATAGTCCCTTTTAGGCAGTTGTTTCTAGGATGAAATAATTCCAGTTTAATCTATACTACCTTTTCCAGGAACTTAAGATACTTTGCAATGTAAGGGCTTCTTAGGTGGAGGACGAGATGACCTTTCGTTTTTGTAGGATTGTTGCTAAAGATCCCATGACTGGGGACAGTGGTGAGTTCTGGGAGATATCACCTAGGTATCTATTTGCTATGCTGCGAAGTAATGGAGAGAGAAATTGGTTACCACCTTAGCCCTGTGTCCTGCAGCTGCTGACATGATTAAGTGGTAGTGTTTGCGGTACACCACCATGTTCTTCTCTTCTGAGCAGTGTGTGACATAAAATCAGCTAATTAAGCCACATATATTCTGAAAATGTAGGTTTATATTGCTGTGACAGAGCTGAAAACCATGCTTGCCAAAACGCCTGCAAGAGAATTCTGATGTCTAAGAAAACAGAAATGGAGATTGTGGATGGCCTCATCGAAGGTTGTAAAACTCAGCCTTTGCCTCAGGATCCTCTTTGGCAGTGTTTTCTTGAAAGTTCGCAGTCTGTTCACCCCGGAGTCACTCTACATCCTCCTCCCTCTACGGGCCTTGATGGAGCCAAATTGCATTGTTGTTCTAAAGCAAACACTTCAACGTGTAGGTCAGTATCTCATTTTCCTTTATTAAAACCAGTAGAAAATAGCATTTTAATTCATGACTTTAAATCCAGCAAATGTATGTTGTATTCTTGCATTGTATAGACTTAAGAGTTGAGAAGATATAAACTCTTTCATCTAGCAAATATTTATTGAGTGTCGTTAATAGAAAACATTGTTTTTGAACATTGGGTGTTAAAAGAACTGTGTTTGGGGGTATAGAGGATTAGCATTGGCAGGACAATAAATATTTAAAGATGATGCAATTTGGATTGTACCCTCAAGGTTATCATTAAGTAAGCTTACAGTTTAGAAGATGTTTTGATCTGACATCTAAGGGATATTCTCTTTGTTAAATTATGAACCTTTGAATGTTAACCAACCTTTTGCACATATTGGTGAATGACCTGGGTTGGCACTTACACCCAAAGGTAGATAGCAGTGTACTGGTATTCATTTGGATGATACGCTTAGGGATAAAAAATTAGCAATGCAAATATAAGATGGAAGAAGCAATCTAGAGACAAGAATAAATGGAGATGACTAAGGTCGTGGTAGAACACATGAAATAGAAGTTTGCTTTTTTAGGGAGATTTTAGGTAAAAAGGAAGTACATATTACTAAAATATCCTGAAATGGATATCACCTACCAGGAATGAAACCGTCTTTCCTGTGGTTTCGAAATGGAATGGACCTTTAGTAAAAATTGTGCCTAGAATAGCTCTTCAATCTTTACCAAAGATATTTTTTAAAAACCTGAAAAATATCCAAAGAAAATTAACAGAAGATCTTAAAGAGAAGTTAAGTTGGTCCTGTAATTAGGGAAGTTGGTTTGCTGATAGGCATTAATAAATATATTTATGGGAGGGGTGCTGAGTAATTCTTCGAATGTCCTTAAAAGAGTTTATGCCATAAAGCCACTGGAGATTGGAATCTTGGTGTCATCCTGGAAGAACTTCATTAAAAAACACTTTGCCTGCCTTACCTTGATGTAAGGTTTTATGGTTTATTTCCATCCCCTTTCCTCTTCATGAAATCTTATAAGATGATTGTATCAGCTTATGATTGGTGTCAGTTTGTGTTATTCCTGCTTATATACAGAAAACTAACTCAGATGTTATTAAACAGTCTGTCCAAGATCATAGAGAAAGTTAAGGACTAGAAAAAGGACTGGTTTCCAGCTCAAAGTACCTAATATAACTTCTTTATCTCTACGATGTACGAGCTAGACTGAGAGCAGGGACCTTGTCTCTCTTATTTACCACTGATATCCAGTGCCTTGAACAGGGTCTAACACAAAATAGGCTCAGCAAACATCAGCAGAGTGAATGAACAAACATAAAAGTAAAGACATCCTCCTCAAAGGGTTTTTCAAGAGAGTCAAATAAAATATAGCAGGGGTGAAGAAGTTTTACTTATGACTTTGTGTATTTTGGTAGTATTAAATTTTATATTATATGCAGTATGTTCTTTTACATTTTTATCACATTTATAAATTTAAAAAATTAAACTAATGTGAAGGCACTTTGCAAATGGTGCTGATATTATTTTAGTTATATGCATGTAGTCAAGTTGCTTTGTAATCATCAAGTACTACGTATAAGATTGTCATGTGTTAACTACAATAGTATATAGAAGCTTTGGAATTTGTAATCCTTTACATGTAGACTCCCTTGATTATATCTCAAGGAATATAAATGACTTTGGGATAATTTTTCAGGGAGAAACTAGTGAACCCTAAGTCTGCAAAGCTTCCTAAGTCTGAGGACCTTGTCACAGTTTTACCTCCTGTGACTGGAACATAAATATAGGGGAATCTGTCTTTGTGGAGGCAAAACTGTATGCCCTATCTTACTTCAAAGGTAAAAGAGGGCTCAGAAATAGAAGAAATAATTGTGCCAAGAATAAGGATGTACAAATACTATAATTAAACATTACATCTAGCACTGAGCTTTGTAGCAACCAGACAGAAAGGAAAGAGATGGATAATAAGAGCAGGCTGACATTTTCATGGAAAAGCTCTGTTAATGGCTCTAAATTCTAGGAGAGAAATGTTAGTCTTTTGGGTTTTGTACTTTTTCCTCGTTCATGTTCTAAACTGTTCATTCATTTTGGCTCACCTGTGTTTCTACATTTTTGCCTTTGTTTTAGGGAACTGTGCACTAAACTTTATAGCATGAGCTGGGGCAATACACAGAGTTGGCAAGAGTTTGATCGCTTTTGTGAATATAATCCCGTGGAAGTGTCCATGTTGACCTGTTTAGCAGATGTTCGGGAACCTTGCCAGTTGGGCTGTAGAAATCTTACTTACTGTACTAATTTTAACAACAGGTAGGAACAAATTATTGTACATGGAATGGAAGTATTGTATCATTAATTATATTATTTTTAAGTAATTGAAAAGACCGCTTTGCTCTGATTTTTACTTGGATGCTAATTTAAAAGGAAGTAGCATTTCTTTGTGATTTCATCTTTAAACGCTATAACCCATCCGATACATCACCTCTGGGAAAGGAAGCACTTCAAGTCTAGACTAGACTAGAGATACTTCAAGCATCTAGAATTCAAAGAATCTTCTCTGCCTTCAGTCTACCAGTCTTACCCACTCCCTTCTATTATACAACCAGTAGAAGCAATTTATTGTGGAATAAATCACTGTGAACAATTTAGCCATCCAAATGCCCTCTTGTGAGCAGTTTACTTTGAAGGACCTTCAGGGTGGTTGAAGATCTCACTCAGTGAGTTCCCTATTTCATACAAAAATATTTTCTTACCTACTTGTATTTTCTTGGGGTATCAAGTATGGTCAGAAAAACAAGGGCCCAAAACTGAATGGCTGAACAAGCAGTGAAGAAAACAAAAAGGCACCCGAAAGTCTAGAAAACACCATATCAGAGAAGCCAGAGAGAGAGTTTCTTACACGAGAGGGGGCTGGTTTTGTGAGCTACAGCCTGGAGATCAGGAGGGCAAAGAGGAAAAAAATCATTCAGTCAGGCCAGAAGAAGGTTCAAACAAACACAAATCCCATTGTTTTAAAAGTATTCAGAATATTATTTTGAATAAGAAAATTGAGATATCTTTACAGCTGATAATAGAGTGTTAGCCAATAAGGACTTAGCGTAGAGACTGAGGAAATTTGAAATCTATGAAATGTTTGAAATTAGACTTAGACACATAGTTCTACCTTCTGGGGATGGCGGATTGGTTTGTACCAGACTAATACTTCCACAAGTACCAATTATGAACTCTGTACAAAATATTAAAAAACTATTGTTTTGAAGGCGTTAGAGAGGGACCAAAAGCAGGAGGGGTAGAAACCACACTGCCTGAGAGCCACGTATCCAGTTTTCCCTTCATGGGCACTCTTGGTCTCCTTGCATGGCACACAGAGTTCAAGCAGAAAGCAGCAGTCTTGGGCAGAGGAGTTAGAGAGCAGGGTTTGGGACTGCTGGACTGGCTATTCGTGGGAGTAGAAAACCCCAGAAAGGAGGGGACCACAAAAGGAGATGCCCCAAAATCTCCAAACAAACTCCCCTTAAATCCTCGAATTTAACAAAGTCATAGGATACAAGGTTAACATACAAAAAAGCCAGTTGTATTCCTGTATCTTAGCAACAAACAACTGGAAAATGAAATTTATTTTATTTTATTAAATGTTTATTTATTTTTGAGAGAGAGACAGAGCATGAGTGGGGGAGGCGCAGAGAGAGATGGAGACACAGAATCCAAAGCAGGCTCCAGGCTCTGAGCTGTCAGTGCAGAGCCCGATGCGGGGCTCGAACTCACAAACTCTGAGATTGTGACCTGAGCCGAAGTCAGATGCTTAACTGACTGAGCCACCCAGGCGCCCCTCAAATTTATTTTAAAAATACAAGTCTACACGATTGCATCAAAAAACATGAAATACTTAGGATAAATTTGACAAAAAAATATGTAGGAACTATACGCTGAGAACCAGAAAACTTTGCAGAGAGAAATTAAAGATAGTCAATAAATGGAGAAAGCTGCCATGTTCATGGATTAGAAAACTCAGTATTTTTAGGATGTTAATTCTCCTGAAATTGATCTCTAGATTCAGTGCAATCCCAATCAAAATTCCAACAGGCTTTTTATTTTATTTTTTTTAATATTTTTTAATGTTTCTTTATGTTTGAGAGAGGGTGAGACAGAGCACATGCTGGGGAGAGGCATAGAGAGAGAGAGAGACACAGAATCTGAGGCAGGCTCCAGGCTCTGAGCTGTCAACACAGAGCACAATGCAGGGCTTGAACTCACGAACCATGAGATCATGACCTGAGCCGAAGTTGGATGCTTAACTGACAGAGCCACCCAGGCATCCCTCCCCACTGCTCCCCCAAGGCAACAGCGTTTTTAAAATAGAAATGGCCAGGCTAATTCTAAAATTCAAATGAAAATACAAAAGACCTAGAATAGCTAAAAGAATTTTCAAAAAAATAGCAAATTTGGAGAACTTAATAGTACCTGACTTCAAGACTTATTATAAAGCAAGCAAAATTAAAGCAGTGTAAATTGCATAAGTTTGGGCAAATAAATCAGCAGGACAAAACAGAGAGTCAAGAGTAGACTTAGACACAGTAAACTGATTTTCAACAAAGGCAGCAAGCAATTCAATGCAAAAAGAAACATCTTCTCAACAAACAATTGAATATGTATATGAAACAGTTGAACGTGTGTATGAAACAGTTGAATATGTGTATGAAAAAATAACCTCACCCTCTATCTCACATCATACACAAAAATTAATTTAAGGGGGGGGTCATAGAACACAACATAAAAGCTGAAAATATAAAGCTTCTAGAAGAAAACATAGGAGAATATCTTAACAATCTGGCCGCAGGCAAAGATTTTATAGACAGGAGACAAAATGTACTAATTATAAAAGAAAAGAATTAATGAGTTAGGGTTCAACTATAAACACTCGTTCACCAAAAGACATCATTTAAAATTTGAGAAGGCAAGCCACAATCTGAGAGAAAATATTCAGTGTATCACATGTACACACTCACAGTCACACTCACACACATTCGACAAAGGACTTGTAACCAAAATACATAAACAACTCCTACAGCCTCATAATAAAAAATCAAATAACCCAATTTAAAAATGGGCAAAAAAATGTCAAGGGTCTTTCACCAAAGAAGACGTCAAAATAGCTATTTAAGTGTATAAAGAAGTTCTTTGTCATTAGTTATGCAAAATGCAAATTAAAACCTCAGTGAGATGCCTCCTCACACCCACCAGAATAGCTAAAATTAAAAGACTAACAATCAGGGCATCTGGGTGGCTCAGTTAGTTAAGTGTCCGACTTCAGCTTAGGTCATGATCTCACAGTTTTTGAGTTTGAACCTTGTGTCGGGCTCTGCCCTGTCAGCTTGGAGCCTAGAGCCTGCTTCGGATTCTCTGTCTCCCTCTCTCTCGGCCCCCCCCTCTCAAAAATAAATAAACTTTAAAAATTTTTGAAAAGAAAAAAAAGACTTCAATATGTGAAGCAGGTGAAGCTCTCATACTTCCCTGCTGGAAATATAAGACGATTTAAGAACTTTGGAGAGTTTCCTTGCAGTATCTTAAAAACTCAAGTCCAAGACCCAGCATTCTCATTCTGAAGCGTTTACCCAAGAGACATGAAAATCTAATTCTAAAAAAGACTTATATAGCAACTTTATTCATAAGAACTCAGAATTAGGAGGAAAATAAATAAAATGTACAATCCAGGCCTATCTCAAGAAACAAGAAGAATCACTAACACAAAATCTAACAGCACACCTAAAGGAACTAGAAGCAGAATAGCAAAGACACCCCAAGAAAGAAAGAGAGAAATGACAAAAATCCAGGCAGAAATTAATCATATAGAAACTGAAAAAGTAGTAGAACAGATCAATGAAACCAACAGCTGGTTTTTTTGAAAAAATAAACAAAATTGATAAGCCTCTAGCCAGGCTTCTCAAAAAGAAGAGAGAGGGGACCCAAATCAATAAAATCATGAACGAAAAGGGATTGATTACAACCAATCCCTCAGAAATACAAACAGTTATCAGGGAATACTATGAAAAATTATATGCCATCAAATTGGACAACCTGGAAGAAATGGGCAAATTCCTAAACAGCCACACACAACCTAAACTCAAATGGGAAGAAATAGAAAATTTGAACAGACCCATAACTAGTGAAGAAATTGAATCAGTTATCAAAAATTTCCCAACAAATAAGAGCCTGGACCACATGGCTTCCCTGGGGAATTCTACCAGACATTTAAAACAGAGTTAATACATATTCTTCTCAAATTAAGACTGAAGGAAAACTTCCGGACTCATTCTATGAAGCCAGCATCACTTTGATTCCCAAACCAGATAGAGGCTCAGCAAGAAAAGAGAACTACAGACCAATATCCCTGATGAATATGGATGCAAAAATTCTCAATAAGATACTAGCAAATCAAATTCAATAGCATATAAAAAGCATTATTCACCATGATCGAGTAGGATTCATTCCTGGGTTGCAGGTCTGGTTGAATATTTGCAAATCAATCAATGTGATGTATCACATTAACAAAAGAAAAGATAAGAACCATATGATCCTGTCAATAGATGCAGAAAAAGCATTTGATTAAATACAGCATCCTTTCTTAATAAAAAGCCTTGAGAAAGTTGGGATAGAAGGAACATACTTAGGCATCATAAAAGGCATTTATGAAAAGCCCACAGCTAATATCCTCCTCAATGGGGAAAAACTGAGAGCCTTCCCCCTGAAATCAGGATCCACTCTCACCACTGCTATTTAACATAGTGTTGGAGGTCCCAGCATCAGCAATCAGACAACAAAACAAAATAAATGGCATCAGGATTGGCAAGGAGGAAGTCAAACTTTCACTTTTCGCAGACGACGTGATACTCTACATGGAAAACCCGACAGAATCCACCAAAAGCCTCCTAGAACTGATCCATGAATTCAGGAAAGTTGCAGGATACAAAATCAATGTACAGAAATTGGTTGCATTCCTTTACACCAACAATGAAGCAATAGAAAGAGAAGTAAAGAAGGAAATCCCCATTCACAATTGCAGCAAAAGCCATAAAATACCTAGGACTAAACCTAACCAAAAATGTAAAAGATCTCTATGCTGAAAACTGTAAAAACTTATGAAGGAAATTGAGGAAGACACAAGGAAATGGAAAAACATCCCATGCTCAAGAATTGAAAAAATAAATATTGTTAAAATGTCAATACTACCCAAAACAATCTACACATTCAATGCAACCCCAATTAAAACTGCACCAGCATTCTTCTCAAAACTAGAGCAAACAATCCTAAAATTCGTATGGAACCACAAAAGACCACGAATAGCCAAAGTAATATTGAAGAAGAAAACCAAAATGGGAGGCATCGCAATCCCAGACTTTACCCTCTACTACAAAGTGGTAATCATCAAGACAGTATGGTATTGGCACAAAGCAGACACAAAGACCAATGAAATAGAATAGAGAACCCAGAAATGGACCCACAAACATACGGCCAACTAATCTTTGACAAAGCAGGAAAGAGTATCCAATGGAAAAAAGACAGCCTCTTTAACAAATGGTGCTGGGAGAACTGGACAGCAACATGCAGAAGAATGAAACCAGACCACTTCCTTAACACCACTCACAAAAATAAACTCTAAATGGATGAAGGATCTGAATGTGAGACAGGAAACCATAAAAATCCTAGAGGAGAAAGCAGGAAAAAACCTTTTTGACTTGAGCCGCAGCAATTTCCTACACAACACATCTCCAAAGGCAAGGGAATTAAAAGCAAAAATGACCTATTGGGACCTCATCAAGATAAAAAACTTCTGCACGGCAAAGGAAACCATCGACAAAACTAATAGGCAATGGACGGAATGGGAAAAGATAGTTGCAAATGACATATCGGATAAAGGGCTTGTATCCAAAATCTATAAAGAACTTACCAGACTCCACACTCGAAAAACAAATAATCCAGTGAAGAAATGGGCAGAAGATAAGAATAGACACTTCTGCAAAGATGACATCCAGATGGCCAACAGACACATGAAATGATGCTCAACGTCACTCATCATCAAGAAAATACGAATCAAAACCACAGTGAGATACCACCTCACACCAGTTAGAGTGGCTAAAATGAACAAATCAGGAAACTTGATGCTGGTGAGGATGTGGAGAAACAGGCACCCTCTTACACTGTTGGTGGGAATGCAAACTGGTGCAGCCGCTCTGGAAAACAGTGTGGAGGTCCTTCAAAAAATACAAATAGATCCACCCTATGACCCAGCAATAGCACTGCTAGGAATCTACTCAAGAGACACAAGAGTGCTGATGCATTGGGGCACGTGTTTATAGCAGCACTTTTGACAAAAGCCAAATCATGGAAAGAGACTAAGTGTCTGTCAACTGACGAATGGATAAAGAAGATGTGGCATATATATACAATGGAATACTACATGGCAATGAGAAAGAATGAAATCTGGCCATGTGTAGCAACGTGGATGGAACTGGAGGGTATTATGCTAAGTGAAATAAGTCAGTCAGAGAAAGACAGATACCATATGTTTTCACACATAGGTGGATTTTGAGAGACTTAGCAGAAAACCATGGGGAAGGGGAAGAGGGGTAAGAAAAAAAAAGCCACAGAGAGGCAAGGAGACAAAACATAAGAGACTCTTAAATACTAAAAACAAACTGAGGGTTGATAGGGGGTATGGGAGAGGGGAGAGTGGGTGACAGGCATTGAGGAGGGCACTTGTTGGGATGAGCACTGGGTGTCGTATGGAAACCAATTTGACAATAAATTATATATATATATATATATATATATAAAGAACCCAGAATTTGGGGAAAAATAAATAAAATGTACATCAAGAAGGGAATGAAAGAGCATATCATTGTGTATCCGAATGATGGGATAGTATATAGTAAGGAAAAAAGCCAAACTATTGATAACCCCCAAAATATGGATGAGTCTTATGTTGAATGAAAAAAGCTCAATGCAAAATAAAGGCTTTATAATTCCATAATATATGGGATCCAAGAATAGGCAAAAGTAATCTATGAGGATAAAGATCAGAAAGGTCTTGCCTTTGGAAGAAGAAATTGGCTGGAAGTGGGCACAAGGGAACTCTGTGGGGTTTTGATTACATGGGTGAAAACAATTTTCAAAACTTACTGAACTCTCAAGATCTGTGCATTATAGTCTTTGTAAATTACATCCCAATAAAATATTTTAGCTAAATAAAATAAATTTAAAACTTTTAAAACTTTTGCTCATTAAAAGACACCATTAAGAAGATGAAAAGGCAGGAGTGCCAGAGTTGCGCATTCGATTAAGCATCTGACTTTGGCTCACATCATGATCTCGTGGTTCATGAGTCCAAGCCTTACATCAGGCTCTGTGCCGGTTGTGCAGACCCTGCTTGGGATCCTGTCTCTCCATCTCTCTCTGCCCCTTCCCCACTTGCATACTCTCTCTCTCTTGCTGTCTCTCAAAATAAATAAACTTTTTAAAAAAGTTAAAAAAGAAAATGAAAAGACCAAAAACTGGAAGAAAGTGTTTGTAATACATATATCTGAAGCAGGACTTACATCCAGAATATATTAAGAACTCTTATAACTCAATAGTGAAAAGGCAACTTTTTCTAAAAAGGGCAAGTAGCTGGAAAGACCTTTCACAGAAGACGCCCGAATAGCCAATAACTGCGTGAGAAGGTGTTCAACGTGACTGGTTATCAGCAAAATGCAGTTTTTAAAACCCCACCTACAACTAAAAAGACTGACAAGCATGTAAGGTGCCTGGAACTTTCATACATTGCGACTTAGAGTGTAAAATGGTGTAACCGCTTTGGAAGTAACTCAGCAGTTTCTTAGAAAGTTATCACCCAAAAATGCTGTTTGTAGCCATGAAGAAACATGAAAACTGGAAACAAACTTTTTGTCTATAAACAGGTGAATGAATAAATGAGCAAATGAGCATTTCTCGAAGTGTGGTCCATGGTCCCCAAACCCATGAGATCAAAACTATTTTTATAATAACACTAAGCCGTGATCTGCTTTTTTCATTCTCGTTCTCCCAAGAGTGAACAGTGGAGTTTTCCCAGTGCTGTAAGACATGCGATGTAATTGGGACGCCAGGATGGCCCAGTCGGTTAAGTGACCAACTCTTGGTTTCAGCTCAGGTCCATGATCTCACAGTTCATGAGTTCAAGCCCCGCATAAGGCTCTGCACTGACGGCATGGAGCCTGCTTGAGATTCTCTCTCTCCTTCTCTCTGTCCCTCCCATATTCTCTCTCTCCCTCCCAAAATAAATAAATAAACTTAAAAAAAAAAAGACATGCAATGTAGCAACAGATTGAAGTCAAGAGAAGATGGGAAAATCCAGCAGTCTTCTACTAAGCTAGATATTAAAGAGGTTTTCAAAACTGTGAAATAGTCCTATTCTTCTCACTAGTTTTAGTTTTGTTTTGAAATATATAGTTATTTTTTCATAAAATTATTATTATAATAATATTTATTATTATTTTATTTTATTATTATTTTTTTCATAAAAATATTATTTCTTACATGTAATGGGTTTATTATCCTTTTAAACGAATTAGGAACTACGAATCAAAAGATGTTTTCACTTATAATGTCATAGATATTGGTGGTTATAAACCACATAAACAAAAGCTTTTTGAGAACACAGTAATCTTAAGAGTGAAAATAGGTCCTAAATTCAAAAGTTGGAGAACTACCAGGACAAATTGTGACATATTTGTTAATGGAACGCTACTCAACAATAAAAGGGAACAAACAACTTACAATATACATAACAAAGGTAAATCTAAAAAAGTTGTTTAGCCAAAGACACCAGACTCAAAAGAGTACATACAATGTTTCATTCATATGAAGTTCTAGAATGGCAGAATTAATATATGGTGATGTAAGTCGGATGAAGGTAGCCTCTGGAGTAGAGTCAGTGGGATGGGCATTGAGTACGGATAGGGACGCAAGGGAACTTTCTGACATGATGGAAATGCTTCTTAATTGATTGGGATGTGTTTATGTGAATGTACACATTTGTCAGATCACACCAATCTGAACTTATAAAATCTGTGCATTTATTATTATTTTTTTTTGAGTATAGTTGAGACACAATGTTACATTAGTTTCAAGTCCACAACTTTGTAATTTGACAAGTTTATACATTATATCCTGTTCACCACAAGCATAGCTATCATCAGTCCCTTTTGTGTATTTTCCTTTTATAAATTATACCTTAGTTTTTAAAACTTGGACTCATATATTTTGTAATATGAAAGGAATGGTGCAGTCTAGAGATGATAGCCCCATACAGAGCGTTTAAGTTTTAAACTTGAGTTAAAAAGAAAAGGTGCAGTCAAAATCTTAATGTGTCTACACTGAATCTCCATACACTCAAAGCTGATATCCTTCGATGCGTCGTATGTACTTTCTTTATAAAAAAAATCAGATTATCCTGACGCATTAGTATGTCAGGATTTTACCCATTACTTCTCTCTAGAAAATAATTGCCTCTCGATTCTGGCCTATTTGCTTTTCAGGCCAACCGAACTTTTTAGGAGTTGTAATGCTCAGTCAGATCAGGGAGCCATGAATGACATGAAGCTGTGGGAGAAAGGAAGCATAAAGATGCCGTTCATCAACATACCTGTCCTTGACATTAAGAAGTGCCAGCCAGAAATGTGGAAAGCCGTAGCTTGTTCCCTGCAGATTAAACCTTGTCACAGGAAATCCCGGGGAAGTATTATTTGCAAGTAAGTTTCTCATGGTAATGACTCTCCAGTCTTGGTTCGGACCATGATCTGAACCACAGCTATCTTTAGAGTTTTCCCTCCCACCACGTCCCTTTGCCCATCACCCCCACACGTCGAGTGCTTTCCTACTTTTTCCTCCTCTGCTTGAAATACTCTTCATCTCCACTTGTCCACTGCCTGTATTTCTTAGCCTCTCTCACGTGCCCATCATTCCTGTGGAACCTTCCGAGATTTCTCCAGCGAATAGTAATTTATCCTTACTACAAAATTTTATAGACCTTTATTTGAATGTTTCCTGTGGAATTTAGTTCCAGAAACCTTGAGCGAGTACCTTCAATACACACTTCGATTTTTATATTTTATTTTGTATACTTGTCTTATATTTGGTTAGACTTCGCTCTCCTTGAGTTTGTTCTTCTTTGTGCCTCCTTTTTCTTGTCTCCTCTCTCCTCTTTTTCTCCTCTTCAGTGATTAGCATAACCCAGCACACAATAGGTGCTCCATAAATGTTTGATGAGTGAAGGAGTTAGTGAATGTAGCCATCGGGGCCTGTGTCTAGCAAACATTTTGTGAATGGTTTGCTCAGAGGATCTAGGATGAAGTAAAGAGGAAAGCTGCTGTACTGAGTGAAACCAAAAGTATTGACCACATAGTAATCCATGCCAGCTGATCTTCAACCATCTATTTTTCCAAGAAAAACTTTTCTAAAAACCAAGTTAATGTCCAGCCCCTAAGATGTTGGTGTGCGTCTTGGTGCTGCTGGGCACTTGATGACTGATTGCAGATTACTTCAACCTTAAACGGGATCCAGATCTATTCTCTGGCAGGACCTGGGGATGACCCGAGTAAGGGGAAAGCGAGGGGGTAATTTGGGCGACAAGCTAGAGGCAACCAGTGAGAAATTTATGGATTCTTATATGGAAAATTTACAGAAAAGGAGTCAAATCCCTTTTGAGGACTGAGAAAGTTTTAAAGTAGTGTACTTCCAGTTGTTATAGGCCAAACACCTTAATGTTGATAACTAAAAAGATATTGAAAAAGAGAAAGGGAGGGAAGGAGGAAGGGAGGGAGGAAGAAGCAAGCAAGCACAAGGTCCTGAAAGAAAGGATGTATGATTTTGCAAAAATCTTAGTTTAGGGGTGCTTGGGTGGCTCAGTCGGTTAAGCGGCCGACTTCGGCTCAGGTCATGATCTTGCAGTCTGTGAGTTCGAGCCCCTGCGTCGGGCTCTGCGCTGACAGCTCAGAGCCTGGAGCCTGCTTCAGATTCTGTGTCTCCCTCTTTCTCTCTGCCCTCCTCCTGCTCATGCTCTGTCTCTATGTCTCAAAAATAAATAAATGGCAAAAAAAAAAATTTTTTTTAATAAAAAATAAAAATCTTAGTTTAATTTCCTTTCAAAGACAGGGACAAGCCACATCAATAGTAGTAACTGTATGAGTGTAAAGTTTGAGCAAGGCCTTTGATCTCAGATAAGAGAAAGCTAGGGATGCTTCGATACTATAATGTATTACTTACTACTGTTCAACTCTAGGTCTTCTATGACTCCTGTTTTCTTTTGCCATTAACTTTGATCTGACCAATCACAAAACATTGTTAGGAAAACTCACCTTCTGGAAAGCTTCAGAAACAGGATTGATATTGATTAGACAGCATGAGGAGATTCCTTGAACCCCAAATTTGTGTGTGTTTTTCTTTTTAAGATCAGATTGTGTGGAGATCCTCAAGAAATGTGGGGACCAGAACAAATTCCCCGAGGACCACACAGCTGAAAGTATTTGTGAGCTTCTGTCACCTACGGATGACCTAGAGAATTGTATACCTTTGGATACATACCTCAGTAAGTACTTTTTTTTTTAGATTTCAAATACTTCTCCCTTCCATCTCTGCCCTTCATGTTTGCTTCGGATGAACATCTGTGTGTTGAGAATGTGTGGTTTAGTGATACTAGCTCAACTGTAGACTCTAATCTTATTTGCTTGGCCTTTTTGACTTGGAAAGAATTGTCATGTTAAAATATATAGGCACAAGTGATTATCTTTTTTTTTTTTTTTAAATGTTTATTTATATCTGAGAAACATAGAGGCACAGCATGAACAGGGGAAGGGCAGAGAGAGAAGGAGACACAGAATCGGAAGCAGGCTCCAGGCTCCGAGCTGTCAGCACAGAGCCCAACGTGGGGCTCAAACTCACAGACCGCGAGATCATGACCTGAGCTGAAGTCGGCCGCCCAACCCACTGAGCCACACAGGCGCCCCACAAGTGATTATCTTATCAGTCTGAGGAAGTGATAAACTATTCTCAATCAAAAATTCTAAGCAGTGCATTTGGGGCCAGCATTCTTAGATAACAGCTCCATATCATTGCTGTCTCCTTGCCATGAGTTGACGAGGAAGTGAAATTTCCCCAGGGAATCTTCAGCTTTTTGTCATCAGAATAATAGTAGACCTGAGTTAGGCATTGGCTGAGACTGACCCACCAAATAGGGAGTAAGGGATGATGGTCTGGGTTCGTACATGAAGGTGGAATTTTGTCTCTGCCAAAATCCTGCCAAGAGCTAGGCCGAGAGCCAGAAGAATAAGTTGGCATCTCATTGAGGGATCCTGGAGCTGAGCTTCTTGGCAAGAGGTGACCATGCGTGGTGGAAACCAGAGGATGATGAGTAAAACCCACATACACACCAAATGCGGCAGTCAGGTATGGGAAGTGTCTGTGCTGCCGCCAGGGGGCGTTCGTGTCCCGAGCTGGCTGGAAAGGCAGCCCTGGGTCCAGCTCTTTGTTTTCCGAGTCAGATAGGACTAAGTTCTAGTGCAAATAACAGAACAACAAGTAGTTGTAAAATAAACCCCAGAAATAAATAGTTCAAAGCTATTACAGTGGTTCCACTATCCAGAGTCCAGGCTCCTTTTGCTTTCCACACCATGCTTAGTGCTTGGTTTCCATCATCAAGGTAACTTCAGGTACTTTATCCTCACGACATGGCTCCTGGAACTCTAGCCACCATATCCTAGTGTAAGGGAAAACCACCCTCGCTGTAAGGGAAACTGAGAAAGATGATCTTTGTAGCTGTGGGCCCATTGTCACACTAAGCAAATGGGAGTTCTGTTACTAGTGAGCAGGAAGAAAAGAGTGGGTGCCAGATTTGCAGCTAATGACACTGGCCACCTTTTCCTAAGGCCAACAAACTATGTCCCTCAGCCTTCGTGACCAGTGTCATGAAAAAGAGAGCCTTGGCTAGAATGTAGACCTCTGTGACTTTGAACAGATCACTTCTTTCAGCCTCAGCTTCACCGAGGATTGGGCTGGATGTGATGAACTCCAGGAACCCTTGTACCTTTATTAGCCTAACAGTCTGAGTCTGGCCTAAAATCAAGTAAGCAAAACTAGTATTTCCCCAAGTCTAGACCTTATTAGAGCAGTGAAATCTATGTGCAGAAGGAAAAAGGTTAAAGAAATGTTTTTGTTTGAATTTTAGTACTCTCTTTAAATATTACACGAGATCCTTCCTTGGTCATTAGTTCATAAGTTAACAAATATAATCATGGCACAGCTCCATCTTACCATGGTGAGTTATTATCATTTATGGTAAAATGTGCCAAGGTATTCCTCTTAGGCATAAGCACCTGTTTGACCACCTTCCCCAAAGTATATCAGTCATTTTCCATCTGTTTATACAACTTACTACCTATCAGTAGGTATCTTTTTTATTTATACACACGGATTATTGTCTATTTCCCAACTAGAATGTAAATTCTATGTTAGAGATTTATCTGTTTTGTTCACTACTGTATCTCTAGTGCCAAGAACCTTGTCCAGCATATTGTGGATACCCAATACATAAACAAGTGAATGAGTGTATGTATAATTATGCTAAATTCACAAATGATCAGAGAATCTGTGTATTTTTATAGTTAATTAGAATCAGGCCTTACTTGATGCTCATGAGGTCTCCATTTATTAAATCGATAATTAATTTGGATAATTTGCAGACCTCTGTTACCTTTGGGGTTGGTTAAACTGATCTGTGTTTGGTTTTTCAGGGCCCAGTACTTTGGGTAACATTGTAGAAGAAGTCACTCATCCCTGTAACCCAAATCCTTGCCCCGCTAATGAGCTCTGTGAGGTAAACCGGAAGGGGTGTCCGTCTGGGGATCCCTGCCTTCCATACTCTTGTGTTCAAGGTAAGGGGAAGATGGGTGTGAGTGTAGGCTGGGTATGGATTTGTGCTGCTGGGGTTTCTGTATAGGCATTATCTCTGGAACGAGGTTACAATAGACTTTATTTTCTAAGTTAGGTTTTTCTGTAATGTTTGAGGTTTTCTCAATAAACACGTGTTAGGTATATAGGCAGAGAAGTCAAAGACAAATGTAATTTTCGATTATCATTTAGATTGTGAACTGACTCTCATGATGAGTAAGAGGATTCTTGGCAAACAAAGAATAAAAAACCTCGAGTCAGTGTTTGTACATTCTCTTCCATGTCGTCACATTTGAGAAAATGTACTGCACGTTGTGATTTTTCCTTTTCTTTGCTTTAGTTATATGGAGAAATCAGCACCTTCTCACAGAACATGGAATTTTTCATTCGAGAGGATATGTTTTGGTCAGTGAACCAAACCAGTTCTTTAACTTAGTGGGAGTTCTATTACATAATCTTTACTGGGATGTGCAGTTATCTCCATAAAGCTTAATGTTTTGTTGAGATGCATGCGATTTTTTTTTATTTTACTTATTTATTTTGAAGGGAGAGAGGGTCAGAGAGAGAGGGAGAGAGAGAATCCCAAGCAGGCTCCACACTGACAGCTCAGAGCCTGATGTGGGGCTGCTTACAAACTCGTGAGGTCATGACCTGAGCTGAGATCAAGAGTGGGACCGTTAACCGACTGAGCCACCCAGGCGTTCCAAGATGCATATGATTTTAAGACTGTTTTTTTTTTTTTAATTGCAGGAGGCCTCTTGATTTAAAAATGTTTATCCCATAGAATTTTGATTTATCTCTTTGTGCATCACTTTAGAGTACGGTTGTGGCAATATTTTGTTGCCTTTTATCTATTTCCCAATTGAAAATGTTTATCATGTTAAAATCACAACTTAAAAATATCCGTGAAGTTAAAAGAATAGAAGATTGAATTAAATAAGCCTGATGTCTCAAAGGATCATGTGTAATACCAGAATCTATCAGTTATAGAGTCATGATAAATCTTGTTAAAATTGGAAATGAATGGGGTTTCCTTTAGCCCAATCAAATATTCAGCTTTTCTTTGAATTTAAGGTATGCTTGTATTCCATCGCTACAAGTTTTCCTGACCAAGAATATTCTAAAAATATCATCCATTTCCATACTCCATTCTTAAAATATCTGTGATTTTTAAATATCTTTGATAAGCCCAAAGCAATAAAAAAGTACAGCATTTTGGTACTGAGCTATAGCTAACTTTGGGGTATAGGTCCTTAATCAGCATCTTCTCACGGAACATGGAATTTTTCATTTGAGAGGATATGTTTTGGTCAGTGAACCAAACCAATTCTTTAACTTAGTGGAAGTTCTGTTACATAACCTTTAGCAGCCACACAGTACCTATAAGACTTATGTAAAGTATACGTAATGTCGTAAAACAATGACACAGAACAATGCCATCTCTCTCAGCTAATTTTTGTTTGTATAGGTTGCAAATTGGGAGAAGCCTCTGATTTCATCGTCCGTCAGGGGACACTAATCCAGGTGCCGTCGTCTGCAGGGGAAGTTGGTTGTTACAAAATTTGCTCATGTGGACAAAGTGGACTCTTGGAAAACTGTATGGAGATGCACTGTATAGATCTTCAGAAGTCATGTATCGTTGGAGGAAAAAGAAAAAGTGAGTCTTGACTGTATTTATTTGCTTTTTGGTTTTAATACGAGATTATTTATCTTAACCTTGTAGGCAGGGCATTGGATCGATTCCCACCGAAGAGTAAGGTCTACAAATCAGATCCTCCAGGGCAGTATTTTTCAAACTGCACTCTACAGGACACTAGGACTTCTAAGGAACCTGTTAGGAGCCTCCTCGAGAAGGGACTAATTACTAACACTAATTAACTAGCGCTTACTGAGCTTTTAATTGTGTGCCAAGCATTACGCTAAGTCTTGGCCTGTGTTATCGCTTATGAGCCTCCCAGTTGCCCTTTGATTTCAGCACTGTTATGAAGAAGCTGATACTCCGAGCGATCACCCAGCCAGCAAGTAACCAAAACAGAACTCAGTCCCAGGCCTATCTGACTCCAGAGCCCTTGTACTCCACAGGCAGGGACACAGGTGTGCTCCTTCTCCTCAACTGTGTGTCTTTAATGAAAGTAAAAGTCAGAGTTTGACATCATGGAAAGCGAACTGGAGGATGGAAACTACGCTGTCAACTAGGCGTTGGGAGAGAGCACGTTACAAAGTGCCATCCTTTTTTACACATACAGTGGAATATTACTCAGCCATCAAAAAGAATGAAATCGTTCCATTTGCAGTGATGGGAATGAAACTAGTATGTGTTATGCTAAGTGAAATAAAGTCAGTCAGAGAAAGACAAATACCATGAGTTCACTCATATGTGGAATTTTAGAAACAAAACAGATGAACATACAGGAAGGGAAAGAAAAATAAAAACAGAGAGGGGGAGAGACAAACTACAAGAGATGCTAAGTATAGAGAACAAACAGAAGGTTGCAGGAAGGAGGTGGGGGGGATGTGGGCTAAATGGGTGATGGGCATTAAGGAGGGCACTTGTGATGAACCCTGGGTGTTCTATGTAAGTGATTCTACTCCTGAAACAAATGCTACACTATATGTAAGCTAAATTGAATTTAAATAAAATTTTGGCAGTGCCTGGGTAGCTCAGCCAGTTAAGTGTCCATCTCTTGATTTTGGCTTAGGTCCTGATGTCACAGTCATGAGATGGAGCCCAATGGGGGCTCTGCACTGGGCATGGAACCTGCTTAAGATTCTCTCTCTCCTCTCTCTTCTTCCTCATCTGCCCTTCCCCAACTCTTGATCCAAATAATAAATAAATAAATAAATAAATAAATAAAGTAAGTAAGTAAGTAAGTAAGTAAGTAAGTCTTGGAAGAAAAAAAAAGAACTACTACCTTTTGATGCCCTCTCTAAAAGTCTGAGGGTCTTGCTTTCTCACTGCTTCCTTAACTATCTTTTGCTTATAGACCTAACGACCATTCATGTCAATATATGACCTTAAAAATTGTGGGAAAAAAATGCTACTTTTGAGAATATACTCCTCCGCAGCTGTTTACTCTGCCACCCTCACCCCTACCTCCATCCCCATCCCCAACAACCAGAGTACAGCTTTTATATACTGTCGGTTTACTCTTCTGTGTGAGATCTTATTTGAAAGAAGGGTGCTTTTGGCTAAAAAGAGGCTGCAAGTGTCTGCCCTAGAACAAGTCAGGTATTCATTTATTTTTTAAGTTTATTTATTTTGAGAGAGAGAGAGAGAGACAATGAGTGGGGTAGGGGCAGAGAGAAAGGGAGAGTGAGAATCCAAGCAGGCTCTGCGTTGTCAGTGCAGAGCCTGACTCAGGCTCAATCTCACAAACCATGAGATCATGACCTGAGCCGAGATCAAGGGTCTGACACTTAATCGACCCAAGCACCCCCAGGTATTCATTCTTTAGTCCATATTCTACTTAGCCAAAGTATACGGTAGGTACCTTGTATCACAGAATATATCTGAGGATAAACATTCCTTCCATAGACTTCCACCGATTAAATGCCTGTTTTTTTACAGAAGAACATACCAGTGCCCCATGAGGCTAAAACTGGCCTGAGGGATTGAGGTTATACTGTACATGATCAGATGGGAGAGAATTTGAGCCACAAAAGGGAGCAAACCAAGTGGTGCTCTTGAAGGACCTAGTCACTCCCGCCAGGGCATCAGGGGAGTCTTCAGTTCAAAGATGTCTTCAGGGCTGGTTTGGAAGGGTTGAGCAAAGTTCCAGAAGGAGAAAAGGAGCATTCAAGGCAGAAGGGACAGCCAGAAGCATTCTAATAGAATAGGGAGCTGTCTGGTGAGACCAGCACATTAGGGTTTGGAGGGATATGGTGAGAGTTAAATATGAAAACGTGAATATTACAGATATAACTCCCCAGTTTATATATTCAGAGGTCATCTTTCAAGAATTTCTATTAAAACTTTAAACTATTACATTTTTAATTTACTATATGTTTATAAATGCATGAAATAGGGGCACCTGAGTGGCTCAGTCGGTTGGGCAACCGACTTCGGCCCAGGTCACGATCTCGCAGTCTGTGAGTTCAAGCCCCGCATCGGGCTCTGCGCTGACAGCTCAGAGTCCGGAGCCTGCTTCAGATTCTGTCTCCCTCTCTCTCTGCCCTTCCCCTGCTTGCACTCTGTCTCTCTCTCAAAAATAAAAATAAAAATAAATAAAAACATAAAAATAAATAAATAAATAAATAAATGCATGAAATAGATCAACATTTTATTTCTCTTTTTCTCAGGTCATGGGACATCCTTTAACATTGACTGCAATATCTGTTCTTGTTTCGCTGGCAATTTGGTGTGTTTTACCCGCCTGTGCCTCAGCGAGCACAGTTCAGAAGATGACCGTCGCACCTTCACAGGTAACCATGGTCACCCAGAACCTGTCCTCAGCAGCCATCATCTCTTTGTGCCCATTTCCCTTCAAGGCAGCTTCGCTGGTCTCGCCATAACCGCAGAGGTACACAGTAAGATACATACGTGATCGGAGAGCAAGGTACTTTTCCTCTCTGGATCTGTGTCCTCCTCTCTGAACTGAAGGCATTAAACTACATGGTTTCTTAGGACCCTTCCCGCTCTAATATTCTGGAATTCCATGAGTCAAAAAGAACAGAGCCAGTAATTGGGGTGGTTTTGGTTAAATGGGACCTTCCTACCTGCCAAAATACCCCATCTCCCCCTACCATTGTTATAAAATGTCCATGTATTTTCTAAGTTTGTTTTTGTTCTAATGTTCTTCTCATCACCTTCTTCCCTGAACTGCCCTAGCTTACTGGTTCATTAGGTAGAGACTCCTATAAAGCTATAGGTAGAAAAAGTAAAGAATCCTCCTTCCAATCTGGTGTATAAAATCTAGAATTTAGATGTTTGAAGTCTGGCTTGGGGGATTTCCGGAATGTCAGAGGGTAATTAATACCAAAAACAAGACAAAGATTGTAAACTCTTCATGTAGGTTCCTTATACTCTCATCTCTTTGGGGGGAGAGAGTGGGAGGGAGAACAAGAAAGTGACTTGGGAATTACTGTAATTTTGAGACTTAAGCATTTTTATGAACGTCTCTGAGTCTTGTTTGGACTAGGACAATATCTGAATCCCAAGAAATGTGGTACATTTTGTGGCCAGTAAAATCTCCTTAGAATCTGCTAGCTGAACAGTCACTATCTTAATTTATCCCAGAACATGAGGGGCTGCACACTATAGGGAAGAGGGTCCTGCTAGTTGTAAAGTTCATCTTCCAAAAACATTTAGATGTAAGTAAGTAAATAGTCTTCTAGGTAAAGCGTAAAGCTTTAGGTCACTCTTCATCCCCACGTGGTTTTATGGTCTCTCTAAGCAGAATGAATTGCTCTCGTCAAAGCAGAGCAGATAGAGGATAATAATAATAATAACAGTGATGACAATAAAGCATCAGGGTTGGTACTCAAGGTGGAGAGAGGGTGGGGTGGAGTTAGTCCTGCCTTTACTTCCCCCGCAGCCTGCCATTCACTTCTTATTTCTGGTTTTCTTTTTATTTCCAGTGGGCTGGAGATACAGGTTGGCAAATCCTAATCTGTCCTCCTCCCACCCCACTCCATGTGTAACTAACTCCAGGGAAAGAGGAATCAACTTGCTGCTGCCATGGCATGAAATGGGTAAAGGAGGCTACCTGGTTCCTCTTTACCTGGAATCCAAGGTATTCCAGATCTGGAGAAAAGCAGACACCAAGAGATACCCATAGACTGGGCTGTTGCTGTTAACAGCTATAGCTGTTTGCTCAAGAAAAGAGCAGCCCTTCTCAGTAGCCTTTTTACTTACTGGAGCATAATCCCAGCAGCGTAAAGCATAGGAATGTCAGGAAAGTAGTATTCTTGATTGATTACTCATAAAAATTTTTAGGTCCCAAAATTAATTTCCCAAGTTACCTTCTTGTTCTTCTGATATTACCCTTTAACATTCACAAATCCCCCAAGCCAGACTTCATCCATCTACGTTCTAGATTTTACATACTAGATTGAGAGGAGCATTCTTTATTTCTCTTACCTATAGCTTTTTTAAATGGGCCTCTACCCCTGGGATCCAGGTCTGGAAACTCTCAATTAGGTGGTAATAAATGGAACAAACGAAAGCCATTATGCAGACAAATGGCTTTTCAGAGCCTCGCCACCTGTAAAAACACTGTCAGAGATTGGCGTGATGCTTTTTCCGGACTCAATTCATAATTCTATTTTAACTCGAGACTTCATTTTAATTAGGAAATGTGAGGGGCAAGGGAATGTACAAGTGCCCATCAGTGAGCCTGTGTCCTCTCCACAGGTCTGCCCTGTAACTGTGCAGATCAGTTTGTCCCCGTGTGTGGGCAGAATGGACGCACTTACCCTAGCGCCTGCATTGCTCGCTGTGTGGGCCTCCAAGACCATCAGTTTGAGTTTGGATCGTGCATCTCAAAGGATCCATGTAATCCTAATCCCTGCCCAAAAAACCAAAGGTAAATTAAATGGCTCCTTATCTTTTTCTTTTTCTTTTCTTTTTTTTTTTTTTTTAGTTTTTATTTTAATCCCCCAGTGCTCATTACCTCTTTCACCCACCCACCTCAACCCACCTCCCCTCTGGTAACCATCAGTTTGTTCTCTATAATTAAGAGTCTGTTTCTTGGTTTGTGTCTCTCTTTTCCCTTGCTTGTTTGTTTTGTTTCTTAAATTCCACATCTGAATGAAATTATATGGTATTTGTTTCTCTCCAACTGACTAATTTCACTTATTTAGCATTGTACTTTCTATCTGCATCCATATTGTCGCAAATGGCATGATTTTATTCTCTTTTATGACTGAGTAATATTCCATTGTATATGTATACCACCTCTTCTTTATCCATTCATCAATCGTCGGACCCTGGGCTGCTTCCATAGTTTGGCTATCGTAAATAATGCTGCTATAAACATAGAGGTACATGTATCCCTTTGAATTAGTGTTTTTGTATTTTTGGGGTAAATACCCAGGAGTGCGATTGCTGGGTCATAGGATAGTTCTATTTTTAACTTTTTGAGGAACTTCCGTGTTGTTTTCCAGAGTAACTGCACCAGTTTGCATTCCCACCAACAGTGCAAGAGGGTTCCTTTCTCTGCATCCTCACCAGCACCTGTTTTTTCTTGTGTTGTCATTTTAGGTGTTCTGATAGGTGTGAGATGATATCTCATTGTAGCGTTGATTTGCATTTCCCTGATGATAAGTGATGAGCACCTTTTCATGTAGCCTGGAGACTCCTTCAGATTCTGTGTCTCCCCGTCTCCCTGCCCTTCCCATGCTCACTGCCTGTCAATAATAAATAAAAACGTTAAAAAAATTAAAAAATAAAAACCCTCAAGATGGAGCACCTGGGTGGTTCAGTCGGTTAAGCCTCTGACTTCAGCTCAGGTCGTGATAACACAGCTCGTGAATTCAAGCCCCACATGGGGCTCTGTGCTGACAGTGAGGAGCCTGTTTCAGACTCTTGTGTCTCCCTCTCTCTCTGCCCCTCCCCTGCTCGTCCTCTGTCTCTATCTCTCAAAAATAAACAAACTTAAAAGAAAAAAACCTTAAGAAAGTAGGAATAGTAAAAATCATACCTCAAGATGATAAAAGCCATATGTGAAAGACCCACTGCTAATATCATCTTCAGTGGGGAAAAACTGAGAGCTTTCCCCCTAAGGTCAGGAACATGACAGGGATGTCCACTCTCACCACTGTTATTCACCATAGTATTGGAAGTCCTAGCCTCAGCAATCAGACAACACAAAGAAATAAAAGGCATCTAAGTCACCATAGATGATATGACACTCTATATGGAAAACCCAAAAGATTTCACCAAGAAACTGCTAGAACTGATCCATGAATTCAGCAAAGTCACAGAGTATAAAATCAATGCACAGAAATCAGTTGCATTTCTATTCACCAATAATGAAGCAGCAGAAAGAGAAATCAAAGAATCAATCTCATTTTCAATTGCACCAAAAACCATAAAATGCCTAGGAATAAAAGTAACCAAAGAGGTGAAAGATCTATACACTGAAAACTATAGAAAGCTTATGAAAGAAATTAAAGAAGACACACACACACAAAAAGGAAAAATATTCCATGCTCATGGATTGGAAGAACAAATATTGTTAAAATGTTAATATTACCCAAGGCAATCTACATATTCAATGAGATACCTATCAAAGTAACACCAGAATTCTTCACAAAACTAGAACAAACAATCCTAAAATTTGTATGGAACCAGAAAACACCCCGAATAGCCAAAACAATCCTGAAAAAGAAAACCAAACCTAGAGGCATCATAGTTCTGGACTTCATTATGTATCACAAAGCTGTAATCATCAAGACAGCATGGTACTTGGCACAAAAACAGACACTTAGATCAGTGGAACAGAGTAGAGAACTTAGAAATGGGCCCACAAACATACGGCCAACTAATCTTTGACAGAGCAGGAAAGAATATTCAGTGGAATAAAGACAATCTTTTCAGTGAATGGTGCTGGGAAAAACTGGATGGCGACATGCGGAAAAATGAACCTGAACCACTTTCTTACACCCTACGCAAAAATAAACTCGAAAGACCTAAACATAAGACAGGAAGCCATCAAAATCCTAGAGGAGAAAGCCGGCAAAAACCTCCTTGCTCTTGGCCGCAGCAACTTCTTACTCAACATGTCTCCAGAAGCGAGGGAAACAAAAGCAAAAATGAGCTATTGGGACCTCATCAAGATAAAAAGCTTCTGCAAGGTGAAGGAAACAATCAGCAAAACTAAATGGTAGCCGGTGAAGTGGGAGAAGATATTTGCAAATGACATATCAGATAAAAGGTTAGTATCCAAAATCTATAAAGAACTTATCAAACTCTACAGCCAAAAAACAAATAATCCAGTAAAGAAACAGGCAAAAGATGTGAATAGACACTTTTCCAAAGAAGACATCCAGATGGCTAACTGACACATGAAAAAATGCTCAACATCACTCATCATCAGAGAGATACAAATCAAAACCACAATGAAATGCCACCTCGCACCAGTTAGAATGGCTAAAATTAACAACACAGGCAACGACGGATGTTGGTGAGGATGCAGAGAAAGAAGAACCGTTTTGTACTGCTGGTGGGAATGCAAACTGGTGCAGCCACTCTGGAAAACAGTATGGAGGTTCCTCAAAAAACTAAAAATAGAACTACCCTACGACCCAGCAATTGCACTACTAGGTATTTATCCAAAGGATACAGGTATGCCGTTTCAAAAGAGCACGTGTACCCCAATGTTTATAGCAACACTATCAACAATAGCCAAAGTATGAAAAGAGCCTAAATGTCCATTGACAGAAGAATGGATAAAAAAGATGTGGTATACGGGGCACCTGGGTGACTCAGTCAGTTGAGCATCCGACTCAGGTCATGATCTCATGGTTCATGAGTTTGAGCCCCTGCATTGGGCTCTGTGCTGACTACTCAGAACCTGGAGCCTGCCTCAGATTCTGTGTCTCCCTCTCTTTCTGCTCCTCCGCCACTCATACTCTCTCTCTCTCAAAAATAAATTAAAAAAAAAACATTAAAAGAAAGATGTGATATATACATATAATGGAGTATTACTCAGCAATCAAAAAGAATGAAATCTTGCCATTTGCAAGATCATGGATGGAACTGGAGGGTATTATGCTAAGTGACATTTGTCAGTCAGAGAAAGACCAATATCATATGACTTCACTCATACATGGATTTTAAGATACAAAACAGATGAAAATAAGGGAAGGGAAGCAAAAATAATATAAAAACAGGGAGGGGGACAAAACATAAGAGATGCTTAAATATAGAGAACAAACTGAGGGTTGCCGAAGGGGTTGTGGGTGGAGGAATGTGCTAAATGGGCAAGGGACATTAAGGAAGACACTTGGATGTGCACTGGGTGTTATATGTAGGGGATAAATCACTGGATTCTACTCCTGAAATCATTATTGCACTTTATGCTAACTAACTTGGATGTTAATTTAAACATACATAAATATAAATGTAAATATAAGTATAAATAAATAAATAAATAAATAAATAAGAAGATGAAGAGATTGCTGGTGGGGTTGACAGTGGAAGAAAGATGGTGTTGGTGAAGGCGGAGAGAACACAGGAACAAAGATCTTGGCTGCTAGAAATGAGGAAATAGCATGCTATCTCCTGGGAGCTATAGCAGTTTTGTAAGACTAAAATGGAATGCGCAACACGGAATGGTAGCAGACAAGACGAGAGAAATGGATGTATTCTAATTATTAGCCATTTATGCCTGATAGTAATGGAAATTTTCTTCCACTTATCTACCTCCATTTTAGGGACTGGATGTGAGAAATCTCTAGAAATGCAACTTCAGTCTTATGTGAAGTTATTTGTGTAGGGGGCTCCTTTCTCTGCAGTTTCCTCATGAGCTCAGAGTATAGTTGACTTAGCCTTAATGATGGATTTCTGTATGTGGTGTCCGTAGGGCAAGTGTCCTGCTGAGTCTCTTAGGTATTGGCTTCTAGAACAGGAGTTTTCACTGGCTGCCTCAAAGACCTGAACAGAACACATCTTTTCCTTGTGAAGGATTTTGTGGAGAATGAGCAATTGCTTCTCCATCCTGAAAACCCGGATGCAGTATGGAGCGAGGGGAAGATTCTCCCAAATGTTAAAAGAAATGGCAGAGAATTGGTCACCCCTCTGGCAAAGTTTATACCATGAAAGCTGAGCCCAAAAATTCCTATGGAAAGAAGACAGGATACTGGGCAAAAGCAATAAGAAATAAGCTGATAGGGGGCGCCTGGGTGTCTCAGTCGGTTGGGCGGCCGACTTTGGCTCAGGTCATGATCTCATGGTCTGTGAGTTCGAGCCTCACGTCGGGCTCTGTGCTGATGGCTCAGAGCCTGGAGCCTGCTTCGGATTCTGTGTCTCCCTCTCTCTGTGCCCTTCCCCTGCTCATACTCTGTCTCTATGTCTCTCAAAAATAAATAAACATTAAAAATTTTAAAAAAAAAAAGCTGATAGGATAAGATGTATTGGGAGGTGACTTGAGGGTTGTTTTGATGTTCGTTCCTTTGTTTTCCTCTATTTGCTAGCCCTTTTGAATAGGGCTGTTTTGCTTTTATAATGAAACAATAAAATCTCAAAATGGGAAGGTCTCACTGGGTATAATACAAAACCAATGTAAAAAGAACAGATTGAAAAATGCAGCTACATGAAAGTGAAAATTTTCTGCATGGTAACAAATTATGAACTGGAAAGAATATTGTGAGAAATCACTTAGCTCTGTCCTGGTTAAGGAGGTTATAGGGAACGCATTACATGCTTTCTGGCCCTGCTGGAAACAACTGACCAGTATCCAGTTAATGTGTATATAGGGATTGGGTCCTGCCTATGCTCATATCTTATCTTGTTTTCCACCCTGCTTTCTGGTATCTGCTCTTTCGGGGCCTTGAGAATGCCTTGTTTTGGTTTTTGCACGCTTTCTATACTTTCTTACTGGCACGTAGCCACTGACACATTGCACAATGTTTTCCCTATAATGTATGCCTAATACATACGGGAGCTTGAGAGCAGCTCAGGGAGACTTCCCTTAGCCTCCCTCTCATCTCTCTTGACTTGTGGAGCCTTGAGTAATCTTTTTTCTGGTCCTCAGCTTTGCTGGACAAAGCTGAAAGCCAAACGCACAACTGGTGACCCCAACATGATAAACCGAACCCACAGAATATCATAGAGAGGGTATTATGCTATGTGAAATAAGTCAGTCACAGAAAGACAGATACCATATGTTTCCACGCATAGGTGGATTTTGAGAGACCTAGCAGAAAACCATGGGGGAGGGGAAGAGGGGAAAGAAAAAAAGACACAGAGAAAGAGGGAGACAAAACATAAGAGACTCTGAAAGACTGAGGGGTGAGGAGGGGTGTAGGAAGGGGGAGAGTGGGTGACGGGCACAGAGGAGGGCACTTGGGATGAGCACTGGGTGTTGGATGGAAACCAAGTTGACAATAAATTATTTAAAGAAATAAATAAATAAAGGCAAAAAAAAGAATATCATAGAGGGCTGATTTCCTTAAAATATAAAGAGTTCCTACAAATTATCATGTAAAAGATCAACAACCTAATATAAAAAAAGGCAAAAATCAAAACCCTAATAGAAAAACTGGACCAAGGATATAAACAGAAAAATACATATAATTATTGAACACTTTAAAAGAGGCTTTTATTATAACTCTAGCTAGTGTATACAACCCAGTAATATCAGTATGTTAACATAGTAGAAATTCAAATACAATCCATTTGGGTGTTCAGCACGTGACTTTCCACGTAATGATTCAGAAACTTAAGATCCCTCCGTCTAGTGACACCCAGCTCCTACAAACTCATTAGTCCTCCTCCGTATCTTCCCCATCTGGCCAGAAATTAAGAGAAAGGAGATGGTGAAGGTTGCTGTTGAGAAACTTTTCTGGGCCAGGTTTAAAAGGGACATTCATCTTCCAGCCACACTCCACTGTCTAGAACTCAATCACTTGGCCACAATTACTGCCACGGAGACTGGGAAATAAAATCTAGATGTGTGCCCAAGAAGAAAATTAAATGAATTTGATGAGCATCCAACCTACCACGATGCTTAACCTTTCTCATATGATGAGAAATGTAAATTAAAAGTACAAGTATGCACCATTTTCCATCTACTAGATTGGCAAAGATAAAAAGTTCGATAACATAATATAAAGAAACAGGCATTCCCATACAAGAAGGGTGTTGAAGGGAGGGTTGGTACATCCTCTGTGGAGCGCAACTTAGCCAAGCCTATCAAAATTTTAAATGCACGTACTTTTGAACCAGCATATATAAATGTGCATACTTACCTAAAGGATCTCTCAAATTAATAAGCAAGAAATTGATAATAGCAATTGTCTGGGTGGCTGGGATATAAGAATAGGAGGCAGACTTAATTTTTTACTGTGTACGATTTTATATCTTTTCAGTTTCACCATGGGCTTTTATTATCTGTTCAAAAAATAATTGTTAAAAAATACGAAGTTGTATTCATTCATCAAATATCCGCTGATGTACCAGGTGTCTTTCTAAACACAACACTAAGCAAGACAGAGTACCTGCCCCGATCGTGTTTAATTTAGCCCCTAGATTTTCAGCTTTCCAGCTGACCTCCTTATCTTTCCATACTCAAATTTTTCCTTCCAAAATTACCAAATGTCTCCTGAGAGTCTTGGTTCTCATCCCTTCCATGTTAATGGATAATGAAGTTCAAAATATTCTTTTCCATGATTTCTTTTCAAATGTCTTAAATTTCCAAAAAGCCATATAACCTTGTGCATTCTAATTTTAAATCCCATCAGAAGAGGTGACCATAGGTAGTAGTAGTGATGATGGTGGTGGTGGTCCTTTCAGAGCAGGAGGCTTCTCCTAAAAAGAGTAGAGGTAATTTCCTTGGAGGTAAAATGATGCTAGCTGCTATACTCCTCCTTTTATTTTACAAACTAACATTTGTATATCCTGTTATTTCAAATGCCCAGTGAAAGCTAAACGTTTTAATAAGTCTTCTTATAGCAAGTTATAAATGCCCTGTGTAGAAATGAAATAGCAGAAGTCTAAGGAAGAGCCATCATCCCCAACCCCTCTGAAGAAGTTCAGGAATTGAGAATGAAGCAAGGTCCTGAGGTTACTAAGAAAACCCAACTTCCTGGAGTGGCGTTCTGTCTGTGATCGCAACCGGCCAGCGGCAGGTCCTCAGCCTATAAGCACAGAAACTTGACTTTTTCAATACACACTGCAAAGCCTTCTCTTAGGACAGACTCATATGTGTTAGCCAAGCTGAAAATTAAACCCCAGAAAACGCTTCGTTTATTATTGACTAAAAGGGCCTCTAGTGTTGGACGCCAACCCACCCAATGGCCTCCTATCATGCCACTCTACTCCTGCGACCTTGGCTCCTGCCCTCAAAGCCCCCTCCCCTGTCCCGCCCTCCTCCAGCACCACACCTTTGCTCGCGTGGCTTTCTTAGCCTAGCACACCTATGCGACCCTCCTGACCCTCCTTATCTTCCACGTGGTGACGGGACGCCCCCTCCTCCCCATGCTTTCAGAATGACTCATTCCCACGAGCATTTTGTGTGTCATCTACTAGCTTACTTCATATGTGTTTGATCTTCCCACTCTACATACGCTCTTGGGGGCAGGGGCTGTTTCTGGTTCCTCTCTGGCTTTTTCCCCAACTTATTGTGCCTTGTCACTGCCCTACTGGCCTCACCATTGCCCCTTCCAGCACCGGCCCATGGTGCCGCACTTGTGTTTTTCAGATGCATACCCAAACCACAAGTCTGCCTGACAACGTTTGATAAATTTGGATGTAGCCAACACGAGTGTTTGCCAAGACAGCTCACCTGTGACCAGGTCCGCGATCCTGTTTGTGACACACACCACATGGAGCACAGCAGTCTCTGCACTTTGTACCAGAGGGGGCAAAGCCTCTTGTACAAAGGCCCGTGCCAGGTACAGTTGGTCGGCCGACAAGCCCGAGCACACTGAGCATACAGTCGGTGTATGGTCTTTTACAGATGAAGCAGCAGTAGGACCACCTGGGGGTCTTCTGTGGCTCTTGTCAAATCAATGAGCCATCCCAAGTTGGGTTTTTTCTGTGACTCTGGCGGGCCCTCTTGTTCCTGTATGTCCCTTCATGCATCTAGTGCACAGGCAAGGATAGAGCAGCTTCCTGCCACTGCCGTTAGAAAAATAATGTGAGGGGCGCCAGGGTGGCTCAGTTGGTTAAGTGTCCGACTTTGGCTCAGGTCAAGATCTCACGGTCCATGAGTCTGAGCCCTGCGTCAGGCTCTGTGCTGACAGCTCGGAGCCTGGAGCCTGCTTTGGATTCTCTCTCTCTCTCTCTCTCTCTCTCTCTCTCTCTCTCTTCTCTCCCTGCCCCTCCCCCGCTCGCACGCTGTCTCTCTATCTCTCTCAAAAATAAATAAACATTAAAAAAAAACTTTAAAGAAAAAAGGAAAAGAATATGAAGTTAGCACCATTATCACTTCCCACAGTTCTGCGGGCCTTCACTAGAGAACAGCCAGGAAGTCTGGGAGTTAAAACCATCAAGAAAAGAGTCTTTTCCTATTCTTTCCACTGAAGTCCCACTCACACTACTGAAGAGTGAGTGAAAATTTCTTGAAGAGCTTAATGTCTTTTTACATCAGTTTATCTTTCAGCCTTGTAGGGGTCTCGTGAAAAAAAAACACACCCCCAAGGACAACCCCATGGAAGCTGCCCACACTCACCACCACGCAGCAGCCCCACCCGCAGCCGGCCCACACCTGACCAAACGATTGCTTCCCATTCCCCAGTCTTCACTGGCAGGAAAATGCCTTTGGCTTGTCCCCCTACGCTCGTTTTCCCTCAGAGCTTGCGTTTCCAAGTGCACTGAGGCCTTCTATTCTGAATTCCCAGTCTTCTCTTCCTACTTGTTCCCTCTTCCTGGCTACAAGTTTTGTCTGACCTACCTGATGGGTCCCGAGTCTTTGCTCCACTGATCGCTCCACTCTTGCCTCTACTCATCCTATACCCGGCGGGAAATGATAAGGCTTCTGAATTTGCATGAAGATTGATCTTATTTTCTTCAAACAGGCACTCTGGAATCAAAGAAGTCTGGGTGGGGGGGCGGCCTCTCATATCAGGTCACATGGAATGAGCATCCAAGTCCCACAGAGGCTGAGGAAAGTAATCATTTCCGTTGATCTTGGGATGGCCCTGTTGACCCCTCCCCCAACCCAGAGTTTTGGCGGCCTTAGAGCTTAATTAAGAGGGTCCAGGAATTTATACCTGCGTCTCTTTCCCTTCCTATTCTGGGCTCTTGGTTAGAAAAGGTGCACCATACAGGTTTCTAGGCTAAATGCGCTTCGTTTGTCGTCAGCCCTTCTGCAGAGCCACAGAGCCCATCTGCGGGCACAATGGCGAGACCTATAGTAGCGTGTGTGCTGCCTACTCGGACCGTGTCGCGGTTGACTACTATGGGCCCTGCCAGGCCGTGGGGGTCCTCTCAGAGTACAATTCTGTGGTGGAGTGTGCTGCCGTGAAGTGTCCTTCGCTCTCTGCGACTGAGTGCAAACCCATCATCCCACCCGGTAGGCTGGCAGTGCCTGGGGTGGGGCAGCGGTGGGATCGGGAAGGTGTACTGAGCACCTCCAGAGAGTGAGTCACTCAGGAGGGAGTTGACTCGTTTGTTTAAATTTTTCAAAAAGTCTAGGCTCTACCTGGTGCTTAATTAGATCCTTACTCTGAGTCCACCTTAAAAAACTGTAGATTAACAACATGGTAGGGGTGCCTGGCTGCCTCAGTCAGGAGAAGAGCATGCAACTCTTGATCTTGAGGTCATGAGTTCGAGTCCCATGTTGAGTGAAGAGATTACTTAAATAAAAAATAAATAAACTTGGGGCATCTGGGTGGCTCAATTAGTTAAAGCCTCCAACTTTGGCTCAGGTCATGATCTCGTGGTTTGTGAGTTCATGCCCCACATTGGGCTCTGCTGACAGCTCAGAGCCTGGAGCCTGCTTCAGATTCTGTGTCTCCCTTTCTCTGTCCCTCCCCTCTGGAGCTCTGTCTCTCTTTCTCTCTCAAAAATGAATAACATTAAAAAAATGTTTTTAATAAAATAAATAAACCTAAAAAATAAATAAATAAAGCAATGTGGCAAACTTTTTCAGGCAAAATCCTACCAAACACCAATATATAAGTAAGGCAATGTTTAATTACTAAAATTATGATTATTTATTCAAATACATTAAATTTACTCATTATAAAGTTAAATAAAGAATTAGTAGTTAATGAATAAAGAATAAATGATTAGTGAATGAATAATTGAAGTAGTTCTGATGAACACAAACACTTGAAATTGAGAGAAATATAAGACAGTGGTCTTAGATTGGCCTGAGCATCTTAATTTAATTGTTTTAGGTGCATATAATCAAGAAAGTCTGTTTCATACAGACTGTTATAAGTGGTAACAGTTTGCTTAAACTACTTCCCTTACAGTGCCATACTTTTCAATTAAACAGAGGTAGCAGAGAAGACTTTATCCCATGTCTGCACAGAACAGGTTAATCTGGAGTCTGACGAGTTCATTCCCCCATCCTTGGATCCATCAAACGTTTCTTGAGCCCCACTGTGTGCCAGAGACGCATCTAGGCACTGGGACGCAGCAGTGAGCAAAACGAAGACTCTTTCCCCCTGGAGACCATGTTCCAATATTTTGTATCATTTTTAACAGCTTAAAATAATTTTTAAAATTAAATGTGAATCAAAAACTCGTGGAATCCCTAAAACGCTTGCTCCCTTGTTTTGTAGACAGGAAATCAAAGGCCCAGGAGAGCACTTTCCCGGGATCACACAGAGAGTTTTGAGGCAGGGCAGGGTCCAGGCCCCGTATCTCTTGAAGGGCCAGCGCTCTCTGCTGTCCTGTACCATAACTGCCTCACCCTGAGACGTGGTAAAGGATGAAAGCAGGGGTGGAGGAAGGACTCGGCTCAGCGTATAGATAGTAAGACCCGGGTGGGTCAGGGAACATATGTAAAAAAAGTACAGTGACCAGGAAGGACAGCTACCACTCTCCTCGCACAAAAGGAAAGATGGGTCATTTCACCAACTACTTTGAGTTCTCACTTTCTAAGTCTGAACACACCTAAATGGCTTCTGTTATACAGGTGCTTGTTGCCCCTTATGTGCCGGGATGTTACGAGTTTTGTTTGACAAAGAAAAACTGGATACTATCGCTAAGGTAAATCGCTTTGTGCGCCGGGTACTGTTGAAACCGTATGATAAGCCTGTCAGTAATGCCACAGACGAGAACGTGTGTCCCATTTGTAGAGGAAGAAAGTAATCCTCGGAAAAGCAACTTGCCCCAGGCCGTGCCGCTCATAACCAGTAGAACTAGGCTGTCTAGTAGAACTAGGTCCTGTGCTCCTTTTCTCTGCACCCTGGCTGTTGGGTGACCTCGCTCTACACGTCACGGTCAGCCTGAGCCTTCCTTACAAAAGGTCCTGTGCTCGCGCGGTCTGCAGTTAGGGCTGGAGGGAGAACCAGGCAGCTAGAGACCGGTAGATGCCCGGGTGCTTTGAAGGCTGCCTGCCCTCTCAGTCCCCGTTCCTCCCAGGGGGTGCTTCTGGAGTGCGCCACCTCCCTGTGCTGGTTTTGCCCTTTGCCCTTTTCTGCACCGTCGCTGCTGCTCCACTTTGTGGAGGCAGGGCTCCAGGAACAGAGTAGCCAACACCTGCCACTACCTGGAAAGCATTTGGATTCAATGTGTGGATTGAATTCATTTGGGTTCGTTTGTGTTTTTACAGGAAGACTTGAATTGTTTTCCTGTGGCCCCCAACTCAGAACAGTCACTTAAAAGGGAGTGAGGGGCTTCTGGTGAGAGAGTTTATCTTAGCTACCAAGCTCAGCAGTCAGACAGAAGCCCTTTGGAATGGACCCTGGAGGTTTAGAATTCAGCCAGCAGGGCCTCTATTGAGTTGAGGCCCCACGCTTAGGGGTTCCGGTAGGCAAGGTAGCGGGCAGCCTAGGCAGTCGTAAGGAATTCCTCTTTTATTCAGGTGATAGAAATTTTTCCTCTTTCCAGGTAACAAACAAAAGGCCAATAACAGTTCTGGAAATACTGCAGAAAATCCGCATGCACGTGTCTGTCCCGCAGTGCGACGTATTTGGATACTTCAGCATCGAGTCAGAGATCGTGATCCTCGTCATTCCTGTCGATCATTATCCCAAAGCCTTGCAGGTGGGGCTCGGCATGCCTCGTGCAGCCTCCCTGTCACTTTCCCCTTTGGGAGACTTGGCAGGGGTAGGGGATGGAGGCATTTGGAAAGTTAGGCAGGGCGGGAGGGAGAAAAGCAAGGCGGCCTCCGAAGGACAGAGCCGTCCCCGGTGAGCGTTTTCCCGGTGGCTGAGGCCGGGCTCGCGTTCGACAGGCTGAACGTGAAAGAGTGGGAGGGCGGAGAGGTCGAGGTGCCGCGGCCCAGAGTGTGCACACGTGGGAGGCGTCCGCTTACGTACAGAGCAGGCAGCTGAGGCCCAGGGAGGGCGGGGCCTGACACGGGTCACAGAGTGACACAGCCAGAGTAGACACTTGTCTCCTCAGAGCTGTGCTCCTACCGGGAGGAGGAGCCCACCGGAACTGGTCTTACAGACCCCATTTTTCTTCCTCAGACTCTAGAAGTGAGCCTCACCCACTAGGCCCGAGCATTAGCATCAGAACAGTGGGGGCTCCAGCGAAGGGGTGTATACGAGCGGTTGGTAAACTGCCCCCGGTCAGGAAGTTCAGTAAGGCCTGACCGCTTTCCTGCGGGACGGGCGAGGAAGCATAGCCCGTCCGTTCCCTAGGACGGTGTCTACCCGTGTAAAGATAGCATCTAAATGTGGGTAAGTGGTGAACGGGATTATGGGAAGAGTAAGGCAGCGGCGCTCTGGGTCATTTCTGCTCATTTCCAGCGACACCGTGGCTATTTGTGTAATAAAGCAAGACTGTATTAAAATGTGACTCTGGCCGAGAAGAGAAGGACAGAGACAGCATATTCTTTATGTCGGGATGGATTTGGATTTTGTCCGCCCGACCTTTCCCTGGATTCTGGGGTTTTTTTTAATTCCGATTATCCTCTCCCAGATCGAGGCCTGCAATAAAGAAGCAGAGAAGATCGAATCCCTCATCAACTCCGACAGCCCCACTCTGGCGTCCCACGTCCCCCTCTCTGCCCTCATCATTTCCCAGGTACAGGTCTCGAGCAGTGTGCCATCAGCTGGCGTCGAGGCCAGAGCCCCCCGTGCCCCCTTCCTCCTCCTCCTCAGCCTGGGCCCTGCCTTGCACGTGGTCTGGACACATAACTGACCACCCGTGAGAAGTGCAGTGTTCCTCCATCGAACTTTTCTCCCTTGTGAGGGACGTGCAGGACTCCTGGTTTCCAGCTGAATAGTGGCCAAGTAAAAGCACTTGTCACCTCTGTTCACCACACAGTATTGTTTCCAATCTGCCAATATTAGGGGTTTTGTTTTGTTCTTACAAGTGTTAAAATACGTTCTTCCAAATACTAATGTAAAGAGGATGTCTCCTTCGGGTGGATTACTGCCTCACAGTTTGCTCCTTCGATGGGTCCCCCCGCTCTCAAACAAATTTCATATCATCGATAAGTGACATGATCATTTTTTAGAGAGGTAACTCACTTTAAGCTTCAAGCCCAGAAACTTCATTTCAGAGGTCCAGTAAGTATGAAGGTGCCCCTAGGGTATGGCTGCTTGTTTCCGGATAATCACCTGCTGTGTTTAGTAGCTAGGGGTCACTGTGAAGAGCCTATGAGAGTATGAAATAAAGGTAAAGCATCTTTGGAATTATCATATACATCATCAGGCAAATTTAATGTACAGAAGTTGACTTCAGGAACTCATCCCTTGTGTTAAGCGGAGCAAGCTATGGAAGTGGTACTCACGTGACACATTGTAAGCAACGGGCTCAGCGGTTGCTAACGTGCGTGTGACTTCCGCCGAAAGGGAGAAGCGGTATGACATCAAAGCGTATTGCATTATGCATTCTTATATTAACCAGATGTATATCCTTCCAAGTTAAACTTAGAGTTTTTAAACATCATTCTTTAAACCAATTGCTGCTACTTATATACTTTGCCAAAAAGTGAAATAATTAGTAGTTCATGTAAATAATATATGATATTTTTATTTTGTTATGAAGAAGGTGAATAGCCATATTTGTAAAATGACAATCATGCGTGTGAACCAGTACTTTCCGTTCATGAAGACACGTTGCTTTGTGTGATATGCACGGTGTGAATAAGTGTTCTGTCCGACTTTCTTTTTTGATACAGAATTATAAAGAATTGTGGTTTATGTATTTAAAACTTGTCAATCTAAGTATTAAGATGTTTGCATGTTGTCTGAGAAATTGAATACTTTGAATGTGTTTCACAGTTCGAAATAAGCTATTCAACGTAATACTTCTTGTTCGTGTGCACCTAAACTTAGATTTTTACATGAAGTATTTCTTTCAGTATTATATGTACCCTTTGGAATATATAGGGCTATGCTCATTATACCAAAACGTTGTTTAAAAGTGGGCACTTAAAGCTTTCAGAATATCTCAGTACTGATGTAGCGTGTTCGTTGCAATTGCTTTTCCTATATAAATGTCTTCAATGCAATATACTGGAAACCTTTTCTATTTTAATAAAAATAATTTTATATGATTACGCAGACTTCCAAGCAGTGTGGACTTTTAAAATGAAACCCACCGATCACTCTTGGGTGAGCTATGCCCTTCGCTCTGAAAGAAGAAGTTATGGGAGTTGTATTACTCCAAGCCAAGGGCCCTGGGAACGGGAGGCAGCCGGCACAGAGCCGGTCAGATCAGACCCAGGCGGGCCCGGAGGGCGTACTGCGGAGGAAGTCAGATACAAAAACCCCAGCTTTAGCAGCTCCTGGGTGGCGCGGTCGGTAAGCGTTTGACTCTTGATTTTGACTCAGGTCATGATCTCACGATTGGTGAGATCGAGCCCCAAGTTGGGCTCTGTGCCAACAGCATGGAGCCTGCTTTGGCGCTCTCACTCTCTCTCTCTCTCTCTCTCTCTGTCTGTCTCTCTCTCTCAAATAAACATTAAAAAACAAAGACCCCAGCTTTAGGCCCTCCGAGACCCAGGAACAGAGTATGCCGTCCCCCTCCCACTGCGTCGGGCCCGGTGTTGCTGCTCCGGGGTTCGTTGTGAGGCGGGGAGAACTCCGGGCTGTGGAGACAGAGGGCCTCTTCTTGATTAGAGCCAGAGAGCTCCCGCCGATCGCTGGGGCTAAGGCCCCCACACCTCCACGGCTGACAGCACCAGAGCTCACACCTTACTTCCATCACGCGTTCACTGCAGGTCAGCTGCGCTTTGCTGTGCACCGTCTTCGCTCCCGGACCCTTCCAGCGTTCTCACAGAGGGGGAGGAAAGAGGCTGGAGTTCTGCGGGAGCTACTCAGACCCTGCCCTGTGGGCTGCCGGTCCTAGCATGGTCGACGGCACAGGTGCTGCGGAGGCCCAGGCGGACGACAGACACCCGCCCAGTCCCCGGACAGGCTGCTGAGGTCACCGCTTCCGCCACCATGGACTCACGCCCGGCCGTGGTGGTCTCTTGCACAGGAACTAGGAGACCCATTGGTGTTTTACCTGGAGGTATGGCTGGCTGACTCGATCTTCAGCCCAGAGCAAGTCATGATTCTCGAAATGGAGTGGATGAGCCAGGTCCTGCTGACAGCGGACATGGTTAACTCCGGAGATTTAGTCGGAGTCGCCATCTTCCGTCAGCTGTGTACACAAAATCAGGTGAAGAGCATGCCCTGAGCCTGGCATGGTGGCACCAGGAACATCGTGCCCGAGATACGTGCCTGCACAGAGGAAAGACCGTGTGAGGACAAGGCAAGATGGCAGCCATCTGCCAGTTAAGGAGAGAGGCCTCAGGAGAAACCAACCTCGCTGACCCCTGGATCTCGGGCTTCCAGCCTTCCGATCTTTAAGAAAATGAATATGTGTTGCCTAAGCCAAAAAACAAAATAACAACAACAACAACAAAAAGAGAGGGCGGGGGAGAGGCAGACAGAACCACAACTATCCCTTAGGTCTCTGCTTAGAAGAGATACTGTCATTTCTGCATACACCTTACTGGCCCAAGCAAGTCACATGGCCACTCCTAACTCCCAAAGGTAGGGATGGTATAATCTGGGTGTGTGTGTGTGTGTGTGTGTGTGTGTGTTGTGGGGGGAGGCAGCAGGGAAGAGCTGGGGCAGGGACCAGGAGTGTGGAACAACATACAGTCCACCACACATGTCATTTCTCATCAGGGTAGCCAGGACCGACAAAAATATTTTATTAGAAAATCGGTAGACATTTCTTGGTCAGGGAAGGAACTAGAGAAATGAGAGGGGTGCTTGGGTTTGGGGGAAAGGGAATATTAAGGGAGAGAAAAGTTGGTCCTGCTCTGAGGACACCATCATGAGAACTCTGAAGACAGTTAGGGGCAAAACAAGCCCAGGCCGTCTGGGGAGAACGCTCCTCCCTCGCAAGCTGCTGTGGCGAACACACCTGGGCGGCCCCATGCACTGGTCACCGGGGACTTTCCACCACCAGAGCAGGACGGAGCCCCCGCTGTTGGCTGCCCGGCATTCTGCCCGAGGCCGAGTGTGTCCGGCTGGTAGAGGCTTTGAATCGAGATTCTGTAGAAAACAGCTGAGGCTGTTGGGGGGGAGAGACGAGTTTCTTGTGCCCCAGTAGTATCAGTAGGGAGGACCTGGAAGGTCGGGATGAAGCGGTTCTGCAGGCGGACAATTTAGAAGGTGAGATGACCACGTGAAAAGTAGCTTCCAGAGAAAGATTCAGAGGCTCCTATGGCCATAGGTAGTGAAACCAAGATACTAGAAGAGCAAATGAAATCGCTCCCTGTCCAGGATACAGGAAGTGATTGAGCAGGAATGGATCCCAAGAGAGTCATAGGCCTGGCCTGGGTCACATGGCCACCGCTGTGGCAGAGGACAGAAGGTAGGGGAGTTTTGGCCGTGCCTAAACCTGATGGAATGGATTTCTCTCAGGGAATGACTCTTTCGCTAGAAGAAGCCTTCTGCTAGGCGTGTCCTCTGGGGAGCGTGCATCTCTTTGGCAGGTCGCTAGTCCCCAAACTATATCAACCTGCGACACACGGCAGTGCCTCGCCCTCCAGCCGGGCGCACGCCCAGAGGTGCCGGACTATCAGCCACCAGAGCCCGGTGACCACCAAGGGAGTGCTTTGAAGGCCGGCCTATCAGAAGAGGGAATTATCCAAAGTAACTAATAATAAAATAATCGTTACACCGAGGGCAAAAATGGGAACGAAGAGGAGACCTTGTGATTGCAGAAACCTTAAATCAGTGCCAAAAGCAGCAGGCCAACTCGGGGAAGATCCTGCCGGCGTCCTGGATGCACCGCTTCAGAAGCAGCTCAGGGAGCTTCCCAGCGGCTCCCGGACAGAGGAGCCGGGCTTCGGGCTGGTCACCGAATGACACTACATGATGGTGCTCGCCTCGGCAGCGCATCTACAAAGTCACCATTTTTCTATAGAGCATGGGCAGCAGGTGCACGTCACTCATGGCCCCATTTCCTCGTTTCATGTCCCCGGTGAAGAGACCGCAGCCCCCGCGTGGTCTCCTGGCGCTGGTCTCAGCTCCAAGCTAAGCTTCAAGCACAGCGTTCTGAGGAAGAAGAAGCACAGTCGTAAGTGCCTTCTCGGGACGCCCGGGTGGCTCAGTCAGTTAAGTGTCTTGACTCCTGCTTTCAGCTCAGGTCGTGATCTCATGGTTCATGAGTTCGAGCCCCGCATCAGGCTCTGTGCTGACAGTGCGGAGCCTGCCTGGATTCTCACTGTCTCTCTCTCTGCCTCTCCTGCATCTCTCTCTCTCTCAAAATAAATAAATAAATTAAAAAAAAAAAAAAAAAGAATCACAAGTGCCTTTTCCTTTTGCCGCCACTGCCTCGATGAGTAAGACAAATATTTCTCAGAAATCCCTCAGCCGTTGTCCCTTGTATCTCCTTGGCCAGGATCAGGTCGTATTCCTGCCCTAGACAATTGGCCAAGGGGAGTGGCGTGATTATAGCTAGCTAGTCAGGGACCGTATGCTCTGCTGCCCAGGCCGAGTCAAAGTGCAGGAAGGCAAGTAAGAAGGCAAAGGCCACCAACAGCCTTTGCCTCCAGATAAAACCAGTTTTTTGGCAGTCTCGACTTGTTGGAGCATAAACATGAAAATGGTTTTATTTTTCCAGTATCTGGCCCCAGCTGGGCTAGGGGGCCCCTGTTTGCAACTAGGTAGTAGAACCCCATCGTAGACATTACCTGACTCCATATCTTTAGTGCTTGCCTCCAGTTATTTAAACAGCCTCGTTTCATTTCTCAGGCCTCTTCCCGGGTTGTTTTATTTTTTTAAGTTGTTTTTAATGTTTATTTATTTTTCAGAGAGAGAGACAGACAGACAGAGCATGATAGGGGGAGGGGCAGAGAGAGAGGGAGACACAGAATCTGAAGCAGGCTCCAGGCTCTGAGCCATCAGCACGGAGCCCGATGTGGGACTCAAACTCACGAACCTGTGAGATCATGACCTGAGTGGAAGTCGAATGCTTAACCAACTGAGCCACCCAGGCACACCTTCCCTGGTTATTTTAAACTTCAATCCCGCATCTAATGCAAAGGCCTCTTAGGCCTCCTCCAGTCTAGCCTCAGGCTCCCCCCTCAATGAGCTGCTGAGCTTGGCCTGGGGCCACTGTTGGCATCAGTCACAGTCATTAGCTCATCTTCGGTATAAGCTTTGGGGTGTTTGTTTCTAGTAAGAAAGTTTGTCAACTAAGAGCTCCTGGGTGTCATTGCCATTAGGAATGGTTTGCCTGTGCGAGACAGGAGTAGGTCAGCTAACTGTACAGACAGATGACTCGGGAAGAGTTAGGAGGAGAGAACGAAGAAGGCGGAAGGCTTCTCATAGACAGTTTGATTTGAGCCGGGCCTGAGAGGAGTAGGAGGGCTTTGCCCGCTGACTTCGGGAGATGCGTCACAGGTAGAAGGTACGGTTCGAGCAAAGGTACAGAAGCAGGAGGGGCCGGGTTGGTCCCCGTGACAGACGGTGGAGCCGGCAAGTTAGGAAGGAGTGGTGTAAGGCAGATCAGGCCTGCCAGCCTCGAATGCCAGGCCAGAATGGCACCCGGAGCCTCTGCCCTCGCCCTCCTGGCTGTGCTGACTCTGGTGGGCATCGGGCGTCGGTGTCAGAAGAGACCTTTGAGGCCGTCCACTGATCTCGCCATGAGGCTGTACTTCCTCTTCCACTGTCCCGTGAGCTTCCTAGACTCTCCTGAGGAAGCGTTAGCTGAGCCAGGCCGGCTGCCGGGCTGCCCCTGGGCCCGGCCCCCATTCTCAGGGTTCGGCCTCAGCCTGTTTCAGTTCCTCCGTGGGAGGCAAGTCAAGCTTGCTCGCGATGCCGATGGCTTTGCCACGAAATCCATAGCAGACATTTTATTTTCCTTCATTTGAATTAATGATTTTCCCTCCGCTCTGGACTGGTGGGAGTCAAACCCGTACACCCCACGAGGGCACTCTATTTCTCAAAGGGACTGGAGGCCCTGCTCCAGGATACCCCCTCCTCCCCCCACTGTCTCCTGGCTGTGGAACAGGCCTGAGTTGTGAGCTCTGCCAGCTGATGGGAAGGGACAGCAGACGCATCATTCCTAGGGAAATTCCTTTCCCCAGTCCGGCAGTCTTGGAGTTGGGGGGTAGATTTCCACTTTGTACACAAAGGCCCAGAGAACAGAAGGGCTAGCTCGGGGTCACACAGCAAGTCAGGGCAAAGCCAAGGCCTGAGGCCAGGTCTGGGGTTTCCCTGGCGCAGGCAACCGGGCAGGATTTGTGCTGCTCAGAGATGGAGCCAGTCACGTGGGAGCGCTCCACGAGGGTGGACCCCAGGGGGTGCGCAGAGCGAACCAAGTTCAACGTCAGGTCAGACTGACAAGGCAAGCATGCTAGCTGGTGTCTGAGAGACGAGTCCAAGGAGCAACAGGAATCATAAGAGTAACTGATAGAGCTCTCCAGCACTTTCGTTTTTAAGATTTATTTATTTCGTTTGAGGGGAGGGGCAGAGAGAGAGGGAGAGAGAGAATTCCCGGCTGTCTGCGCAGAGCCCAGCGCAGGCCTCGATCTCACCCACTGTGAGATCATGACCTGAGCTGAAATCAAGAGTCGGACACTGAACAGACTGAGCCCCCCAGGCGCCCCTGTCCGGCACTATTAACGACAGTGTATGCAGCGCTTTTCACCTTGTTTTCTCACTGGCCCACAGCAAAATGGTGCACTACTTGCAAAGTCTAAGGTCTAGTAGGTTCTCAGGAAGTTAGGCCGGTGGGGGGCAAGGGTAAGGCAGAAAGCCTTCCGGTGAGGGGGGCGGGGGAAGCATGCTGATACCCCTGCCCCAGCCCCAAACGCTCATTTTCCGAAATGAAGTTCGCAGTATTGTTTTCTCATTACAAAAAATAACCTGCATTCCCCCAAAATACCTGGAGATATAAACAAAAGACCGAGTTACCCACAATGCACCTTCCTCTCCCTGCCTTTCCCAATGAGTACAGAATCCTTCTTCTAGAGCTTTCTCTGTACAAAGATCCGTCTGTATCTAATTAGGGCAGGATCCTTCTTCTGTCCACATGGGGGCAGAGGTGGTTACCTCACAGGGCTGGGAGGAGAAGTTCAAGAACACGGTTTCATGTTTGGAGCGTTTCTACTATCTCTGCTGGTTGGCACTTTCCTGCCAGATGGAAGCTCCCTCTTGGCCAGAACCCCGTGACATGCTACCCTCTTCCTGAGTACCGCCTCACCTGTCTTCCCCCTACCAATCTGGCGCTGAACTCTGCTGGAGGCGTGAGCGGCCCGCCTTCCTGAGCCAGCAGGTGATTTCCTGTTGATCCCGGCCCAGCAGGAAGACAGGTGCCGCCCCAGCCCAGTTAGGAGAATTTGAGGAAGGCTTGATAAGCGGACTGTTCACAAAGGTGTGAGCCGAGTGTAAGAAACCAGAGGGAGAGTGCAGGTGTGAGCCGTAACAAGGGGCTCCTAGGGCCCCTGAGCCCAAAGCAGCGGGGTGGTCACCAGAACACAAGGAAGCGCTGCATGGACCGCCATTTCCTGCGCCCGTCCGCTTGCTCCCACTGCCGAACCCAGTCAGAAACCTGAGGACAAGGAAGCTTGTCGCCATAACTGTAAGTTCAGCCTCCCCGACCAAGAGCAGGGCCAAGTCAATTTAGGGAAGGAAGTAGAGCAAAAAAAAAAAAAAAAAAGGACCCGCACAGGAGGCCAGGGCAACAAGGCAATGCCAAGTCAGAGGACGAGGAAGTGTGACGGTATCTGCCACTTACTCCGGCACATCGCCCAAGATGGGAGGCCTCTCCGCCTAACCCTCTGGAGGTGTCTCCTTGCACCTGCCTTCCTTCCTGCCCCCCCCCACCTCCCTGCTCCTCTCTTTGCCCTTCACGCCATCATTTTCCAGCCTCTCTCCCCCGTTCTGACACTCCCCACCCTCCCTGATCGAAAATGCATCCAGGCCCTCCGCACCTTCTTTGGGCACACAAACGCTGCCCTCAGGCAGGAGCGCCCGAGACCTGCTTGCTGGCTCTGAAGCTTCGGCTGAGCCCCGGCCTGCGCTCTGAGCTCTGGAGCCCGGCCTACCTTCCCCACCAGCAAGCGGCCACCAAGAGTCATCATTCATTTCCTTCCTAAAACAGCCCAGGCTGTCCTTGTGAGGAAAGGATGTACGATGCTTGTGATGGTTTGTCTCGTGAAGTAAGTCTATACCCGGGGCTTTTAAAATGCAGTGCCGGGGCGCCTGGGGGGCTCAGTAGGTTAAGCGGCTGACTTCGGCTCAGGTCATGATTTCACGGTCTGTGGGTTCGAGCCCCGTGTTGGGCTCTGTGCTGATGGCTCATCAGAGCCTGGAGCCTGCTTCGGTTTCTGTGTCTCCCTCTTTCTCTGCCCTTCCCCTGCTCACGTTCTGTCTCTATGTCTCTCAAAAATAAATAAACATTAAAAAAAAATAAAATAAAGTGCAGTACCATTGTCATTGTTATTCTCAACGCCCTGTCTATGTAAGAGAGCTATTGATTTTTTTAAAAACATTTTTTGGACCTGGCTATGATTTTTTAAATTTTAGATTAATTTAATGGACTGTCTAGGGTTTTTCCAGGGGGGAGCCTATAGTTTCTTCTCTCTTCCTTTTGCAAAATATGTATGTCTCTTACGTCTTTTTGTGGCCCTCGTATTGGCTAGAACTCCCAGAACAAAGTTGAATAACAGCGGTGATTGATGGAAACCTTGTTATGGTCTTGATTTTAATGGACTGCTGCATTGTTTTACTGGGAAGCGTGACATGTTCAAGTATGACATGGTTTTTTTTAACGTTTATTTATTTTTGAGAGAGGGAGAGAGAGCGTGAGTAGGAGAGGGGCAGAGAGAGAGGGAGACACAGAATCCGAAGCAGGCTCCAGGCTCTGAGCTGTCAGCACAGAACTCGACGCTGGACTTGAACCCACGAACCGTGAGATCATGACCCGAACTGAAGTCAGATGCCTAACCGACTGAGCCACCCAAGCGCTCCTAGGGGCATTTTTCAAAGGTCAAGGCACAGCCTTCTCTCTTCAGGCCTGAAATTAGGTAATTGATTGTTTTTAGAATTTAGTAAGTGTCAGGTTCAGAACTCTAAGATACACGTCTGAATCGCCTTGGGCTCCTATAACAAACCGCCATAGACCGGGTGGCTTATAACCAACAGAAACTTCTTTCTCACGGATCTGCACGCCGGAAGTCTAAGACCAGGATGCCAGCAGGTGGGGTTCTGATGAAGGCCCCCTTCTGAGTTGCAGTCTGACTTCTAGTTGTGTGCTCACACGGCAGAAGGGAAGAGGAACTCTCTCGGGTCTCTTATAAGGGCACTAGTCCTGGGGCACCTGGGTGGCTCAGGCGGTCGAGTGTCCACCTCTTGATTTCAGCTCAGGTCATGATGCCAGGGTCATGGGAGTGAGCCCCGGGTCGGGCTCTGTGCTGAGTGTGGAGCCAGCTGAAGATTGTCTCCTCTCTCTCTCTCCCTCCCTCTCCTTCTCCTTCTCCCTCTCTCCCTTCCTCCCTCCCTATCTCCCCTTCTGCTCCCGAGATCTCACCGTTCTTGGGTTCAAGCCGTACATTGGGCTCTGTGCTGACAGCTTGGAGCCTGGAGCCTGCTTCAGATTCTGGGTCTCCCTTGCTCTCTGCCCCTCCCCCATTTGCACTCTGTCTTTCTCTCTCAAAAATAAATAAACATGAAAAAAATGTTTAAAATCAAATCAAATTAGGGGTGCCTGGGTGACTCAGTCAGTTAAGCTTCCGACTTCATCTCAGGTCATGATCTCATAGCTCCTGAGTTCAAGGCCCAGTGTCTGGCTCTGTGCTGACAGCTCAGAGCCTGAAGCCTGCTTCAGATTCTGTGTCTCCTTCTCTCTCTCTCTCTCTGCCGCTCCCCTGCTCAGGCTCTGTCTCTCTCTCTCAAAAATTATATAAATATTTTTAAAAATTATAAATAAATAAACAAATAAAGGCACTGGTCCCATTCGTGAGGACTCCGCCCGCATGCCATAATCACGCTCAGAGGCCCCCCTCCAAAGACCATCACACTGGGGATTAGGTTTCAACACGTGGATTTTAGAGGGACCCAAGCACTTGGTCTATAACAATACAGATGTCAGTAAGAAGGGATTTTCATTAAAGTGCCTTTATTTTCAAATCGAAGGATTAAGTAAGTCACTATACATTTTTCTCAGCCCTTTGATGGTGATGCTTCTCTGCTTACTGGTTTTCAGAAGGGCGCCCTCTCTTAGGAAGGGGGGACATCTACATCTACAGGTTAGCTCTATGGACCTGACGTGGTGCCTACTTCCCTCCCTTCTCCCTTCCTACCTTCCTGTTGCTTGTCCAAGACTGACAGCGATGTCAGCTAACTACGGCCTGTTCCCATTGGGAGCACCGAGAGAGATACTTGGTCTATGTGTTATCAGGAATACTATACTGCAAATCAGCCAAATGGAAAGTCGAGGAAAATACTCCATGCTCCGTTGTATCTTACATCTATTTTTTTAGGTTTATTTATTTTGAGAGCGAGAGAGAGAGACACAGAGAGAACCAATGGGGGAGGGGCAGAGAGGGAGGCATACAGAGAATCCAAAGCAGGCTTTGTGCCAACACCCGAGAGCCTGATAGGGAACTCAAACTCATGAACGGTGAGATCATCACATGAGCCAAAGTTGGACGTTTAACCGACTGAGCCACCCACACGCCCCTGTATCTAATATCTATTATCTCATGGAACCAAAACAGCTTGGGCTTTGTGTCTCCCACTCTTCTACCGAAAGTTTCCACTGGAAGAATGGTCATGTGACAAGTGGCCAAGAAGGACCAAAATGTTTCTCGGACCACTTTCTCAAGTTTATCCAAGAATTCCTTTCACACGGGCATAGTATTAAGTACTTTAAAGGAATTATCTCATGCAATTCTCACAATCTCTCTACGAAGCAAATGCAGTTGATCTTGAACAACACAGGTTTGAACTCAGTGGGTTCAGGGGCGCCTGGGTGGCTCAGTTGGTTAAGTGGCTGACTTCGGCTCAGGTCATGATCTCACAGTCTGTGGGTTCGAGCCCTGTGTCTGGCTCTGTGCTGACAGACAGTGCAGAGCCTGGAGCCTGCTTCGGAGCCTATGTCTCCCTCTCTCTCTGCCCTTCCCCTGCTCATGCTCTGTGTCTATGTCTCTCAAAAATAAATAAACGTTAAAAAAAATTAAAAAAGAAAAAGAAATGAACTCAGTGGGTTCACTTGTACTTGGATTTTTTTTCAACAAATAAGATACAGTAGTGTAAATGTATTTTCTCTTCTTTATGATTTTCTCAATAACATTTTCTTTTCTCTAGCTTACTTTATTTTAAGGATACAGTATATAATATACAACATACTAGCTGTGTGTTAATCGACTCTTTTAAGTTATTGGCTAGACTTCTGATCAACAGTAGGCTGTTAGAAGTTAAGTTTTTGGAGAGTCAAAAGTTATACACAGAGTTTTGACTGCATGGGGGTGGTCAGTGCCCCTAACCACCATGTTGTTCAAGGATCACCTGTAATATTTTAACACCATTTATAGTTGGTGCAACTAAGCCTTGATACTAAAGAATTTCTCCAAAGTCACATAGCTGGTAGGTAGCAGAGCAGGGATATTTTGAACTCAGGTCTAACTTAAAGTCTATGTTCATATTTATTATATTGTGTATTTTCCTCTAAATACAGCTTTGGCTGCATCCCATGTATTTTCTAACAACAATGATAAAGACAACATAACAGGATAAAATGAGATTTTCTGCCAAGGTTTGAAATTTCTACTTGCCATGTCTTTCTAGTCCTAAAAACCTCTAAAGAATAGAGCCAAAACCTGAAGGGCTTAAAGCATCGTGTGAATCTTAAGCTATAGTTTGGGGAAGCTATTGTTTATAACAATGTAAGATCTTCGACTGAGAAGTACCGAGTCATGGGAAGCAGCAGATTCTGGGGAAACAGAATTTAGGACAGAAACAAAATTCCTCTTTCTGGAAAGGGAGCTCGGATCCACATTTGCTGGGTGTGGGCCGCTCAGCGTGTGGAGAAATCTCTACTGGAGTATACAAGATCTTGTACCTAACTAACTATTGAAGCTGGAGGGTAGACATGCATTTCTTTGTTCTCCTTCTGAAAGCATGTGGCCCCAGATCCGCCAAACGGATGCTTCTGCCCAGGAATATAAGTCCGGAGAAGTTGACCCTGAGATGTGGAGAGAGCCAGGAGAAAGTGGGGATTACTTGAGCATTAATCCCCAGGAGACTAAAGTAAGAACTGACTGAGTTTCCCTCAGTGCTCAAGTTTAAGTTTTCTACCATCAGTAGAATTTGGGCTGGATCCAGACAGAGAAACAGAGTTCCCTTTTCACAAATCTAAATTGTGACTCGGAAATGTGTCATACACACACACACACACACGCACGCACACATATATCGGTGACATTTAAAGAGTGCTAAGTGTCATCTCATTTAATTGGAAAAAAATCCTCCAACATAAGTATTGCTTTACCTTTATATCAACACCCGGATCAGAATCACAGTGAGCGGGCAGCAGAGCCGGAACCCGGAGGAAGTGTACGTGGCTTCGCGCCATGCTCCACGCTCGGAAGCATTACAGTTCATATTCTAATTGTCATTCATCTCTGAACATCCGCTTTGATGTTGCCTTTCAGTGCTCTAGGAGGGATTTTTAAACATTTATAAATGGATCAGAATTTGTCAGTTAATCTTTTGTTACTAAGTTCGAGTTTTATTACGTTGTGCCCAGAAAATCTGACTACATGGTTCTGCTTTCAGGAATTTATCATGGCTTGCTTTAAAGACTAACATTGGGGTATTGGTATTTGGTCCCTAGAACTTTGAAAATAAAGATATCAAGTTTATGTGGTCTTCACGCAAATTAAAAGGCAAGGTATTGCCGGACTGGATAAAAAGAAAGACCCAAACTACATCTTGTCAACTACAGCTGCTCGTTTTTTTAATGTTTATTTTTTTATTATTTTTTTTTGTGTTTATATATTTTTGAGAGAAAGATAGAGTGTGAACAGGAGAGGGGCAGAGAGAGAAGGAGACAGAGTATCCAAAGCAGGCTCTAGGCCCTGAGCCATCAGCACAGACCCCAACGCGGGGCTCGAACTCACAACCACAAGATCATGACGTGAGCCGAAGCCTGATGCTTAACCGACTGAGGCACCCAGGCGCCCCTGCTGCTCTTTTTTTTTTTTTTTTTTTTGCTGCTCATTTTTAACACAATGAAATAGACTGGTTAGAAGTTAAAGGGTGGAGTGGTGGGAAATATTTGCATAGTGCTTCTTCTGTGTCAAGAACCGTTCTAAGAGGGGCGCCTGGGTGGCCCAGTTGGTTGAGCATCCAACTTCAGCTCAGGTTACGATCTCGTGGTTCTTGAGTTCGAGTCCCACATCAGGCACACTGCTGTCAGCCTGTCAGCACGGAGCCCTCTTCAGATCCTCTGTCCCCCTCTCTCTGTCCCTCTCCTGCTTGCACTAGCCCCAAAATTAATAATTTTTTTAAAAGAACTGTTCTAAGTACTTCCCATGTATTAGCTCATTTATCTTTACAACTATTGTATCCCCATTTTATAGAGGAGAAAACTGAGTTGAGTAACTTATCCAAGGTCACACATTGCTCACATGAAGTCTGTATTTTTATATTTACAGAGCATTCAGTTACAAGGGGCTTAGTGTGAACAAGGTTGCAATAAAGCAAAAAAGTCTACATTTTTGCATATTTGTACACATTTTTGTCTTATATATTTCTATACCACTCAAACCAATTGAACAATAAATTATATTTTAAAAAATACATATAACTTTCAAAATATATCAAAATCAAGTTTTATGCCACTAAAGCTACAGTTCTATGAAACATTAAGGCAAATGGCAGTCTGCTGTGGGAAATAGGAGTCTTCCAAGCTGCTGAAACAAGGAAAAAAGTTAAGGATTAGAAATTAGATAAGCCTACTAATACTAACGAAACTAAAGCTAAAAAAAAAAAGACTAACAAAAAAACTATAATGACTATATTAACATCCGACAAAGTAGATTTCAGAGGAAGCAATATTACGAGAGAGAGTCCTTTCCGAATAAGTTAATTTGTCAAAATGATATAAGAATTATCGGTGTTTATGCTTCAAATAAAAAGGTTCAAAGTACACAAAGCAGAACTGACTAGAATATCAGGAGAAATAAACAAAGCCACAATTACAGCTGAAGATTTCAATATCCCCCTCTCGGTATGGGATAAAATAAACAGACAGAAAATCAGTAAGTATATAATGGGCTTGAACACTATCAGTCAACTCCATCTAATTGGCATTTATGGAACATTCTACGCAGTCACAGCAGGACGCAGTGTTTTCAATGTACACGGAATGTTTACCAAGATAAAGTCACATCCTGGGCCATAAAACAATTCTCAGTAAACGTATGCAAGGATTGAAATATATTCTCTGTCCACGTAGAACTAAAGTGGGAATCAATAACAGAAAGAAATCTGGAACTTTCCCAAATATTGGGGAAGCAGATAACATTTTAAAATAAACTATAAGTCAAGAGAGAATACATCACAAGGGAAAGTAGAAATTATTTTGAACTGAATAAAAATGAAAACACAACGTATCAAATTTAGTGACCTGCAGCTGAAAACAGTCTTCAAGGGAAACTAAGAGCACTAAATGCTTATACTAGGAAGGAAAGGCTTACAATCATGACCTGAGCTTCCACCTGGAAAGAGAAGAGCAAATTAAACCCAGCATAGGCAGGGGAAAAAAGCACAAAACATAAAATTCAATGAAATAATAAATGGGAAAACAATAGAAAAAAATCAATGAAACAAAAAGCTGGTTCTTTGAGATCAACAGTACAATTGCTTCTCATGATTTGCAGGAGTTATGTTCTATAGAGTCGTGGGGGACACTGAATTAGAGAACACTGAGCCACTGCCGCTAGGGAGAATAGAGGGTTAGGTTTCCGCAAGCTCCTGGCCACAACATTTTGTCAGCAGATCAGTACTAGCCTGGTTGTATGTGTGTCTCTGTTTAAAGACACCTTATTTAATCCATATTGCTGACTCCTGGCCCACAGCACTGGAACTCACGCCCTTACAAACTTTATCTAACACCTACATTTTCTCCATAAGGCACACCACAGCCTTCTTGCATTTAAACAACACTTCAGCACTGCATGCGGGGACCATTTTAAACTGCAAAATCACCCAACAAAAACCACAAAAATGCCCCAGATCTGGCACTCAATAGACGGTGAAAAGGGCATTTGTTTACAGTGTGAGAGCTGTCTCATGGCGACTGCTCTCAACCTCAGCCAGGAAGTTGTGTGTTGGGCAACTCAAATTTTTTTCAAGGTCTATGCGTGTTTCCCAACAACTGAAGGCACTGTAGGTATTGATTTGAGGGTTACAAACAAATCTTAGCAATTGGGCGAATTCATAAATACAGAAGCCACAAATAACGAAGATCAACTATATTGATATGCCTTTAGAAGACACCAATTACCAATATCAGAAACGATAAAGGGTCACCATTAGACACATTCAGGTAAAGCATAACAATATTGGCAACTTCAGGCATATAAATCTCACGACTTAGGTAATGAAATACACAAATTTCTTAAAAGGTACGGAGTCACCAAAACTCACTCACAAAAAAAAGGACAACCTGAATGATTTTATATCTATTAACAAAGCTGAATTTGTAATTTCAAACCTTCCCTCCCCCCCTCAAAAGAAAAACACCTCCATGCCTAGATGGCTTCATCGATGGTGTGTAGCAAATATTTAAGAAAGAAATATACTAATTCTATACAAACTCTTCCAGAAAATAGTAGAGAGAACCCTTTCCAACTTCTTTTAATAAGGCCTGTTGACCCCAAATCTGAAAAAGACATTACAAGAAGAGAAAACTAAGTACAGAACAACACCCTACAAAACATACTGAGAGAGCTTAAAGAAGATATAAATAAAGAGAAAGATACACCATGATGATGGACCAGCAACTCAGTATTCTTAAGAGGTCAGTTTACCCATGTATTCATGGCAATCCCAATCAAAATCCCAGCAACTTTTTTGTTTGTTTTACAGTAATTGATGAGCTGATTCATATGGAAATGCAAAAAACTTAAAATGAACAAAACAACTTTGGAAAGAAAAAGAATAAGAGGATTTACACTACCTGATTTCAAGATTTATTATAAAGTTGCAGCAAACCAGACAGTGTGGTGTTAATGTAAAAATATGTGTATAGATCACTGGGACAGAATAGAGAGCCCACAAATCTATGGCCAAGTGGGAAAGAATAATCTTTTTAAGAAATGATACTGGATCAAGTGGGGATTCATATGCCAGATAAGGAGAGAGTTATAATCCCGACTCCACACTACACACCCTAATTAGAATGAATGTAAGAGCAAAAACTAAATTGAAGAGCTAAAACTTTAAAACTTCTAGAAGAAAAACATAGAAACATTTCATGATCTTGGAAGAGGTAAGGAGTTCTTAAATAGGACATAAAACAAAAAAGAAGTGATAACTTGGGTCAAGCACTCCTTGCCTCTGACCTTGGTTGCCATTTCTCTGTCTTTGTTGCCTGGGTACCTGTTGGAACCAGCTAGGCAGTGGCTCCCCCTCCAACCCTTGGAAGGGGGCAACTTCGGCACTGCCCTGACCCCACTCCGCACACTTGCCCTTCCACATGCCTGCTGCTAAGGCCAGCTCTCCAGCCCATAGCATCCCACCCCACACGACTCCAAAGAGGCCACTAATTTGGGATTTTGTCCTCCGCCCCGCCCCCCAAGTTCACCCTCATCTCTCTACAAGGAAATGGGAGTGATACTTAGTTGTTCCCCTCAGCAGGCAATGAATGACTCCACTGTGCTCAGCTATCTCCACTCCTGGCCTTGAAGTTTTGGTTACAACGGAGACAACCTTCTAGAGATCCTAGAGGTGATATGGAATTCTTCCTAAGGGGCTCATTTGGTAATTTCCAAGGGGGATTTGTAGGCATCACGGGACAGGGCATTGAACACAAAAGGTTGGCTCTCCACCTAGTACCAAAAGTCCCTTTCAGTCAGGGTGGGCTGCTCTTTCTAACACTCCACCACTGTTTGAAAGCCTGACACAGGGAGGGGAGTAGGAGAGTACCCTTGCCCTACTGGACATTTGAAGCCCTTGGTAGTGCAAATTCTCCCCTTATAATCAGCAAGTCAGTTCACTTCAGCGCCCATTTATTGAAAGGTCCTACTTAAATGTAGCTTCCTTTAATTAGGAGTTACTCTGGGCAGTCACGCAGGTGACTCAGGCTGTGTCTTCACGCAGGTAGGTGCTTCACTCACACAGGGGTGGGGCTGTGACTGAGACCCCTTCTCCCCAGTGCCAGGTGTGTACTGACCACGCCCCCAAGGCCAAGAAAGGAAGTTACAAGAAGGACCCAAAGGCCCTGAGTAGGGCTTGAATGGGCAGAGATGAGCCAGCGCTGGCAAAGGGCAGGAGGTAAGAAGCACCCCACATGTTTGGGGAGTATCAAGAAGTTCAGTTTGACTGGAGCGTGGGATGAAGTTAGGGATCTGAAGAGACAACTGGAGGCGGATTTCAGGGGAGGGGGATTTGGCTTGGTTTGGTAGGAATGACGGACAGGCAGAGCAGGGCTGCCTCCCTTCCCAGGAGCCTCCCTGGAAGGGTAGATGCAGGAGGTTACCGGGCAAGTGCCGGACTCCGAATCGCAGCAGAGGCCATGTCCTGGGGAGAAGACAGATGCCCTCGGAGCCTAGTGTCACTGGGGAGGGGAAGGCGGCGCACCTGGAGCCTGAGGTGTTTGTAGGGGTCAGGCTGAGGTGGGGAGAGCCCCGACCCCTGGCGATGCGCGACAGCCAGCACCACCTTCCTCGAAGCGCCTTAGCGGTTGCCCTACGCACCCCCATTCCGCGTCCCGAGAGGGGCAGCTCGGGGCTGAGATCCGGGAGGCCCCGGGCTCCCAGGCCGCAGCCGGAGAGCCCTGGACAGCCGCTGGGGTCCCTGCGGGGAACACGAGTTCTCTGGAGGCGGGCGTGGAGGATCGCGGGGCGCGCGGCGCCTCCTCCGGGTAGCCGGCGAGGTGGCCCCGGGCGCCTCCGCCTGCAGCTGTCGCTGCCTTATAAGGCGGGGGCCGGGCGGCGCCGGGGGAGGGGCTGCGGCCGCCCGGCCTCCTCCGAGGCTGTCCGGCGGCGCGGGGCCGGCGAGAGAGCGCAGCGCAGCGCAGCGGCAGCCGGAGCCGGGGAGCGCGCCGAGCGGGCCATGGGCACGTCAGGTGAGCCCGCGGGCCGGCGGGGCGGGCTGCGGAGATGGCCCGGGGATCCCCGCCTTCCCCGCCCGCCCCCCCTTCCCCCCACCGCAGGCTGGTTCCCCCGGGCGCGGGACGGCCGCCGCCACGCGGGAGCAGGGCTCCGGCTGCGCAGCGGGACCCCCGGGTGCGGGATGCGGCGGCGCGCGGGGCGCGGGGCTCGGCGCCCGCAGTTTCCGGGACAGCCAGGAAGCCGGGGTGGCCTTCGGGCCACCGCGAGGGAGGGAGGGAAGGCGAGACCGAGGGAGGGTCCCCCTGTCCGCGAGCCAGGGATTGCGTCAGGGAGGGCTTCCAGGCGCCCAGGGGATTCGCGCTCCGCGTCCGGCCAAGGCGTGGCTTCGCTTTGTTTCTGGAGCCGAGTTAGAATCGGAAAAAAGCCTCCAAACTATGACAGCATCTCTTGCTGCAAAACAGCGCGCCCCAACCAACCCTCCTAAGGCCAGCTCCGAGCATCCTGTACTTCTGTCGTTGTCCCTCCTCCCCCGAGCGCCCCCTCTGTGCCAGGCCGGGTGTCAGGCTCTGTCTGGCTCCACTCGGGTGTATACACTCGCGCTTCCCCTTTATGTTCGACCTGTCGCCGCGCGTCCTCACCACTGTGGCTGTCGGGGTGAACTTTCTAAAATGCAGATCTGTCCTGTCACTCCCTAACACTTTTCATCCCATGAAAAGTGCACAGTCTTCCGCGGGGCTTGGGGCCCCCTGAGAGTGGGTCATCACCCCTCAAACTCCCGCTCCACTCAGCTATTAGGAGGCTGGCACGCTGCTCCCTTCCCCTGGGTTCCTTTTAACAGTGCTCACCGCCACCACTCTGCCTCTCCCACTTCGCGGAGGTGGCAAATCCTTCCCATTTTTCTAGGCTCAACTCTGGGCTGCGACCCCCTCCCTGATTTGCCCTTTCCCCCAGAGGGACGGCCCCACTCTGTGTCTTCTTTGTTGCAGCCCTCCCAGCAGGCGGCTTGGGACACTACCCCAGCCATGGACCTGTTACCCACAGACCTCTGGCTCCAGGTGGCCCGGGGCCCTGTCTATCTCAGCATGGTTCCTGCCTCACAGGAGGCTCTCAATGAAGAGCTATCCGGCAGAGTTCTGAAGTCCTGTTTCATGGGAAGCTGGGGCTGTCCTCCTCAGGCGGGTGAGGCTGGGTCCCTTCTTGAGTCTCTTCTCAAGATCCAGACTCATAAGGGACCCATGCTGGGAGTAAGTGGCTTTCCCTGGCGTTGTTCCTGTCCTGCCCTGACGGGTCTGGCTTTCAGCCCTGGCTCTCTGCTAGTCACTTGCTGAACAAGGCTCTTTCCTTCTCTGTGCCTCAGTTTCCCCATCTATACAGTGAGGATGGTCCCTGTGATCTCGCGTATGGAAAGGCGACATAAGGCGTTGCCGTGTAGTTAAAGAACAGGTTGATAGGTGACGATGGGGCAAGAATACGGCAGCTGTGAAAAAGTGTTTTGAAAATCAACTCCTGGGGCGCCTGGGTGGCTCAGTCGGTTAAGCATCCGACTTCGGCTCAGGTCATGATCTCACCGTCTGTGAGTTCGAGCCCGGCGTCGGGCTCTGTGCTGACAGCTCAGAGCCTGGAGCCTGCTTCAGATTCTGTGTCTCCCTCTCTCTCTGCCCCTCCCCTGTCTGTCTCTCTGTCTCTCAAAAATAAATAAATGTTAAAAAAAAATTGTGAAAATCAACTCCTTTCTCTGGACCTTAGGAGAGAAAATGCACAAATTCCCTAAAGCTACATTTTAATCAGTTGTTTCTAGCTTCTTCCCTAAGAAACAGTTTTCCAGAACTTCTGCTATGTAGCCGTATGCCCATTCTTCTATCTGTTTCTACATCCCTCCCTCCCAACTCCCTTCCTTTACTCCTTCCCGCTCTTCCCTCCATCCCACCATCCGTTAGCCGTGTTCCAAGCTGCAGACCCGCTGCTGTGGAGGGCATGGCCTCTGTCCTCAGGAGCATTCATTTGGGTCATGAAATGAATCATAAAGCTGATTGAGGTGGGGGGGCGGTGGATAGGCTCCAGTAATAGGTGATTCAAGCCGTGAGGCAGGTGCAGGTGGAGAGTAGTAGGAGCTCAAGGAAGGGGGAAACATGGCAAGATCAGAGTTGTGCCGAGGTGGATCAGATGGGGAGGGCGGAGGCAGGGGTCAGGGGAGCTGCTGCAGTCACTCAGGCGAGAGATGACGGAGACATCTGAGGGACTGCAGAGGAGGAGGAGGAGTTTTGAGATGGTGGCCAAAAGTGGACTTGGTGACCAACTTACTGTGAACGCGAGCGAAGGGCCAGCCTTGTGAGTCTGGGTGTGGGATGGTGGTGACACCTTGTAGGACTAAAGGTGCACAGTCAGGCCAGTTTCAGAGGAGGAGGGCTGTGCAGAAGGCAGGTTAAGAGCTAGCCCTACCATGTACCCCTGGATCTTCCAGAATGCTGGTCCAGGCCTAGCTCCCTCATAACCACATGCATTTTATTTGGCTCTCCCAAAGACCATGAGCCCCCAGGTAGCGTCTGGCTCCCCTAAGTGTCCTCAAGAGAAAGTGGCTTTTCTGGGCCCCATGGGCCATCAGCACAGGGCCAGCCTTGAGGTTTCCGGGCCACTGGCCTGAGGTTACCTGTGTCTGCCCTCACAGATACCTACCCACACAGGGGCTTTATGTGGTTCCAGAAAGACCAGGGTAAAGAGCCGGCCCCTGTCTCTTCCGCACCTGTTTCCTTGTCACTTCATAGGGGCCGATCTCTTTTTAATATTTGACCTCAGGTATATTCCAGAGCTGCCCTGGGGTTGTGGGCATTGCTGAAAAAGCATCAAACAACCGACGCAGCTTACATTCCAGAAGACACGCAGCGTAGTGCTTAGAGTTTCCCAGGACCTGCTCCTAGCCCTGGTCTCCCTGCTGGGCTTCAGTTTGCAGCAAGTGTGATGGGGGCAGAGAAGGGCAGTGACCGTGGGCTCCGTAGAAGCCTCTAGTCCCTAATAATCATGATTAGCAATTTTTAAGCCCCTCCTACGTGCCAACCTTGGAACTAGGTATTTCATACGTGTTACCAACGTTTGTAACAGCACTCCAGGGCAGTTATTATCGATTTTATAGATTTTTCAGAGGTTGACTACCTTGCCCAAGTTCACACCTTGATCAGTAAGTGGAGAGACGGGGATTCGAACCCAAGTTTCTGACTTCCCAGCTGTGTGCTTGCCCCTCAGACTCACTGGCCACTCTTCTACCGGCTCCCCACCTGCTTCTCACCTGAGATGCCGGCCCCACAGGGAACTCTACCCACCCTGCAGTCATGGCTGAGAATCTTAGTGTCCTTCCGCCCACATCTCCCAGCACCGGGGGATATCAGCGCAGAAGGCCTTCGGGGACCGACCAGCCCAGGGCTTTCCTCCCGAGCGGGGCTGTCGCACCTCTGCTAGGGGAGGCCATTGCAGGCCGGGTCACTCCCAGCAGCTTCATGCCATCTGTTGATTTTATTGAAAAAAAAAAAAAAAAAGGAGGGGAGAGTGGTTCAAAGAAAGGGTTTCCTGCTTTGAAAACCACAGATGTCATCCTTCCTTCACACAGAGGGGGAACCCGGGCCCAGAGAGGCAGGGATTGGCCCGGTGCCTGTGGCCGGCCGGAGGGGCCGCAGGCAGGGCCAGAATATGGACAGGCCGCTTCGCAGGTGGAGCAAGCGCTCTCCCCGCCCTGGCTCCTTCAGTCCTTCGAGGACTATTGTCTGCCCCCAAAGGGGCAGCCAAGGCCCCGGGCTCCGGGACAGCCTTGTTCCAGGAAGCGATTGGGCAACTCTTCGGTGACCGCCATTTTTGCCATTAGGAAGAGAAAGACGTGTGTGAAGTGGAAACTGTGTGAGATTTGGGGGGGGGGCGGGGGGGGCGACGGGAGGGGCATGCTTAGATCTGGCTTTAACGTGGACTGGTTGTGTGACCTTGGGCAGTTCACGTGGTCGGCCGTTTGTGTTGTACGGTTTCCTCATCTGTAAGAGAAGGCTCCCATCCGGGTGCTTTCTCTGTGCTCGTGTGGGACTTTCATTCATTCGTGTGTGTACTCATTCATTCGGTCTGAGCCCAGGGGTACTGAAAGAAGTCATCAAAGACCAACTTAAATACCAGCAGCCCTGCGGTCTTTAAAATCTGGGAGGGGCAGGGCACCTGGCTGGCTGTGCCGTCGAAGGAGCGAGCCCACTCGTGATCTGTGGGTCATGAGTTCAAGACCCGTGTTGGGTATAGAGATTACGAATAAAATAAATAAATAAACTTAAAAAAATTGTTCTAATCTAGGAGGGACTTTGACAGGGCAGTTTCTCCTAAGGCCAGAGGCCAAAGGATCTCTACCCGATGGTGATGATAATGATTACAGTGGACACGTGGTAACTGCTCACTGTGTCCCAGAACTGTTCTAACGCATTGCCATAGATCCGTTCATTCAATTCTCACACCAACCCTGTGAGGTAGAAACTATTATCCCATTTTATATATGGGAGGAATGTGGCCCAGAGCGATAAAGCAACTTGTCCAAGATCATACAGTGAGTAAAAGGCAGAGCTGGGATTTGCCTCTTGAATTTCCTGAAAGCCAGGCTGAAAGAGCAAGAGCTACCCATCTGGAACTCATTCTTTTTTTTTTTTTTTTTAATCTACTTATAATTTTTCTTCCTGATAAACTAGCAAAACCAGCTTTGCCCCAAAGGCGGGACTGGGTCACAAGCCTCTTGCCAAGGGGACAGAAGGGGCTTGTTCACAATTCCTGCCCTGGCCCCTGATGGGCCTCTTTGGTGGGGATTCTGGAAAGGGCAGAGAAATGAGTCAGGCTGGGCCCAGGGAGGCCTCAGAGGACGGCCATTGCTGAGGAGGGGACTTCCCAGCCTGAGGGCAAGGGGCATGGGGGGAGGGGCACCACCCGAGTCTTTATCTGGCAGTTAGAAGCTTGGGCCCCAAGCTTGGACCTTCAAGAGCCCGCATCCCTGTTCGGTGTCCTCTGCTCTGGCAGAGACAGCCCAGTCCTGCCGCCCTCTCTCAGCCACAGGGAGCCATGCCCAGGCAGCTCCTTCCACCTTCCGGAAGCTCTGACCTCAAGCCCCACACCTCCCCCCTGGAGCTTCTTCTTCGGAAGCCCCTGATTTTCATCTGGGGCCCCTCAGGCGGGTCGTCCATAGACGGCTTGGTGCGGAGGAGGCTCTTGAGACAGTTCTCCTCATACTTCTCCTCCTCAGGATCTAGAAGACTCGACCTCCCTGGACCCGATCCTCCTCCTGGACCTGGAAACCCTGCTGCCTCTTCTGTGTGCTTTCCTCTGTCTCGTGGCCTCGGGCGTGTCGTGTGGGGTTAAGGATAGGGTTTCCCTCTTCGTGGGCCTCCTACCTCTGGACCAGTTGTGGGAACTTGGGCAGGTTACTTCACGTCTGGAGCCTCAGTTTCTTCCTCAAAACAAACAGACAAAACCAGGTACAGCATGGGGGCTCCCGCAAAGGGAGGTGATAAGTAAGTAAGAGCAGGCACGAGCCTGGCACCTAGAAATAGTTGGTCAGGAGGCAGAAAAAAGAATCTTCTTCCTTCTGGGCTGGCACCCTGAGCCTGTGTGACCCCTCTGAGCCTCGGTTTACCCGCCTACAAAATAAGGACGTGTGGGGTGGCCCTGAGGGCTCTCCCTGCCTAATTCGGGGATGGGTGGATTTTCTTTGACTTGTAATCTTATGTTGATCTATGTTACTGGGTTTTTCTACAGAGTGAGGTGTGCCCTTTGCTGGGTGTGGTCACAAGCGATATCTTGCCTCGGGGAGGCCCTGCTCAGAGGAGCCACCTGGGTGGGGACTGGCCTCCGAGGTGGGGAGGACTTCTGGGGAGGTGTGGCCATGGGGCCCCCATGCCTCCCAGTCCCGGGTGGGGAGAGAAGTCTCCCCTACCAAAAAAGTCTTCCTGACTCCTTTCTAGAAACCCTGGCCCAGCAAACTGGCCCTTGGTGGCAGGGACTCGCTTTGGCTTCTAGGGACCAAGCTTAGACTTGGGCACAGGCACTTTCACTTTTGTTTCTTTTCACTTCCCGCATTCTGGGAGTGCAGTGACCTAGTTCCTAGCAGCCTTATATGTCCCTCTCTGCCAGAAAGACTGCGGGACCTCCAGCACTACTGGGTCCCGTGAAACCTGAGCCCGGCACCCGGGGCTGCTTTTAAACCAGCTTCGTCTTAGCTACCCACTCGCTCCCCACGTCTCCCCCTCCTCCCTGTAGCCCCGGAGACACCAGATTCCGGTCCGCCCTGGTATTCTCTGTGCCCCTGCGCCTCTCTACCTCCTGCAGGAAGCCTTCCCCATTCATCGGTGGTCCCCGTAGCCCGTGCCACTCAGTCCCAGGCACGGGACTGGTGCCTGTGGTGTCCCACTGTGGCCTGCCTGGGACATAGGAGCTGGAAGGGACATTAATGTGGGCCTAGCCAAGCTTGTCCCTCAGATAGGGATCCCCTGCCTCCTTGACCGTGTGCACCCACACCTGCCGCTGCACGTACACATACGCTTATCTCGATCAATCCCTCTCCTTAGAGAAGCTGTGAACTCCTTGGACGTCTGAGGTGAGTCACTGACTTGTCTCCTCTCATCCCACCCTGTTGGGACCTTATGGGATCTCAGGATTTGAAGGGACTTGAAAGTCATCTGACTGGCCTCCAGTGCCTGAATCCTTTTGAGAGGAGTCGCTTTGCTTGTATTCCCCCCGTGCTGGGGAGCTCATTGCCTTGTGAGGTTTAGAAAGCTTCGATGGAGAGAAAGATCTTTCTTAGGCTGAGCTGAAATCTATCATCCCGCCCTTTCCACCCATTGACCCCGACTTTGCCCTGTGGTCCCCAGAATTCATCAGAGGCCCCCACTGTGTCTTCCAAAGTCTGATCTCCAGGACAAACGTAGCCAGCGCTTGTACCCATTCCTTCTAAGACCCCCATCTCCCACCCCTTCTCCACCCTATCACCACCTCTGGACACACTACAGATAGTTGCCGCCTCCAGACAGGGCCGGGGCCAGGCTGGGTGAAGCGCTCCAGCCAGAACCCCTTCTGGTTCCCTCGAGTTGCTGTGGCTTCCACCTGACATACTCCTTAAGAACCTCTGTGACTCCATCATCCCAAACACCACGGTAACATGCTAAACCCCAAATCTTTATTATTATGGTAAAAAGAAAAAAAAAACACGTGACATAAAATTTACCACCTTAACCGTTTTTGAGTATACTGTTCAGTGGTGGTAAGTATATTCATGTTGTCATACCACAGATCTCCAAACAAACCTTCCCTTTTCTCCTGCCTCGCACCTGAAATCTCTACCTTTCATACCGACGGGGGTTTGGCCCCTCTCTCGGCCACAAAGACCTGAAGAGTTCCGCCTGCAGCCCCGCCTCCGCCTTGCGCCCAGCTACCATCACCCCTTTGTTCAGTGTCCCCCATGTCTGCCTGTCAGCCACAACCTCCCAAACCCTGGCGTTCAGCCCCGCCTCCCCTTGCGGGTGCAGTGCTGTGACCAGACTTCGCTGAACAGCCCTGCTGGGCCCCGGAATCCTAAGGCTCAGGTCATTGGAACCCCCTTGGGCAGCTCAACTACCACTGGCGTTACCTCACCTCTCAGGGCCGCATTTAGCCCAGAGCTCCCTGAGGGCGAGCCTTCCTTCTCTGGTCTCCTCGGGATTTGATCTGAAGCCCCGGGGGACATGGGGAATCTGGCCGAGGGAGGGGAAGAAGACTCCCTGTGGGGTCGTCTCAGCCTCTGGGCAACAGAGCAGAGGAGGGGAGAGGCATGCTGGGAAATGCCCCCCGGGGGCAGGGGTAGGCTGGTGCTGCTTTGTCCTCCACTTTATACCCTTACTGCCCATAGTCAACCCTCAGGGAAGGGCCCCTGCCAGACGGGACTAGCTCAGTGTAAGGGCCCTCGTGGGTGGCTTTTACTCGTAACCCACCCCGCTTACCCCCATTTCACAGAGGGGCACTCCCAGATTCCTAAGGCTGGTGCTCAGTGACTTTGCGGTCAGCCTGGCCGGCTCCTGGCCCCTGGCCCCGGCATCCTTGGGGTCTCCATTCAGGGGCCGCCTTCCCCATCCCCCAGCCCATGGTAGGTTGCTTTTCTCCAAGTTCCTCTTGCCCTCTGCCCACCTGCACCTTGGCCCTCCCACACTGTTTGTGAGCTCACTGAGGGCACTCGCACACAGTCGGGGACCTGGAGTAGAGAAGGCGCTCGGAGAGCAGACAAGCAGATGGGGGGCTGATGGGGGGACGGTGGCTGCTGCGGCTGAATCGATTGTGAATCAGAAGATGGATGGATGAGTGGTGGGGAGACGGATGGAAGGTGTGGGAGGGATGGGCTTCCGTCTCAGATCGAAACTGGTGTGACTTCTGTCCCCTGTTGAGCCTGTCTTCACTCACTTACTCTCTCCTTGACGCCAGCCTCCTTCACTGCAGCCTTCCCTCACTGCACCCCTGGTCCAGCTGACTCCACCCTGCTCCCCTTCTTCACCTGTCCCCGGCACCCTCTCCACAGTCAGATCTGTTCCTAGGCTCCCGCCTCCAGCCCTTCCCAGTCCCCACCGCATCCAGTGGGTCCAGTCTGAGACGCCCAGTCTCTGCACATTTCTTCCCCAGCGGTCCTGTTTCTCACTCTCCCACCCACAACCCCCTGCGTCTTCTGTGCACCTGCAGCCCATCCTCTACCCGGCAGCCAGCAGAGTCTCGCAGAAACACAGATCTCAGGAGCCCAGCCCCCGGCGCCCATTCCGTCGCCTCCCCGTTGCTCTGGATAAAGAGCCAAATCCCTAACGTGGCCCACATGGCCCTCCGTGACCCGGGAGGTGCAGACGTGCAGAGATGTGGAGGGTGACATCGGGGGTACGAGGCAGGGCATCGTGGTTGCTCGGTTGGCCGAAAGGAAGCCGCGGCCCATCCCTGTGGCCTGAGGGTTGGGCTGGTCGTCACTCTGAAGCCTGCCTCCCGCTTTCGGTGGGTCTTTTCTCTGCACTGAGACGTTCTCCGTTTTGAAACTATTGCAGCTTCCAAGCAGTTTAACAATGAGGTCCTGAAGGCCCACAACGAGTACCGGCGGCAGCACGGCGTCCCCCCACTGAAGCTGTGCAAGAAACTCAACCGGGAGGCCCAGCAGTGAGTGTCCCCAGAGCCCTGGTGACTCCAGCCCTTCACGGCGCTGTGGCCGCAGTCGTGGTGGGGCCCTGGGGTAGCCGGACGGACATAGGACTGGGGCGGGGGATGCAGCCAGGCTGGAATAACCCTTGAGCCACTTAACCTAGGCAGGTCCTTCTTCCTCTGAGCCTCTGTTCGCTCCTCTGTGAAATGGGACTGTCGGGGGCTCAGAAGAGGGGCCGGCGTGAGGCCCGGGGCAGGGAAGGAGGCTCAGCCATGCCATCGCGGGGCTCATACCCTGGGGGCTTCCTGAGGCCGCACCCGCTCTGAGGAAGTCCGTGGACTCTGGCAGGTATTCGGAGGCCCTGGCCAGCACGAGGATCCTCAAGCACAGCCCGGAGTCCAGTCGCGGCCAGTGCGGAGAGAACCTGGCATGGGCCTCCTACGATCAGGCAGGTAGGTCGCTTTCTCAGCTGCCCCCGTACAATTCCACCTGAGCCGGGCCCGGGACATCCGGTGGTCAGGCCCCTCCTGGCCCCAGCACCCTCCTCGGTGTGGCCTTGGTGCCACTAGCCCAGAAAGAGAGAGGCGCCCCTCTAGAGCCCTCTGCCTCTGTTCCCAGGGGCTGACTGCAGGTCATCACAAACTCTCCGATGGCCGGCTCCGGGCCAGGCCTGTGCTGGGTGCCAGGGACACAGAGATGAGTCAGATCGCCCAGCCCTCCCCTTCGGAAGAGCTCCCAGCTGAGGAATGGGGGCGGGGGAGACCAATCATTTCTGTGCGCTTTTTGTGCCGAGTTTCAGCCTGACCCTGGGGGGAGTATCCCCAGCTACAGAAGAATTGTACTTTCTTCCCTTTTGTCTTTCTTTTAAGTGTTGGTGTGTTAACTCTCATCCCCAGAAAAATGCAGTCGAGCTTTTTCCATGTTAGGAAAAAAAAAAAAATGAGAAAGACAGTTCCTCCATCCAAGGTCACAGCCTGGAATGATGATCCCACCACAACTGACCGAACATTCTTGAGTTTCCTGGCTCTGGCAGGGCTGTCTGGCTTTTTAGGAAAAATGCTGGAGAGAGCTACTTTGCCCTCCGAAACCTCCTCCAGACCCTGGTGGGGGGAGGATGGCTCCCTCCCTCTGGAGCCTGACATTCCTAGGAGTTCCCTGGGGGCGGGGAGGCCCTAGGGGCCTCCTGGTTTCCCCAGCGCATCTGGCCTCCAGGAGAGGTGTGCGCATGCTCCCGAGGAAGGTGGGCCTCCTTCCCAGGCTCAGGCCGTGGGCCTTGGTGGACCAGGGCGGGGAAATCTCCCTGAAGGGATGGGAACAGATGTGATTGGTTCCGGCCTTGCGCTGGCTCCCTGTGGAGCCTCGAGTGAGTCACTACCCTCTCTGACTCCGGTTTCCCCCATCCCTGTTCAGTTAGGCTGTCTTGTCTCCGCCCTGGCTACACGCTGGGATCTTTTGCAGCGCTTTTAAAAAAATCCCAACCCCCAGGGTTTCTCCTCCGGAGACATTGATACCATCAGTCTGTGGCAGGCCCCAGGCATCAGCAGGGTTTCAGTGCTCCCCAGGTGAGGCCAGTGGGTAGCCTCTGTTGTCTGAGGTCTTGCTACTCAAAGTGTGGTCCACCACCAGCGGCCAAGAAATGCAGACTCAGAGCCTTCGCCCTTGACCTTGAAGTCAGAATCTGTGTTTCACAAGCGCCCCACGTGATTCATGCACAAATCACAGTTCAGAGGGGGACTGGCTGCTGTGGGGTCTGAGGCTCCCAGCTGCCCCCCCCCCACACCATCAGCTCCCAGGGAAATGCTGGGGGGGGGGGTTCTCCTATTGGCACCTGCAGGGCCAGGGGCCAGCTGATGCTCCAGGTGAGGACCCTTCAACCTGCAGTGGAGACCCTGGCCCACCAGCCCAATTGCTTTTCCTCCTGTGAATATTTCAGGAGACAGACTTGGGGCGGGATGAGGGCAGAGTCTCCCCAAAACTCAGAGCATCATTAGAAGCCCTCGGAGGACGTTGCACTCAGCCCTTGTACGGAGGCCAAGAGAGGAGAAGGCTTTGCCTAGGGTTACCTAGCAAGCTGGTGGCAGGACAGGGACACAGAGGCGGTCCTCCAACCCCAGGCCGGGCTCTTCCCAATCTCCAGCAAAGCTCTCTCTCCGGCCTAGACACACTCCTGGACAAGAGCCCCTGTCTCAGCTCAGTGGTGCCTTATCAGACGTCTAATTGTGGGGCGGGTGGTTCGGGCTTAGTGGGGGAAGATGGAAGGAGTAGCGAGTGAGTTGATTTTGCTGCTGAGGTGGTTTTTTTTTTAAAGTTTATTTTGAGAGAGAGAGTACTCTGGAGGCGCAAAGAGAGAGGGAAAGAGAGAATCCCCAGCAAGCTCCACGGTCTCAGCACAGAGCCTGATATGGGGCTCGAACCCACGAACCGTGAGATCATGACCTGAGCCAAAAATCGAGTCAGATGCTCAACCAATGGAACCACCCAGGCGCCCCGATTCTGCTGCGCAGTCTTAAGCAGTGTCTTTTCCCTCCAGGAAAGGAGGTGGCTGATAGATGGTACAGTGAAATCAAGAACTACAACTTCCAGCAGCCCGGCTTCACCTCTGGCACTGGTGAGTGATGGGGTCACACCAGTGGCCTGGTCCTGGGCGGGAAAGGAACTGCAGTTCGCAAAGGAACCAACCCTGTGAAAAGTGGCCATTTCCCTCCTATTTTACCTCTTCCGTATTTCTCTGGCATGACTTTGCCCAAAGGGCAAAACTCTCTTTCCCCATCACTTCTCCCAACATGCACACATCCCCCCCATCTGAGAACACCCAAGCTACGGATTCCCACCCCAGCAGCTCCGAGTTCTCCAGATGACTAGAGGGTGTCACGGGAGGCTGTGGATTTTAAATCGGCTCAGTGCTTCCTCCCAGGAGTGGGGCTGTGGCCCGGTGTCAGGTGTGATCCTACCGCCGCTCTTGCTCCCCTCCAATCCAGCCTGCCGCCACAGCCAGAATATTCGAAGCCCTCTCTTCAGGGAAAAGGGCCAAACTGCTCACTCTCTCCTCCTGGTCTGAACTCCCTTCCCCCTCCCCCAACCCCCACACCCCTCCCAAGCGCTTCCTGCCCCTGCAGCCTCCCAGGCTCCCCCTTCATCTTCTCTCTCCAGTTTGGCTTCAGGTGAACTTGGAACGCAGAGAGCCTCCATCCGCTCTCAGCTCCAGCACTATTAGTTGTGTGAACTTGGGCTGACTCTCTGTGCTTCCCTGTCTCGGAGGCAGAGGGGCGAGGTGGTCGCCTCTAGGGGACATTCTGAGAGCTGGTGTTCAGATGCGGGGAAGAGCCAGCCGTGGGACCAGCGGTTTTTCTGCGAGGCCTCCAGAGTGAGCAGTAAACGTTTAGCTTACTACAGCCCCCCGCCCCCCGCCGGCTGCTCTGAGCTCTGGGCTCCCTCCCGCCCCTCAGCAGGCTTCCCTCACCTGACACCTGTCTTTCCTCAGAACCGACTCAGATCTTCTTGCGGCCCAGGATGGGTCAGAAGGGGCTGCGAGTTTCTCTGACAGGGAGGCACCCAGGGAACCGAAAAAGGGATTCTCTGCCCACCCCCTTCCCTCACCCCTACCCCACCCCACCCCACCCATGGGTGGGGCCACTATGGCCTCCCACCCCCTGGAGCATTCTTCGGAAGCAGGAAGTGACACCTTCCTTCTCGGAGCCAGTCACTGTTTCCTGTGGTTTGCTGCTCACCCTTTTGGGCAGGGGCTCTTGCGACAGTGTGGGCCGGACTGCGGGGCAGAGGGAGAAGCGTCTGCGGAGGCGTTTCTCCCCTCAGCGCTCGGGCCCTGAGTAAGAATTGATGGTTGTATGGCAATTCCATTTAAGGGGCGAGCGAGGGAACAGCAACAGCTTCCTACCAGTGTTTACGGACGCGTATGCAGACCTGTCTTCTTTTCATAAAGTTCGGCGTCCAGAGGCCGTGTTATTTCACAGCATCTGGATTTGCTTACCCCATGAGCAAGACTCACGAGCAAGTGGACGTGTGTCAGAGCGAGTTATTAGCGTTGCTCACGTGCATCATAAAGCGCCCCCACGGCCACAGCCACGTGAGCCTCACAGCACCATTTGTAGGTGGGGCTTTATCCTACCCATTTTGCAGAGGAGGAAACAGGCCCATAAAGAGGAAGAATCTTCTTTTATATCTCCCATGCTCGGTCTGATGCTTTTTCCATGGCCCCCCGCTCCAAAGTGGGCATCTCCCAAGTGTCAGAGCTGGGAATGGGACTCAACTCTCCGTGGTCACTGACCACCTGTCCAACCCATTGCCCTACCTGTCCCACTCCTAAAGAGGAAAAGCCCAGAGCAGCTAGCCCCTTTGTTGTCCCAGGTGCCAGTGGGCAACGCCTGGGGGCAGACCGCTTGATCCTAAGACAGCACGGCTTTGGATGGTGTTATAATCAGAGCCTGCAAGACCCGTAAAGACCCCCAGGCCCACTCCCCGTGCCTCAGCCTCCCCAGAGCTGCAGCTTGCAGGGACTCCCTGTAGGGAAGGAGCCTTTGGAACATATCCTGTAATCTATCCCCACCCACCTTGGGTCAGCATCTTGTGATGAAGGACACAGTTCCGTGCTACGTGCTGAGTGGAGAGATATGGTTTCTTGCAATTCCTTTGTTATTTTGTTTTAATGAGCAGGTTGGTTTGTTTATTTATTCTAAGTAAATAATACTTTTACATGACATGAAACTTGCCAACTATATTAAGGTAAAAAAAATCTTCCTTCCATCCTGGATCTCCAGAACTTTCCTTTCCAACCAGTGATACCAGTTCCTTGGGTGTCATTCTAGAGTTGTTCTGCTTTTATACCAGCGTTTGTGTAAATATGTTCTCATTTTCCCTTTTATTACGTGTCGGATATATGATCTGTTTTGCTCTTTCTTCACGCAGAAGATTGTCAGGGATTGTTCCATATTAATACAAAAAGCTTTTTCATTCTCTCTTACCGTTGTACGTTATTCTTTTGCAAGAATATATGGTGACTGATTTAATATGTTTTTCAAACGTGTATTCTAGCAAGTTTGGGTCCACAGCAGGAAAGAGGATGTGATCCCTTTAGGGGGGAGAAAAAAAAGAAAGGAAACTGTAAGTGATTTAATTAGAAACCACTGTGTATCTGATGGTTGCTAAGGAAGTCATGTCCTTTAACTCATCTCTGAATACCCATACTTAATTATCTCTGTAACCAGAGACCTCCCCAGCCAGAGGAAAAATTACGTAGGCTCATCTGTTTGGAAAAGACTTCCACAGGCATGCACACTGCTGAGCTGCACCTCGTGTCTGTAATCATTTCCTTGGCAACCGGCGGGTAAATGGCAGTTCGTCCTTGTCCGCGCAGCAGAGAGAGTGAACGGTCAGCGGCCAAAGCGTGTGGTTCTCTGGAGAGAGAAGGCTTGTGTGAAAAAAGAGCTTGAGCCTTAATAAAAAGGCAGCTTTTAGAAGCAGTGACACCGGGCACAGCTGCCGAAAGCCTGGAGCTGTGACTCGAAAGTGTAAGGACCGAGGGTGAATCGGCAAGAAGTGTTTCTCCTCTGTTTTGAGGTCAAGATCAGACTTTATTGGGCAATGGCTAATACAAGTTTAAGGATACGTGATAAAGATGCATAACTGAACCTCGCGTTTGCTCTCCTCTAGTTCTCGCATTGATTTTATCGCAGCAACTCTACTGATCAGTGTTTATGTTTGGTTATTCTCACGATATACCAACTTCAAATCTTTTACGGATATAGATAAAGATAAAAGTGTACCTAAATTTAAAAGTTATAAAGATGGAGTTCACCTATAAGGCAAAATACCCCAATCAATGAACATTTATTCAGTCCTTACCATACATGAGACACAATGGAAGATTATCAACTGTAGGCTTGGAAGAGTGTGGATGTCTACTCTTCTTTCCCTCCCTCCCTCCCTCCCTCCCTCCCTCCCTCCCTTCCTTCCTTCCATTTTGTGGTAAAATACATTTACCATAAAATTAATCATTTTTGAGAATACAGTTCAACGAGATTAAGTACATTCACATATTATGCAACCATTGCCCTTTCCATCTCCAGAACTTTTCAGTCATCACAAATTGGAATTCTGCACCCATGAAACGATAACTCCCATCCCCTCCTCCCCACCCTTAAGCTCTGGTAAGCACTATTCTACTTTTGTGTCTATGCGTTTGACTATTCTAGGTACTTAATAGAAGCAGAGTCATTCATATTTGCCCTTTTGTGTCTGGCTTATTTCACTTAGCATAATGTCCTCAAGGTTCATCCTCAAAGTAGAACGTATCAGAATTTCATTCCTTTTTGAAGCTGAATAATATATAACATAATATATATGTATATATACAACATTTTGTTTATCCATTCATCCATTGGTGGCCATTTGGGTTTTTTCCCCCCTTTGGGCTATTGTAAATAATGCTGCTGTGAACGTTGGTGTACAAATATCTTAGTCTCTGCTTTCAGTTCTTCCAGATTCATACCTGGAAGTGGAATTACTGAATCATATGATAATTTTATATTTAATTTTTTGAGGAGTCACCATCCTGTCTTCCACGGTGGCTGCACCATTTTACATTCCCATCGGCAATGCATGTTCCAATCTCTACACATCGACAACGTTTGTTATTTTCCTCTTCTTTAAAAAAATAATAATATTCATCCTAATGGACATAAAGTTACCCTCTTTCTTTCTTACCTGCTACTCTGATCACAGTTTTCCTCCTTCCCTCCGTTTCTTCTATTCTTCATCAGATATTTGTTGAGCATCTACCTGTACCAAGCTCAGTGCTAAACACTGTGCCAGGTATATCGTGGTCAATAGGAAAGGTGAGGTGCCCACCCGCAAGGAGGAAACATAGTCTCTTCAGTGTTGTTTTAGCAAATGAATGCCATTCTGTGATATGGAAGTAAATATTGACTTGTCAAAGGATCCCTGTGAGCCCTCGACACTAAATGTGGGAGGGATAAGCTCCCAACCTCTACTCCCAGGAGACAGTTAATGGTCATTGAGCAAAGAGTCCATTACAGCAACTCTTTGACCCCACAGCAGAAGGGGAGTTGGCAGCTAAGCTGTATTAAGAGTTCGAAAGAAGCAGTGAGTGAGGGGCAGGCAGCCTGAGATGCTGAGAAGCTTAGTAAACCAGAGAAGTGTCTGGAGGGTCAGGCAGTAGCTTGAGAAGGAACTGGGCTGTTTGTCTCTGAGCGGAGGGAATTGAAGAAGGCTCTAACCTGTCAAGGTCTCAAAGAACTCAAAATAGAAAGGCTACACTTCAGTGAGGGCAGAACCCAAGTCCAAGATGGTTCTTCCATATGCCTTTTCATTCATTCACTCATTCCATTCATTCATTCATTCATTCAACAAAGGTTTAGTTTACACTTTTCATGTGCCAGGGTACTGAATATACTGAAACAATTCCATTCCTGCCCCTGTGAGTCTCAGCCTCGTCAAAGAGCCAAACAGATTAGCAAGAAATCAAACGCATATAACATTGCAAATGGTACACATGCCGAGGGGGAAAAACAGGGTATGATAAGATGATCTCGGGAGGGAGGTGGTCAGGAAATGAGTCATTGTCAAAGACTTCTCCGCACAGGTGACATCAGGCTGAGGCCTAAGGGACAAGATGATGTTGGTCATCCTCAGAGTGTTCCACACAATGGCCAGTGTGTGTAAGGACTCCATGGTGGGAAATCACGTGATGTGCTGAAGGATTGGAAAGGAGGCCACTGGGCCAAAGCATTCACTTTCATCACTTTTATTCTAGATGCAGTTGGAAGCAATTGAAGGATTTTTAAGCAGGGAAGTAAACAGATAGGTCTAAAAATGGTTACTCTGGCTACTTTGGTGGAGAGTGAGTTAGAGGAGGCAAAGGTAGATGTTAGGGAACAGTCAAGGGATATCACAATGGCCCAAGGGAGAAAGTTTGTGGTTGAGACCAAAGTTGGAGGAGTAGATGGACTTAAGATATATTTTAGAGTTAGAATCTTCAGAGTTGAATGATGCACTGTCAAGGGAAAATTGAGGGAGAAGGAGGGAAATAGACCAACCCCTAGGGTTGTGTGCATAGAGGGACCATTAATGGAAATGGAAGGGAGGAACAAGAGTAACTCTGGCGGTGGGCAGGTGGGGAGGGTGAGGAACCCAAATCAAGAGTGAGGTTTGGCTAGGTTACATTCGAGATGCCTGCGAGTCGTCCAAATGGAAACATCAGGTAGTTGTATCTGGAACACAGAGATCTGGGCTGGAGAAAGACATTTGGGAGCCAGGGAAAGATGAAATTACCTAAAGAGTGCAGCAAGAAAACAACAGAGCGCCCAGGACTGAGCCTTGGGAAGCACAGGCCCCTCCAACATTCACGAGTGAGAAGGAAGAGGAGGAGGAAAAGGCAGTGAGATGGGGATACCCAGAGAGGGCAGCATCACGGATACCAAAAGACGGAAGTGCTTCGAAAAGGGGAGAAGCCGACCCTATTAAATGTTCCTAGATGGCGCGTAGGATAGAGACAAAAAGGGATCTTTGGGGGCGAACATGGACATAGATCATCGGGGACCCTGAAGAGTACAGTCTGGGGCGAGGGGCGGAGAGAGGTGCTGGTAGGGTGTCATCCTAACCGTTGGGATCACTCAGCTCCATCGTGATCGCTGGGAGACCGTGAACCCTTTGGGCATTGAGAATTGGGGAAGTGAGGAGGATCTGTGTGGCCGATTGGGAGGCCCTGACGCCTCAGAAAATCAGCCAGGCGGAGCATTCCGTGTCTCCTTCCTCTGACCGGTGTGTGTGAAGATCAAGCTTCCTTAGCCCGACGAGCCAGTGCGGGGTTCAAGACCCCTTGGAAACATCCTTCTCCAGATTCTGCTAACTGACCTGTTTCCCTCTCCCCCTGCCTGTGCCTCGACAGGACACTTCACGGCCATGGTGTGGAAGAGTACGAAGAAGATGGGAGTGGGGAAGGCATCTGCGAGTGACGGGTCTTCCTTCGTGGTGGCCCGGTACTTTCCGGCCGGGAATGTCGTCAACCAGGGCTTCTTTGAAGAAAATGTCCTGCCTCCAAAGAAGTAATTCATTAAATGTGATGGGAAGGTGGCAGACTTAGCGTGGATACGAAGTACCTAGAACAACAAAAACTCAGCGGAGTGTCTGTCCCTGCGGGTGTCTGTGCTTGTGTGTGTGTGTGTGACACATGTCTCTTGCACGCACACTTAGATATACGGTTCTGCATGAACTGATTCTTACCAAAGGAAGGAGCATATGAAGGCTTTATCCTAACGGTTACCTAGACCACAATTATTTGGACTTTAGGGGGAAAAAAATCCACTTTCAAACTTTTTTTTTTTTTAAAGCCAACTTCTTTTGTATATTTCTTATAATATCCATATCCGGTCTTTTTCTATTCCAAATGTTGGCAGTGCTGAGAAGCGAAGTTCATTTTGCGTGATCTTCTTGCATTGCAATGTACTTTTGGTAGATATTTAAGAATATTAAACTCTCGTTTAAATGTAACATAAAACAGCTTTAAACACATAAACACAAAGCAGCCGCCATTGGGAAGGCGGGGCAGGCAGCAGGTCCATTTCACAGAATCCCTGAGATGTCTCAGTTGTAAGACATGATGTCATCCGCGTGCCTCCCGGAATTCTCTAATGGAAATGCCAAAGAACAAATGGAGAGAAAAGTTTCACTTCCTTGCATTTTCTACTTTTAAATAGCAAAGTGCCACCACTACCACCACCCTTGCCCCCCTCCCACCTTTTTTCTTAAAATCCTCTGGCGTTACAGAGCTCAGTATGTGCCTTCTGGTTTCTAAGGCCTTGGGTCAGGCCTGAAACCGCCCCCTCCCCCGCCCCCCCCCCGCCTAACCCCCCCTCCCCCCGCCTCCCCTCCCCCTCTGCGAAGCAGCCCAGAGCCTGCTCTGGGAGAAAGCCCCTCACACGGCCTGGGCTTATGGCCAAGCATCCAACAGATGAAGTCAGTGCGCGTGGGGGTGAGCGTGAGCTCACCAGGGCCCCCAAAGGAAGCCCTCCAGCCTCTGCCCTCCCCTCACACACAGGGCGGGAGCCCCGGCCTATTCCTGGCAGCTGTGGCTGCAGCTGTGCTGGCTGCTCCCTCCAGGAATGTGTGACAGGCCCAAATGTTCCAGGGAGATATCCCGTGGTGGTTAGAATCGCCAATTTGCTTCTGTGTTTTGCCTCGGACTATACAAAGTTCCCCTGAATCATGATTTCGAGTGGCCCACGTGGGAAGAACCAACCCAGATGTCGAGCTGAGTGTCGTGAAACCGTGGCATCTCTGAGTCCTAAGACAGCAAGGGTGGGAGTGAGAAGGCTGCCGGCTAGGAGAAGTCTGAGCAGGCCAGTCAGGAACCATGCTTCCCGAAGGTCTGTGTTACACTGTGAACACAGTCTCACGCTGTGCCCTTCGTCTCGCCCAGGGAGATTGACTAAGACCACAATAAAATCTTTTTCTTTTGTGTAAAATCTTCCATGTCATTCGTGGCCGATTCTCAATTGGTGATTCACGTAATCACAATTGTCAGTTCCTGTCTTAGGTAACTCAAGCTTCTGAATACCTCCGACCCCTCCCCTGTCCTTTGTGCCTCTGGGGCAGCCATGTTTTGATCCATGTGACCCACCCTCACACAGCTGACTAGACTAAAGTGGACATGTGCTCCCAAGGGCAGCCAATCCCCGGGCTGGCCATGGACCAGGACTTTAGCTAAGACCTGAGGAGAGAATTTGCCATTTGCACTGAAAAAATTCAGATGCCGTGAGTTTGAACGAGGGCCATGGCAAGCCAAAACTGTATGTAAGCCAAGTTGCCGGTTGAAAATATATAGAAGTGAGAAAGCCAGTTGTTAGACGTACAAAAGAGGTGGAGTGAGCTTTCTAGCTCCAGGTATATCTTTAAAACACGCCCCTCATTTTCAGGGCTTCCCAACAAAACGCTATGTCAACTGCTGTTCCCCACAAAGTTAGAATATTAAGGTCTGCTCCCTGAGGGAGTCTTACTCAACCAAATAATGAGCTGGGCAGAAAGCTGAGGATGGGGGGAATAAAAAGACTGGGCTGAGGCCACACCTGGGCAATGACCTTGAGCAATAGGGACTGAATGACCAGTCAGTGAACTTCCTGGTGGCTCCCAGGGACACCTTCCATCCAATACACATACATAGTGGTGCTGGCATGTAGCCAGAAGCTGACCTGAAGAGCATTCTAGGCTGAAGAAAAGCCAGGCAACAAAGCTGGCTGAGCAGGCGGGCATTAATTTCACTTCTTTAATGGATTTCTTAAAGACGGCAACTCCCACAACAAGAGCCCAAGACAAGCCAGATTGCCAGTTCTCCTTTTGTCGTCAGAGAGCAGAGGAAGGAATTAGGAATCCTGGCTCCAAGCTCTAGCCCTGTGATCTCAGTTGTGTGCCCTTCCCCACTCTGGGCTGCAGTCTGTGCAGCTGTACTAGGTGAAGTTAAGTCTACTGGATCTTCTCAGGTCCTATGACACCCCCATGCCCAATTTTCTTAACTGGAGAGCCTTCCCGCCCCGGTGTTCTGGTGCCTGGGACAAACGCAAAGGGGCGCAGCCATCTCCTCCACCAAAATGCCCCCAAGGCTGACGGATGTGGGGGCCAAGGGTCAGCTGCAACAACAGGCCTGACCCCACCCATCCTCTACTCCTGGTTGAAATGCCCCTGGAAGTGAGGTCTGTCAGTCTCTCACAACAGCAGGCCCCGAGACGCCAATGGGAATGAAAAGGCGGCTGGCATCAACACCGAGAGGTCTCACCTGCACCCAAATCGCGGCCACCTCTCGCGAGATCAGGGCTGGCGAAGCATTTAGAGCTCAGTCTCCCATGGAGAAAACACCCTGCTAGTCTGTGGTGGAGGGGCCTTCTTTTCATGAGGAAAAACAGAAGTTCTTAGCTTCGTCCATTCAGGCATCAAGGTGGACAAATTCAGCGTTCAAACGTGAGTACTTTTAAATAATTTTCAACTTGCCAAACCCCCAAAGAAAAAGCCAGGTCTAAAATGAAAGGATGTGGTACAGAGACCATGAACGAGAACTTGGCCAAGCCAGGCAGGGAGAGCGCCGGCAGGCTCACATTCCCCACGCTCCAGGTCACACTGTTTTCCTAGTAGGGGCGCTAAGGACCACCTAAGTGTCAGGAGTGGGGTTCGGGGCCCGGGTCTTCTCTGTGCCATCTGGGCATTCCCGCAAAGGCCTGCGAGTTGAGCCCCTAGCGGGGGGCCCCCCCCAAAGCCTGGTCCGGGTGCGGCCTCTGGGCTCTTCCACTCTTCGCTGGAGCCGGGCACTCGGGGAACCCCACGCCCGCCCGGGTTGCCCAGGGGTTCACTCCGTGGCCCCCACCTGTAAAGCGGGCACGGGCGGCTCGGTGGTGAACGAGGGAGGCCCTGCCGCGGGCATTCCCGTCGCTCCGGGCAGCAGGGCGCACGGGAGCCCCGTGGCAAGAGGAGGAGGGGGGCGCGCTGCTTTCCCAGCGGGAGCCGCGGCAGGCGAGTGGGTGGCGCGGCCGTCGGAGCCTCCGGAGGTGGCTCTCCAGCTCCACCGCGTGGCCGGACGGGGCTCGGGGAGCCCGCCCAGAGGGGACGCGGGTTTCCAGATACCCCACCGCCATCACAAGCCAACCAGACGAAGACAGGTATTTAGGAAGGGAGCAGCCAAGGGCACCAGCAGTGGGCGCACTAATAGATTAATAAAGTAACGGCAGCTAACATTTATTGAACGTTCGCTACCAGCTAAAACGCTGTGCTTAGGGCGCCTGGGTGGCTCAGTCGGTTGGGCGTCAGACTTCAGCTCAGGTCATCATCTCGCCGTTTGTGGATTCCAGCCCCGCATCCGGCTCTGTGCTGACAGCTGAGAGCCTGGAGCCTGCTTCGGATTCTGTGTCTCCTCCTCTCTCTGCCTCTCCCATGCTCATGCTCTGTCTCTCTCTGTCTGTCAATAATAAATAAATGCTAAAACATTTTTAAAAAAAAAATTAAAAATAAATAAATAAATAAATAAATAAATAAAACGCTGTGCTTAACACTCTCTAGTCATTTCTCATTTAAACCCTTAAGGATCTTCAAAGCAGCTACTATTATTCCCATCTCACCGACGAGGAAATGAGGAAACTGAAGTTTAGAAGAGTCTGAGCCACGTGTCCAAGTCCACACTTGATGAGAGAGCTGACCCACCACAAGCCCCAAAGTCGCATGACTACAGACTGGGAAATATGGCGGGAAGTTTCCAGTTGGCTGTGGAACTGAAATAATCAGAGCTTCAGAAGCCCTCCATCCCCCAGTGTGTGGCTGACTCCTGTATCCCTGCTCCAACCAGCAGCCTCTACCTCTCCATTTTAAAGAAGAATGGTGTCTGTGGCTACAAAGGTCAGAAGGCAAACGACAGAGCCTGAAATTCGCTGATGGCCAGGAGACTTCGCAGAGAAAGGGACCTCGAGGCCTGAGAATCAGAGATTGGGGAGAACCAGGGGTTAGGAGCTTCCTGGAAAGGTGAAGAACACTGAGCTAGAGAAGACTTGGGTTCCAGGCCCTAGTCCCCTTGCAACCCATTGTGGAATCTTGAGCAAGTCCCTTCTCTTCCCTGGGCCTGTTTCTCTCCTTTCCATGGGAAGCTTCTTCTAAATCCAAACATCTCCTTTCTTCCCTCAGCTTCCCCCTTCTCTTCCCATACCACCCCCCACCCAAACTGGCTCTAACATTCCAGAAATAGCCTTGAACTGGGTTTGAAAAGCCCCAGCTGAGAGCTGTGATCTGTCTCAGAGTTTCTCCTGAGCTCTGGGCCTGGGGCTTTAAGTCCCGGCAGGGGATCCAGCCTTGGCACATTGGAGCCAAGAGAAAGATCCTGTGCCTCCGAGAAGGACCTCAGGGGGCTGGCATTGTGATGACCTCATCCACTCTGTGACATCACCCTCTCTCCCAGCCCCCCTCCTCTCTGATCAACTGCTCTGCAAACAACCATCAATCTGAATCCCAAAGGCCTGAGAAAGTCTGTTCTCCAGTACCTGCTGCTGATCTTCTGCCTCAGCCAGCAAGAAGCACCATGAAATTGGAATTCACGGAGAAGAACTACAACAGCTTCGTGCTGCAGAACCTGAACAAACAGAGGAAACGCAAAGAGTACTGGGACATGGCCCTGACTGTGGACCACCACGTCTTCTTTGCACATCGCAACGTGCTGGCCGCCGTCTCTCCGCTGGTAAAGAGCCTCATCTCCAGCAATGACATGAAGACCACCGATGAGCTCTTTATCAGCATTGACCCCAACTACCTGAGCCCGGGCACGGTGGACCAGCTGCTGGACTACTTCTACAGCGGCAAGGTGGTGATCTCGGAGCAGAACGTGGAAGAGCTCCTTCGCGGGGCCCAGTATTTCAACACGCCGCGCCTTCGAATCCACTGCAATGACTTCCTGATCAAGTCCATCCGCCGGGCAAACTGCTTGCGCTACCTCTTCTTGGCTGAGTTGTTCGAGCTCAAAGAGGTGTCAGACTTGGCCTACTCTGGCATTCGTGACAACTTCCACTACTGGGCCAGTCCCGAGGGCTCCATGCACTTCATGCGCTGCCCCCCTGTCATCTTTGGCCGCCTGCTCCGAGATGAAAACTTGCATGTGCTCAATGAGGACCAGGCCCTCAGCGCACTCATCAATTGGGTGTACTTCCGGAAGGATGAGCGGGAGAAGTATTTCAAGAAGTTCTTCAATTACATCAACCTTAATGCCGTCTCCAACAAGACTCTGATGTTTGCCAGCAACAAGTTGATGGGCATGGAGAACAGCTCAGCTCACGCGACCCTGATCGAGAGTGTCCTTATGGACCGAAAACAGGAGAGGCCATGCAGCCTGTTGAGCTACCAGCGGAAAGGGGCCCTGCTTGATTCGGTTGTCATCCTAGGGGGTCAAAAGGCCCATGGCAAGTTCAATGATGGAGTGTTTGCCTATATCATCCAGGAGAACCTGTGGTTGAAGCTGTCAGAGATGCCCTATCGGGCAGCAGCACTTAGCGCCACCTCCGCTGGTCGCTACATCTATATCTCTGGTGGCACCACTGAGCAGATTTCAGGGCTGAAGACGGCTTGGCGTTATGACATGGATGACAACTCCTGGACCAAGTTGCCGGACCTCCCAATTGGGCTTGTCTTCCACACCATGGTGACCTGCGGGGGGACAGTGTACTCAGTGGGTGGGAGCATCGCTCCAAGGCGTTATGTCTCCAACATCTATCGCTACGATGAGCACAGGGAGGCCTGGTGCCTGGCAGGGAAGATGAGCATCCCCATGGATGGCACGGCCGTGATCACCAAGGGTGACCGGAACCTGTACATTGTCACTGGGCGGTGCCTGGTGAAGGGCTACATCTCCCGGGTGGGAGTGGTAGACTGCTTTGACACCAACACTGGGGACGTGACCCAGTGTATCACCTTCCCCATTGAGTTCAACCACCGGCCCTTGCTCTCTTTCCATCAGGACAACATCCTCTGTGTACACAGCCACCGGCAGAGTGTGGAAATCAACCTGCAGAAGATCAAGGCCAACAAGACAACCACCTCGGTGCCTCTCTTGCCCAACAACTGCCCCTTGGATGTGTCCCATGCTATATGCTCCATCGGAGACGGCAAAGTGTTTGTCTGTGGGGGCGTCACCACAGCCAGCGATGTCCAGACAAAGGACTACACCATCAACCCAAACGCCTACTTGTTGGACCAAAAGACAGGCGAGTGGAAGACCCTGGCCCCTCCACCAGAAGCACTGGACTGTCCTGCCTGCTGTCTAGCCAAGCTACCTTGCAAGATTCTTCAAAGGATTTAAACAACTTTTTAAGTGGGAGAATAAGTAAATGCATTATTATTCACAATTTAATGAGAGAAAGAGAGGAAGATGGCCTGTTGGTTCCTTCTTAGTGTCCCAGTCTTTGGTTGGCCCTGAAAGAGGAGATCCTGGGCTAGGGCTGCTCTGTCACTGGAGGGATCCAAGCTGAGGCTGGAATGGAGTCCCTGGTGGGTGGGACTGAAGCATCTCCTGGGCACTGGCCAAGCTGGTGTCTGGAAAGCCCCCATTCTATCCCCTGTAGTCATCTCGCCAGCATCTACTAGACTGACAGAGAAAGCATTCGCTTAGAGTTATGAAGCCTCAGGATCTCCAACACTCACTCCCCTCGGGTCTGCCCAGGAAGGAGGGGAGGGCAGATCCCAGGTTTGGGACAGGAGACTCATGGGCTGGGGCTGGGGTCGGGGAGGGTGGAGAAAGTGCCGTGGGAAAGGCTCAGGGCTGGGGGCAGAGGGAACAGAGGAGGCAGGGTTACTCGGCTGTTTTATTCGACTGTGCAGCTGTGGTGTGTTTGTGTCTTATTTGTGGAGAAGTTGGGGGGTTACTTACCATTGTTTTCAGTAAGCAAACTTCATCGAAAACATTCTCCAAGAATACAGGGTTTGAGGGACTGGGGAGCAAAAGAGAGATCAGTAAAGGGAGAAAAAACAAATCTATACAGCAGTCCCCCCTTCTCTGTGGTTTTGCTTCCCATGGTCAACCGTGATCCAGAAGCAGGTAACCATCATGTATCATCAGAAGACAGTAGTAGCCTAACACTATGTCACAACGCCCACGTCACTCACCTCACTTCATCTCCTCACGCAGGAATTTTATCATCTTCCATCATCCCAAGAAGGGGGAGTACAACACAATAAGCTATTCTGAGCGAAAGAGAGACCACATTCACACAATTTTTATTACAGTATATTGGCAAAATTGTCCTGTTATTGGCTATTGTTGTTAATCTCTTACTGTGCTTAATTTAGAAGTTAAACTTTATCGGAGGTATGTTCGGACAGGTAAAAACATAGTGGCAGTGGGTTCCGTACTATCTGCCGTTTCAGGCATCGATTAGGGAGGGGTCTTGGAATGGATCCCCTGCAGATGAAGGGGGGGACTACTGTATCTCTGTTGGAGAGAAGCTTGGGGATGAGGCGAGAGGACAGGTTAAGAGAGACGGATGGTATAGGAGTCAGGAGTACAGACATTGGGACCAGTTGGCCTCATTTAAATACCAGTTCCACCACCGGCTGGGTAATCCTGGGCAAACGCCTTAACATCTCTGTACCTTTGTTTCCTTATCTGCAAAAGAGAGAGAATAAGAGTGCCTACCTCGTGGGGTGATGTGAAGTTTAAATGCATTAATACACGTAAATCCCTAAGACAGCCCCCCACATATATAAAAGTGCTACAGGAGTATAATTTTTTTAAAGGAAAATAGAGTATGGCAAGGGTACTGGTTCTCGAACCTTTATATCAGTAAGGTCCCCTGAAATGCCCTCTGAGACTCCCTACCTCAAAGCCTCGATGAGCCTTCCTCAGTTCTAACTACCTCTGTTTCTCTTCATTCGTGTACTAATCTATAATCCTCTTTTATCCGCGCACTCATTCAGGAACTGACTTATTCACCTGCACGTCAGTTCACACGCACACCACCCACTGAGAGCTCTCTGTGCAGGTCCATGCCAGGGGCCACAGGCATGACACAGACAATCCACGTCCCAGTCAGGGAATGTCTATAGCAGTGCTGTGCTACAGGAATATAATGCCAGCCATGTGTGTAATTTAAATTTTTCTAGAAGCTCTGCTACAAGAGTAAAAAACAGGTGAAATTAATTTTAATATATTTTATTTAACCCAATATATCCCTATATATATATATACAGGGCAAACATTTATTTTTTTTAATGTTTTATTTATTTTTGAGAGCAGGAGAGACAAAGCATGAGCAGGGGAGGGGCAGAGAGAGAGGGAGACATAGAATCGGAAGCAGGCTCCAGGCTCCGAGCCGTCAGCACAGAGCCCAACTCGGGGCCTGAACTCAGACCGTGAGATCATGACCTGAGTCAAAGTCGGACACTTAACCGACTGAGCCACCCAGGCGCCCCAGGGCAAACATTTATTAATGAGACATTTAACATTCTTTTTTTCTCTCATGAAGTCTTCGGAATGTTGTGTATTTTACACTTACAGCACAAATGCATTTGGACTAACCAAATACATAAGGACGCAGGAGGCCAGTGGCTACTTTATTAGTGCAGGACGCTTTAGATAGCTTCACGGTTCAAACCTGCCCCTTCCCCTCTTCTTGCCTCTCAGTCCTGTGTGACCTGCTCAGCAGCAGCAGCTTGGCCTCTCTGCTGGGTGGCCTCTCGCTTCGAAGCCTGCCTTCTGCCCAAGTCCTACTTTGCTCCCTGCGGGCGAGGGCCTTCCCCTTCACAGCTGACCTCTGCTCCAGTATTTCTCCCGCCTTGCTCACTTCTTCAACGCCGGGTAGCCCCCACCCCTGCTTACCTCACTGCCATCCTCCAGCTGGAAGGACAACAGGGTCTTACAGATCCATGCGACTAAGCCTGCCTGCCCCGTCCCCACCCCACCAGGCTTATCTGGCCGCGCGTCACCTCCTACGGACTCCAGGTGCCCTTCCCCACGGCGGACTCTCTAACCCTCTCTGGTGTCCTGGGGCCCCACTCTTTTCTCGCCTCTTTCTCAGCTGTTTACTGCTCATTCTGCTACCACATGTCCGGAGAAATGGAGGGCAAATGATCAGAGCTCCATGAAGCCCACATCCGCCAAAACTCTGTCCGGACCTGCCGCTGCGTTCCTGAATCTCAGAGGAGGAGCCATCCTTCCAGGATTCGGCACCAATCCCCTCCCCGGGCCTCCATTTTGTCACCTCACAACTTCTCAGGACCCTCGACTCCTTCTCTTTCTACATCCCCTTCCGACTTTTCTCTTTATTCCATAAATATTCTCAAGTTTCTCTCTTCCCGGAAACAAACCCTGCTTGGCTCTGAAGTCCACCTCTTGCTATCTGCCCATCTATTTCCTTAGTTGAGCTTCTATGCCTATGTTCTCTGGCTCCATTTCTCACTTCCAAAGCCATCTCTAAACCACTCAGTTCTTTCCCTTGCAGTCCTGGACAGTGTTGACCTTTCCCCCCTGCAGGGAATTGCTAGGTCGCTTGCTAAAAAGGAGATCTTTGGCATAGCAGGATTATAATTGGATATATTAATCCAGGTGGTCCTTCCTTCCTAACCCTTTCCCACCTTCAAATCAGACCATAAGCTGAAACATTCGAGGCTTTACTACCATGAGGAAGCTGGCAGAGCTGAAGGTAGAGTCAAATTCTTGGCTTTAGTTGCAAGGAAAACTTTGGCAATTCATAGCAGAGATTGTGGTCTTGAAAGAGAAGACTTTTGAACTACAACTCAGGTCTTCCAACTCGGGCACACGAAGTCTTTCCAAGGGAAACTCAGACAAGCACAATTTTTAGGGCATTTGTTTCCAGACCTGCAACTTTTTCCCCAAAATCAATCTACCTGAGAATATACCCGGGGTGGAGATTTCATTCTAGTTCTCTCTCCCCACCTTCCCTTTCAAAATTATTCTTCCAACACCTTACACACACACACACACACACACACACACACACACAGCCACCTTTGCCTATCCCCCATCTTCCTAGGATGTACCGCCTCACGATGCCACACAAGGGTGAAAATTGATGTGAGGGAAGCATCAGTGAAGCCTCCTCCTTTTATCAAGACACCAACATCCAAAGAAGAGTCGTTGTGTTTTTCTCTTATTTATCCAGTGTTTTTGTTAAGGTATGAAGTCTGGTGTTAAAAACTGAGGTGTTTTGGGGTGCCTGAGTGGCTGATTCGGTGGAGGGTCTGACTTTGGCTCAGGTCATGAACTCTCAGTTCATGATTTTGAACCACGCAACGGGCTCTGTGCTGACAGCTCAGAACCTAGAGCCTACTTTGGATTCTGTGTTTCCCTCTCTCTGTTCCTCCCACTGCTTGCACTCTGTCTCTCTCTCTCAAAAATAAATAAAGGTTAAAAAATACTAAAAACTGGGGTGTTTTGTCCACGTTGGGTTGTTCAGAAATATTACATGATGGAATGATGACATATTTTGAAAAGCTTTATTGAGATATAATTCACATACCATACAATTCAAAGTGTACAATTCAGTGACTCTTAGATATTCACCGAGTTGTACAGTCATTATCACAGTCAACTTTATAACATTCTCATTACCCCAAAAAGAAGCCTGGAGCCTCTTTGCTGTCACTTCTAACTCCCTCATCTTCTCAGCCGCAGGCAGCCACTAGTCTACACTCTCTACGCATTAGCCCGTCCTACACGTTTCACATAAATGGAATCGTACGATATGTGACTTTTTTTTTTTTTAAATAGGCTCCACGCGCAGCATGGAGCCCAATGCGAGGCCTGAACTCACAACCCTGAGATCGAGACCTGAGCTGAGATCAAGTCAGACGCTTAATCGACTGGGCTACCCAGGTGCCCCAGTATGTGACTTTTTAACCGGCTTCTTTCACTTAGCCTAATGTTTTCAAGGTTCATCTATGTCGTAGCATATGCCAGTACTTCATTCCTTTTTATGGCTGAGTAATACTCTCCTGTATGGCTAGACCACATTTTATTTATTCATTTATCAGTTAATGGATGGCCATCTGGGTTGTTTCCACTTCTTAGCTAGTACGAATAAGGCTCTGTGAACATTCATGTACAAGGTTTTGGGTTCACACGTGTTTTCATTTCTGTTGGATATACACCTCAGAGGAGGATTGTCGGGTCATAAGGTAACTCTATGTTTAATTATTTGAGGAACTGCCAGACTGTTTTCAAAGCAGATGCATCGTTTTACATTCCCACTTGCAAGGTACGACAGTTTCAATTTCTCCACGTCCTTGTCAACACTTCTTGTTATCTTTCTTCCCAAACACAGTCATCTTAGTGAGAGCGAAGGAGTATCTCATTGTGGTTGTATTGACATTTCCCCGATGGCTAGCGATGGTGAGCATCTTTTCAGGGGCTTATTTTATGACAGTTGCTTAATAACCTTGCCTCTTCCACATGCCACTGTTCTCGGGGAAAGCATTCTTCCTGAGGAGGTCTTCTGTGAAGACAAAACACGGACAGAGTGGCTCGGCACCATGGACAGCCATAGTGTACTGTTTCATTTGGACTCATGGCAAGTCCGTGCTTTCCTACCTACCCACTTATTTTATTTTATATTCAATTTTTTTAATGTTTATTTCTTTTTAAGAGACAGAGTACAAGTGGAGGAGAGGCAGAGAGAGAGGGAGAGACAGAACCGGAAGCAGGCTCCAGGCTCTGAGCCGTGAGCACAGAGCCCGACCTGAGGCTCGAACCCATGGACTGTGAGACCATGACCTGAGCCAAAGTTGGACACTCAACCGACTGAGCCACCCCGGCGCCCCCTTACCCGCTTATTTTAGAATTAGAATGTTCAAGATTTGTTAAAAGTGTTTTAGAAAATGCCTGCCCCCAAGCATGTCCGCCCTGCCTTTTCACCTCTCTCATTACTGAGAAGGAGCTCCGTCCTCCCATGTCTAGCTGTGTATTTGATACCATTTAAAGGATGACGTAAAACATTCCACATTTACTTCCAAAAGATCAGTGTTACATCTTTGACCAAAAGCAAATACATCACATGTAAGGTAGAATGTTTATCAAGAAGTAAGACACGAGCTAAATACCCCTTACTGTGAATACAACACATGCAGAAAAGCAATGATACATGACTGTGTAGCTTAAGGAATTATCGTAAATATCCACGTGACCACTATTGAGCACTAGAAATAGAGACTCGCCAACACCTCAAAAGCTATATAGCCCCTTTCCAGATTATAATCTCTTCTCTCCCCTTTAACCTTTATGATAATGTATTCCTGGATTTTCTATATAGTTTTATTTGTTCCAGGCTTGTCTATACAGTTTTATTACCTAAATAGGCATTTCTAATGTATAGATTGGTTTGGACTGTTTTTTGAACTTAACGAGAAAATTGCACAGTATGAATTATCTTGTGTCTGGCTTCTTTCATTCAGAATTACGTTTTATAATTGATCCATGTTGTTGTATGTAGGTTTAGTTCCACGCATGTCACATCTGTATGCTATTCTTTTATATAAGCATGTCATTTTCCTTATCCACTGTCCCGTTGATGGACATGTGGGTTGCTTCCAGTTCGGGCAATTAGGAATGTTGCTGTTCTGTGAGTGTATCTTGGTGCACATGTATCAAGATTGTCTAGGGCAGGGGCGCCTGGGTGGCTCAGTCGGTTAAGTGACCAACTTTGGCTCAGGTCATGATCTCATAGTCTGTGAGTTCGAGCCCCGCGTCGGGCTCTGTGCTGCCGGCTCAGAGCCTGGAGCCTGCTTTGGTTTCTGTGTCTCCCTCTCTCTCTGCCCTTCCCCTGCTCATACTCTGTCTCTATGTCTCTCAAAAATAAATAAATGCTAAAAAAATAAATTAAAAAAAAAAGATTGTCTAGGGCATATACCTAGGAGTGGAATTGCTCTCTTATCTGTAAGACAATGCCAAATTATTTTTGCAAAGTGATTGTTAATTAACATTGCCATTAAGCAGTATATGAGAAGTCCTGTTGCTTTACGTGCTTGCCAATACTCGGTATTGTCAGACTTTTAAAAATCATAGCCAATTGGACATTAAGTGGTATTTCAATGTGGTTTTTAATTTGCATTCTCTTAGTTGATAATTAGATTAAGCGCCTTTTCATGTTTATTGTCCATTCGGAACTCCTCTTTTGTGAAGTCTTCATTTCTTTTTTCTATCTTCTTTATTGACTTGTTGGAATTCTTAATATATTCTGGATATGAGCCCCTTATCAGTTACACATATAGTAAATACCTTCTTCACCTCTGTGGCTTGCCTTTTCACTCTTAATGGTACATTTTAATTGTAATTAGTCTGATTTACCTTTTCCTTTTTTGTTACTGCTCTTTGATATTTGGAGTAATCATTCTCTAGCCTGGGTTACAAAGTTCTCATATGGACATATAATTGCCCCATTACCAATTTTCCACTTCTTTGCAGTGCCTGCCACCTTCGTTGTAAATCACATGTCCATATACAGAAATGTGTGTATGAGCTCTCTTATTTCATGGGTCTATTTTTCTGATCTTATGCCAAAACCACAGTCAGCAGCTACTGACATTCCCAAAGCTTTATCACAGCCTCCAGAGTTTAGTAGAATTAGACCATCAAGATCCACCGAAAGCCTCTTGGGATTTTGGTTATGATTGTGATAAACTTCTAGATCAATTTAGAGAAATTTGATGCATTTACAATATCAATTTTTAAAATTCATGAACATGGTATATGTCTCTACTTTGTCTACTTTGGAGAGTCTTCTTTAATTTCTCTTAAAGTTTTATACTTTGTAGAGGTGTCATATACTTTTTTTAGATTTATTCTACCTGACATTTAAAAATGTGTACACATGCATATATGTATACTGTACAGTATCTTTTTAAAAATTCATTTCCTGGGGTGCCTGGGTGGCTCAGTTGGTTGGGCGGCCGACTTCAGCTCAGGTCAGTTTTTGAGTTCGAGCTCCGCGTTGGGCTCTGGGCTCTGAGCTGACGACTCAGAGACTGGAACCTGCTTCTCCCTCTCTCTCTCTGACCCTCCCCCACTTGTGCTCTATCTCTGTCTCTCAAAAATAAATAAATGTTAAAAAAATTTTTAAATAATTCATTTCCTCTCTTTGTAGTTGAGTATATATAGAAATACAGATGGCTTTTTTTCTTGTTCATTTTTTTAATAGTTTATTTTCAAATTGGTTTACATATAACACCCAGTGTTCATCCCAACACGTGCCCTCTTTAATGCCCACCACCCCTTCTCCCCCCTTCCTCACCCCCCTCACCTTCAGTTTGTTCTTAGTCTTTGAGAGTCTCTTATGTTTTATCTCCCTCCCTCTCTGTGTCTTTTTTTCCTTTCCCCTCTTCCCCTCCCCCTGGTTTTTGCTTAGTCTCTCAAAATCCACCTATGCGTGGAAACATATGGTATCTGTCTTTTTCTGACTGACTTATTTCACTTAACATAATACCTTCTAGTTCCATCCATGTTGCGACACATGGCCAGATTTCATTTTTTCTCATTGCCACATAGTAGTCCACATTGTATATATGTGCCACATCTTCTTTATCCATTCATCAGTTGATGGGCACTTGGTCTGCTTCCATGATTTGGCTATTGTCGAAAGTGCTGCTATGAACATTGGGGTACATGTGCCCCTATGCATCAGCATTCCTGTGTCTCTTGGGTAGATTCCTAGCAGTGCAATTGCTGGGTCATAGGGTAGCTCTATTTTCATTGTTTTGAGGAAGCTCCACACCGTTTTCCAGAGTGGCTGCACCAGTTTGCATTCCCACCGACAGTGTAGTAGGGTGCCTGCTTCTCCACATCCCCGCCAGCGTCTATAGTTTCCTCATTTATTCATTTTAGCCACTCCAACCGGTGTAAGGTGATATCTCAGTGTGGTTTTGATTTGTGTTTCCCTGATGATGAGTGACTTTGAGCATCGTTTCATGTGTCTGTTGGCCATCTGAATGTCCTCTTTGGAGAAGCGTCTTTTCATATCTTCCGCCCATTTCTTCACTGGATTATTTGTTTTTCAGGTGTGGAGTTTGGTAAGTTCTGGTGTTTTTGTTTTTTTTTTATGTTGATTTTGTATTTAGCAAATTGTCGGAAGACATCTCTATGTATTCTGGATACGAGCCCTTTATCAGTTGTACATGTGGTAAATATCTTCTCTCCACTAATACGAATCATAGCTCTAAATGTAACAAGCAAAACTAAAAAATTTTAGAGGAAATCATAGGGGCAAATATTTGGAACCTGGGGTTGAGCAAAGACTTCCTAGATATGGCACTGAAAGCATGATCCATTTAAAAAACTGATAAATTGGACCTCATCAAAATGAAAAGCTTTTGCTCCGGGAAAGATACTGGTAAGAGGATGAAAAGACAAGCCACACAGTGAAGGAAATATTTGCACATCACCTATCTGGCAAAGAACTCATATCCGGAATATGAAAAAAAAATTTTTAATAATATATTTGTAGATACTTCTATACTTTCCAAATACACAATTATGTATAATGACTTTCTGTTTCTTTAAGGAAATTGTTCAGATTATCCATTTCATCTTTGGCGAATTTGGGTAGTTTGTGACTTTCAAGTATTTGTCCATTCCACTTATGTTGTCAAATTTATGTGCAGTTGTTTGTAATATCCTCTTATTATCCTTTTAATGTTGCAAAGTATTTCATGATGTCAATAAATTGTATCTTCTCTTCAGTCTTACTAGAGATTTATTTTATTGATTTTTTTCAAAGAACCAGGTCTTGATTTCATTAATTTTCTCTATTTTTCTATTTTCAATTTTATTGATTTATGCTCTTATCTTTATTATTTCTTTCCTACTGCTTGCTTTGGTTTTATTTTGCTTTATTTTTAGTGGATTAAGGTGGAATTTAGATTATTTACTTAAGACATTTCTTCTTTTCTAATACCAGCATTTAATACTAATAATTTTACTCTAAAAACTACTTTAACTACATCCCACAAACCTTGTATTTTCATTCACTCAGGTAAAAATATTTTCTAATTTCCCTAGAGACTTCCTTTTTGACTCACAGATTATTTAGAAGTGTTTTGTTTAATTTCCAAAGTTTTGGAATTTTCTTAATATCTTTCTGTTCATGACATCTACTTTAATTCCATTATGGTCAGATGGCACACTATTTTTTTCCCAATTCTTTTATGTTTGTTGTAGGCTAAAAAAATTTTTTTAATGTTTATTTATTTTTGAGAGAGAGAGACAGAATGTGAGTTGGGTAGGGGCAGAGAGAGAGGCAGACACAGAATCTGAAGTAGGCTCCAGGCTCTGAGCTGTCAGCACAGAACCTGACATGGGGCTCGAACCCACGAACTGTGAGACCATAACCTGAGCCAAAGTCAGACACTTAACCAACTGAGTCACCCAGGCACCCCATGTTATAGTTTGTTTTATGACCCCAGATATGGTCTGTCTTGGTGAATGTCCCATGTGCACTTGGGAAAAAACACATATTTAGCTATTAAATAGAATGTTCTATAAATGTCAAGTAGATCCAGTTGGCTGAGGTGTCGTTCGGTCCTATATCCTTGTTGATTTTCTTTCCATTAGTTCCTTCTAGTAGTATTGAAGTCCCGACTATAATTGTGGATTTGTGTGTTTCTTTTTTTGGTTCTGTGTTTTTGCTTCATGTATTTTGAAATAATTGTTGTTGCTTACATACACATTTAGGATTTTAATGTTTTCTTGGTGAACTGACCCTTTTATCATTGGATAATATATGCCTCTATCCCTGTTACTTCCCTCTCTTTGAGTCTATTCTGATATTAGTGTTTGCATGGCATATGGCATATCTTTTTTCCGTCCTGAGCGCAGTAGCAGGGAAGGGGAGGAGAGAGAGACAGAGAGAGAGAGAATCCCAAGCAGAGCCCCATGCAGGGCTTGAATCCATGAATCATAAGATTATGACCTGAGCTGAAATTCAGAGATATTTAACCAGCTGAGCCACCCAGGTGCCCCTGTATTGGTGTGTTGAAAACAGTTATATTTAGGGGTGCCTGGGTGGCTCAGTTGGTTAAGCATTAGACTCTGGATTTCAGTTCAGGTCATGATCTCACTGTTCAGTTCATGAGATTAAGTCCTGAGTCAGGCTCTGTGCTGAGAGCACAGACTCTCTCTGCCCCTCCCCTGCACGCTCTCTCTCTCAAAAAATAAATAAATAGGGGCGCCTGGGTGGCTCAGTCGGTTGGGCGGCCGACTTTGACTCAGGTCATGATCTCACGGTCTGTGAGTTCGAGCCCCGCATCGGGCTCTGTGCTGATGGCTCAGAGCCTGGAGCCTGCTTTGGATTCTGTGTCTCCCTCTCTCTCTGCCCTTCCCCTGTTCATGCTCTGTCTCTGTATCTCTCAACAATAAATAAATAAATAAATAAATAAATAAATAAATAAACAAACAAACATTTTTTAAAATCTAGTTACATTTAATGCACTTATTGAAACGTTCGGATTTAGGTCTACCATTTTACTATTCATTTTCCATTTTGCCCGTCTCTTTTATTCCTCTCCTTTCTTTCCCACCTTCTTTGGGGTTATTTGAATATATTTTAGTATTCCATTTTAATTTGTTGTGTTTTGACAATATCTCTTTGTATAAAGCTTTTAGTGGTTGTTCTAGGGATTACAGTATACATACAGAACTTCATAGTCTATTTAAAATTAATATTTAATTCAAGTGAAATATTAAAAACCTTATTCCATATAGGTCCCTTTACCCTCCCCCTTTATATTATAGTTGTCTTATATATTACATCTACACACTTTGAAAACCTCACCAGACTCTGTTCTATTTTTTTTTTTTTTTTTGCTTCCAAATATCAAGCATATTCTAAAGAACTCAAGAGAAAAAGAATGGTCTATTATATTTACCCAGATGTTTATCATTTTTGTCTCTCTTCCTTCATTCCTGATGTTCTAGCTTTCATTTTGGTGTCATTTCCCTTTTCTCTGAAAAACTTCCTTTAGCCATTCTTTTAGTGCATGTCAACTGGCCACGAATTCTCTTACCTTCCTCCTTCTGAGAATGTCTTTATTTCATCTTCATTACTGGAGGTTATTTTTATTGGATAGGAAATTCTGGCTTGATAGTTCCTTTTTTCAACACCTTAAAAATATTGTGCCACCTCCTTCTTGCCTTCATGGTTTCGGATGAGAATTCAGCATTCATTCAAATCATTGCTTCTCTGCCAGGAATGTGTTATTTTTGTCCGGCCACATGGAAGATTTATTTTCTTTAGTTTTCAGCAGTTTTATTATGATGTGTGTGGGTATAAAATCTTTTGGCTTTGTTTGGAGTTCACAGAACCTTTTGAATATGTAGACTTATGTCTTTTGCCAAATTGGGGGAGTTTTCAGCTGTTATTACTTCAAACATGTTTCCAGCTCTGCACTCTTTCTCTATTTCTGGAAGTCTGAAGGAACAAATGCTGGCCTTTTTTTTTTTTTTTTTTTGTTCCACAGGTTCCCTTCACTGTTGTTTAGACTAATTTTTACTCATCTTTTTGTTCACTGACTCTTCCCTTTGTCATCTCCATTCTGCTTTGGGATACATCCAGTGAGGTTTTAATTTCTAGGCTTTCTTATTTTCCAGTTCTAACATTTCCAATTTGTTCTTCACTATATTTTCTATTTCCTTACTGAAACTTTCCAGTTTTCCATTTGTTCCAAGGGTGTTTACGATTGTTAGAGCATTTTTATAATAGTTACTTTAAAGTCTTTGTCACGTGAGTCCAATATCTAAGTCATCTTGATATTGACATGTGTTGACTGTTTTTATTTGTGAGTTAAGATTTTCCTTAGTTACTCATATGCCAAGTAATTATTCATCTGCCAAGTTTGAGAATGTATCTTAAACATGTTGACTGTTAGGCTAGGAGACTCTGGCTCTTGTTTAAATCATATGAAGAACGTTATTTTTGTATTTTGTATGCAATTGACCTAATTAGATTCAGGCTGTAAGTTCTGAACCAGTCTTGTGGACTGTGGTTAGCATTTCATTTTAATTTTCACACTTTGCAATGGTGTTCGGGTCTAGTCCACATGTGCACTACCCAGTGGACAGTCTGGGACCTGGATGGTGGAAAATTCAGTTCTCAAAGTCTTACATGTTGATGAAGACCAGGTCAACCTAAGTACAGCTCAGGGCTGAGCCCAGGAGTTTGTTAACAATTTTACGGGGTCACTTCTCCAAGGTGCTCCTTCTCTATGATCTCCCTGGTACTTTTCAGTTTCTTGGGGATCCTCCTTTTGGTTCTCCACCAGGAAGCTAGAACTTCGCCTAGCCCACTCTACCTGTCATGCGCTTTCAAACTGTGCCCATGTCTGAGATCACGCAGAAGGAGAACCAGAGGATAAAAAGTGGTGAATTCACTGCCAGTTCAGTGCTTCATATTTTGGTCTTCTTCCCCAACTTGTCTGCCACTATTTACTTTCCACAATCCTCAAATAGCTTCTGCTCCATGCGTTCTGGCTAGGTTTTATAGCTGCCTGCAGTGGGAAAGACCAGGAAGAATGTGCTTACTCCATCTTCCTCCCACTCATGGTTTTTTCAACTATATTCATGAATGACTCTGCCTGTAATTTTCCTTTCTCTTACTGGATTTTGTATCAAGATTGTGCTTACCATAAAATGAGTTGGAGTATATCCTCCTTTTTAAAATTCTCTGGAAGAATCTGTGAAGATAAGAAGTTTCACTAATGAAGGCAAATGGAATTTGTGGGAATTTTTGGTTTATTAAATTGTTTTTACTAGTTACAGGAATATTTAATTCTATTTCTCCTTGTGTTATTTTTGAGTTATATTTTCTAGGAATTTTTCACTTATGTTTTCAATGTTATTAACATGCAGTTATTTGTCTATCCTCTTTTGATGTTTATAATGTGTTTAAATTTTTAATGACTCCATTTTTTTTAATTTTTTTTAACGTTTATTTATTTTTGAGAGACATAGAGACAGAGTATGAGCAGGGGAAGGGCAGAGAGAGAGAGGGAGACACAGAATGTGAAGTAGGCTCCAGGCTCTGAGCCGTCAGCACAGAGCCCGACGCGGGGCTCGAACTCACAGACCGTGAGATCATGACCTGAGCCGAAGTCGGACGCTTAACCAACTGAGCCACCCAGGCGCCCCTAATGACTCCATTTTTATTCCATATTTTGAATTTAAAAAAAAGTATCATTCTCACATAGGTGTCCTTATGACTTTGGATAGGCATTGGTTTCTTAGATATTACTCCAAAAACACAAATAACTATCATCAAATTTAAAAACTATTGTGCCTCAGGGTGCATGGGTGGCTAACTCTTGGTTTCAGTTTGGGTCATGGTTGTGGGTTTGAGCCCTGGATGGGGCTCTGTGCTGGCAGCATAGGGCCTGCTTAGGATTCTTTCTCCGTCTCTCTCAGCCCCTCCCTTACTCGCTTATGCACACGCTCTCTCTTTCTCTCTCAAAATAAATAAACTTTAAAAAAGTAAAAACTTTGTGCCTCAAAGGACACCAGCAAGACAGTGAAAAGCCATGATCAAGAAAATCTGGAAAGCATATATCTGACAAGGAACTTGTATTTTGAATATATAAAAAATTCTTACAACTCAATGATAAAAAGCAAAAAAACAAAAACAAAAAAAAATCAAAGGATGGGCAAAGCATTTGAATAAACATTTCCTCAAAAAAGATGCACACATAGCAAATAAGTCCATGAAAAGATTTTCGGTATCACTGGCCATCAATGAAATGCAAATCAAAACCATGAGATGTGGGGCACTTGGGGGGCTCAGTTGGTTGAGCATCCGACTCTTGATTTTGACTCAGGTCATGATCCCACAATTCGTAAGTTTGAGCCATGTGTTGGGTCCATGCTGAGCTGACAGCATGGAGCCTGCTTGGAGTTCTCTGTCTGCCCCTACCCGCTCACAATTGTTCTCTCTCTCTCTCTCTAAAAATAAATAAATAGGGACACCTGGGTGGCTCAGTAGCTTAAATGTCTGGCTTGGGCTCAGGTCATGATCTCGTGGTTTGTGGGTTCGAGCCCCGTGCTGGGCTCTGTGCTGACAGCTCGGAGCCTGGAGCCTGCTTCTAAGTCTGTGTTCCCTTCTCTATATCTGCCCCTTCCCTGCTCGTGTTCGGTCTCTCTCTCTCTCAAAAATAAATAAACATTAAAAAAAAATTAAACATAAATAAACAAAAAAAAAAAACATGAGATGCTACTTCATACCTATAGGGTCACTGTAATAATAAAAAATAAGTATTGGTGAGTCTGAAAAAAAATAGAACTCTCATACAATGTTGGTGAGAATGTAAAATGGTGTAACCACTTTGAAAAACAGTATGGCAATTTTCAAATGATAAGACATGGAGTTACCATATGCCCAGTAATATGTATATACTGGGTATAAATACCCACTAGTTTCATTTTTAGGTATATATACTTAAGGGAAATGAAAACACGTATGCACACAAAAACTTGTACATGGATGATCATACATAATAGCCAAAAAGTGGAAACAACCCAAATGTCCATCAGCTGATAAATGGATAAATGAGATATATGAATACAATTATATATCATTCAACCATAAAAAGAAGCAAAGTACTGATGTATGCTCTCGCATGGTGACCAATGTAAGTATTATACTAAGTGAAAGAAGCTAGTCACAAAGAACCGTACGTTATATCATTCCATTTTCATGAAAATTTCCATTTTCATAATAGGCAAACCTATAGAGACAGAAAGTAGAAAATTAGTGGTTGCCTAGAGCTAGAGGGTTTGAGAGGATGGAGTGTAAAATTTCTTTGAGGGTAATGAAAATGTTTTAAAATTGACGGTGGTGACAGATGCACAACTCTGCGAAAATGCTAAACGCCATTGAATTGTACACTTCACATGGGAGACTTGTATGGGCTGTGAATTGTGTCTCATGAAAGTCCTAAAAAGATACCATGCCTCTGGCTCAGTCATTCTTTCTTGGATTATTCACTCTGGAGAATGCCAACTTCTGTGTCGTGAACAGCATTTTGGGGAGGCCCATGTGGCAAGGAACTGAAGCCTCTTGCCAACAGCCATGTACATTACCTTGGAAGTGGTTGTCCCATCCCCATCAAGATTTCAACGACTGCAGCCACTGCCGATAGATTGACTGCTACCTCGTGAATCAGGACCACCCAGTGAAGCCCTCTCAGATTCCTGACCCTCAGAAACTGAAATAATAAATGTTTGTTACCTAAAAGTGCTAAGTTTTAAGATAATTTATTATACAGCAATAGATATATAAGCGCATCTAGCTCTTTAAGACAGAAATTTCTAGGGGCGCATGGGTGGCTCAGTCGGTTGAGCGTCCGACTTCAGCTCGGGTCATGATCTTGCGGTCTGTGGGTTCGAGCCCCGCGTCGGGCTCTGTGCTGACAGCTCAGAGCCTGGAGCCTGCTTGGGATTCTGTGTCTCCCTCTCTCTCTGCCCCTCCCCCACTCATGCTCTGTCTCTCTCTGTCTCAAAAATAAATAAACATTAAAAAAATTTAAAAAAAAGACAGGAATTTCTAAATTTTTACTTTTTATATTTCATAATTATGACATTCTCTGGTATATTTTGCTGCTTTCATTAAATGTATACTAGTAATGATGTCAGTCCAAAGCAAAATTTTAACAGAGCCTTATGGTTGTGGGATAGATTTTAAAAATCAACTATAGGGGCACCTGGGTGGCCCAGTCAGTTAAACATCTGGCTCTTGATTTTGGCCCAGGTCTTGATCTCATAGTTTGTGGGATGGAGTCCTGAGGCTCGCTGCTAATAGCACAGAACCTGCTTGGGATTCTCTCTCCCTCTTCTTCTGCCCCTCCCCACTTGCTCGCTTGTACATGCCCACTCTCTCAAAACTAAACATTAAAAATAGTCAATTAAATTTGTATTACATATTTTTGTTACAAAGAAGTATGATACATTGATCAATAAAAGCCAAAAAAAAAAAAAACAACATTCTAATGGGGTATAATTTAGGGGCAAGTGTTGGAATGGTAGTGTGTTCAGGGAGCAAAATTAAGAATTTGAAATTTCTTAGTGTTAATGAAAAACTTTGCGACATATTTTTTAATGGATGATTGTATCAAATCATTATGATGGATACATTGGATACATTTAAAAGAGCAATACAACAATTTTGTTGGAAAGGACCAATATCCTTTAAATGTAGAAATTATATCCTTGCAACTAATTAAGTTATGAAAAAATTTAGATGTCAATTTAAAATGCACAAGAAGCTTGTAGTTTTTTTTAATGTTTATTATTTTTTTAAATTTTTTAATGTTTATTTTTGAGAGAAAGACAGACTGTGAGCAGGGGAGGGGCAAAGAGAGAGAGGGAGACACAAAATCTGAAGTGGGCTCCAGGTTGTGAGCCATCAGCACAGAGCCTGATGCAGGGCTCGAACTTAAGAATGGGAGATCATGAACTGAGCTGAAGTCAGATGCTTAACCAACTGAGCCACCCAGGTGCCCCAATTTATTTATTTTGAGAGAGAAAGGGAGAGAGAATCCTAAGTGGGCCCACACCCAGCATGGAACTCAAACTTGGGGCTCCATCCCAGGAACCATGAGATCACAATCCGAACAGAAATCAAGAGTTGGTGGCTTAACTGACTGAGCTACCCAGGTGCCTCAAGGCCTGTAGGTTTTTAAAAATTGTTTTAGGGACAGTTTTTTTTGTTTTGTTTTGTTTTTTTAAATCTTGCTTGGAGTTCATGGTGCTTCTTCAAACTGTAGCTTGATTTAATTAATTTTGGGAAATTCTCAGCCATTTTATTTTCTAACACTGCTCCATTCTGTCTCCTCTCCTTCTAGCTACAATTACGTGTCTGTAAAACCTATTCCTCATATCCCATGTTTTTTATGCTCTTTTGTATGTTTTTCATGCTTTTGACTCTGTGTTTCAGCCTGGATACTTTTCTGCTCTATCTTCTGGTTCACTAATTCTCTTTTCAGCCATGTCTAATCCACTCTTAAATTTATCCATTGACTTGTTAGTAACAGATACTATAAATTTTGGTTCTCAAATATTTAAATTCTTGAAATTCTCTATTTTCTTTCAATTCCTCTAACTCCTTAATCATAGCTATTTTAAAACCTAGGTCCAATAACTCCATTATCTGAATCCTCTGGGATTTTTTTTTTTAATGTTTATTTTTGAGAGAGAGAGAGAGAGAAAGTGAGGGGTGGGGTGAGGCAAAGATAGAGAGGAAGACACAGAATCTGAAGCAAGTTCCAGGCTCTGAGCTGTTGGCACAGAGCCTGACTCGGGGCTCGAACTCACGAACTGTGAGATCATGACCTGAGCCGCGGTTGGATGCTAACGGACTGAGCCACCCAGGTGCCCCATGGGATTTCTATTATAGGTCTGTCTCTGAAAATGTCTCTGAGCGTGTTTTGTCTTTTCATGCTTAGCTATTTTGGGATGAATGTTTTTCTTTTAGGATTTACTTTTGCTTTTGGCAGGCAGCTCTAGGCTTAAGGCACTAGAAAGCCTAGATCACTTTAATTCAATCAAGGATTTATAAGATTCAAAGCTGGGCTTTAGAAGATTTTCACCTTGATTCCTACTGTACAGTTGTAGCCCTCCAGGACCCCACATAAAAACCTGGTACAGCTATCAGGGTTCTTCCTTTCTGGTAAGCCCTCAACCATTTTCTCCTCCCAGCCTTGTTTACTGAGAGCTCTCCTTGGCTTCTCGGCTTCTGCTTTTAGCACAGTCTCCTTGAGAGGAAAAGTGGCTCCAAATGTTAGACTCACTTTTCCTGGCTTACCCTCCTCTCCTAGGACTTGGGCCCGCAACTCCTCACGGCTTTGGCAGTCAGTCCTCTGATGCCTTCGGAGAGATTTTGAAAAAACTGCTTATCCAGCTTTTCTAGTTATTTTCAGCAGAAGAGTTGGCCCTAAGCAACTCTGCCCACCATTGCTAGAATTCGAGCCTCCTCTCCTGAATGTTTGCCTGATTTCCAATATCCTGTTGAATGCCTCCTGAATGCGTCACAGGTCCCCTGTGCTCGGTAAGAATCCACACCGAACTCTTCATTCGTCTCATCCCTCGACTCATCGCACTCAACTGGCTTTTCCTGTTGTGGCTATTTCTGTTCATGGTTTTCTAAGCTATAAATACTGTCTGTGGATCTCCTCCCTGCCTCCTAAATGTAATCGGTTACCAAGTTCTGTGCACATTACCTCCATTACTTTTCCTCCATCAGAGCCCGCGGCTCGGTTTCCTGGAATATCATCCTTGGCCCCCTCCCCGTCTCCCTCCTTAACCTCTGCAGGTTCAGTGCGGCCCCTCCCCTAACTGTCCTCTCTGCTTTCGGGACCCTCTATGCTTACGCCGCCTGACACGCCAGATTTCAGAACAGGGCGCTAAGCTATTGCCTGCTGAAAGTCCTTCAAAGGCTCCTCTTAGCCCCTGCAATTGATTCAGGAACAATCTTAACCTGGGCACTCAAGCCCTCCCTGATTTGACTGCGAAACACTTGTCTTCAGCTGTCTCCACTTCCCTTCAGGAGTGAATGCAGTCTGTCTCTCAGCTCCTACTGTTTTGACCACCCAACAGTTGTCCTGGATGGAACCCCTCACGGTCATCCTTTCCCACTATCCTCCACCCAGGGGCAGGAATCGATGCTTTCAAGGAAAAGATGAATGTGAAACTACTTCTTATGTTGTTGATATTTTGTTAGGGATGAGCATTAAACAAAAAGAGGGAGAAGGAAACTGAATGAATTGCAGGTGCTAAAATTTTAAGTTTCGTAAATGTTTTCTTCAAAACTTTCCTACATTTTCTACTTAATATAACTCTAAAAATACCTGCTTTAAGCAAATAATTACCTCTTTTTGTCATTAAAAATTTTTTTTCAACGTTTATTTATATTTGAGAGACAGAAATAGAGTATGAGTAGGGAAGGGGCAGAGACAAAGACACAGAATCCGAAGCAGGTTCCAGGCTCTGAGCTGTCCACACAGAGCCCTACTCAGGGCTTGAACTTACGAATGGTGAGATCATGACTTGAGCCGAAGTCAGACGCTTATCTGAATGAGCCACCCAGGCGCCTCATGTCATTAAAGACACATATAGTTTGTAAAAACCCACTTTCCTGACCTTTGCTGACAATCACCTCTGGTTGGTTGGTTTCCGCTTTTTTCTTTTTGGGGAGCAGGGGCAGTGAAGAATGTCTTCCTGTTGGCCACAGCTTATTTCAACAAAAACAGGGTTAACTGTGAGCACCCATTACATTTCTATTAAATGACAAAATATCCTGATACAAAACACTGAAGGAATTTTAAAGAAAACTCCTGCTCTCCTTGGCTGACAGAGGTATGTACATACAAGAGGTTGTACCCTTACTGCGGTGCCCAAGACCACCTGGGTTTCCTCTTGACCACTCCCGGGATGATGAATCCCCTCCCACACCTGGGCCTTGTTTCCCTATGAAATTCCTAGGTGATCCCTAACGAGGTTTTCAGTTCTAGAAACGTAAGTGTAGCCCTGGTAAGCCGTACTGGCTGCAAAAAGGCTTTCTAAAAGGAGATCTATTCGCTTTTCTATAAAAATACCGTGGGGTAGAAAAATCAGAATGAATTAAGTTGACTTATTTAAGTAATCTCTACACCCACGGTGGGGCTCAAACTCACCAGCCTGAGACCAAGAGTCACATGCTCCCCAGACTGAGCCAGCCCTGAATGAATTACATTTCAATCCGGCTTCTCCACGGGGGAACATGATCCAGGTTGGGTGAATGAATTAACAAAATCAAAATTTTTAATAAACCCAGTAAGCAGCTCTGAAAGTACTGAGTCCTCCCAAGGAGCCTGGGAGGGAGGCAGTGCAAGATTCTGGGTCCCATCTTCCAAAGGAGGAAACTCGGGTTCAGAAAGCTTCAGTAGTTTGCCCCTTCCGTAATCCACCGACCGTTGCCGCCCTCACTTCACCTCGCCTCCGGCTTCAGCACTAGAGTCCCCTCAGAGATGTGAGTTCAGGGTCAGGGAAGCCCCAAAGGCTAGACGGGCAAAGCTGCTTTAAGTCAAGCCACTTCCGCCTCCCTCGGGCCTGACTGGACTCACCACCCTCATGGCCTGCGCGGCGCGAGTCACGAGTTTCCATCGGAGGCCCGCCCGTCCTCCTGCTGATTGGGTAGTTCTTGAACCATTTCTGTCCTCTGATTGGTTGTTACCTCTTCGGCCCCCACCCCAACACCGCCTAGACCAACCGGATATAGGGGCAGGGTTTCCGCTTCCGCCTTCTCCCTCCCGCTTGTCGTCGGGTCGCGGTCGCCGCCACAGCTGCCGCTGCGGGGCGCGGTGTCGGTGGGTCGGTTGGCTTGTGTTTCAACGTCGGTGTTCGTGCCGTTGAACTGCCCGCCATGGCTGAACTAGATCCGTTCGGCGCCCCCGCCGGCGCCCCGGGCGGCCCCGCGTTGGGGAACGGGGTGGCCGGTGCCGGCGAAGAAGACCCGGCCGCGGCCTTCTTGGCGCAGCAGGAGAGCGAGATTGCGGGCATCGAGAACGACGAGGCCTTCGCCATCCTGGACGGCGGTGCCCCCGGGCCCCAGCCGCACGGCGAGCCGCCGGGGGGTCCGGGTGAGAGTGCGGGCGCGTTTGGGGCGGGAGGACTTGTATGGAAACTTGGCCCAGAGTGGGTCTGAGAGCTCTGTGTAACTCTTGTTTCTTGCTGAACCGGGAGGTTAAGGAAGAGTGCAAGGAGGAAACGAGACCCTGGCCCAGTCATTACCGAAACCTGGGTTCGGGGAGCGTACTCCGTCGTATGAGTGCTTGAGTGCTCCTGGACGGGGCAGAGCGAGAAAGCAAAGAAAATAGGGTGACTTGTCAGGCTGAAGAAGCCGGTTCAGCTCAGGAACTTTTCGTTGAGCGCTTGGCTGTGCTTTGAGCCTGGCCTCTGAAACCTAGCCGCATTGGCGCAGTTTGGCCAGACTTGAAGGCAAGTCTGAGCCCCCCACAGAACCAGTTATTGGGAAAGGAAGGCAGAAAAAGTGAGATCAGGTAGTGTCGTTTTTGAGATATATACAAACAAAAATGGCATTGCTGTTCAGCATTTAAGCCCTTGAGGTGTACGGAGTTGGATTATGGGGAGAAAAGGAGGCGGGAGTAGGGAACTCAAGGAAGGTGGCCTAGCCCTGGAGGAAGAAACTCCAGCCAAAGGAGGATAAGAGTTTTACCATTTATCGAAGGGATTACGGGCAGGATTTCTGGAGCTCCACTTCCTCTGGGAACAGCATTGGTAAGCAGTGTTGCCTAAGCAGAATTTAAGATTAGCCTGGACTAGCCTTCCAGAAGATGAACAGAATATCCTGCGGCCTTTTCCCAAACTCTAGCAAAAACAAAACCAGAAAACGGGCAGTAGATGCCAGTCTGACCTTTGAGTACCTTACCTGTGGGTGATGCTTGGAATTATGGTGGGAGGAAAAGATGTTGGAAGAGACCTTTCTAGTCCAATGGGGAAGTAGGAAATTAGCTAGAAGAAGTAAGACCTGGGTTTTCATTTACCTTAAAAAAAAAAAAAGAGAGAATAGGGCAGATAGGAGTGTTTGTACTACTCCAACCTTAAGGGGCCGGGCAGATAACAAATGAGAGAAACCTGCTTGGAAGGAAACACTGAGGAGTGTTGGAAACCCGAGGTTTTGGTGCACGCCAGTTATGCTCTTTCTGGAAGCATTCAGACTCAGAACTCTAAAATTACTGTGCCAGCCAAGCGGAACCATTTTTGTGAGTAGGAGTGGGGAGACTGCTTGTTTACAGACTCTTGAGTTTTTAGACTGCACCATGGTACCTCCTAAGCAAATCAGTTCCTCAGTAAAAACTTACAGGAGAACATATGATAACCCTTGAAAATGCAAATTACAGCGGGCAGGTGGGATTGAACTGTGAACTGGGCTGTGGCAGGAGGTGAAGTTGGCCGTAAGTGAATAGGTTTTTGTGGTTGGGTGGTGTTTATTAACATTTGCTGGAGAATCATAAATTTACTTTTTAGATCCTTAGTTTACTTCCCTAAAGGGCAAGTTTATAGCCGTGCCCCAAGTCCCTCTACCCTTTGATCGTACTATGTTCGGTTGCAGTCGTGTCATCGGGGGTATCGTGGGATAAGAGGTTGTCATTTCTGAAAGGCGTCGTGGCTGCCTTGGGTAGGACAGAGTTCAGAGAATCCGGACCCATAGTTAGAAAACTGTCTTGATCCAAGGATGGTGTTACTTTCGCTCACGGTTGTATCCCCAGCGCCCAGCAGGGTGTCTGGCACATAGTAGATATGCAAAGGAATGAACAAAAGTATCAGGTCTAAGAGTCCTGTATAGAAAGACAAATGTTCACGATGGGCAGTTCGGAGAGGCAGAAGGGAGCGGACAGGTCCCTGGTGCACTAAGCTCTCAGCAAAGGGAAGGAAGGGCCGGTTGCTGACTTAGTTTCTAGGAAGGACTTTGTTAGTGAATTGAGCGTTCGTGGACTTAAAGCCAGTTCCCTGACAGTGCAGTTGAGGTCAGTAATAGCGCAGTGGTCAGCACTTCCTTCGGGGACTAGAGAACTAGTTGGGCTCTGCTTTCTTCCCTTTGAGAGGCAGTCTGGTGGTTAAGATTCTGTGCTGTCCCAGACTGCGCTTGAGCGGGAGCTTAACTTGTGGTCTCGGGCAACTTCCATAACCACCACTGCCCCGCCTAAGAGTTTTCCTCTGTGAAAAGTACAGATCTACAGAGTTGATAGGATTACATGAGTACCTGTGAAGTGCTCACACACTTGGTATATCACTGCCACAGTTACCTGGTTATACTCTTATTTCTTGGGAGTTTTGGGGGGGGGGCAGGGAGAGGCGTTACCAGGCCTGTAGGCCTTGGGGTGTGCTGAGGAAACAGATTTTAGGAGGGAGCCCTGTATCAGATGTGTTACTATACAGAAGTATATAGGCAGGAGGCTCTAACAGATTGAGGAAAGAGGAACATACTTAACCTCGCCCCAGCCTTGGGGAGAACTCCCGTGAGGGATGGGAACAGGCACAACCCTGAGGCCCTGAGCCTTGGTTGGATGACTCCCTCGGTTCTTAGGAGGTCTGGAGAAGAGAGGCCAGTTCAGAGGGAGGAGGCAACCAGCCGAGTGAGCTGGCTTAGACACTAAAGAGCACGTAGTTAGGAAAGAGGCAGCACTGCAGTCTAGAGCTCTGGGAAAGCCCTCATCAGGAGGGCTCAGGAGGGAGGAGAAAGGGTGCTTGAGGAGCTACTAAGAGAGTATGGCAGTGAGGCAATATTTGTTGTTTCTGACAAGTCTGTCCTTAGAGAAGGAGGGAGAGAGGCACAGGAATTAAAGTTTCCTGGAGGAGGAGAGTTACTTTCTTGGTAGCAGTGGTGGAGAGAATTCAGGGAACTCTGCATGAAAATTAGCAGTACTGCAGACTTAATGTGCCAGCTTCTCTAGTTTCAGATCCATGCAGTGAGTGCAGGCTAAGTAGCGGCCTCCTACTCCAGGTAAGAACTGATGGTCAGGGAGGTTAAGCAGTGTTCCTAAGATAGCAGGCTAATACATGTCTCCCCTGCAACTGGAGCCCATGCGTGCTTGACCCCCAGTGCTTGGGGAATGTGGGAAGTTGAAGGTGGGTTTGGGACAAAGTATCCTTCCTGGAAACTAACCCTGGCCCTTGTTTCTCTCTGGAGTTCCTGAGATGCCTAGAAAGTTTCCTTCTGGAGCATCAGGTTACTTAGTTATCCCAGTAAATCAAGGCCCTGGATGTCCTCTGTGCACGTCTTTGTAGCAGTAGGCGAGTTTTTGACTTGGACCAGCTGAATGTCAGGACAGTAGCGCAGTAACTAATAAGAGCTCAAAGCACTTGCCCAGTGGGTTTGAATGAGTCTTCAGACCTAAAGGACAGGCAGCATGTGACTTAGGAGGAGGTATGGGGTGACAGTTGCTTCTAGTTTTGTGTATGGAGTAGTGATCAAAGTCTCTTCCTGTTGGGAATGGCCCTGGGCTAGAATCTATTAACTGGACAGTTGGTGTGTGAATTGTAATATATTAACCAGAATTTAGGCTTAGGCCTGGCCATACTAGCTATTATAAGCTCTAGGAGTCCAAATTATCTCACTCTGTCTTACAAAAAATAGATTCCAGGTGGATTAAAGAGAGGCATTTTTGTTTGTTTAGTACCAGAAGAAAAGCGACTATCTCAGAGTATAAAAGTCCTTCAGCATAAAAGCAGATAGAGAAATCCTAAAGGAAAAATGGATAGTGTCCGTGTACAAACTAAGTAGCTCTGGGTGTTAAATCATAGAAGGTGACAGTGGGAAAAATAATTGTAATAAGAGGACAAATAATACAAAGTGAATATTTAGAGATCAGAAGATAGAAAAATGGGCAAAATTCTCAGTTCATTAAGGAAGAAAATCAAACATCAGAAATATGATTACCTCCCAAGAAATAAGGTGGCAAAAAGTCTGAGAAATGGGGCAGTTGTGTCCTCATGGTAGTAACAGATATAGACTAAAAGGGGTCAGGTGATCGGCGTTTAGCTAAAATGTGTGTCCTGGGGCACCTGGGTGGCTTAGTCCATTAAGCATCTGACTCTTGATCTCGGCTCAGGTCATGATCTCACAGTTTTGTGAGTTCAAGCCCCACGCTGGGCTCTGCACTGACCGTGTGGAGCCTGCTTGGAATTCTCTCGCTCTCTGCCCTTCCCCCACTTGTACTCTCTCTTTCTCAAAATAAACATTAAAAAAAAATGTAAATGTACATCCTGTGACCAGCAGTTCTATATACATATTTTAAGTTTATTCATTTATTTTGAAAGAGAAAGAGAATCTCAAGCAGACTTGAGCCGTGCAGCTCTTGATTTGGGCTCGGGTCATGGTCTCAGAGCTTCATGGGATCAAGCCCCTGTGTCAGCCTCCCTGCTGAGCTTGGAGCCTACTTAAGATTCTCTCTCTTTCTCTCCCCCCACCCCCCTTCCCCACTTGCACACTCCCTGTAAAAGAAAATGGAGAAGAAAAATCAAGCTTTATTAAAAAAAAAAAAGGTAGGAGAAATATATTAAAATAAGCAAGAACTATAACCAGCAATTGAAACACAGATCAGAACCCGTGGGAGCAGATCCTGCTGTTTTGTATTCACGTATCAGGTCATCAGATGATCTTTCCTCTGGCTTCCTGACCTGCACGGGTACTGCAACACTTCTTAAAGGCTGATTATCTCGTAAAAATGCATTTATTATTATTTCTTACATACCTTAAAAAAGAAGAAAGAAATACAGGCGTTAATTACTTGCCCCTTCAAGAACATCTTATTCATCTTTCAGGGAAACCTGCACCTATTTTCAGGTCATTCGTGAAGTGCTGATACATCTAGGTTTATTGTCAGGATTAAAAATTAATGTATATAAAATGTTGGACCTGGTGCCTTGAACCTTGGAAACAATAGTAGGTACTTTCATACTTAAAACATTGAGCATTTAGGGACATAGATGTATGAGTTCCAAGAAGGCATATGTTGTAGGAACCGAGTTTCACTGAAAGCAGTTGACGTACGTGCAGTACATAAAGGATAGAAGCCAGTGGGCTGAGCGGTGAAATTATATAGCATTTTCTTCTGTCTCTCTTCCTTTTTTTTTTTTTTTTAAGTGTTTTAGTATCAGGGAGATGTGCTGGGGAAATGATGTATAAAAGTTTTCAATATTCCCAAAGCCAAGAGTAATTGGGAGAAGCAAGAGAACCAGAAGAATGGATAAAATGTTGGGGTTGGTTTGGAAAATGGGCAGTTCAAGTTGGGTTTAATTAGGAATAAGAAGAGCAGAAGAGTGGTTTAATGAAACCTTTGCCCATTAGAGGGATAGGATGGGGATAGGATGAGGCTGAGTGAGCCCGGCCCTGGGCCTCAAGGACAGCTGTGATGTTTCCATAGAGAGCCTTCCCAGGGCCTGGCGGTGGTGGCCCACACTAACTGCTTGCTCGGCGTTACTTTTACTACGTGTGTTCTTGTGTCTCTTAGGTTCATCTCTCATCTTCCCTCTCTCGCCCCAGGCAAGGAGATGGTCATTGTAGTTTGAAAAGGGTGGACACATAATAGAAGTCCTACATAGTAGGTAGTAGTGTGGGTCAACCAGCAGCTGCAGAGCGCAGAATGTGTGGGCGGAAGCTAAATCTTTATGGTGCCTGGATCAAGGCTTTCGAAGGAAGGCAGAGCAGCCAGTCTGGAGGGATGGCACTCAGTCTGTAGACTACCTCTTAGTGACTGCTTTTGGGTCAGGACGCAGGCTTATCAGGCTGATCTTTGAACTGAATTCGTGAACTACAGAATGGGTTTAAAAAAAAGAAAAAAAACTGGGACCGGGATCCGGGCAGATAGAGCAGAGCATGCTGTGTGGAAAGGCCATCCTCTCAGGCAGACCCAGTGTTCCAGATCTTCTGTCCTCATCCCATCCCTTTTGCCCTCATCCCAAAACCTGCACGGCCCAGTTTTGTGGAATTTTCTGACTTAGGACATACTTGGGTTTTAAATATGTTTAGCTTGTGGACCACCATTTTGTTTTGTTTTTAATTTTTTTTTTTTTTAATGTTTCCTTGCTTGCTTGCTTATTTATTTAGAGAACAGTCACACAGACCCTGACGTGGGGCTCCATCTCACAAACCATGAGATCATGACCTGAGCTGAGATCAAGGGTCTGATGTTTAACTGACCGAGCCACCTAGGCGCCCTTGGACCACCATTTTGTACCATATGGATTGATAGGCTCTAGGTCTTACTTAAAAAGACATTTTTTGCATTTCTCAGATGGACTTTCTCATTTAGCTCATGAATAATTAATTGTGCCAGTAAGACTGGATTGTACACCATACTTTGAGTTGTTTGTACCTTGTGTCCTTGAAAACACTGAGTTAATTTGGTATGCCCGAATCTTACTATCCCAGGCTAATTCCAGGTAGTCTGGAGGAATTAGCAAGAAGTCAAGTGTAGACCCTTAGGTCTCTACAGGCACAGGATGGAGAGGCCTGCCCTCCAAGAAAACATCTTGGCTTGAACATGAAGCTACGTGTCACTGCTCACTGAATGATTCTAGGTCCCACTTTGCCTTCTCCAGAACTTTCATAGAGAGACATTGTTGCTGTAGGAGATTGTTCTGCTGGGTGTCCATGTTTCTCTTTCTAGGCCAGAAGCTGGAAAGGTTTTGACCTAGGGGCTTGGTACAGATTTATCCACATTTTGGTGAAGTAATTTTTGTATAAGTACATCTTGGTTACATTAAACAGGAAGTCATTTGCTCTGTCTAGTGCCTAACGAGGGATAGTATTAGTATAACGTACAGTACCTGCAGCATATAGTGTTGTGTTACATGCTACAGTGCTGTCGCCCAGCATTCAACTAGCTCCGACTGATAGACTGACTTTTATGTCTTGCAGATGCTGTTGATGGAGTGATGAATGGTGAATACTACCAGGTACAGAGTACTCTGATTATGTCGAATGATAGTGGTCAAGTCTTCCTTTCCTCTGATTTGAAATCTAGAAAGGACCCCACTCTTTAACTTTCCTAGATGTATTAGTATTGGGCACGTTACCTGCTAGAATGGAAGAGTTGGAGAGAAGTGACACTGATAGAGCATTCTTCTTAAGTGTTACTGACCTGGCCCTAGTGTTACCGATTTTATTTCCCAGAAATGAGCCTTCATGATGATGATGGCCGCAGTGGCTAAACACTATGCGCCATGTACTGTGTCAAGCACCGTTTCTACTTAATCTTTAATTCTCTCAACAACCCGAGGGACCTGTACTATTGTTATTCCTGTTTTACAGATGAATAAACTGAGGCACAGAGTAGTCGGAAAGTAATAAAGCTGGTATGTGGTGGGGCCAGCATTTGAACCTTTGAGACAATATTGGGGGGCGGGGGGCGGCTGGAAGTGGTGGTTACTACCATTATTTTACCTCTTTCTCACTAAGCTTTCAGTTGCTAGCCCAGCTTGGATTCCCTGAAAAACAGAAGTCTTAGTAGTTTATGTAATCGAAGTGTCCTTGGGCCCGGATGATGGCTCTGGTTGCTGAGTGCATTTTTGTGCTCTAGCTTTTTTCATCGTGCTCAGATGCTGGTCAAATGGCACACTGGGCTTCACACACGCAGGTCCTATTGTCTAGAACAAGTGGAGGTTTCTCCTCTTCTCCCAACCACCCAACAAAAGTCCTGCGTCCTTCTGGACCAAGTGGAAGTAGCCCCTATAGCCTGGGGGAAGAGCATGATGCTTTGCTTATGCCTGGGTTTCTGCCTGTCCCTCAACCAATTAAATGACAAGTAGGATGTTAGTCTAATTGGTTTAAACCAAGCATGGACTAATTTTGTTGGAAACTTTCAGATAGTAAACATTTTAAGCTTTGTCATGAAGGTCTCTGTCAAACTACTCTTGCTGTACTGTGAAAGCATCCATAGACAGAACATAAATGAATGGGCGTGGCTTTGTTCCAGTAGAATTTAATTACAAAAACAGGTGACTGGCGTGGAGTCTAGTTTCCAATCCCTGGTTTAGAGCTCACTCCTTAGAGTGAGACACACAGGGTTCAGATTCTGGCTCTGTCCCTTACTCCGCTGTGAACTGGACGTATCCGGTCTATGTCTCAGTTAGCTCCCCAACTGTGAAATGGGAAGAAAAACTTTGCCTTGTGAGTTGCTTGGGAGATAAAGCTTTTATGTGTCTGACACATGGAAAGTGTTAAGTTTTTTGTTTTTGTTTTTTTTAGTTCCTAATATTTTAAGTAATTCCCCTTTCATCTTTTATGATCTGGTTAGGTTAAACTGGAATTTACTCCCTAGTTCAACAGGTGAAAAAATCTAAAACATAAATCTCTTAAAGTTAAATTCTGTCTGAGTCTTTCTCAGTGTCTCAGCTGGCAGACCTTAGTCACCATAAAGGAGAATCTGCCCCCCCACCCCCTCCACACTTGTGACTCATATTTGCTTGCCTTTTTATTCCTTCCTTTGGTGAGACTGTAGTGACTGCACATTTTCTTTTGGACTCCGTTTTACCCAGAATTCTCATATTCGGGTTAGGTGGCATTAAGTGATCTTTTTCCTGCATTGTATCATGGCATTTAGAAGTCTGAGGTTTTAGGCCTTGCTGGGCTGTGTATTTACCTTTATTACTCTGAAGATCTCACTCACGGCTGTGTGTCAAGTGAGGAAACAAAAACTGGTAACACTGTTTCCTAGGAAGTCCGTGAGTCCCTTACCGCCTCCTCCCTGTTCCTCTCCCACTGTGTCCCGTTCAGTAACAGGTAGGACAACAACCACTCTCCCTCCCTTGTGGATTGTCAGGATGATGTACAGTAATGTGGAGAGCTCCCTGTCAGCATGTGAGGTTGTGTTGTTGCTTTTAAGGTAATCCTTTAACATTTTACAGCCGCCGTCAGTGCTGTACGTAACCAGGGGTTCTACCATGGGTGAAGCGCATTTCAGGAGGGAATGTTTAATACTGATGGAGCACAACTGTGTTTTGTGTTAAGGAGAGTAATGGCCCAACAGACAGTTATGCAGCTATTTCACAAGTGGATCGATTGCAGTCAGAGCCTGAAAGTATCCGTAAGTGGAGAGAAGAGCAAACGGAACGCTTGGAAGCCCTTGGTAAGGAATCCCTTCATGTCTTTGGGTGTCTGTTTTCAGTGTAACAGTTGACCTTGTCTCTTACTCCTTTTTAAGTAGGAATTAGCCATAATGTCTTCTAGTATTTGGGAAGATATCTTTCTCAACCTGAAGGTCCCAAGGCCACACACCTTGTGGAGATGCTTGGTCACAGGCCACTGCCTGAGGATTAGGGCAGCCCAGGGAGTCGCCACCAAGTGCATCCTCTCAGGAAGAGCAGAGCGGTGCTGGGGGAGAAAACCCTGAGCTTGGAGTGAAAGACTAGGTTCAAGGCCCAGCCTTCGCTCTTACCAGCTGTGGGCACTTGGTTGCTCAAACCTTGCAGTGTCTGTTACTTCATCTGTGGGATAAGATCAGTGTTCCCAACCCCAAGGGTAGTCTGGGATGGTATTTATGGAGGGTATTATGTAAACTTGAAGGTATCCTGTCCAGATAAGAGACTTCAGAGTCCATTTATCATTTGAAGGCTGAATTTAAGGTAACACTTTGAAGAGGAAAATGTAAATTTGAGGAAACGTGTACAGTTTAGTTTTCCTAGTCTAGTATCTCTGTAAGGTAGGATTTTACATTTTTGTAGGCGAGGAATGGGAGAAGCCCAGAATGAGTTTTTGAATCGCTAAGCTAAGAAGTGGTAAAGTTAGAATTCAGCTGAAGTCTGTCCCTGCTTCATGGTCCAGACCCATCTGCCCCTTTAGTCACGTTGCATTAGTGTACACCATCCCACCAGGCAGGCCCAGCCCAAGTTCAGTGCCAGCTGGCCTGGCCGTTGGTGAAGAGCTATGTGTGGAGTGTCGCTTTTGGCGAGGATTGGGAGGCTTGGCTTCTGTGCTCGTGAGTTGGAGAGGATGGCACAGTGTGGACATAAAGCCACGGGATAGTCTTCTCAACTTTTTAGTATAGTTTCAAACAGAATAGTTAAAAGAAGAGTAAAACGAACTTGCGTGTACCCCACAGATTCAGTAGTTAACATTTTGCCACATTGAGTTCTCTTTATATAAGTGAAGGACGTGTGTGCGCGTGTATACGTGTTACACAGACGTGTTTCTGATCCTCTTGCAGATACAGCCCATATTTCATGCCTGAATTCTGTGTATCTGGAAATAACGATGTTCTTCTGCATATCCACAATGTCAGCATTATTCCTTCTTGGGAACCTTGACTTTGTAAAAACTCGAGTCCTTTTTTTCAGATGAGGTAGCTGACACCTGGAAGTAGAACCAAGTCTGTTATTTCTCCAGCCCAGTTATTTGGCTTTCAGATCAAAGGGCACACTTCTGTTCGAACCTTTATACGTTATCTCTGCTGTCCGGTATAGTAGCCGCTAGCGACATGCTGCTGTTAAGCTCTTGAAATGTGACCAGTGTGACTGAGCAATTGAATTTTAATTAAATTTTAGTAAATGCCACATGTGGCTAGTAGCTCCTGTATTGGATAGAATGAAAATTGTCTTCGTGGTGCCAGCAACCTTGGTCCTTCTGGTTCCTCTGAGCAGGCTGAGAGGCAAGACTTAGCTGGCATTAGTATTTTTCATGTTTCAGAACCCAACTTTGATCTTTTCCCTTTTTTCGAAGCTTAGCAAAGTTGTCTTCCATGGAGGTAGTACGCTTTTGATGTCTGGAAGAATTGCATTTTTTCAGTTACCAGATTAGGCACTTTGGGAAGTTCGGTGAAATGTTTCTTTCTTGAGATGCTTTTATGAAGGAAATCAAACATGTGGCTTTGCGACTGAATTAAATTGGTCTGTGAACCTTAGGTGTTTTTTCAGTTTCGTCTTTTTTCCTTACAAGAACTGTGAGAAAGCACAGATGCTAAAAATAGAGAAGCCACGTCAGTCGTTTTCAGTTTAGCTGTTGGCTGGGTCCTCAAATAATGTTCTTTTCCACCTGTAATAGGGATCGCCAGAGAGGACAGCCGTCCGTGTGCCCTGCCCCCAAGGGACTCTTCATCCTTCCCTCCCTGTTCTGCCCAGATGCAGAGATTGTGTTACAGCTCAGCTCTCTGCCGTGTTGAACTAAGCATTTAAGAAGTCTGAATTCTTCTTGCCACTGTCCCTTCACAAGTCTGTAAAAGCAAGGAGATGATCTAAAGAGGCGGTTTTAGGCAGGAACTACAATGTGCAGATGATCATAATTCTCATTTAATTTTACAGAGAAAGTTCTGAGCTATTTTGTTCCTAGTATATAAGAACTTGAAAAAAATCATCATTAGACTACACACAAGGAAAGTACTCTGAGATCAGAAAGTAATGTTTTGGAAGTGATTTCACCACTCTTGAAAAGGAGACCTTCTGTTTTAACCTTGGCATGCTTCGGTTTCTCGTCCACACGCACTGCCAGTGCCCAGCATCGCCCACCGCGTCGCAGCGTCCTCCGTTGCACTTGCGCAACAGGCTAATGGGTTCCTGATAATCCGAAACTTTTATTGGAGAGTTTCTAGTAGTTACAGACACAGCCTTTTCTGTAGGTTGTTACTGTAAGACATTCTTGCAGAGGCCCTAAAAATGCCCCCAAATGCTCAGTTTCTTCCCTTCAGGGGGTTGCCACCATCGCTGCTTTGTAACTTCCTCGAGGATGCTACTTACAGTTTGGGCTCCGGCTCCGCACTGTCCAAACTCTTGTCTGGAGCACTGGTGAGCACCTTCTAGTCGCATCTTGTGATTCTTTCTAGGCTTGCTTTCCTTTCCATCCTTCCCTTTGGAGGCAGCTTAATGAAGTAAAAATGTATAAGCCTTAAGAGTCAGATCTGGGTTTGAACTTTCGATCTGGCACTGACTTTAACCTTTAGGAAAGGTTACTCAAACTTTCTGAGCTATAGTTGGTCTCCCTGCTGAGCATGGGTCTAGAGTTTACCTTCTTGGGATTGTTGTAAAGCTTAAATGAGAGGTCTACTATAAAACACCTGCGATGGGCGCCTGGGTGCCTCAGTCGGTTAAGCATCCAACTTTGGCCCAGGTCATGATCTCGGGATTGTGAGTTCAAGCCCCACATTGGGGGCTGCGCTGATGATGCAGAGTCTGCTTGGGATTCTCTCTTTGTCTCTCTCTGCCCCTTCCTTACTTGTGTGTGTGTGCTTGCTCTCTACTCTCCCAAAAATAAACTTAAAAAATTTTTTTTAATAAAAACACTTACCAGAGAGGATTTCCTTAAGAACATGTTTAAAGTGAACTCTCGGGGTAACTTCAGATGTCAGCTGCAGCGGTAGCTATAACCTGCATTTCTGTCTCCTGCTGTCTACTGACTTGGTCGTTTTAGCTAAATGTCTTAGGGAATACTCAGTTCTGAGAAACTTAATGTTGGAGAATCCAGTCTCTGGCAAACCTGCGAAGTTTGCATCTTCTGATTTCTCGAGCCTTTTGGATAACTGTTAGTGATCCCCTACACCTCAGCCCCCTGTAGCCCTCCATTGGAGTTTCTTTTTTGTTCTGTCTTAGCCCTGCCACAACTCATGCTGCAGTCCAAGCAGGAATAGCTGTTTTGTGGTGCCCCTCAACTCTTACCATCTATATTCTGTTACCTGATTCCTGAATCCTCTCTACCTCTAGTAATGTTAATAGCTCCCTGCTTTATAGAAGGGCTTCTACCATTTTTAGTTGAGAGTGCCCACCTTATGTTTTATAAAACCATTAACTGTCAAGCCTGGGGTGCTAAATGTAGTTTCAGATAACATTTTGTTAGATTATTTAATATTAATAGTCTACCCTGAAGTGATAGTGGCAGCATTATTAAAGAATGATAGAGAAATGCTTTTTCCCTGGTTGGTACCTCCAAAGACTTTATTAAATCAGTATTCCTCCCCTTCCCCACCCCCAAAAGAAACCCCAAAATTAGTGAACCCACTAAGACGTCAGTGGATTGAGATAAAATGTGAAATGCCTTGGATGGAATCCCTGAGATCGGAGACTGAAGGCACAAAGAGGGAAAACCGAATTTTGTCTTCCCTGCTGCCTCGGCTCCCTCCAGCGCACGGCAGTGTAGTAAGACCAAGAGAAATTTATGGAGCAGACTCTGATTTGCGTTTTGCCTTATCTTATTTCTTTTCCCTCCCTTCAAAGATGCCAATTCTCGGAAGCAAGAAGCAGAGTGGAAAGAAAAAGCAATAAAGGAGCTAGAAGAGTGGTATGCGAGGCAGGACGAGCAGCTACAGAAAACGAAAGCAAACAACAGGTCAGTCCCCGGCGCTGCCGGCACTGCTTGCTTTCCAGGATGGAACAGACTCCTTTCCAGCAGCCAGTGCAGTTCTCACGCGCCGCCTCTTCTACTGTGAGATGTATTTGCAGGTTTTGAAAAAAGTACTTGAAACATAAAGGTGGCAAGTCTCTTGGGCCTTAGGAGCTTAATCCAGCCTGTTCTTTTAGCCTTCCCAGTTATAGTGAATTGAGTTCTTCAACTCAGAGTTTGGTTAGTATGTATTGCTTGGAACCGGATGAAGCAGCCAAAGGGAAAAGTCTTGTGTAAACATAACCCGGAAATGAAGGGCCGCGTTCATGAATATACTGAGATCTCGGTACTTGAATATACCGAGATCTCGGTACTTCGGAGATTATAGACTGGGTCAGGTTGCGTCCCTTAAGTACATCCCTGCTCTCTGAAAGCTGCTCTGCAGAGGGGCCCATTAGCAGGGGTATGTGCTTTGTAATTAGGTACCCAGGGGTGTTCCAACACGGTGACTTCAGAGCGTATGGTCCTCCGGGGACATCTGAGAAAATCTTAAGTTGACCTTTTTAAAGTGCTCTTCAGAGTGTCCTCCCTGAAGGGCCAGCGGTCGCAGGAGGAAGCTAAGCTCCTCCCCCTCTCCCCACTGAGCAGCGGCTGTGGTCTCTGCACTCCCAGTCTGCTCGGAAGTGGCTCGGAGAAAGGTGGAGGTGGCGCTGCTGGCCTTGACGTAGGCCAGTGGCTCGCCTTCCCTGCGGCATCCCGAACCCAGCGCTCACCCAGCCACTTCACTACCTCAGTGGAAAGACAGGCTAGACCGAGCCTGGGGCTACTTGTAATTTTAAGGGTAAAGAGCCTGATGAGGCTCCTGCCCTCAGACGCAGAAGTTGGTTGAAGTGCTCTGGTCGTGGGCAGCTCCTTGCTGGACCTGTGTCAGGGAGAGGGAGTGGGCCTCTTTGCCAGCCAGCCCGTGCCGTCGTGGGGCACCTACAGCAGAACAAACAGACTGTTCTGTGCGGCAGACTTCAGCTTCCTGTGTCTCGTTGGCCAGAGTTGTCCCTTGTGAGACGGGAGCCTTGTCCTGGCCCCCTTTCTATGGGGATGTATTTTCTAGGACTGCTTCTCAGGTTCCAGTGAGTTCTGTGATCAGTACGGTGGGGACCGCCCTCTGGGCTTCACGTCGTGTTGCTCAGGGGAGCATTATTAGCTGCCAGGGCTTCTCCTGAGCTTGTGGTCGTTTTGAAGCGCTGACAGGTCCAGGCTGCTTTATTCTGTGCTCCTTCAAGAGGATTTACCCCAGATAGGAGTTGAGATCTCTAAAGGGAAATGAGCGAGTGCTTGGTGCAGGCAGCGTGTGAGGCCCCATTTCCCCTAGCAGGTTGCCCAGGAGTCCGTCTGCCCTGAAGTACTGGGTAAAACCAGGCCGCCCCTCCCTCTTCCGGATCCCTGATATGTAAACAAGTTGACATCAGAGTCTCAGACTTAAATTATTATGGTGGGAATAGGCTTCTAATTGCAGAAATTTTTTCAGGCCAGTTTTGCTGAGCTGTAGCCCTTCTGGAAAGAGAGTGGCTGTTTGGATACAGCAGGTGTCCTCAGAGTGAGTAAGCACACCTGTTTCTAGGAGCTCAGTTTCAAAGGTTCAGTCCTTCCAGGCACTGGTTTAGGGCTTGGGTACCTTTCGTAGAATTGTACAGTGTCCGGTTGGATGGTGGCATAGGTGAACTTGCCGTGTTCCAGAGCAAGGAAGAGACTTAAACTCACTACTTTTGGAGCATGTAGAGCTGTTCCAGAACCAGGTCACATGACTTAGAGTCAGCCCTGTGCCTCTGAGTTACTGCGTGTGTCAAACTAGAAGCACACGGCCCATCGTCACCAGGGTTCCAGGATCGAAAGGATGGTTTTTACACTTTATTCCATTTATTCTTCACGGACTGGAATGGGAGCCATTTAGAGTCTCGGTGGAGGCCTTCTTCCAATGGCACACACCCTCTCTCGGGGATTGTGACGTTGCTGACCACTCTCCCTCCACGTTCGACTCTAAACAGCGTCCCGTGGGACTGAAGGAGTTAAGTCCCATTTCCGTATGTAAAGGAACTGTGTTAATAGGTAGATAGTGAACATTTTGAGAAAATGAAGAGTGCTCATCTCAAGCCTGTGCCCTTCTCTCCGGATGACTTTTGTGGCAGCTGGGTGTTTAAGGGGGACCACAAGGTTAAGGTAGAGTAGCTCTAAAGAAATACCGGGGTAGCGAGGGCCTGTGTTTATGAGTGTATCATCAGGCTCCCCACTTCTAGGTGCCCCAAACTGAAACCTAAGAGCACACCTGTGCCAGGCCCGGTGCTGGGCGGATGACCGCAGGTCTCGCCTTCGCAGCCTCTGGAGTCTGGTGTCAGTCCTCAGATGGCATCTCCCTCCTTTTATCCCAACTCACGGTGCAGATGCCACTGCACAAGGGCCATCAATCATTTGTGACAGCCTGTAGGAAAAAATTCCTTCTCCATGGGAGTCGGCCGGTCAGGACAGTGTTTACTTAAGACCAGCCACAGACCCTTTGGGGAATCCATGATTCTCCGTGATGGCGAACATTTTTTCCATGCCCCTTTGGGGCTACTGATTTGTCTCCTACTGAGCACCCTGTGATCAGGCCTCCCCCACCCCTTTCCCACAGGCTTCCTCTGTCCGACTGGCGCAGGACAAACGGGCCACTTAGGTTAGGATTTTTCATTTGTCCTCTTTGTCTGTAACCCAACCCCCCTGGGGCTCTGCTGTCCCTGACACAGTCTAGTCTTGGGGCTAACTGTGAAGGAGCAGACGCCCGACATGCAAGCTTTTGTTGTCTTAGTGATGCCTCCGCTGGAGTCACTGAACCTTTGTTTTCTCCCAGTAGGAGCAGGCACAAGCTGAAGTTGATTAGGTTTAGCTCTTTGTGTAAACTAAAAGGATTATGGGTTTACAAGCTAGCCTGCCTTTCCTTTCCCACCCACTCGTTCTGCCCACAAACAACTCTGTTTTCCTGCTGGCTCACTTAGAGTTACAATCAGCCTGTTCTTTCTGCTTTCTTGAAATTTCCACAAAACAGGCTGTGGGTGAGTCTAAAAATAAGCCGAAATAAAATTACTAGAATTTCCCTTTAAATAAGTGAGCCTAGGTTACTTCAAAATGTCCCTTCCACTCCTGAGCCCCACAACCAGCCTGGCACAGGCCAGGGTTAGACTCCTGCAGGGACGTTCCCGGCCTGCCCACAGTGGATGGGGCGGGCTGTCGGGCCCAGGGATTCCGCCTGGGGCAACAGTGTAAATAATAAATAAGCCAGCCTTTCCCCAGGGGTGTAAACTCCTCCCCCCAGCATGCCCCCCTTTTCTTTCTGTCCCAGAGCCCCGCCACTTATACCCAGAATGGATCAAAGTGAGAGGGGAAGTGAAGTTGGGGTTTCTGGACTACACCGTGTGACGGCAGCCAACTCTGGCTGAGCTTATTCTGGGCCACACCGGAAGACCGTGCCAGAGCCAGGACCTCCGGCTGCAGTCCTTTCCACCAGACCACTTATGTCTGGCAACTTTTTCCACATCTGGCCCCAGGATAGTGAAGATTGATCGCATTCAGCCAGGGTAGTTTGGAAGCAGTAGTTGGATAATCCACGGGAAAAGTGGCTTTGGGGCCTAGCGTGATCAGTGTCCGGCGGTGTTGGTGCCAGTGAGACTCACCGAGGCTGACAGGAAGGCGGCGTGGCTCCCCGGTCACCCAGCAGCTGGGAAGCAGCCTTACTGTACAGTGCAGAGAGCCAGGCAGGCCTGCTTCTGCGTTCTGCTGCCCGGGGTTGAGCAGGTTGCTTCGTCTCTAGACCTCCCATTACCTGATCTGTAAAGCCTTGGAGAGAACACGTCCTAGCTTTCTGCTAGGTTGTTGGGGTGGAGGATCGGATCGAATGGACTCGGACTCTCTCAAAGGGCTTCCCTGGAAGCGGGTGCTGAGAAAGGCTCGCTGTTGCCAGGAGCAGGTGGGGAAGGAGTTGGCGGGGCTCCCTTGGGAGAACCCGCCCCTGGGGAAGGCCAGCGGGGAGCCTTGCCTGCTGGTCTCCAGTGCTTGAAGCCTCGCTGGGTGAGGACGGAGCCTGGGGAGCGGCGCCCCGGAGCACAGTCATGCCTCTACTGTGGATTTGAGATGTTTCTGCTTCTCAATGTTCTCTCTTTTTTCCTGCCTGCTTGCCTGCCTTTGGACCTCTTGCTGTCTAGGGTGGCAGATGAAGCTTTCTACAAACAACCCTTCGCTGACGTGATTGGTTATGTGTATGTTGCAAAACTAATTCCTTTTCTTGTTTTGATTCTACTTTTTGTTTAGAGTTAATGTTCCTGTTATGTCACAAGTTGCTTTGCTTTCTGAATTATTTCAGATTGGCACTCTGGGGACTGCCTAAGAGTTACAAGGTTGGGGTATGACCCATCGATTGTCTTCAAGAATCGTGACTCCCTTTAACTCCGATAGCCCTTTTTCACATCCGGGGTTTTGGAGGGAAGGAAGCAGATGCCCTTATAAAATGTGGGTCATTTGTGACCTTGTCTTGGGAAGGCTGTGGGACGGGGGGGTGAGCTCTAACCTCATTCTGCCACCACTGCTGCCTCCCTGCCCCAGGGGGGGGGCGGGGGGGTGGCGCGGGTGGGAGGGGCAGTATTTTCTACAGTTTAGTTCTTTAGAAGAACATGTGGGGTTGGTTGTTTCTCCCTTGGGGCAGAAGAGTCCAGACCAGAGGAGATTGTCTCATTGGGTAAGGGAGGAGAGCTGTAATTACTGCTCTATGGTTTTCTATGTCAGAAATTGTTCAGTGGCCAGCTTCTGCTGCCCTATTCCCCTCATCTGGCACAAAGAGGCCCCAGCTTTTTAAGGTCAAGATAGCCAAAGCTGTCTGCTATGGGCCACTGTGGTTTCTTCCTCCAAAGAAAACTACATCTTCTCTGGAAAAATACTTAAGCATTCTTGTTTTCAAAGCAGTATTGCTGTTTCCTCAAGAGTTAGGACTAGATTTTGATACAAGGGGGATGAGAGTAGAAGGGCGGATGGACAATAGGATCATGGCCGTAGAGCCTCTTAGGGCCTGGGACCTTGACCTGTTCATCCCTTCAGAATACAGAACGGGGTTCCCTGGGTCCCCAGATGCATTTGCAATGAGATTTGTGAAATGCTGGACTTACAGGTGCTGTTGGATTTATTTTTTGCACATTCTCTCTGGAGTAGAAATGGAGACTGGAAAGGTCGAGTCTGGGTTTGCTGGGCAGCAGGGTGGCCCAGCAAAGCCAGCTGCACGTTCCCAAGTGTAGCTAGAGTGGCAAGGGCATGTCTAGCTTACTGACCATCTGCATTGAGCTCATTCTCATTTTCTGTATCTGACCTAAAGTTTCTCTCCTTGTTTCTTTTCTTCTCTTCACCTTTAAGCACAAACATAAACCATCCTTGCTACAGCCTAGAACAGTTAAGTAAACCTTTCTCACTGCCCCTAACTGTGTGTGCCATGAAGTCGCAGTGTTGTAGTGGCTCTGGGCTTCAGCAGTGTCTGCCACGGCCATCCCTGTGAGAGTGCCACCCCTCCGTCCCCACAGACCAGTCATCTCCATTGCTTTTGCTTTGCCCGTGATGCTTGTCGGAGTAGATGAATATAGTGTGTCTTCCCTCCTCCTTCCACTGTCCTTTCAGGATGTAGCTCCCACCAGTTCCCAGCTGGGGGGTGGGCCGACCTTGACGTGAAAGAACGTTGGAGCAGCATCCTACCAAAAAGCAAGTGACACGGATTGGCTGTTCAGCCATCAGATGCCCACCCCTTCCAGAGAGTGTCCTGAGTGGCCCAGGGCACCCGGCTGGAGGGAAGATGGCCAACTTTGAGCTGAACTGGAGAATGTCCTAACAAACCCCTTTCCAGAATGGCTTTAAGTCTCTAGTGCCTGCTCGCATGGGAGCTTTGTCTTGAATTCCTTTTGATCTGCCCTGTTTCTCTCCGGTCTTAGGGGTAAGTCCACAGGCTGTCCTGCAGTGACCAGTGGGCTTTTTAGAAGTCTCTGAATTTGCGGGAAACCCAGTAGAGCCCAACATAAACCCCTGCTCACATTCTTGACCAGCCTGCTGCTTTGCTCCTGTGAATGAAGGCAGTGCATAGCTGGCCAAGGACTTGCTTTTTTAATGCTCTCTATCAACAGAGAGAGTGAGCCCTGCACCAAACACCTGTATTCCACCATTTTACACAGCGGCCCGGGCACCCTGTGCCTGGGAGAACTGGCCCTGGGTCTGCGCCTGAGTCTGACCTGAGCCAGGGGCTGTCACTCTTTGGAAAACCAGATGCCATTAAGTCAGGCGCGAGGAGGCAGCCGCCAGGTAGCTCACAAGGGGTTCTACGTTAAGCCGACATACTGCGTTGTTGCTTCCAGGGCAGCAGAAGAAGCCTTTGTAAACGACACAGACGAGTCGTCCCCAGGCACTGAGTGGGAACGGGTGGCCCGGCTGTGCGACTTCAACCCCAAGTCCAGCAAGCAGGCCAAAGACGTCTCCCGCATGCGCTCTGTCCTCATCTCCCTCAAGCAGGCCCCCCTGGTGCACTGAGGAGCCACCCTGCGGAAACACTACATCTGCAATATCTTAATCCCACTCAGTGAAGCTCTTCACAGTCATTGGATTAATTATGTTGAGTTCTTTTGGACCAAACCTTTTGTCTTTAGAGTTGATCATTGTTTGTGATTGCATGTTTCCTTCAACTGTGTTCTCCCCGGCGTTCAGAGAGGAGGAGGAGGAAGCCTCCCAAAGGTAACCTCAACCTCTACTTTTGTGCATTATTCTGAGAATAAATTTGTTTCAGAAACAATAAGCATGAAAGTCTCATTATTGACCTCAAGATACTCCACCTTGGAGCGAGAGTGGAAGGGAAAATGAATTTCCTTTTCTTATTGCTAGCACTGAGGAGGCACAGCCGGGGGCTGTCCACCCCTGCTTTGAACTAAAAGAGCTCCAAGTTACTACCGTCTGTATGGAGCAGGATGCTGTGGAAGTTTCCATGTGAAAAAAGGGAGTTCCGTGGCTCAAGACTAACCTCTCATTGCTCCCCAGAGAGACAACTGTGAATTCCCTTACGAATCAGACATTTTTCCCAGCCGGCTCCTGGCACTGTCCCCTACTTTAGGGTCTGGATTAGTGTTTTTCAACAGGGGTCTCTCTGGGGTATATAGCATTCCTTCAGATTGACCCAGTAAACCTGAATCAGGATGGCATTGCTTTGTGGCTAGCCCTGTTACTCTGGATTTCCGCAGCACACGTAGAGGTCTGTGCCACCCCTAGTACTCTAGTTCACTCGCCAAATCCTTCATCTAGGCCTGGATGACCAACACACGAGGCCCATGTGCTTTAATTAAAAACACATTTCTAGCCCTAGATTTCATATGCTCGGTGGCCGTGTGTGGTTAGGTAGCATCCCAACTGCAACTGCACAGCACAGACACATTTTCATCATCACAGAAAGTTCTGGACCATACTGATCTACACAGCAGGTACCACTGTGTACTCCATTCAGGCTTCGACACGTTATCGCCCTTCAACCTGTCACATTTTAGGTGATAAGTCAAGCAACTAATAAAGTCAACTAATTAAGCCAAACCAGAAATCTGCTTATAGTTACTGGATAACTATTTCCAAGTGGAGACTGCTGTAAACTCCTGTCAGGCCACCCAGGAAGGGTAGATACTGCCAAGGAGGGAAAGTTCACCATCTCTCCGATGGTAATTCTATCTGGAGGTGAGAAGAACCTTCGTTACTTTTCTGCCCATGTCCCCACCAGCCCTGTCTAAGCTGCTTAGTGAGGCACTCCTTGATCTGGCTCACGTTTCTGGCCTCTGCTCACTCCTCCCCCTTCAGCCGCTTTTGATCGCAGTCAAGTGATCATTTGCTCTTCAACCATTTACTACTTCTAGGCCTTGCTAACGCCCTTCAAAATGTCAAAACCCATGTTAAGAACCAACTCGATGCCTTCCCTTACTCCCCACTCCCCTCTGAGAGCTCCGATGGCCCTCTTCCCGGGGCAGCTTACCTTGTGGTATTCTCCTGGTGGTGGTCTCTAGGCTGGTCTCGCCTCTCTCACGCCAGACGGGCTTGAGGGTCTCAGATGGGGCCGTTGTAAAAGACCAGCCAGGTCCGGCGTTCCCCAGATCCAGAGGTGACTGGTTGATACGACAGAAGGACTGCCCTGTGACTTCCAAAGCTAGATCATAAAAGGCAACACAGCTTACAGCTGGTCGGCTGGAACATGCAGAGCTACACAGGCTGGTAGGCCTGGAGTCGCCATCGCCATGGAAAAAGCTCTACCACCCAGAAGCCACATTCTGTGAGGAAGCCCAGAGCAGCGCACACAGACCCTGAAACTGCAGAGAGAGAGGTCTGGCGGGTCCCTCGTGCCCTGACTTCCTGCTAGCCCAGCTCTCACCGCTGTAACTGCAAATGCATCCGGTACCTGGAGTCAGAACTGACTCCCTAATCACAGAAACCATGAGAGAGAGGATTGCTGTTTGAACCTCTTAGGTTTTTAGGTGGTTCGTTACACAGCAGTAGTAACTCACAATTGTTTCTGACAACCTCCATTACCCACATGGGGTTTCATAAAAAGGAGGGAGTTTGGTCCATGGACTCAGTAGAGTGTTCAACATTTAGTTTCAGACTTCTTTCTTGGGGCGACTCTGCTTTTCATGTCAAATTTTAAATGTTATTTAACATAGTATTGGAAGTCCTAGCCAGAGCAATTAGGCAAGCAAAAGGAAAGGCACCCAGAGTGTCCGTTTTTGCAGGTAACATGTTACACACAAAACTCTAAAGACCAAAAAACTGTTGGAACTAATAAATTCAGTAAAGTTGCAGAACAAAAAATCAATACACAGAAATCTGTTGCATTTCTGAGAATTACAACAATCCCACTTATAAAACGGTTCTAAAAACAAAATACCCAGGAATTTTTAAACAAAAACATGAAAGACCTGTACACTGAAAACTGACATTAATCAACGAAACTGCAGACAAATAAATGGAAGGATACTCCACACTTAGGGATTGGAAGAATATTGTTAAAATGTTCACACTACCCAAAGCAATCTACAGATTCAGTGCAATCTCTCAAAATTCCAATGGCATTTTTAAAAACCCTAAAATTTGTATGGAACCCCGAAAGGCTCCAAACAGCCAACACAATCTTGAGAAAGAACAAAGCTGAAGGCATCATGCTCCCTAATTTCAAACTATATTATTACAAAGCTAGAGTAAATCAAATATTGGCACAAATACACACCTAGATTAATGGAACAGAATAGAGAGCCTAGAAATAAACCAATGAATGTATGGTCAGTTAATTTATGACAAAGGAGACAAGAATACATGATCGAGAAAAGACACTGTGGTCAAGAACTGCTGTTGGGAAAGTTAGGTCACTACCTTACATCATATACAAAAATTAACTCCATGGATTAAAGTTGAATGTAACATGTGAAACCAGTAGGCAGTAAGCTCCTAGATGTCAGTCTTGGCGATTTTCTGAATCTGACACCAAAAGCAAAAATGAACAAGTGGGACTACATCAAAATAAAAAGCTTGTGCACAGCAAAGGAAACCAACAAAACGAAAAGGCAACCCTAATGAGTGGGAGAAAGTATTTGCAAATCTTATCTGATAAGGGATTAATATCCAAAATATGTAAAAATTCCTATAACTCAATAGCAAAACCAGGGGCGCCTGGGTGGCTCAGTTGGTTAGGCGGCCGACTTCAGCTCAGGTCACGATCTCACGGTCTGTGAGTTCGAGCCCCGCATCGGGCTCTGTGCTGATGGCTCAGAGCCTAGAGCCTGCTTCAGATTCTGTGTCTCCCTCTCTCTCATGCTCTGTCTCTATTTCTCTCAAAAATAAATATTAAAAAAAAAAAAATTAAAAAAAAAAAAAATAGCAAAACCAAACTTGATTAAAAAATGTGCAGAGGATTTGAATAGACACTTACACTTTTTCAAAGACCTACAGATAGCCAACAGCTAGATGAATTGATGCTCAATATGCCTAATCATCAGGGAAATGCAAATCAAAACCACAGGGATAGATTACCTCATACCCATTCGAATGGCTATTACCAAAAAGACAAGTGTTGGGGAGAATGCGGAGAAAAGGGACCCCTTGTGCTGTGTTGGCAGGAAAGCAAATTGGTGCCGCCACGGTGGAAAACGGTATGAATGTTCCACAAAGATTTAAAAGTAGAACCAACATATAGTTCAGCAATTGCACTTTTGGGTATTTTTCCAAAGAAAAGGAAAAGATTCACTTGAAAAAATAAATACACCCCTGTGTTCACTGCAGCATTATTTACAGTATCTAAGGTCTGGAAACAACCTGAGTGTATGTCAATGGATAAATGGATAAAGAAAATGTGGTATGTACGTACATGTGTACACACACACACACACACACACACACACAGGAATATTATTCAGTCATAATGAAATATTGCCATTTGTGACATGGATAGACCTTGAGAGCAAAGTCAGAAAGACAGATACCGTATGATCTTTCCACTTGTAAGTGGAATCTTGAGGGAGGAGTGGGGGACCCATGCTCATAGAGAACAGATAACAAACTGGTGGTTGTCAGAGGTGAAGGGTAGGGAGGGGTTGGTGAAATGGGTGAAGGGAGTCAAAAGGTACAAGTTTCCAGTTATAAAGTCAGTCACGGGGAACTAATGTACACCGTGGCAACTAAGGTCAATAATTCAGGCCTACCGGGGCTCCTGGGTGGCTCAATCGGTTGGGTGTCCAACTTCAGCTCAGGATTTGATCTCACGGTCCAGGAGTTCGAGCCCGATGCTAGGCTCTGTGCTGACAGCTCAGAGCCTAGAGCCTGCTTCAGATTCTGTATCCCGTCTCTCTGTCCCTCCCCCGCTCATGCTATCTCCCTCCCTTTCTCTCAAAAGTAGACATCAAAAAAAAAAACATAATCATACAGGCCTACCTTGTAGATATTGCAGCTTCATTTCCACACCACTGCAACGAAGGGAATATTGCAATAACGTGGGTCAAGTGAATTTCCTGGTTCCCCAGTGCAAATTACATGTTTCCAGTATACTGTAGTCTGTTAAGTGTGCACGAGCACTGTCTAAAAAACGTATCTTAATTAAAAAATACTTTATTGCTAAAAAATGCAAACCATCATCTGAGCTTTCAGTGAATTGTAATCTTTGCTGATGGAGTGTGCTGCCTCCATGTTGGTGGCTCCTGACTGATCAGGGTGGTGGGTGCTGAAGGTTGGTGTAGCTGCAGCAAGTTCTTCAAATAAGACCATGAAGTTTGCCACATCGATTGACTCTTTCACAAACAATTTCTAAGTAGCATTCAGTGCCATTTGATTGCATTTCACCCACAGTAGAACTTCTTTCAAAATCGGAGTCAGTTCTCTCAAACCCCGCCACTGCTTTATCAACTAAGCTTATGTAATTTCTAAATCCTTTGCTGTCATTCCAACAGTCTTCACAGCATCTCCACCAGGGCTAGATTCGATTCCACCTCAAGAAACCACTTTGCTCATCCATAAGGAGCAACTCCTCACCCATTAAAATTTTATCCTGAGACTATAGCAAATTCAGTCACATCTTCAGGCTCCACTTCTAATTCTAGTTCCCTTGCTATTTCCTCCACATCTGCACTCACTTCCTCCACTGCAGTCTTGAACCCCTCAAAGTCCTCCATTAGGGTTGAAATCAGCTTCTTCCAAACTCCTGTTAATGTTGATATTTTGACTCTTCCCATAAACCGTGAATGGTCTCAATGGCACCAGGATTGGTGAATCCTTTCCAGAAGGTTTTCGATTAACTTTGCCCAGATCCATCAAAGGAATCCCTATGTGTGGCACTATAGCCTGATGAAATGTATTTCTTAAACAGTAAGACTTGAAAGTTGAAATGACTCCTCGATCCATGGGCCGCAGAGTGGACATTTTGTTAGCAGGCTTGAAAACAACACTAATGTCATCGTACCTCTCCATCAGAGCTCCTGAATGACCAGGTGCCTTGTCAGTGAGCAGCGGTATTTTGAAAGGGATTTTCCTAAGCTGTAGTCCTCAACAGTGGGCTTAAAATACTCAGCAAACCATGTTGTAAGCAGATGTGCTGCCATCCAGGCTTCGTTCCATTTACAGAGCGCAGAGGAGTAGATTTAGCGTAATTCTTAAATGCCCTAGGATTTTTGGAATCGTATAGGAATGAACACTGGTTCCAACTTAAAGTCACCAGCTGCCTTAGCCCCTAACAAGAGAGTCAACCTATCCTTTGAAGTTTGAAGCCAGGCATTGGCTTCTCCTCTCTAGCTATGAGAGTCCTAGAAGACCTCTTCTTTCAATATATGGCTGTTTTGTCTACATTGAAAATCCGTTGTCTCGTGTAGCCACCTCCATTACTGATCTTAGCTGGGTCTCCTGGCTAACCTGCTGCAGCTTCTACATCAGCACTTGCTGCTGCACCTTGCACGTTTGTGTCATGGAAACAGTTTTTGTTCCTTAAACCTCACAAAGCGGCCTCTGCTTGCTTCCAACTTTTCTCTGTAGTTTCCTCGCCTCTCTCAGCCTTCACAGAATTGAAGGGAGTTAGGACCTTGCTCTGGATGAGGCTTTGGCCTAAGGAAGTGTGGCTGGTTTGATTTTCTATCCAGACCACTGAAGCTTTCTCCATATCAGCAATAAGGCTGTTTTGCCTTCTTATCATTTGTGTGTTCACTGGAGTAGCAAGTGAACTTTTCATTTCCTTCAGGAACTTTTCCTTTGCGCTTATAACTTGGCTATTTGGTGTGAGAAGCCTAGCTTTGGCCTGTCTCGGCTTTTGACATGCCTTTGTCACTCATTCCTAGCTTTGACTTAAAGTGAGAGGCGTGTAACTCTTCCTTTCACTTGAATACATAGAAGCCTTTGTAGGGTTCTTAACTGTCCTAGTATCAGTATTGTGTCTCAGGGAACAGGGAGGCGTGAGGAGAGGGAGATGGAGGAACGGCGAGTCGGCGGAGCAGTCAGAACATGCACATTTCTAGGTTTAATTCACCATCTCACATGGGTGCGGTTTGTGGTGCCCCCGAACACAACGGTAACATCACAGACCACCACAAATACAATAATGAAGAAGCCTGAAATACTGTCATCATTACCAAATAGTGACAGAGATGCAAAGTGAGCAAATGCTTTTGGAAAAATGGTGCCCAAAGACATGTGATGCAGAGTGCCACACACCTTCAATTTGTAAAAAAAACACATCATCTGAAGCACAGTAAAATGAGGCCTGCCTCTGCTATACCGTTTATTTGAAAGCTGCTACAAGAGTGGGTCTTAAAAGTTCTCATTACAAGAAAAAATCAGTTCTGTCTGTATGGTGCTGGCTGCTCACTAGACTTACTGTGCTGACCATCTGCAATAGGTCAGAATATTATACAGCAGTCCTCCCTATTAGCAAAGATTTATTTTTTTCTTCGGTTAAGAATCTGTATTAGATGCCTTCAGAAGTTACATGATCTTCAAAAAGCAAGCAGTGCAACAATATAAATTTCTTCTGGGAAGGGATTTTAGCTAGGCAGTTAATTAAGAGAACAAAATGCAAAAATGTTAGGGTTTCCACAAAGAAATTAATTTATTTTTTCTTTAGAATTTGGCTCAGAACAGTAACATACAAATATTTACACTAAAATAAATATGTGATTATTTAACTGTATGTAGTAATTATGTTGGAATATATTAATTAGCCTTCCCACAAATTTCGTAAGAACTACGATTTGGTTTTAGATTTAGTACCATCCTTCCAAATATCTGGTATGAAGCCCGGCAGAGGTGCGCAGAGCAGTGACAGATTCTGCCAGGGAGCAACCGCTGTCCCTTCACGGCATGCCATGTCGCCCCAGACATTGAGCCAAGCAGACTAGCTTCCTTCCTAGGAATCACTGGGATTTTTCGACACTAACCAGGACAAGGAGATTATTTCAGGGCTGGTGGAGTTCTTGGAATTAGCCACCCTATCTATGCACATTAACCCACCAGGAAGAAAGTAGCAAATGCGATACTGATTCTCTCACTTTTTTTTGTATGCTAACACTGAACCAATAGAAACCTTCTGGCTTTCCTAAAATAAGAATCTGCAAAAATGCATATGCTTTCTCAGATCATCTGAAAGTACCCATAAAAACCTGTCACTAGACCACATACTGCACTGGCAAAATGGCCACAGCCGAGAGGAATATTTGGTTAAATGTATCACTGAGGGACAGCATCAAAGACAAACTGAGTCACGGGCTAATGAGACAGTCTTATTAAAGCTGTCATTATTCTGAAGTAAATTAGGATATATTTACCTTCTGCAAGGTTTTTATTTGAGAGGTGTGGCTTACCAGATAGGCACAGACGGGCCTGGGGACCAAGTCCTCTTTCTGAGACTCCCTAGCCACACAGCTCTAGGCGCCATCACTTAAACGTACCACGACTTAATTTGCGGTTCTATAAAATGGAAATTAAAACACTACCTCACGGGTTGTGAGAATTTAGAATAACGTATATGGAGCACCTAGTTCAGAACCTGGCACACAGTAGGCACTTAATAAATGGTGGGTATTAGTATTTCTTCCAGGTTGAAACTGATAGCAAGAACCCTGGCCTTTGTATCTTGACACCAACGAAAGCACAGACTCTTACTTTGCCAGAATCCAGATTCACAGACACGGGCTCTACAAACGCTGCCTTAGGAGACACTCCAGGCTCACACTCAACTAGCGTGAAAAGTTATCGCAGGGAGAGGTGTCTGTCGGTAGCAAAGATCCTTTCAGAGGCTATAAGTCCTAGTGGCTTCTCAGCTGTCCGTAAGAAGGTAAGGACAAGGTCACTTAAGGCCACTGTAATTCAGATCCCCAAAGTAGCTCAAGACTCTCCAAGAGTAATAACAAGTAACATCTTTAAGCAAGTAACACTTGGGGGTGACAGGATGTCCAAAATCTTGACGGTGGTGACGGTTTCACAGGTATATACATATGTCAAAGCTTATCAAATTGTACACTTTTAAAAACACCTCAGTAAAGCAGTTTTGAAAAAAGTTTACTTTAGCCGTTCATGGTGAGCTTTTCCTTCTGTTCCTGACTCGTTCCCTTTCTGCAATCTGAGTTTAGGCTCAGAGGAGAGGGATTACTAATCTAAAGTCCAGTAGCAAGGTCCCATCTCAAGCAAGGCCTGCAGGTCTAAGTGGTGCGTCCGGTGAGCCGAGTCCTAAGGCTTCCTTGTCTACTGTCACAGCTCCTTTGGCACAGAAAATTGTGACTGGTACTTACAGGGTCTGAGCTAAAATGACCCCAGAAAGAGCAGCAGCTACAAAAAACGGGTTGGAAAAGGTGACTTTGGAAGAGACTAAAAGCAAAAATTTAACCACTAAAGTCACCTCCTAAATACCAAATTTGCTTTTTAAGAAATGCTCATCTAAAAGACAACCTGATTCCACGGAGAAGCTGAGAGTCTCGGTCTGTGTCCCCTCCTGGGAGGCCTAGCAGATCCTGCGAGTCGTGTAGTCCAAAACCATGCTGGCGGCACCGAGCAGGGCGGGATCCGCCAGATCCGAAACCACCACGTCCACGTCCTGAACCGAGGACAAGGCTTGTTGGCGGATGACGTCTTTGACGATGTGGATGTAGTGACCGGCTAGGACTCCGGAGAGGATCACAAGGGAAGGATTTATAGTGTGGAGAATGTTCACGACTCCAAGGCCCAAAGCCGTTCCAGCTACAGGAAAACAAAAATGAAAGTAAGTCTCGAGAGAGCACCAAATCAAAACCGCCAAGGGCAGCGGCAAGAGCAGCCCAGAATACTCAGTACATTCACGCCACGTGACACAAAGTGGTACTTTTAATGCTGTTTGTGATTTATTCTTTTCTTAATTAATTAATTTTTAGTATTTATTTTTGAGAGAGAGGCAGAGAGGAGTACAAAAAAACCAAAGCAGGCCTGTGCCGACAGCACAGAGCCCAATGTGGGGCTCGAACTCATGAACTGTGAGATCATGACCTAAGGTGACCTCACTTAAAACTGAGCCACCCAGACGCCCCTCATGATTTTTTCTTAATATGAGAAAATGTTATGCTTTGAAATTTAAAACAACCTCGATGTGGTAATGCTACACCACATGCTCTCAACTATGTTAAAAAAAAACAACAAAAACTGGAAAAGACTGGAAGAAATGCTAATAGTTGACTATCTCTGAAGAGTAAAACCTGAAGGGATACTTTCTAATTTTTCTTTTAACGTTTATTTTTGAAAGAGAGCACACGTGCATGTACATGGGCAAGAGTGGGGGAAGGGCAGAGAGAGGGAGACACAGAATCCAAAGCAGGCTCCAGGCTCCAGACTCCGAGCCGTCAGCACAGAGCCCGACGCGGGGCTCGAACTCACGAACAGTGAGATCATGACCTGAGCCGAAGTTGGACGCTCAATTGACTGAGCCACTCAGGTGACCCCGAAGGGATATTTTTCCTTACTCTCCCATATTTCTCTAGATTTCCTATAAAATGGACAATTGGTTTATTCATAGTTGTAAAACAAAACAAAAAACCTGTTTAATAAAGGCAATGCTGCCAAATGCCTCGAATGCCATTTCCTTTTTCTCTCTCAGAAAGCAGGGAAACACGGCCCCTGAACGCACATTCCAGAGCATTGGTCCGGAGGGGAGCCGGGTATGTGTCGGAGCCCTGGGTGGTCTGAGGGCCCCGCTAGGGCCAGGTGCCCGGAGCCATGTGCTCACCCGTTCTCAGGATGCTCTGGGCCTTCACGTTGCCAAGTTTTGCAGCTTGGATGAGATGGACTGCACTCACGGCCTCGTCTTTCGGCACGGACATCCCTTCCACCAAGAGCAGGTCTTCTGTTAGAGCAGAGGCGAGAAGCAGCAGTCACTACCGAGCTGTGGCAGCCGTGTAGCGGGGCCAACCTTTAAGGTTTGCCTGTGGGCAGCAAGGCCCCAAGTGGGAAGACGTGTTTTCTTTTCACATTTGCAAAGCTTTTTATCATTCATGAATGTCCACATACATTTTCTGGAGGCCGCTGCCCTTCTGCTGTCTCGGTTACGGATCATCCAGAACTGTCCTAACTGGAAAATCCTCAACTCCAACCACAGCCTCCTATCCAGCCCGCTAGTTTCTTTACTTCTCACCTCCTCAGGAAACGGAGTCCTTAAAGTGTTTTTCCCCAAATTACCGGACTCCTCTGTAGTGATCTCCTTCCCTTATCCACCCCGGATGCAGGTCACAGTACTACGAGTGCCCCACGTCCCATGGCAGGGCCTGAAGAACTGACGCTGATACGAGTTCTCGGTTGCCGGCTTGGCCTCTCCCAGCCGCACAACCCTGTCCATGTCACACCACCTGTAGACCCTTCTTTTTTCTCTATAAAATACGGATAACGCCACGTACCCTGGCAGGATCACGTGAGGGGCTAAATGAGATACCAGATATAAAGGTACTTAGTTAAGTGCTGGCCAGAGTCAATGCTCACTAAACATGTCTATGATCTACAGTCCTGGTCTTTTCTGTTCCTCACTCTGCCCGTCACCAACCCAGGTCAATCTGCCTCCTCGTCTGCTGTCATACTTGTGTTCTGATGAGAGAAAATCCCAGCCATGCAGGCTGCCACCTAGATCCCATCCAGGGGTCTCCTCACAGCTGCCTCTGCCAGCGCTCTCCCGTTCTCCCTCATGGCTCTTTTCAGTTTCCGCCACTCACCCCTTCTACCCCACCCCCGACACAGGATCTCCGTACTGCTGGCCACCCTGCTAAAGGACGCCGACAGGAAGGTGTCTCCTCACTTTTCTGCCCCCACCTTCACTCCTGCTTCCCCTCTCTTGGGCCCTCTATCCAGGCCTTGCACCTCATCTCCTACACTCTCGCCAGGGCTCAACTTACAGTGGGGACTCCGCTGCCCTTTCCCTCCTGCCTTCTCAACCCTCACTTCCATTCCCACTGTCTGCTTTCAGCTGGCAGGTGCTCACAGTCTCCATGTCCTCAAAGCCCTTCTTCCCTCTCAGTGCCGTCAGGCTTCTGCCCCTGGGATCTGAATGTGCTCTTACTAAAGACATGCATTTGCTCCATGGGGACCACGACTGGTTCTTGGGGGCCAAAAAAAAAAAAAAGCTTGTAAGCTTAGTCTTCTTGTACAAATAGTACATAAATACAAACAGATAAACAGATCTATGATATTAAAGTATCGTGGAGAGGAGGATTAAGAGAAGTCTGAACAGGCTCCTAAGGGGGGCTGATGATAAAAATGAGATTGAAAAATAGTTTTCAGGGCTTCGAATGATGTCCGCATGGCCAAAACCAATGACCTTTTCTGATTTTCTCTCACTCAAAAAGAGCATTTGACATTCCCAACTATTCCCTCCCTGAAACACTCTCCCTTTTGGTTTCTGTGACTTTACCCTTTCCTGCTTTTCCTTTCTGCCCATTAAACGCTGTTTTGCGAGGTTCCGCCCGACCCTTGCCTCACTCCAATCTCATTCAGAGGTTTAACTGCCACCTCAGCACCGATGATTCCCCAAACCCCACTCTAGTCCAGTCATCTCTCCTGAGCCCCAGACTTCTGCAGCCAGCCGCTGCTTACACATCTCTACCCTATGTCCCATAAGCACCCAACCGTCACCTTCTGCCACAGCCTGTTTCTCCTTTCGTATTCCCAACCCCCAGCCTTCCAACTAGAAAACTGGAAGTCACTCTAGAATTGTACTACTTAAAGACACTCCATTTGGAGGGATTAAGACGGCAGAGGAGTAGGGTGACTCTAAGCTTGCCTCCTCCCGAAACAGCTGGATAAATATCCGATCATTCTGAACTCCCCAAAAACTGAGTGGAAGTCTTTAGAGGACAAAATTGCATGTCTACGAACAGAAAAAAATGACCCATGCAAGGTAGGAACTGTGGAGGGTTAAGTTGTGGGAGAAAAGAATTGCTGGCACGGTGAAGGGGAGGGAACCCTGATCAGGAGGAGGTGAGGTAAGAGTGAAGAAAAAAACTAAAAGAGTGAAAACACATGCAGGGGACCACACAAAAAAAACTGTTCCCCAAAACCAATGACGGGGAAAAAGGCGAAGGTGGAGCAGAGTCTGAAGTTTTAGAGGTCAGCACCTGGAGTGCTCACTGTGGTCTGAGGATCCCCTGGACTGGATCTGGTAGAGGTAACACAGCCTCTCCGCAGGCAAAAGACCTGGGGGGTGCCACAGAGCTGCCCTGTTCACCAGTACACGAACGAAGATGCTGACTGAGGGCCGCAAACCCTGGAGCTGGCTGCGTGTTGCAGTTTACCATAAACTCTGAGCCATGCCGCTGTACAGTTGCACAACTGCTGCCTGGGACAAGCTGGCACCAGCCACAGGGCAGCAAGATGCTCCCCCAGAGGATTCAACGTGGGTCCGAGCCACAGGGGTCTCTGAAGTATGGGGTTTTGAAACACAGCCGCATCCGAGATAAAACCCAGGAAGGTGGCACCATCTGGCAGGTGGATAACTCAGACACAAGGTGAGGGTGAGAAGGTGACAGAAGATGGGGACACGAGAGGGTGATTGACTGCACGTCTGTGAGGGCATGAACCTCCCTCTCTGGAGACTAGAGTGGGGTGAAGCCATTTTCACCCCTGGCACACTAGCAGTGATCAATCTCAGTGAGCTGAACAGTGCCACCAAGTGGAGAATGCAGCCACCAAGTGACAAACAGAGCCAATATACCAAGCCCCGACCCCTTGCGCCCTCTAAGCACATCTCCAGTAGAACAAGTTGGCCTGAGAATCAGAGCAGCAGGCCCCTCCACCAGAAGACCAGCACAAACCTTCTCCATGCACCAGGTCTACGGATCATAGAATGCTGCAAAGCTTCAGCTCTAGGGGAAACAGGATCTAGCTTCCCTTGGGTTTTGTTTGTTTGCTCTGTTTCTGTATTTGTTTTTGTGGTTGTTTTTTTTCCAGGATACAGAAAACAAATTTTTTTATTATTGCATTTTACTTTTTTTATTAAAATTTTTTTTACCTTTTCTTAATCCTTTTTCTATCAAGCTTCTCTAAACAAGCAGACTAAAATACACCAAAGATACAGCTTCATTATTTTTTAAATTTTATTATTATTTTCCCTCCAAAATGACAAGATGGATGAATTCACCCCAAAAGAAAGACCAAGAAGAAATGACAGTCAAGGACTTAATCAATCAATATAGATGTAAGAAAGATGCCTGAACTAGAATTTAAAACAACAATTACGAGGATTCTAGCTGGGCTTGACAAAAGCATAGAAGACTGTAGAGAATCCCTTGCTGCAGAGATAAAAGCTAAAACCTAGTCAGGCTGAAATTAAAAATGCTATAACAAAACTGCAAACCTGAATGGATGTCACAACAGTGAGGATGGATAAATTAGAGGAACGCATCAGTGATACAGAAGATAAAATTATTAAGAATAATGAAGCTGAAAAGAAGGGGGAAACAAAAATAATGGATCATGAAGATAGACTTAGGGAGCGCAGCAACTTATTAAAATGGAATAACATACGTACCATAGGAGTCCCAGAAAATGGAGAGAAAAAAGGGCAGAAAGAAGGTTTATGTGAGCAAATTACAGGTGAAAACTCTCCTAATCCTGGGAAGCATGCAGACACCAAAATCCAAGAAGCACAGAGAATGCTCATTAAATTCAACAAAAGCTGGCCACCGTCAAGGGATATCAAAGTCAAATTCACAAAATACACAGACAAGGAAAGCGTCCTGAAAGCAGCAAGGGGAAAAAAGTCCTTAACCTACAAGGAAGACAGATCAAGTTCGCAGCAGATTTACCCTGAGAAACTTGGCAGGCCAGAAGGGAATAGCAGGATGTATTCAACATGCTGAATGGGAAAAAAATGCAGCTAAGAATACTTTATCCATCAAAGCTGTCATTCAGAATACAAGGAGACAAATTTTAAATTCAGAATACAAGTTTTCCCAGACAAAAACTAAAGAAGTTTGTGACCACTAAACCATCCCTTCAAGAAATATTAAGGGGGACTTTTTTTTTTGGGGGGGTGGAAAGACCAAAAGCAATGAAGACTGGTAGGAACAGAGAACATCATCAGAAACACCAACTTCACAGGTAACACAATGGCAGTAAACTTGTATCTTTCAATAATCACCCTGACTGTAAATGGACTAAATGCACCAATCAAAAGATATAGGTTATCAGAATGGATACAAAAATAAATAAATAACAAAAACAAGACCCATCTATAAGCTGCCTACAAGAGACTCATTTTAGACCTAAAGACATCAGAAGATTGTAAGTGAGGGGATGGAAAACCATCTATCATGTTAAGGGATACCAAAAGAAAGCTGGAGTAGCCATACTTCTATCAGACAAACTAGATTTTTAAACCAAAGACTATAAAAGAGATGAGGAAGGGCATCATATAATAATTAAGGGGTCTACCCTGATGGGTAAGTTCTAACAGTTGTAAATATTTGTGCCCCCAACTTGGAACACCCAAATATATATATATATATATAAATTCTAACAGACATGAAACTCATTGATGACAATAATAGTAGGTGACTTTAACATCCCACTTACACCAATGGACAGATCATCTAAACAGAAAATCAACAATGAAACAATGGCTTTGAATGACACACTGGACCAGAGAACTTAACCCAGCAGCAGAATACACATTAAGAGTACATACAGAATATTCTCCAGAACAGATCATATACTGGGTCACAAATCAGCCCTCGACAAGGACAAAAAGACTGAGATCATTCATACTTTGAGACCACAACGCTATGACACTTGAAGTCAACCACAAGAAAAAATTTGGAAAGACCACAAATACATGAAGGTTAAAGAACGTCATACTAAAGGATCAATGGGTTAACAAGGAAATTAAAGAAGAAATAAAAAAGTAGATGGAAGCAAATGAAAATGAATACACGACGGTACAAAACCTTTGAGATGCAGCAAAGGCAGTCTTAAAATGGAAGTATCTTGCAATACAGGTGTACCTCAAGAATCAAAAAAGGTCTGAACTATATAACCTAACTATACAGCTAAGAAGCTAGAAAAGGGAAAACAAAGAAAGCCTAAAGCCAGCAGAACAAGGTAAATAATAAAGACAAGAGCAGAAATAAATAATTTAGAAACAAACAACAAAAAAAGTAGAACAGATCAGGGGCGCCTGAGTGGCTCAGTCAGTTGAGCGTCCAAATTCAGCTCAGGTAATGATCTCATGGTTTGTGAGTTTGAGCCCTGTGTCAGGCTCTGTGCTGACAGCTTGGAGTCTGGAGCCTGCTTCGGCTTCTGTGTCTCTCTCTTGCTCTCTGCCCCTCCCCCACTCAGGCTATCTCTCTCTCCCCTAAATAAATCAACTTAAAAAAAAAAAAAAAAAAAAGTAGACCAGATCAACAAAACTAAGAGCTGATTCTTTGAAAGAATAAAATTGATAACCCCCTAACCAGACTTACCAAAAAGAAAAAAAGACCCAAATAAAATCACAAACGAAAGGGGAGAGAAGGGGAGAGATCACTACCAACACCTCAGAAATACAATTGTAAGAGAATATTATGAAAAATTATATACCAACAAACTGGGCGATCATAAAGAAATAGAAAAATTCCTAGAAACATGCAAACTACCAAAATTGAAACAAGAAGAAACAGAAAATTAGAACAGACCCGTAACTAGCAAAGAAATTGAAACAGTAATCAAATATCTCCCAACACACAAAAGTCCAGGGCCAGATGGCTTCCCAGGGGAATTCTACCACACCTTGAAAGAAGAGTTAATACCAGGGTGCCTGGGTGGCTCAGTAGGTTAACCATCCAACTCTTGATTTTAGCTCAGGTAATGATCTCACAGGTTTGTGGGACTGAACCCTCCGTCGGGCTCCAAGCTGTCAGCATGCTTGGGATTATCTCTCTTCCCCTCCCTTTGCTCCTCCCGAGCTCACATACACATGCTCTCTCAAAATAAATACATAAACTTAAAAAAAATAAAAGCAGCATTAACACCTTTTCCTCTCAAACTAGTCCCAAAATCCGAAATGGCAGGAAAACTTCCAAACTAATCCTACGAGGCCAGCATTACTTTGATTCCAAAACCAAAGACCCCAATAAAAAGGAAAATTATAGGCCAATATCCCTGATGAACATGGATGCAAAAATTCTCAACAAGATACTAGCAAAGTGAATCCAACACTATATTAAAAGAATTATTTACCACGATCAAATGGGATTTATTCCTGAGCTGCAGAGCTGGTTCAATATGTGCAAACAGATCAACATGATACACCACATTGATAAAAGAAAGGGTAAGAACCATATGATCCTCTCAATAGATGCACAAAAAGCATTTGACAAAATACAGCATTTATTTTTGATAAAGATCCTCAACAAAATAGAGATTGATGGAACATGCCTCAACATCATAAACGTCATATATGAAAGACCCACAGCTAATTAGTTATCCTCAACGGGGAAAAACTGAGAGACTTTCTCCTTGAGGAACCCACTCTCACCATGATACTTAACATAGTACTGGAAGTCTTAGCCTCAGTAGTCAGACAACAAAAAGAAATAAAAGGCATCCGAATCAGCAAGGAAGAAGTCCAACTTTCACTGTCTGCACACGACATGGTACTCTATGTAGAAAACCCGAAAGACTCCACCAAAAAACTGCTAGAACTAATACCTCAACTGAGCCAAGCTGCAGGGTATAAAATCAATGTACAGAAATTGGTTGCATTTCTATACACCAATAATGAAGCAGCAGGAAAAGAAATCAAGAAATCGATCCCATTTGCAACTGCACCAAAAACCATAAGATACCGAGGAATAAACCTACCAAAAGGGGTAAAAGATCTGTACTCTGAAAACTATTGAACACTTATGAAAATAAATTAAGGAGGACACAAAGAAATGGAAAAGCATTCCATGCTCATGGCTTGGAAGAACACAAACATTGTTAAAATGTCTATATTACCCAAAGTAATGTATGCATTTAGCACAATCCCTATCAAAATACCACCAGCATTTTTCTCAGAGCTAAAACAAACGATCCTAAAATTTGTATGGAATCGCCCCTAATAGCCAAATCAACCCTGAAAAAGAAAAACAAAACAAGAGGCATCACAATTCCAGATTTCAAGCTATATTACAAAGCTGTAGTCATCCAGACAGTATGGTACTGGCCTGAAAAGAGACATATAGATCAAGGGAACAGAACAGAAAACCCAGAAATGGACCCACCACTATAGGGTCAACATCTTCAACAAAGCAGGAAAGACTATCCAATGGAAAAAAGACACTAAATTCTACTCCTAAAACCAATACTGTACTGTATGTTAACTAGAATTTAAATACAATTTTGAAAAATAAAATAAAGCCACTCCATTCAACTACTATTTTTCTCCCAGAAAACAAAAAGTTTACTGAAGAGTCTAAAATTCAGATCTGACCATATGTTTCCACGCATAGGTGGATTTTGAGAGACTTAGCAGAAAACCATGGGGGGTGGGTAGAGGGGAAAAGAAAAAGACACAGAGAGGGAGGGAGACAAAACAGAAGAGACTCTCAAAGACTATGAACAAACTGAGGGGTGAGGGACGTGTGGGTGGGGAGACAGAGGGTGACGGGCACAGAGGAGGGAACTTGTTGGGATGAGCACTGGGTGTTGTATGGAAACCAATCTGTCAATAAGTTATTTTAAAAAATAAAAAATAACAAAAATAAAATACTCCATTAAGTAGTAAATAAACTGGGGTGCCTGGATGGCTTAGTTGGTTAAGCGGCCGACTTCGGCTCAGGTCATCATTTCATGGTCTGTGAGTTCAAGCCCCGCGTCGGGCTCTGTGCTGATGGCTCAGAGCCTGGAGCCTGTTTCGGATTCTGTATCTCCCTCTCTCTCTGCCCTTCCCCTGTTCATGCTATGTCGCTATGTCTCTCAAAAATAAATAAACATTAAAAAAAAAAGTGGTAAATAAATAAATAAAATTCAGATCTGACCATGCTTTTCCCCCAGAAGTTCCCAATGGCTTCTCCATTAGCTGCTGGTCTTGCCCTCCCTCTTGCTATGCTCTACCCTACCTTGCCCTTTAGGTACTCACACCACTGTTTCCCAGGCTTGGAAGTGTTCCTGGCTCATCCCAACTTGCCCTGCTAATTCTACTTACCGTCTCTCAGCCTTGAGACAGCACCCTAACACTCCCTTCCTCGTATGAAGAGGACAGGGAGGGAACACTGATGTCTTTCTATGCATCTACACTCCTTGGCCATCACTCTCAGTGCACTTGACGCCGTATTATAATGATATTAAATGACTTCTCTTGCATTAGGCTAGAAACCATCCTGACTTTTATTAACATGTCCAGAAATAGCTTTAACTCAAATAGACTTCTCAGAGTTCACAACTGTAGTATGTTAATTCATTTACTTCTTCATTAAAATGTATTAAGTACCCACCCTGTGCTAGGGGGCCTAGGAAACAAAAACTAAAGAAATCTTCCCTGCTCTCCTGGAGCTCAAGACCATTGTCCAACCCCAACTTTGGAGAGGAAAGTGTCAATATGGGTCAAGACTAAGAGTACCTGGGAGTTTTGGTATGAGGAACCCCAGGAGGTAAGAAGGGTAAAAGTTCTGGCTTCAGTGTTCAGCTCTTTTTGGAATATGTACTTTGAAATACTTGTCTACCATTTAGCTGTTTAATCCCTCAGGAGAAAGAAACCAACCATCATGTAGCTTTTTGGCTTCCCTCTGCAAAGCCATTCCAGAGGCATATGCTTCGATACACCCATGGCTTCCACAGGAACAATCAGGCCCATCCAGGGACACGACAAGGTGGCCAAGTTCTGCAGCACAGAAGGAGCTTCCATGGATCAATTCGTGCTGATGGATGATCCCCCCGCCAATTCCTACAGCGAGAAACAACAATCACCGAGGTGGCTATTTACCTGAAACGGAAAGCGGCGACATGCCAATGCCTCATGTGTTTAGCAATGCTTTGGAATGCGAGGTTCTTTACGATGCCCCTTTTCCTTAAGAGCTGAAACTTACTAAGTATTAACACTTTGCCTTGAAGCATTTTGGAAGAAAATATATCTAGCAGACCCTCTGATGCCCTCCCTGGGCTGCATCTACTTGGCTCACTGTGATTTCAACCACAGCTGTGGGGAACAGATCCACGCAGGCTCAGACTCACCATGCAATGACAGTCTACCACCTCAAGCTCGCACTGCCTGTTCTCACCAAGGCCGACTCCAACAGTAAAGTTAGAGCCTAACTATGTGAGCACAGGGCATCCTTAACCAAGCAAGGTAAGAGCCAGCAGATTCCAGTGGACAATTCTGGATGGTATTCCACAGGGTTCTTGGGAGGTTCTGGTCGATTTCAGCCCCCACGACCCTCAAGCCAACTTGGATGATGGCTTTCCGCCTACTCTGTTCTAGTCTTCTCACTCCTTTACTCCTGCTTCTCAGGATCGGCTCCAACATCAAATACTCACACCTAAGTCCTCATCTTGGGCTCTGCTGTGGGGAGAAACCCATGATAAGACCATCTCTCCAAAACGTATCACATACCACTTTCTTAAACAGAGAATATGAAATATGATTTTGCCTCTTCTTAATGCCACCATGTCTGAAACCTATGATTCAATGATCGAGTATCAATGACTCTCCTTACCGAGTTTAGGAGTTATTAAGGCGGAAAGCCTGAGAAGACTCTGCTTTTTAGAGCTGTCCTGCCATCAGTTACTTCCTGTGGCACCTACTCTTCAACTCCACCCTCCAATCTGCAAATTATCTGCGTTGAACTAGGAAATGATATCTAAGCTTGCTAAAACTGCGACTAAGAGAAGAAGGGCCTGAGCTTCGAGAGGAGGTAGCATAATGCAGAGTGTAAGGGCACCCAAGTTTTAAAGTTACACGTATCTGGGATCAAATGGTGGCTCAACCACTTACTATAGCTCAGTCTGTTTCCTCATTCCAAAAACAAAAGTAGGACATCAGCAAAAATGGCAAAGCAGGCAACTCCAAAAGTCCATCCCTCCACTAAAGCAATGAATAAACTGGCAAAAACTCTCAGAACCAGTTTTTTTGGAACTCTGGAAACTAATCACAGGTTTTGTAACAACCACAGGAATACTTACTCAAGAAAAAAAAAAACAGCTAAATCTTAGTAAGAGCTCCTTCTGCCATTTTCTGGTCCCACCACCCACTCCCCAGGTTGGTGGCCTTGCACCCCACATCCTGCACAGAGATGACAGAACTGGAAGGAGCAGGATGAACTTTTTTCTCAAAAACTTGTGGTTGCTTGTTCTGACCTACTTGGCGGCTACTGGAGGACCAGCTCGAAGAGCTGGCCGCTGTGTCACTGACCTCAGAACTCCCCTGGAGCTGAGGGGGCACTCAGGTGAGCTTTGTCAAAAACATTTGAAGGCAAAATATACTGATTAGTCTCTACTGCCTAGGGCGACAGCTGACAGTTGAGGCAAATAATATACTAACCAAAGAAGACTGCGAGGAAAAGCTGGGAATGAGGCGCTTTGGGGGAGGAAGAGCTTTGAACAGCTCTGACAAGTTCCGAGCAATCTGAGGTCCACACACATGTCCAGGGCAGGGCGCATGCCCAGGAAAGACTGAGAAGACCCTAAGCTCTCATGTGGAGCTCACCTCCTGGCTCTACTCAAGCAGAAGTGAACACTAAAGCGGACTCCTAAGCTGCCTGGCTGGTGCTGAAGGCGTGCCCCAACACACATTCCGGCTCCTCAGACAACCTCTTACTCCTCTTACCTGTGCCTGTAGTAAGTGTCACAAAGTTTTCCAGGCCCTTTCCTTGGCCAAATTTCCTTTCCGCCAGGGCAGCACAATTGCCATCATTGTCCACCCACACGGGGAGATGTAAGGTGTCAGAGAGGGGGGTCCTGAGGTCCACAGAGTTCCATTCTTGAATCAGTTTAGTCGAATGCAGCACAACTCCTTCCCGAGGATTTACACGGCCGCCCGTGGAAATACCTGAGCTCCACGACACACACAAGGAAAGTAATTCTCATAAGCAATCTTAGAAAAGTATGCCGACTTCCTGGGTTTCAAACACAAATTAATTCCCCCAAGAAATCCTGAGACAAGCATTACCATAGACTGTAAGGAAAAGTCAGGCAATTCTGAGCTACATCTGTAGCTCCCCACCAATGCACCTATAATGATTACTGGGGTTCCAGAAAGTCCTCACACTTGGGGCCCACAGACAGGCCCTGGAGCCATCCGTGCACAGGGCAGTGACTTCATGCACCAGAACTCAGTAAACTCTGTATATCAAAATGAACATTTCTTGAATATGTAATTCACAATCTCACCTACTCCCAGAATTCTGCAGTTCAGTTTTACAGCTTCTGCTGCAGCTTCAACACACATCTGTAGGATTAAATTAATCCTCTCTTCATAGGTTTTAGGATTGAACTGAGTATACTTCTTGACAATTTCACCCTAAAAGGAGAAAAACAAGCCCTGTCTCATTGATCTAAGCTAAAGAGCATCCCGTGAATCTTCTGAGCTCTTTCACGAGAAATCGGACTTGGCTGCAAGAGAGAGAGCACTGCAGATTCAGAGGACTCCTCGGGAGGGGAGCCGCTCTGGCGTGGGCCGGCCCTGGGATGCGCCCAAGCAGCTTCCTGGGAAGCCATCCCGGTGCACGGCTACTGCAGCAACGGCAGCTCATGGCAAACCACAGGGCCCCTCTCGCGCATGAAGTCAGTGCTGGCTAATCACGATCTTCACGAAAATGCCATTGTTTACTCTTTCCGGCTGACAAAGTGTCCTTGCTTAAAAACTGAAGCAACTAAATACATAGCCTGAGGAGGTAAGTTTTAATCACCTCCCATAAGTGAAGCAATAATGGCATGGTTCCAAAATGTTTAAATTACTGTGCTTTGTGATTAAGTTTTAAAATCAGTCAAGAAGAGTCTCCTAATTACTGTTTTTAAGTTTTTTCTTTGTTCTTCTCACTTGTGCATTATTTTGAGTAAATTTCAGAATAATGTTGTCAAACTTCAAAAAAATCCACTGAAATGTTGACTAGAATTATATTAAACTTGTAATTCAATTTGGAAAAGTGCTGATATTTTAAAAATACTCAGCATTCCCATCTAGGATACTTTTTAAGCCTTTACATTATTTGCTGAAGTTTTATATTTCATATAGATGATTCTTACAACTTTTTTGGTTGTTGTTCTGAATAAGCTCTTTGCCAATTCTTTTGCTATTAGTGGATTTTATCCATTTACAAGGGTTAGAGCAGTCACTAATGATTGTCATTAAGAATAAACCTAAAGTGGGGTGCCTTAGGTGGCTCAGTCAGTTAAGCATCTGACTTGATGCTCAGGTCAGAATCTCACTGTTCATTAGTTCGAGCCCCACATCAGGCTCTGCACTGACAGTGAGGAGTCTACTTGGGATTCACTGTCTCCCTCTCACTCTGCCCCTCCTCCACTTGCGTGCACACATGTGCAAAAGTAAATAAACAAACATTAAAAAAAAAAGTAAACCTCAAGTTGTGTTTCTCCACCTTCACTGTGAACAAATAGTGATGTCTCAGACCCCACCTGCAGAGATTCGAATAGACTGGCCATCCGTATTTTCTTTAAAGCTTCCACATAATGCTAATGGGCAGTCAGGCTAACAAACACTCACCTAGAGGAAAACTCAAAAATCTGCCTAAAATTTCATGTAAGTAGAAAGTTACTCATCTTTTTTTTTTTAAAGTTTATTTATGTATTGAGAGACAGAGACAGCATGAGCAGGGGAGGGGCAGAGAAGAAGAGAGAGAATCCCAAGCAGGCTCTGCACTACCAGCACTGAGCCCAACGCAGGGCTTGAACTCACAAACCATGAGATCATGACCTGAACTGAAATCAAGAGTCAGATGTTTAACTCACTGAGCCACCAGGCGCCCCTGGATATTTATATATTTATCATAAAATCTAGCCATTTTACTCAGGTGTCATAATTCTGCAGGCTTGTTGGTTTACTCATACTATCTATAATATTTTTGTTTTACTCTATGCACACTCTCCACTGGTGCTGTTTGCTCCTTGCTTTATCCCTCATGACTGCCAGAATTATAAGAAATAATGTTATAGAAAACATCTTTCTTTTCTTCTTGATTTTAATAGGAATGTCTCTAGAATTTCACCACTATGAAGGGTGCTGGCTATTGATACAGAATAGATCAACTTTAGGTTAAGAAAATCACCTATCAATATATTTTTTTAAATGTTTGAGTGCGTGCGTGCAAGTGGGGGAGGGGCAGGAAGAGGGAGACAGATGTGAAGCAGGCTCCACACTGACAGCAGACAGCCCTATAGGGGCTCGAACTCACAAATGTGAGATCACGACCTGAGTCAAAGTTGACACTTAACCAACTGAGCCACCCAGGTGCCCCTTCTATTAAAACTTCTTAAAGAATATTTACAAAGGAAACCAGTGGTTTCTTTTGAGAAAATTATGTTTTGTTTTGCTCTTTTTGATCAAAACAACCTTATTTATTAAGACCTTTCTATTTCTCATGGCCTCCTAAACTTTATATATCTACAAGATTTCAAAGTCTTCTCTGTCAGGTTTAATTTTATTTTTTTTTTCATTTTTTTTTTTTAATCTTCATTCATTTTTGAGAGAGACAGAGCACAAGCAGGGGAGGAGCAGAGAGAGGAGACACAGAATCTGAAGCAGGCTCTGAGCTGTTCACCGTGCGTCCAACACAGGGCTCAAACTCACCAGCCATGAGAACATGACCTGAGCCGAAGTTGGACTTGTCATCGACTGAGCCACCCAGGCGCCCCTCTGGTACGTTTATTCTTAAGTCATCAGAGATCTTTTAACATGATGGGAGCCTGGGTGGCTCAGTCGGTTAAGCCGCCAATTTCGGCTCAGGTCATGATCTTGCAGTCTGGGTTCGAGCCCCGCGTCGGGCTCTGTGCTGGCGGCTCAGAGCCTGGAGCCTGCTTCCGATTCTGTGTCTCCCTCTCTCTCTGCCCTTCCCCTGTTCACACTGTGCCTCTATGTCTCTCAAAAATAAATAAACATTAAAAAAAATTTTAAAAAGAGAACTTTGAACATGAGTAATTTAGCGTTTTTATGATGCTCTCTCAGTCTCCATCAACACTGTGCAGAGTTTTTGGTTAAGGGACTGAAGGTATGCTGTACTCAACTAAAAATCATGTTCTAGAGGAGACGCAACTCCTTCACCATTTGCCGATATCCTCCCCTGGGTAATGACAGTGATCAGCATGCCCAAGCTGTTACCAAGTATAGAATTCCAGGTCTTCTGGGCGGCAAGAGCCCTCGCTGGTGCCTAAGAGGTCTCCCATTGTTAATTCAGGTCTTTCTTGGATTCCCGGAGAATTTTATTTCCCTGAAATGTCAATAATTTGTAAACTATTGCAAGACAGAGACTGTAATGGATCTAAAGTCCATCCTGTGGGCAAATGATTACAAGCTCTAACGTATGTTTCTAATCCTACCTTCCAACCATACTTTAAAGAAAAGACCAATTATTTATATGGGGTATGAAGCTAAGACTTAGGAATTATTTTACCTTCATGCTGACTATTGCAACTCGGAGGTTTGTCCCACCGAGATCAACAGCCAAGGCACTCAGAGTTTCAAGAATATGGTCGATGTCTTGAGAGATATTCTCCTTCACGGGAGGAAAGCAGAATTTCTTTTGCAGTGGCTCTTGAAGATCGATAGATTTGAGAAACTTCAAAATCCTTGGAACAGCATTTCCATCCCCGTATATCTTTGAACTGCGGTATCAAAAAAGTCAAATTAAATGCTTCTCTCATACATGTGTCTGGAGGACATGGTATTAATAGAAACCAAGACTTTAGGTAATAACGTTGTGCTTCTTCATTTAAAATAACGACATAGGATTATCTTCAGCGTATTATCCATGGAATGTCTAACTCCACTGTTGATCGAACTACAACTATTTCCAGACTGAGATTCCATTAACAAATGCCTCTATCGTCAAAGACAAATCACCTCTGTTAAGCCAATTTCAGAATAGAATATCGTTTGGGGCAATGAATCTATTTACTTATTACAGCTTTTTGAACCTTTACATTCGTGAGGACAAACAGTTATTTTCAGAATTCAAACATTTCAAACATTCAAATATAGGAAAATCTCTTTAATTTAAAATAGAAAGGAGAGCAGTCGCAATTAAAATGCTGAACTTGACTATTTTTAAAGAAAATCAGTTATTTTCTAATATTTATAAAATGTCAAAGTAGGCTAAGGAAGTATTTCCTGGCAGAAGTGCTATATTAATTGAGACAAATAAAAAAAAAAGCTATCCTCCATTTGAATCCGTTGGTAGAATAACAGGGGTTCTATTAGCAAGCCCGGTCTCCCTAGCAGCTAGGGACCCTAGGGATATATAATGAAAACTCTGTTAAAATGACTGAAGAATGATCACAGCTTAAAAATGGTGCCCACAGCTCCCCTTTTAAATACCTTCTTCACAAAGGGTGTATACTCACCAAGGGTACTGCTTCCCAAACTGAAGATGCAGTGCTTGCAGTATTTTGTCTTGGGTATCGGCATCCCGGACGTGGAGGACATTCTCCCCTAGGTGAACCCAGTGACACGTTACAATGATTTAGAAGTGGAAATATCCAAAGAATAAAGAAATTAGCAATGTGTTGTGCTCATCATTAACCCTGAAACTCAGAGGACTTCAAATGAATCTGTCAGAGAAACATCAACTTTTCTCCTTTATACCTTTAAAGCACTTTCAGCAAGATTTCCAGGTACCAGATACTTAAGGACACTAGGGTCCTTTATTCCCAAAGAGAATAAATCAAGTTTTTGTTGATTTACTGAAATAGATGATGTGCATTCACCTAGCACCCACTTACCCCCACCTGTCATCTAATCATCCAGTGTGTCTGCTCTTTCAATCCACCCTGCCCTCCATCTACTCAGCCAGGTCATTCCGTTAGTCTACTGGCCGGTCAGCTGTTCAGTCGCTCTTTCTCCATATATTTTCTGACCAATGCGATGGAGTAAATACAGTGAAAATGGCCAGATTTTTCAATAGACCTAGCGACGAAGAGAAGAGCTAGAGAGAGGCACGGGGTTGAGGAAGGGGTTGTTCCTCAGATGTGAGAAGCCAAGCCATATGTAAATGATGAGGCTAAAGATACATGGTGGAGAAAGGATGCCGCTGAGGCCCCTGAGAAGGCAGGAAGGGTCGGGGTCTAGAACACGGGGAGAAGGCCGAGCGGTGGACAGGAAAGAGAGGCCAAACCTTCCGATGTAAGAGTTAAGAAGAAAGGATGGACGGGCATGTGTTTATATAAGTGTGGTGACAAATGACAAAGTACAAGACTGCCTTTGAAAAAACCCGCGCTGCCAGATCCAGTGTTCAATTCTCCTTTCGTGTCGTCCTTGAACTCTGAGCAGTGTTCAACACCATCTCCTAGAAACACTTTCTTTTCTGGCTTTAATGCTATCACACTCCTCCGTTTCCTCTGGCCTCACTGGCAGCTCCTTTTCAGTCTTCCCCGCTGGCCCCTTCCTCCTCACCAGAACTCTAAACGCTGACTAGCTCCGGCAGTTGGTCCTGGATTCCATTCTCGTTCCTATTTACATGCTACCCTGGACAATTTCATGTAATCCCTTCATTTTAAACGACATCTCTGGCAGGGTGCACCACTATCTCCATATCCTTTCTCTGTACTAGCATCAGAATTTTTAGCCAGGCATCAGATAATCCAAGACTACACTCTTCAGCTTCCCCTACTGCTAGCTATAATCCTGTGACTATGTTCTGACAGGATATGTGAAGAAATATTTGAAACTTTCAGGTTGTGCTTTTAAAGGGAAGGACATCTTCCCTTCTCTTCCTTCCCAATGGCTGAACTGTGGACTTGACAGCAAGAGCTGGAGCATCCCTCAAGCAGACGGATGTAGGCTAGCTTTCTGATAACCATGGAGCTATACCAACGAGAAACAAAGAAAATCTAACTTAGGCACTATTATTTTGGGTCTCTCTGTTACAGAAAACAAACTGATATCCCAACTAAACAATACCCACATGCCCATCACTCTAAACCTTCTATCTCCAACTCTGACTCTCCTTGGAACTGCTTGCCTGCCATGTCCACTCTGATATCTAATAGGCATCTCAAACTTAACACGGCTACTAGAGAAGTCTTAATCCCACCCCTCCCAAATGTGTTCCCCTGGCAGTGTCCCCTATGTCAGCAAAGAGTGCCCTTCCTGCTCAGTCCAAAAATCTGCAGGTTTCTTCCTTTCACCACCCCCATGTGAGCAGCAGCAAGTCCTATAACAAACCCCAAATCTAACTCTTGTCCACTTCTGTTATTACCATGTACTGTAACTCACTACCATCTCTCCTATCAACTGAAATAACCTCTCGGCCGGTCCCCCTGCTTCCACTCCTGTCCCACCACATTCCACTCACGTGGAGCAGCACAGTGGTCTTTCCAAAATGCAAGTCACATCGTGTCATCCTCCAGTAAATGGCTTCCCATGATACTTGGGAAAAATCCAAGATTATTTACCCTGGCTTACAAAGGTCTGCCTCCTCCTGACATCATCCTGTACCACTCTTCCTCCTGCCCACAACCCTACAGCTACACTGGCCTTCTGTTGCTCAAATACGCCAAGCTTGTTCCTGTCTTAGGGTCTTCTCACTGGCTGTTCCCTCTGCTTCTCTCTGGTCCTCACACAGCAGATTCACGGTTACTCAGATCTCAGCTGCAGCGTCATCTCCTCAGCAAGGCCTTCCCTGATGCAGTCTAACGCAGCTGGTCACAACACCTGGTGTTACAGCCTGCACACCACGCGGAAATTCTGATAGACAAAAAAAAAAAACCAAAACTATCATCTATGTCCCCACCCACTAGAATGAAGTTCCACGAGAGCTCAGCCCTTGTGAGTCTGGTTTACTGACAAATCCCAGTGCCTACATGAATTAAGTTGAAAGAATTTCCATTCAGTGATTTGTATTTTCCCTGTGAAGTGGGGAGCAAAGTAGTATGTTAAGAATGAAAGGAGAAGACCTAAAGATAACAGAAAATTAGGGTAGCAATTATGAATAGAGAAAAAGCAGAGCTGAAACTAACCTCCTTGATTCTAGTTTGGTTCTTTTTTTCACAAAGTACATACATTTTTCCATTAGCTACAGAAATAGATTTCCATGTATAGTAAGAGAACTTGGACTACTATTAAAAGTAAGATCTAGCTCAATTAGCAAATTAATAATAAAACTTCCTTATACTTTAGTTACTAAGGGGGCATCTTAGAGTTTTCATGCTCTAAAGTACTCACTAAAGGCACTCTACTGTACCCAAAAATGAGACCAGCATTCATATATTTATAACACATTCGACCATTCTAACTTAAACACAGCCATCAAAGACCATCATCAGCTAAGAAACTCTTAGCTCTGGTATTATAAAGAGAATAAAAATATAAGTAGAGCCCTAAAAAAATTTGGTAATCGCTTTGTGCTATTTATAGATTTTAGGCTACAGCTGGTCATTAGCCTCATTCACTCCTTCATAAAAATACATGCCAGCACAGCCTTGTAATAATTCACATATATAATTTTAAAGATGTTGCAGACGTATCAGGGGAGCCAATATTTAACGCCTCTGCCCTCCCCCGCTCCTAGCTAGTGCCCACCATGGGAGGCCAAGGTGCTAATCTGAGGGTAGACGGCAGGACAGTGGCCACGAGCCGGGCCACTGATCTCATACGTATTTCCAGACAGCTGAGACATGGACAAAGGTAAATACCTGTTTCTCTTCCAATCTGACGTGTTCCTAGATTAATCACAGGCGTTCCAAAAGCTCCAACCTCTCGTACCCCACAGCTGCTGTTCCCAATCATACAACCAGCATGGGCAACCAACTGTATAAACTGGTCAAACGGGACGTGCTTCACCGCACGGAAATTGGGATGATGCTCAATGCCCTTCTTCCGCATCACTCGAACCATCTCTTTGCTCCCTGGGAAAATGAGAAGAATCAACTGTTAAATGGTTTATGAGATTAAAAAAAAAAAAAAACATTTTCACTGGCAAGTATAGCCCCACTTGAAGAAATCACCCTAGACAAACGCACAATGGTTATTAGGGAGATAATAATTTTAATTACTCATCTTTCCAGGAATGATGAATATTTAAAATGTCTGGTCAGCTCTCTGCTTCAACTCATCTAGGGATGTTAAATAGCACTCAAAGTAAATACCTTTCACCAATGCCCCAATAAAAACCTTTACATTAAATGACAACTAAGAGGCACAAGACAGGCCAACGGCCTCTATCTCTTAAGCTGGGAGTCCCTAAATTGAAAGGTCTCGGGCTCCACACGCCAAGCTGATAGAGAGCCTCTGCCTTAGCTATGCTCATATTTACTTTCACAGCAGCTCGACTGGACGGCACCCCCGATTACATGGACTAAGCTCCAACAAAATGCATGTAGATCCTGATACTGTGACTGATATTTTATTTAAATGTGTGATTATTTAAAATGTTACAGGGGCGCCTGGGTGGCTCAATCGGTTAAGCGACCGACTTCAGCTCAGGTCATGATCTCACGGTTCATGGGTTCGAGCCCCACGTTGGGCTCTGTACTGACAGCTTAGAGCCTGGAGTTTGCTTCAGATTGGATTCTGTGGTCTCACCCTCTCTCTGCCTCTTCCCCGCTCATGCTCTGTCTCTCTCAAAAATAAATCAACATTTAAAAAAAATTTTTTAAATGTTACAGATGTATGAAAGGGAAGGCAATAATTAATGCCTCTCTGCTTGTCTCTTTACTCACCCTTTCCTAACTAACATCTAGCAAGGGAGATAAGGTTGCTAATCTTAGGGCCGTGACCACCAAACTGTGTTAGCATACCGTGTTTAATGGTGGGCAGGAGCCGCTGACTTAAGAGACGTTAAGTTGGGCATGCAGGTGCTTTTTCTCTTTTTAACTTTCTCTATATGGCAAGGTAGGTGACAGACTCAGGGTCTAACTCCTTGCCGCAGGCCTAGCCCCCTCTCTCTATATCCAGTCCTGCCAGAGCACGTCAGTCATCGACTATAATTATTGTAGTATTTAGTATGCCAGAAGGTGGTACTATTCTGAGATTCATATTTAGGCTCACTGAAGGCTTTCTCTGGCCTTAAGCCTAAACCACAGACACTACCTTCTATTCTCCTCCACTGCGGAATTGGGCACTAAGCCACATGATGATAAATGGATGCCGTGATTCTTATTTCCCCACCCTTCCTTGTGTTGATTTTATCAAATACCCTGTGAGGAGGAGAGGTGAGTGTAGCAGACATGATTTGAGCATTCCTGGGACCCTTTACTTTCACCGGGGAAAAATATCTCTAATTCTCAAGTGTATACAATCAGGAAAGTACATGATAAACAGGATCACGAACAATGAATATTGAATCAGAGATATATAATCACATTACCAAATATCTATAGAAAATTTAAAGAATTAAAAGAATCAATATTAACATTTTTGAAATACTAATACACTACCTGGATGAAACCTGGGCTGGGAGTTCTTCATTTCTTTCTTCCAGCTAACATCCTACTCTGTTTCCCCTAACAGAAAAGATTATTCAAGAGACACTGAGAAGGATACTTTCAGAGTAAGACGCTGACATCTTGGTATTGCAGAGAAGGGTCCTGCCTCCTTTACCAAAAAATGCCTAAAAGCTCGGCAACGAGTGGTGTCCGCTAAACCAGTACTTGGAAATGCTGCAGCATCAGGCCCTGCTCCGCATTTCTCATTTAGATCTCGTATTCCCATTAACCTGCCTCGGGTCCCGCTAGCACCTCAGGCTTGAGGACATAATGGTTAGGGACTCCGGATCTAAATCGCCTCTGCTCAAGATTAAGGTATAGTTAATAAAAATAAGGGAACAAGAAATAACAGTAAGGGCTATTTTATTGCACTCACTGGGATCATTACTTTCCTAGATATACCCTTTCACTTTCTAAGGTTTAGGTCTTTTAGCTACTGCCATTTTCTCAGTGGTGGAACCTGGAGGACAGAGACTAAACTTGGAACTACAGTGGCGATTAGAGAAATATTTTTTTAGTATTTCTATCTTTCCTACTAGCTTTCTATTAGACTTGGCAAAAACATCACAAACTTCAAACTACTACAAAATTGCTGATCCCCTAAACACTGGAACGCATTTCAGAATGCAGTGGCCTTCAATGCTAAGATAAGCAAGATGGGAGGGGCAGCCAAAAGGGGACATAATAGAAACATAAAATCAGAAAAGTAGGTGGCATAATTTCATTTCCAATTACCTGCGTCAATGTTTGGAAACAGAACTAGGGTCCGCTTGTTAAATGAGATTAGCGCATCCAACGTTAATTCAAACATCTTTATGGAATGCTTAATGTCAGTGGTCACAGGGTGCTGTAGCGCAACAATGTAATCTTTAGATTTTACATCATCACCTGTGTAAAGAAAATCAAACCACATTGCTTCATTAGTTAAGAATCTTAAAGAGGAAGAAGCAAATTCTAAAACGTAAGGCCCCACAGTCTGTGTTTTCAAAAACTCTAAGGAAAGAACAGTTTGTCACATTCCAGGCAGAGGACCTGACTATAGGATCAAACAGTAAGAACTTGGGGTGACTGGGTGGCTCAGTGGGTTAAGCATTATACTCTTGATTTCGGCTCAGATCATGATCACAGTCCTGGGGTCAAGCCCCAGGTTGGGCTCTGCACTGGATGTGGAGTTTAAGACTGTCTCTCCCTCTCTGCCCCTCCCTGTGCACTCTCACAAAAAAAAACAAAAAAACAAAAAAAAACCCGAAAAACCAAAAAAGAAAAATCAGTTAACAACTTAGAGCAACAAGTCCAAGAATCCTGCAAATTTAAGGTTTTATACAGATGCGTGCTACCATAAACAAAATATCTAACTTTAAATAGCTGTTACTAGAATCCATTGTTTTAAAATCCAGAATATTTCAGGGGCTCCTGGGTGGCTCAGGTTAAACATCTGACTCTTGATTTTGACTCAGGTCAGGAGATGAAGCCCCAGGTCAGGCTCTGTGCTGACAGCACGGAGCATGCTTGGGATTCTCTCTCTCCCCCCCTCTCTCTGCCCCTCTCCTGCTCACAAGCACACTCTTGCACTCTCACTCCTTCTCTCTCTCTCTTTCTCTCAAAATAAACTTTAAAGTAAATAAATAGGGGCGCCTGAGTGGCTTAGTCAACTGGGCATCCAACTCTTGGTTTCAGTTCAGGTCATGATCTCAGTCTGTGGGATCAAGCCCCACATCGGGCTCTGCACTAACAGCGTGGAGCCTGCTTGCGAGTCTTTCTCTCCCTCTCTCTCTGCCCCTCCCCAACTCCTGCATGCGCATTCGTGCTCTCTCTCTCAAAATAAACATTAAAAAAAATAAAAATAAATTAAATAAAATCCAAAATATTTCAGAGCGTTAGAAAAATGTAAATCTTCTCCATTTCTAGCCAGTGTTTCTAGCGAATTATCAGCAGTATTAATGAAGTGATGAAACTCAAGATTACTTTAAGGTATAGCTAAACATGATCTCAGGATCCATGAGCTCAAGCCCCGCCTCAGGCTCTGTGCTGACAGAGCGGAGCCTGCTCTTGGGATTCTCTCTCGGCCCCTCCCCTGCTCACATGTGGGTGTGCACTCTCTCCCCAAATAAATAAAAATAAAAACTTTAAAAGAAAAAGTAAGTCTCAGAGAGGTGAAGTCATGCCACAGGGTGAGACCTATGAACTGAAACTTTAGACTTCTGATTCTAATGGAACAGTCTATCTACAATGGTTTCTGAAAGAACTGAAATGTACCCAACACAGACAAAAACCACCATCAGAGGGAATAAAGTCCGATGCGTACCTAACCACATCCGAATAATGCTCATGTAGTCTTTGTTCTTGGCAGAGAGAAGCTTGTCGTAGGAAGGGCAGCCTGCCAGAAGGATGCGGTCGTGGTCCTCGCACATGGATATCAGGTGCTGCTCCGCACTCCGGGTGCAGCACACGTGGTAATGCGCCAGTTTCGTTATGGCGTGTCTGATAGAATCGTCGATGGTCCCACTGACTTCCCCACCTTCAATGTGAAGGATTCGGATATTCATCAAGGCGGCGGATGTAGCCAGAGCCAGGGCATCAAATCTGTCTCCGTGAACAATCATGATATCAGGCTTCAAACGATTAAGAACGTCTGGAAGCTTCACTAGGGCCAGGCCTACTGACTCCACCATGGCTGCCTCATCCTCCCCCCTAACGATCGTGTGCAGCCTGGTGTTAATGTCAAAGTCATCTTGCTCAATCATGCGATATGTGTTCCTAAAGCAGGAGAGAAATAAAGATATGAGAGCGTCCTTTTCAACACAGGCCTGGAAGAACATAGAAGAACCAATCTAACAGCAACCCTGAAGGGAGAAATACAATGTACTTGTTAAAATAGACAAATGAGTGTAACTAACACATAAAAGTTAAAAAGCAGAGATCATTAATGTACAGGTCCCTTGCGTATCTTACACCAGGTACCCCTGGAGCTGCTATCCAGCACCTGCCCTGGTGTCCTGGTCAATACCTGGGCACTCACCTGAGGGAGAATTTTTTTATTAAAACAGAGACCAAAGTTTTTGGTGGTTGACTTTTCTCTTTTTATTAGTTTTTTAAAACAATATGCTACCTAATTTTTAAAAGATGTTACTTATACAAGAAAAGCTTTTTCTGTTTTTTACTTTTTTTGTGAAAATCAGGGCAATCAGGATCCCTGACATGTCACTATACTATAAATTTCTGAATGATGGAAATTATCTTCTGAATTTGTACTGTACCATTAATACAGCATAATTCTGAATGGGGTTTAGGTGTAGGTTTTATAGCATTAAATTGGCTATAAAATGCAGTTCAAGTCTGTTTTCTGCTTTAGTCACAACAGCAATTGTCAGTGCCTCAAAGTTTCTGGTTATGACTAGATTTTAAAAGATAGGCTTTTTAATAAATATCTAATATGTAATCCTGTATAATTTTTCAAAGTCTACTTTTTAAATTTAGTCATTTTCATTTTTTTCTAGACATTTTATGCATGATATTTTTAAATTTTTTTTTAATGTTTATTTTTGAGACAGAGAGAGACAGAGCATGAGTGGGGGAGGGGCAGAGAGAGAGGGAGACACAGAATGCGAAGCAGGCTCCAGGCTCTGAGCTGTCAGCACAGAGCCCGACGCGGGGCTTGAACTCACAGACCGCGAGATCATGACCTGAGCCGAAGTCGGACGCGCAACCGACTGAGCCACCCAGGCGCCCCTATGCATGATATCTTAACACGGTGGAGAACACATACAATTTTATAATGTATTTAACCCATTTCATACGACATTTTCTGTGATCATGAAAGGTTCTTTACATACATCATTTTACACATGGATGTTCTAATAGGCATTTTACAGTCCTTGGGATTTTCCTACGAACTATCATGTTGTCTGTAAACAAAGACAATCTTTATGTCTTTATTTCTATTCCTCACTTTATTGCATTGGCTGCTATGTCTAGTACAAGTTGAAGAGAAGTGGTAAAAGCAAAAACCTTGGTCTCAATCTCAGGGGGAAAGTTAATTTTTATGTTAGCTATAGGTTTTTCCACCAATGGTGTTCACCAGATTGAGGAATTTCCCTTCTATTAGAAGTCTGCTAAGAGCTTTTATCGTAACTGATTTAATTTTGTCAAATGCTTTTTTGGACCTCTGTTGAGATGATCAGGTATCTCCCCTTTACTCTGCTAAAATGTGAATAATACTGATTTTCCAATATTCTATTAACCTTGATATCCTGAGATAAACCCACTTGCTTGTGATTGATGTATTAATCTGTTTTTTATATTGCTGAATGGGATTTGTTAATATTTTGTTTGAAAGTTTTATGTCTACGGGGGCATCTGGGTGGCTCAGTCAGTTGGGCATCTGACTCTTGATTTTGGCTCAGATTATGAAGCCCAGGGTGACAGGACTGAGCCCTGCACTGGGCTTCATGCCGAGCATGGAGACGGTTTAAGTTACTCTCCCTCTCTCCCTTTCTCTCTCTCTCTCACCCCGACTCCATTCACATGCTAAAATTAAAAAAAAAAAAAAAAAGCCACAGAGAAGAAGGAAGACATAACATGGGAGACTCTCAAAGATTAAGAACAAACTGAGGGGAGAGGGGGGGTGTGGGAGGGGGGAGAGTGGGTGATGGGCACAGAGGAGGGCACCTGTTGGGATTATCACGAGGTGTTGTATGGAAACCAAATTGACAATAAATTATTCAAAAAAAATGAATAAACTTAAAAAAAATTTTAAAAAAAGAAAATTATGTCTATGTTCATAAGGGATACTGGTCTGAAATTTTTTCTTACAATGTCTGTCATTTTTTTACTATCGAGATTTTTAAAAAATTTTTTTTGTTGTCAAGATATCTTAGTATCAAGATTATGCAGATTTTATGAAACAACCTGGGAAAGTTCCCTTCTCCTCTATTTCCTTTTTTTTTTTTTAATTTTTTTTTCAACATTTATTTATTTTTGAGAGAGACACAGAGTGCAAGCAGGAGGGGTGCAGAGAGAGAGGGAGACACAGAATCTGAAGCAGGCTCCAGGCTCTGAGCTGTCAGCACAGAGCCCAACACGGGGCTCAAACCCACAAACCGCGAGATCATGACCTGAGCCGAAGTCGGCCGCTCAACCGACTGAGCCACCCAGGCGCCCCTTTCTCCTCTATTTTCTAAAAGAGTTAAAAAAGGTTTTTTTTAAATGTTTATTTAGTTTTGAGAGAGAGACAGAGTACAAACTGGGGAGGGGCAGAGAGAGAGAGAGAGAGGGAGACAGAGAATCTAAAGCAGGCGCCACACTCTGAGATGTCAGCACAGAGCCTGATGCAGGGCCCGAACTCACCAACTATGAGATCGTGACCTGAGCTGAAGTTGGACGCTTAACTGACTGAGCCACCCAGGCACCCCTAAAAGAGTTTATATAAGATTGGTGCTATTCCCGGGGCACCAGGGTAGCTCAGTCAGTTAAGTGTCCAACTCTCGATTTTGGCTCAGGTCATGATCTCACGGTTTGTGAGTTCGAACCCCACATGCAGCTCTGCACTGACAGCATACTGCCTAAGATTCTCTCTTCCTCTCTCTACCCCCTCGCTGACTTGTGTGCGCACTCTCTCTCTGAAAAATAAATAATAAACTTATAGAAGTAGTTTGGTATTATTTCCAAAGAAAAGGGGGAAAAAAAAGACAAACCAAGAAACAGACTCTTAACTGTAGACAACAAACTGACAGTTACCAGATTGGGGGGCGGGGGGCAGGATACATGAAATAGGTCATGGGGATTAAAGAATATACTTATGATGAGCACTGAGTAATGTATACAATCGTTTTATTATATACCTGAAACTAACATAACACTGTATGTTAACTATACTGGAATTAAAATTAAACACTAAAAGAAAAAAGATTGGTGTTATTCCTTGCTTAAATGTTTGATAGATTTCATAAGTGACCCCATCTTTGTGGGAAACTATTTTTATAGGAAGTGTTTAATAATGAATTCAATTTCTTTGATACAGGGCTATTGTGATTTTTCTATTCCTTCTGTGTCAGGTTGGTAAGCACTATTTTTTTCAAGGACTTTGTGCATTGTATATAAACTGATTGCCAACTTTACTGGCCTAATATTCTTTTATTGGCCAGATCAGTAGTGAGATCCTCTTTCTCATCTTAAATTGGTAATCTCTGTGTTCTCTTTTTCTCATGCTCTGCTAGGAATTTGTCAACTTAATATTTTCAAATATAATTCTTTTATTGCTTAATCTATTTTTGTTTCATTGAATTCCACTCTTCATTGTTTCCTCCCTTCTACTTAGTCTGGTGTTTTCTCATCTTTTTCTCATTTAAGAAACTGAAAACAGACCATTAACTCTAAACTTCTCCTTTGTAATCTAAGTACTTGAAGCTATAAATTTCCTCCAAGCACTCCATCTATACCCACAAATTGTGATATATTGTAATATTATTCAATTCAAAAGATTTTCTAATTTCCGTTCAAGTTTATTTGGTCCACAGTAAGAACTCAACAGTAAGGCCAGGTGCCTGGGTGGCTCAGTTGGTTAAGCATCCGATTTCCGCTCAGGTCATGATCTCGCAGTTCGGGAGTTTGGCCTTGCATCAGGCTCTCTGCCCTCAGCTCGGAGCTCACTTCAGATCCTCTGTCCCCTTCCTGTCCCTCCTCTGCTCGCTCTTGCATGCGCACGTGCACACCCTCTCTCCCTCAAAAATGAATAAACATTTAAATAAAGGAAAGAACTCAGCAGTAAGAGAAAACCTATTTTTTTTTTTTAATTTGAGAGAGACAGTGTCTGAACAGGGCAGAGAGGCGGAGGGAGAGAGAGAGAACCCTCTACGCTCTGCGTAGAGCCTGACACAGGGCTCAATTCCACGACCCTGGGATCATGACCCAAATAGAAACCAAGAGTTGGACGCTCAACCAGCTGACCCACCCAGGTGCCCCAAAACAACCTGATTTAAAAATGGGCTAAAGACTTTAACAGACATCTCATCACAGATGATACAAAATCCGCAAATAAGCATATGAAAAGATGCTCCACATCATATAACATAGAAGTGCAGATTAAAACAATGAGATACCGCTGCAAACCTATAGAATGACCAAAATCAGAACACTGACAACACCAAATGCTGACAAGGAAGTGGAACAACAGGCACACTGACTCACTGATGGTGGGAAAACAAAATGATACAGCCACTGTGGAAGAGAGCTCAGCAGCTTCCTACACAACCAGACACATTCTTACCACACAATCCAGCCACCATGCTCCTTGGTACTTCCCAAAGGAGTTGAAAACTTATGTCCACAAAAATCTGCAAAATGGATACTTACAACAGCTTTATTCAGAAATGCCTAAACCTGGGAGTAACTAAGATGCCTTGCAGTAGGTGAATCAACCAATACACTATGGTACATCCAGAAAATGGAATATTATTCAGTGCTAAAAAGAAAGGACTATCAAGCCATGAAAATACATGGAGACTTAAATGCATATTACTAAGTGAAAGAAACCAATCTTTAATGACTATGTACTCTGTGATTGCAACTATATGACATTTTGGAAAAGGCAAATCTATGGAGACAGTAAAGGGATCAGTAGTTAAAGAACAGATTTTTAGGGCAGTGAAATGAAACGACTCTCATATTATACTGTAGATACATGTCACTATACATTTGTCCAAACACAGAGGATTTGACACCACCAAGGTGAGCCCTGATGTAAACTATGGACTTTGGATGATAATGAAGTATCAATTTAAGTTCAAGTGTAACAAATGTACCACTCGGGGTGGAAGGCTGATATTGATAACGGGGGAGGCTATGCATGTGCGGAGGCAGAGAGGTACACAGGAAACCCCTGAACCTTCCGCTCAATTTTGCTGTGGACCCAAAACTGCTCTAAAATTTTTTAATATTACCAACTCATATGAAATAAATGAACAGATGAATTTCTAAGTAGTCTGTTGTTACTTGATTTTCTTTTTCACCCAATTCTTAGGAGCGCAAAAATTCTACATTAAAAAAAATGTGTATTTATTTATTTTGACAGAGAACACACACGCACATACAAGTGAGACAGGGGCAGAGAGAGAGAGAGGGAGGGAGAGAGAGAATCCCAAGCAGGACCCGTGCTGTCAGTGAAGAGCGCCACACAGGGCTCAAACCCCTGAACCATCAGATCATGACCTGAGCCGAAATCAAGAGTCAGATGCTTAACCAAGTGAATCACCCAGGTGCCTTTAAAAATGCCGTGTTTTTTTTTTTTAATTTTTTTAACATTTTTATTTTACTTTTGAGAGACATAAAGACAGAGCATGAGCAGGGGAGGGGCAGAGAGAGAGGGAGACACAGAATCTGAAGCAGGCTCCAGGCTGTGAGCCATCAGCACAGAGCCCGACGCGGGGCTCGAACTCACAGACCATGAGATCATGATCTGAGCTGAAGTCGGCTGCTTAATTGACTGAGCCACCCAGGTGCCCCAAAAATGCCGTTTTTTTAAAAAGTACCCAAGTAGCTGAAATAGAAGGTAGCTTATTTTTCTGTTGTTTTAATGGCTTCTCATATAAATAATACATTCACATGGTTTAAAATTTAAGACACCAAAGGTTCTGCAGTGACAAGGCTACCTTCTCACTTCTGTTTCTGGGTCATCCAGTTCCTCTCCCAGACACTTACATTAGTGCACTTCATACAACATTTCCATCAAGTTTCCTATCAATGGGCTCGCCAAACAAGTCCTGCCTTTCTACCCTTACTTACTGTGGCAAGCAGATAAGAAACCTACTGTAAGATCCTTCAGAGCCTCCCTTCCACTGGTCTTCCTGTCAAATTCTTCTCTAAAAAGCAAAAGAACCACTTAGACTTTCATCTCAGGCTCTGGCTAAAATTTCTCTTCTACTTTGTTCTATGTACATATGAAAACACAGTGGATTTTCTTGCATAGCCAGAATTGCATAGCCTTAGTCTGGGGGTACAGTGAGACTTTGTTGGTAACTCCAGAACCAACTCATTTCACATGTTTAAAATCTATGAATTTTTGAGCTATCCAGACTTTTCTTCTCTACTTTATGTATTTTCTTAGAGCAGACTGGTTTTCAGAGACATGTTTTTGTTTGCTTTTGTTGTTATATCATTTTTAAAGAATAGTCTGAAAAAGGCAATTTTAACACAAGGTTATTTCACATTTAATATTGTATGATTGATATCTTTGGAAGCTGCGTTGTTTTTAAGCCACAGTGCATTAAATGCCACTTTATTACACAGAACACAAGGAATGTTCACCTTTGGTTTAGACATTCTATTCCAACATTTCCCAACTGTCATTGTTTCAGATTTAGACTGTGATCAACAATAAACCTAATGTCACCAAAATAAACACCAACGGTAATGTAACATTCTATCTTATATTGTAGATCATTAGAGTTTTAAAACCTTATTCCATAGCTACTATTTGGGATGCTGTCCACCTACACGAGTTTTAACAAAGTACCATTAGAAGTCATGAAATACATTACAGAAAGTTACATTATAGCCCCACAATATATATTTGTAAGTAGCACTTCCGAATGTAACAAGTAATAATAAAAACATTTATACCTAACATTTATCAAGCACCTATGAAGCAGCAACACTGTGGTGGAAGCTTTACGGCACAACCTCCGCTCTCCACAGTCATATGCAACACAGGTTTTCATTCCAATTTATAATTGAGGAGCCCGAAGATGCCACTTCTCCAAGGCCATGTAAAAACTAAGTGGTAGAACTGAGATTTGAAGCTAGGTCCACACGAGGCCAAGATCCAAGCTCTCTGCACACCATGCTGCAATAAAGAATATCCTCAGAAAATGTTTTCATCTTACCCATAATCATCTATCAGGTGAGAGCCAAGGACCACCACATCAAGTTCAAAGAATTCAGGCTCCATTTTAATGCCAAACATGATGGGGGCAAGTTTCGAATAATCAGCACGGTTGCAAGTCGCAACACACACCCGAAGCTTTCGGTTATTCCCATTCTTCTCCATGACTTGTTTCTTTTGTTTGGAGAGGTTCTTAAAATAGAGTTCCTAAAGTTGCAAAAACAGAAATTATTTACAACCATAATATATAAACACAGAATTCTGCAGTTCTAAGCCTTTAACCAGCATTGAATACAGTGCTTCTTAACCTTCTTCCGCCCCCACTCCTGTGTGACACACCCACTGGGACACCCCAAGCTAGGAAATTCCAGGCAGACTAACTCCACCTCTTTCTGTCACGCTTAAGAAATAACACACCGGAATGCACTTAAGAAACAACGCTATAAATCAACTCCCATTTAAAGGGCAAGCAACCATCGGCTTTTAATTAATTAGAAACTACTTACCATGCCTCACAACTGATCCCAACATACCCGGTCTACTACAAAACTGTGACTGAGAATAACTGATCTAGTTCAACTCCCTCTCTTACAGAAAGGGAAACACAGGTCTTGAGAGAGGAAATTACTTCAAGATCACATCTTATAAGGGATAAGATCTATTCACTCTCACACTAAACACCCACTATATACAAAGCACTGTGATTAGTGCTGAGGAAAAGAACGATAAACTTTAAAAAACCCTACCTTCAAGGCCTCCTTAGCACCTACAGCCAGTGCCTACGAACTTGGCAATTCCAAATGCCTACGAGACATCTCCTGTCTTACACACACCTTAAAGTCCATGGCCCGACCCGAACTCATTTTCTTTTTCTCATTTCTGTTCCTCCTTCCTTGTTCTAGAAGTTATGAACTTCCATTCATCCAAATGCCCTGACACCCTTGTCTTCTCTGTTCTTACTCTGTACCTCCCAAGCCCTGTCAATTCTGCTTCTTACTACACGGCTTTCAGATCTAGCTCTTCCTCTTCACCCCTACCAGGACATCTCCCAGCCCAACCCCTCATTTTAGGTCTGAGCTACTGTTAAGAGCTGCCAGAGGAGTTTGCCTGTCGTTAGTTTTGCCCTGCCTCGCACAGGCTTTCAGAGTGATCTATCAAAAGTTTATAAATCTGATTACCATGCTCAACGGCATACATAACCTATGGATGAAGTACAAATTGCTGATCTGGGCCTAGCCCATCTTTCCAACCACTTCTCCTCGACCTATAATTCCCTGTACTCGGTGCCAAAGCCATAGCAAAGTACCTGCGGTTCAACCAGTGAGTCTCCGAATCTCTGTGCCTTTCTAGATAGAAGTACCTCTACCTAAAACTTCCTTTCCCTCTTGCCCGGGTTCCTCTTCATCCTTCGAAACCCAGTCTAAGGGTTGCCTCTTCCTGAAAACCTTTACACAAACTTCAGTTCCTCTCCACCGCACCCCTTTCAGTTGCTGCCTTGCTCTGAGCACTATGACCCTACCATACACACAAATACTTTTTGTTCGACGCCTCTGCCCTCCTGCCATCTATACCCTCCATTCAAAAGTAAAAATCGGGGGCAAGGAATAGGAGCCGTTTTACGGCGCATTTTAAACTTCTCTAGATCAACGCAAAATTCCACCTCATGGATGCAATGCTTTTGCTTCGAGAAGTGGGTCAATATTTAGAACTTGCAATCAGTAATACAGAGAAGCTTGAGTAGTGATGTCAGTAAAAGAGGAGCTGCCCTTTAGATCAGGAGACACTCTAAAACCCACTGGTAATCTCATCAGGGCCGTCTCACCTCTGTATTAGGCTAGAACTGTGAGCACACAGACCGGTCCATCATGACCCTTTCTGAACTTCACGATCTCCGGTAAAAGCTAACACCACCCAACAGAAAGCATTTATAACGTAAGGAAATAAGCATTCTGTCACGACAGCTGTATTCATAAGCTCTAAGCACTACCAATATCATTAAGGACAAAAATATTTTTCCAAAAATGGTTATTTTAAATGTTCCTGTGCATAATCCCTCTTTCACTGATGATTACATTTGAGCTGAATAAATTGTTGGTGATATTCAACTTGCTGGGTGAGGCAAAGCAAATTTTTCACGCTTGGTGAATTTGTTTTCATTTTAGAAGAACAGTAAACTCCATCTTGCAATACTGAAATATTTAGTATTTACCAAGTAACTCAAAGGTTATTCTAACAAAACTGAGAGTAAGCTAGCTAAACAAACAATGAAAAAGGCAAAAATGTCATTAAGGCCAAAGCTTTTTAAAGAAATCTTAAAATATGGTAAAATGACTTTTAAAGGGGAGAAGTTGTGTGTGTGTGTGTGTGTGTGTGTGTGAACACAAACATAATTTGAACTTATTTTTTGATTAGGTAATACATTTGCATGGTTTAAAATTGAGAAGTCACAAGGGGCTATATAGCAAAAATTATCACCTGTGTTCCCCAGCCATGCAGTTCTTCTCACTAGATGCTAGGAGTTACTAGTTTCTAATCTATACTCCTCTAAGTAAACTGTCTGCATGTATACAGATGTATTTGCTTACAGCACATATTATGCAATTGGCAACATTCTACAAACTGATGTTGCATACCTCGCTTTTTAAAATGCTTTTAATTTTGTTTCTGAATTGAATGGGAAAATGGGAAAACTTAAAAAGGCACTGGAAATATCAAACCTAAAGGTGCAAAGTTTTGAAAATTGCACCATCAACTCTTCAAATACATGAAGGGTATGAGAACCCCAAAAGTAAAAATAATCAGGGTCACGAACATTTATTGAGTGTCTACTCTGTGCAGACAACTATGAAGAGAGTGGAGAGAGACACAGAGCTCAGAAAGACCTAGTCTCGGATTTTTAGAAACGGAAATCTAGTACCTGACACGAGGCCACATAATAGATCTTAACTACTTCATCTTCCCAAAGAGAAGCACCAGAAAAAAAAGTACTTTTTTTTCTCAGCCCAGTATACACTATTTATTCTGCACAAGAGGTCGTACCCAAAGATACATCTTTATACTGAGAACTGTGACCAGAGTGCCCGTGACCGGTGTAGAATGAATAAATGTGGCAAAATGGACTTGAACTATACCAGGATGACTTAAGTTGCATAAATTGCAACGTAAAGCAAACAAGATAAAACTCGTTTCTTTAGACTCTGGAACGCCAGACAGCAACGAAAAAGAATGGACTATGCCTGCATTTGTCCACACTGATGCATCTCAGAAACAGAACCTTCGAGGAAAACAGCAAATTCTAAAACGTTAGATACAATAAGGTACCATTTTTCGTAAATGTTTTAATGTACGATGTAACGGTTGAATGTACAAAACGTTATTATATGTTGTTTCCTGATCTAAAGTTACACACCAACTCAGGAAAGTAGTTATTACCTCTGGAGAGGAAGGGAAGGAGAAATGGAGCTGAAAAGGGTTTAGCTAGCTTTTATTTTTTAAAATCATACCATAGGCAGAGATGTGAAACAGGCATGGTAACATATTAACATGTGTTAAATCTTGGTGACTGGTAGAGGGGGTCATATTGTCTTCTGTCCTTTTCAGCACGTTTCAAATTGTCACCATCAAAAACAAGAAGTCTTTTAAATAGACACTGAAGTAGGCATGTTGTCCACATTTCCCTCAAGCCTAAAGCTCAGAGAGTCAGGAGGGGGTGGATATTTATGCCCATTTCACCTATCAATTCCAGAACCTATCTAACTAAAATGTAGACAGATCAATGCCGGAGAGGTAGGCTTTCATTTCGAATTCACGGGCAATCTCTGAGAAACCCAATTCTTAAAGCCCACTTCCGGCATTCTCTCAAGAGTGACCACTTTACTGACAAATGGTGATCAACACTTTCCAGAAAAATATTCCTCTGGACCTCTCACTGAACTGTTGGAAAAAGAGTCACCAGCACTTGGCTCAAGTGGTCACTGAAGAGAGGAAACGGTGACAGTAAACAGTTGCTAAGTACCTCCGCGGTGCTAAGCACTACGTTTAGAGCTTTTACATTCACCATTTCATCCTGACCGCCCTCTCACCAATCCCATTTTACGGACGGGGACACTGAGGTACGGACAAAATAATTTACTTGCCCCAAATCACAGTTAACTGCCAGAACTAAAAAATCAAACCCAGCACGCAGGATATTACACATCCAGTGTTTGCCTAGTGTCTGTTCCTTAACATCCGTGGGCCTTGTTTGTGGCAGGTCCCGCCAGGCCCCGTGGCAATGAAGGGAACATGATACACCGCTCCTCCCTCGGAGCGGCGGGGACGCGAATCACAAGAAGGAAGGAGCTAAACAAAAGCGGCCTGAAATTTCAGAAGCCTATTCCTGAGCTGTAGTTTGGTTTGGCTTCTTCCAGAGCTTCTTTAGCTGGACTAACCAGTTATCTAGACCGCTACACGGCACCCCTCCTCTCTTTCAGAGAAGCCCAGAACACTTGCTCGTGCTCTAACAATTTTACAGGTGTGCTCAAGGTAGGGGCCGGGGAGGAGAGAGGGGGGTTGAACGCGCATCAAACTCCTAAGGAAGCCCAGACTCAGAATGTCGTCAGGGTTGGCCGCAGACCTTCAAACCCATCTTTTAATCCAACCCTTTACACCCCGGGGAAACTTGTCCGCCAAGGCGCTCTCCGCCTTCTTTCTGCACACCCCCGTAACAGAGCCCTCACTATCTCCCAGGACAGCCCCTTTCCTTACTGGGCAGCGCCGCCCGTGGGACGGTCAGGCCAGGCCTCCGGCTACCCGCCCGGGGCCCGCAACGAAGCGGTCTGCTCCGCGGGCCACAAGACGGAGCCCGTAACGGGACTACGGAGCGGCCCTGGCACGTAGGCCTGCGGAAGAGCGGGCGAGGCCAGCGTCTGTGCGGGCCTGCGGACGCGGGGAGGCACCAGGCGGCCGCCGGACTGGCGGTGGCCGTGGGGGCCCGGAGGATGCTCTCCCCGGCCCGTCTCGCGAGTCCCGGCCGACGCGGGGCTCTCACCAGACGCTGGCGCGCAGCTCCCTCGCACGCCGCCGCTGCTGCCGCCGCCGCCCCGCCTGGCGGGCGGGAGCCGAACGCAGCACCAGAGAGCCGGCGGGCCCAAGTACGCCCCCGCGCCTCCTGCGCGTCGGCCGAGCGCGTGGACGACCCGGGTCTCGAGCCCAGCCACGCACGCCCCTGCACGCCCACCCGAGCGCCGAATCGGCGACCGCGCCCTTACGTAACCTGAGAGCGACGCTGTGATTGGCTGCGCCCGCCCGCGCCCCACCCCCTTGCCAAACGGTCTTTGGAGAGGGCCGCGTGCGGGGGCGCCGAGTGTCTTCCGTTGTCGTGGCGGTCGGGGTCTTGCTGGTCTTGCTCTGTTCCCGCCCCGACGCACGCCCGGGAGCCCGGGTTCTCACACAGGGTAGTGGTTTGGACCTTGCACCCAAAGCGAGAATTAACGTCCTGTGTTCCCTCCGGCATTTCATAGGCTCTGATTAAAAACAATACTGTCGTGCAGCCGCCCCGCCTCAGAGCCATCTCTTGAGTTAAACCCTTGTCTTAAGGTGTTTAAGACAGGTGACAGTCTCCTAGAAGGCTCTGATGGAGTGTTGATGATGTCCCAAACAAGGCCGATACCAGCTGATCAGCCTAGAAGACGCTCAGCCTAGGCCTTCTCTTTAGGAAACCTCCCACGAGTCCTGGCCCAGGGACATCCGGAGGGGAACTTGGCAGCAGAAGAAAAGGTGTCAGGGAAAGGGTTCCCACAGCTCCTAATAAAGACTTTTTAATGATCTTTTAAAATTGAGTCACCAGTGACAAACGTTGAATGAGTTGGTGTTACAAAACAGAAAAACGTTCTTTACAATCCTTAAGTAATTTACCACAGGTAAAACCATTTAAATAATCTAACAACTCATCCAGAGTTCTTGCTACAAAGCAAATTTCAGGGGCACCTGGGTGGCTCAGTGGTTAAGCGTTGGACTTCGGTTGAGTTTCACAGCCCCTGAGCTCAAACCCCAGGTAGGGTCCTGTGCCTGCTTCAGATTCTGTCTCAATCTCTTTCTGTCCCTCCCCTGCTCACTCACTGTCTCTTCAAATATAAATAAACATTAAAAAAAAAGTTTCAAATCCAATCAAACTTTTGCATTTTGTGTATTTCAATTAAGTTCTAGGGACGTCTGGGTGGCTCAGTTGATTAAGCGTCCAATTTCAGCTCAGGTCATTATGTCATGGTTGGTGAGATGGAGCACCCAGTTGGGGCCCTGTGCTGACAGCTCAGAGCCTGGAGCTTGCTCTGGATTCTGTCTCCCTCTCTCTCTGCCCCTCCTCTGCTTGTGCTCTCTCTCAAAAATAAATAAACATTAAAAATAAAGCTCTGACTTTGCAGAGTACTTAATGTACTATCAATTACCCCGCAACTAGCTTGGAGCTACTAAAAGGTCATGTCAGACACAAAAGGACAGATCTTAAGGGAATTTGTGTAAGGAAGTATCAGATTTCTGTTTAAAATATCACTTTGGCTACTATGGGGAGAATGGATTGGCACTGAGAGAATAGTGGCAGTGAAGATAAAATCTCTGAAAGGATGCATAAAAAACTGGTAACGCTGACCAACAGGGCAGCAAGGAGATGAACTTTTCCATCAAATACCTATTTATAATACCTTTTGTATTTTGCAGTATGCATATTTCATATCAAGAGAATAAAATTAATTGTAAAAAATAATGGTGGCAGTGAAACTCAACTGAAGTGGATGGATGGGAGATTTAGTTTGGAAGTAGAACTGAAAATTGTGGATTAGGTATGCGGGAATGACAGAAAAGGAAGGAGAAGAAACAAGGACGACCTCCAGGTATCTGGCATTAGTAATTGGTTGATGGGTGCTATTTACCAAGATGAGAGAAAAGCTGAGGGAGTGACCAGGTTTGGGGAGTTAAAAGGGAAGTTTTAATTTGGTATATGTTTGAGATGCCTACGAAGTAGCCGTATGAAGCTATTAAATGAGCTATAAGATATATGAGTCTGGACACGGGTTCACCGGAGTGTGTATTAGTTTCCTATTGCTGCTATAACATATTACATCAAACGTAGTAGCTAAAAACAAATATATTATCTTAACAGTTCTGGAGGTTAGGAGTCTGAAATGGGTTTCACCCGGCTAAAATCAGAGTAGCAATATTGGTATCATCATAAGAAAAAAATTGTAACTATGTGTGGGAAAATGTCAGCTAGACATCGTGGTGATCATTTCACAGTATATCCATATACCAACTGATTATGTTGTACGCTTGAAACTAATATATATAATATATATGTCAAAAAAATTTTTTAAGGTATCAGTGGGGAGCGTGTGGGTTAAGCGGGCTGACTCTCGGTTTCGGCTCAGGTCATGATCTCACAGTTTTGTGAGTTCGAGCCCCGCATTGGGCTCTGTGCTGATGGCACGGAGCCTCCTTGGGATTCTCTCTCTCAATCTCTCTCTCTGTCCCTCCCCCACTCACGCTGTCTCTGTCTCTCTCAAAATAAAATAAAATTACTTAAAAAAAAAAAAGGTGTCAGTGGGTGCCTTCCCTGGGGAGCAAGTGACGTTTCCTTACCTCTTCAGCTTCTACAGGCTGCATTCCTTGATTCGTGGCCCCCTGACCTCCGCTTTCCTTGTCACGTCTCCTCTGGTTCTCCTCCTCTTTCACTTAAAAAGACTCTTGTGATTACGTTGTGTCTGCCCCCTTAGAAAGTCCAGGATAATCTCCCCATATCAAAATCCTTAATTTAATCACACCTGCCAAATCTCTTTTGCTATATAAGGAAGCAGTCACAAGTTCTAGGGATTAAGACATGGCTATGTTGGGAAGCTATTATATCGCCTCCTACAAGTGCTGTTGAAAACTCCCAGGAGATGGTTCAAGATGGATATATTGCTTTTAAAAGTACATGCCAGGGGTGCCTGGCTGGCTCAGCTGGTGGCGCATGTGACCCTTGATCTCGGGTTTGTGAGTTCACCCCATGTTGGGTGTAAAGATTACTTAAAATTAAAATATTTAAAAATAAATAAATAAAGTTACATGCCATACCACCAAATATCTAGAAAAGAACACTATTTTTTTTCTCTTGAAAGTTAAGAAAAATTATTTTTGAAAAACAGTGTAAATGTTCGGTTTTTTAAAATCTGGGTGCTTATTACATGGGTGTGTTTAGTTTATTAGTACTCAAACTGTACAGTTAAGATATCTGTACTTTTCTGTATGTATAAATACAATATAGTTTTGAAATGTTTATTTATTTTGAGAGAGAGAGAGAAAGAGCAGGGGAAGGGCAGAGAGAGAAGGAGACGGAGAATTCCAAGCAGGCTCTACACTGTCAGCACAGAACCCCATGCAGGGCTTGAACACACAAACCATGAGATCTTGACCTGAGCTGAAATCAAGAGTCAGTGCTTAACCAACTGAGCCACCCAGGTGCCCTTTAGGTACAATATATTTTTAAAATGTTTAATGCAGGGGCGCCTGGATGGCTCAGTCGGTTGAGCATCCGACTTTGGCTCAGGTCATGATCTTGCGGTTGGTGAGTTCGAGCCCCGCATCAGGCTCCGTCGTCAGGCTCCATCGTCAGGCTCCATGCAGACAGCTCGGCGCCTGGAGCCTGCTTCATATTCTGTGTCTCCGCCTCTCTCTGCCCCTCCCCTACTTGAAATCTGTGTGTGTGTGTGTGTGTGTCTCAAAAATAAATAAACATTTTAAAAAAGATTATAGCTAGGAAAAAAATGTAACTAGAAATATAAATAAATACATTTAGTGAAGATAATACAATGTTGAGAATTTGTGCCCTTATTAAAGCCTCTTGTAGATTTTATGTCTGTTTGACCAGTATTGAGAACTGTATACTTCCATATACAGTCATGTAGTTCTGTGTTCATGGAATGATTTCACCTTGAAATGAAAATGAGGGGTGCCTGGGTGGCTCAGTCAGTTAAGCGGCCGGCTTTGGCTCAGGTCATGATCTCGCAGTCTGTGAGCTCGAGCCCCGCGTCAGGCTCTGTGCTGACGGCTCAGAGCCTGGAGCCAGTTTCAGATTCTGTGTCTGCCTCTCTCTCTGCCCTTCCCCTGCTCATGCTCTGTCTCTCTGTCTCTCAAAAATAAATAAAACGTTAAAAATTTTTTTTAAAAATAAATGAATAAATAAACTTAAAAAAAAAAAGAATTCATATAACTTTTATCCAGCCACATCTCTCTGAATTACTCACATAAATGTCTTAAGAGACTTTTAAAGATATCGCCTTTAAAATCAAGAAATACAATGTCTGTGACAATCTCCTGATGTACAAGTTTTGTAAAGCCTCCAAACAAGAAAATGAGATCGGTTTGGCCCTTTTTTTAAAAAAATAAACTTTTTATTGAAATATAACAAGGAAACTTGCACATAAGTATATGTTGAATTCTGAATGTTCATGAAGTGAACATACCCGGGTAGCTACCACGAAAATAAAGAAAGCATTGCCAGGGTCTATGGGCTGTCTACCCAAGGACTGCCCATCCACAGCCCATGAAAAGACTTAGCACCAGGGCTGTGCTTACTAATGGACACAAGGGTACTGATTAAGCATGTGAAACTAGCTCTTGGAAGCATTTAGACTGTGGAATACTGGGAGGCTTGGCCAGTTGGTAGGGGATTGGAAAATGAGGCATGAAAACACAGACTCAGCAGATATGCTATAACAGGTAGACCAGGTAGGCCATAGGGAGAGAAGCCAGTCCCTGACTTGCCTAGGATCCTGAACAACTTCAGTCCATGTGTATCCTTAAAATAAATCCTCTCTGGGGGCACCTGGGTGGCTCAGTTGGTTGGGCGTCTGACTTTGGCTCAGGTCATGGTCTCGAGGTTCACAAGTTCGAGCCCCGTGTTGGGCTCTGTGCTGACAGCTTAGAGCCTGGAGCCTGCTTCAGATTCGGTGTCTCCCTCTTCTGCCCCTCCCCCATTCGTGCTCACTCTCGCTCACTCTCTCTCTCCCAGAAATAAATAAAAACATTAAAAAATTAAAAAAAATAAATCCTCTTTTTCTTAACGTGCCCTGTTCCCTTGCAATCAGAAGATACTCACGTCAAAACCATAAACCAGGAAGACTCCCCAACCCCATCATTTCAATTCCCAACTCCGACCATTTGGTAGCGGCTGCTGAGAGAACTGTGTGGAAAACGGAAAAGACTGAGTTCCACGGAAAGACTGTTCTGTAGTTTTGCGGGGAGGATGGAGGGATGGCAGGGATGGTGCCACGTACTTGCCATTCCTGCCCTTAGCCAATGTCATGAAGAAATCAAGACATGGAAAAAATTGAGCAACTAATCACCATATTAAGCTAGATATATCCCCTTTAATAAATATCCTTTGGTTTAACTGTTCCCCTCACCCTACTCTGTATCTCAGGCACAACACCTTTAATTGCCAGAATCTCTTGTATAAAGAAGGTAAAACACATCTTACAAAGCGGATTATGACTGCATAAGACTGTTTATAGCCTAACCTAGTCAGATAGGCACCTCCCCAGAACAGAGGAATTCCTCTTATTGCTCTGATGAGGCTACACGACATAGCTGGGAAAACCATTCTTTTCACTTTCGGAAAAGCACGTAAGGATTAAGGTTACCCTGACTGAAAATAATTCAGTAATATCCTAAACTGTATGTGTCAAGTTCAGGTTTGCAAGAGCGTGAGATGGAAAGATCTGCTTACAAAGGTACTGGTTAAGGTATTCATAACAAGAAAAGAAGCCTTTTGAAATTCATATTTCAGGACCGTTTAATCACTATTCATATCCCCAATGGCTAATCGTTGTATTATGTCAGTCAATCAGCTTTCTAGAGCTTCTGTGGTTGTGAGCCATCCCTGGGCCGGTTTTCCCAATCATAAAAGAAAAGTACAAATAAATACAGTGACCGTGTGTTTGTTTTTGTGAAATGTTGCCCTTTTGGGGGATCTTTAAGTCTTTCTTTCTTTCTTTCTTTCTTTCTTTCTTTCTTTCTTTCTTTCTTTCTTTCTTTCTTTCTTTCTTTTTTCTTAATGCTTATTTATTTTTGAGAGAGAAAGAGTGCACGAGCAGGGGAGGGGCAGAGAGAGAGGGGATACAGGATCTGAAGTGGGTTCTGCGCTGATAGCAGAGAGCCCAGTTTGGGGCTTGAACTCACAAGCTGTCAGATCAGGACCTGAGCCGAAATCGACGTTTAACCGACTGAGCCCCTAAGTGTATCTTTCTTTATGAGCTATGAAAGTATCCTATTTCAGGCCAGTAAATAATTTGCTTATCTGTCTGCTCAGGGAATGAGGTAAGCCAGAGAGAACCCAGCCATCCCTGACTAATTGGAGTTCACAAAGTTTAATTTGCACAGCTATTCCAGAAGAACTGGAAATGTGTTAAAAACTAGTTTGTCTTTAACTTTGACTCATTTATAAAAAGTTAGATCAACAAAATTTACGTTCTAAAATATCTGCTTCTGAAAGAGTTCAGAGAGAAGGATATTCTTTTGGGCTTAAAAGGAGCCAGCTAAAACCAACGAGACTCAATACCAGCAACAAGCCTTTGGGGAAATTTCATGATTTCTCAACATAGGCTGAGGACCCAGCCAAGGTCCTGGCCCATACCCCCTGGAGCTGAGGAACGGCCCACACCCGGTAGTGAGCCTGCAGCTAAGGATGAAGTTGGGGTTCCACGTGGGCCTTCCGCTGGACTGAACTGGGCTTCTTCATACTCGTGTGAATGCTTGAGATGCATCCAAGTACACATAATTAACATCTATAAATCCTAAGCGTGAACATACGCCTCAACCTCTCCCTTCTCATGACTTTCATGCCCCTCCCCCGGGATGAATCTAATCCAACCTTTACATCATTTCTGGGTTTCTTTCCTGACCTGCTTCCTGTCTCCAAATGTGGGTATTTCCTAAGGATCACACTTTTGCCCCCTGGTCCTCTACATACGCTATCCTTCAATCTTACTGACTTTCGAGTCTTCCATTTTGACTTCTGTGTGGATAATTCCTTGGATGCACACTCCAGCCTGATCGCTTTTCCTAGTTCTAGGCCCATATCCCAACTGCCCGCTAGATATTTCCTCACCTCAAACTCCATATATAAAATTTGTTTCTTTTTTTTCCTCTTGACTTCCCTATGTCTTTTCAGGGTACCAACTTGCCACTTGCGTTCAGACTCAAAAGCACAGAGTCATTTTAAACACCTCTCTGACTTTTAACATGCAATGTCTCAACTTCTTTAAAATAGTTTTGGATTTGTTGTTTTTTTTTTTTAGTTTATTTATTTATTTTGAGAGAGAGAGAGAGAATCCCAAACAAGTTGCATGCTGTCAGCGTGGAACCCACGTGGGGCTCGATCTGACAAACTGTGAGATCATGACCTGGGCCAAGATCAAGAGTTGGACGGTTAACCAACTGAGCCACCTAGGTGCCCCCCCTTTTTTTGCATCTACTCTTATCTTCCCATTCCTACCATCACTATCTTAGTTAATTCCTTAATTCTTTTTTTTTTCTTTTTTGAGAGAGAGAGTGGGGGAGGGGCAGAGAGAGAGAGAATCCCAAGCAGGCTTCATGCCCAGCACAGAACCCAACATGGGGCTCCATCCCATGAACTGTGAGATCACAACCTGAGCAGAAACTAAGAGTCTGATGTTTAAATGACTGAGCCGCCCAGGCGCCCTTATCTCCTTATTTCCGAGTTGCCTGCATTTTTCTGATCTTTCATATTAAAATCTATATTTGTCTTATAATCAGTGTATGCATTTCATGGTGAGTTTATTACAAACTCTGTTATGTCAATCGTGTCTTGGAATTAGGAAAATATGGCATCTTAGACTTACATTACTATGCTTCTACTTGCTCATCCAGCCTGTGTTCCCTTGCTTTTATCATCTGTCCTGCACACTACTGCTTGGTTAAGCCCACCTTAAGGGACTGCTTTCATTAAGTCATTTCTTGGCATTAAGAAAAACCTCAGTGACTCCCCATTCCCTGCCAGGTAAGGTATGCCTAGAACATCAACTTTGGCTTTGCAGGGCCCCCAGAGTCACACCCTGACCCCTTCCTGTCCCCAACATTTTCCCCCACGCAAATCCTTTTATCCTGAACGGATCCTTCTCTGCCTCACTTTGTGTCGTTGCCCAGGATGAGAAAGCTATCGTCCCTCCTGCCGCTTACATACTGCTCGTGCTTCAGGTCCTATCTCTGTTTTAAAACCTAATTGGAACACCCTCTCCCAAAATAATCTCCTCTTCCTCTAAATGCCTGTAGCACTTGTCTTGATTACTCATTTCATGCTTATTCTTAATTACCTGGTATCTTTGAATGTGTATATTTATGACTGTAAAGTAATGGATCTGAATTTTTATAAGGAACCTAAGAAAATTGGTCACTTCAGTTACTCACTCTCTATGTCCTATTTTTCTCATCAGATCAGAAATTCCTTGAAGTTCATTCTGTTGGGTATATTTGTCTCCCTGATAGTTCCTTGAACCATGACTTGTGTAAGAAATGCAATCTGGGGGGCGCCTGGGTGGCTCCGTTGGTTGAGCTTCCAACTTTCGGCTTAGGTCATGATCTCACGGTACGTGAGTTTGAGCCCTGCATTGGGCTCTGTGCTGACAGCTCAGAGCCTAGAGCCTGCTTCCGATTCTGTGTCTCCCTCCCTCTGCCCCACCCCCTCTTGTGCTCTGTCTCTCTCTCTCTCTCTCTCTCAAAAATACATAAATATTAAAAAAAGAAATTTTAAATGAAATACAATCTGGGGCACCTTGGTGGCTCAGTCAGTTAAGTTTCCAACTCTTGATTTAGGCTCAGGTCACGATCTCACAGTCAGCAGGCTGTGTGGTGCTGGCGTGAAGCCGACATGGGATTCTCTCTCCCTCTCTTTCCGCCCCTCCCCCACTCATGAGTGCACCCACACATGCATTCTCTCTCTCTCACAAAATAAAGAAATAAACATTAAAAAAATAAAGACAATCTAATAAGCACTGAGTGAAATGGGGGGGACGGTCATATCTCTTATCAAAGAGTCATTGCCAGCCGGCTGGCTGGCTCAGTCAGTATAGCATGTGACTCTTGATCTCAGAGCTATAAGTTGGAGCCCCACCTTGGGTATAAAGATTACTTACAAGAAATAACATCTTAAAAAAAAAAAGTCATTGCCATCCCAGTTCCTTTCTCTACGGCTAGTCCACGTCGCTTGGATTCAACTTCCCCGTCTCCCCTCCTCACCCAAGCTTATGATCTTACTAGCACAGCCCTGTTACTTGAACGTTAGAGTGGATCCCGTGGACAAAAGCATGGTGAGCTGAAGAACAGGAGGAAACTTAATGGTGTTATATGCTGGACGTGGAGGCAGAAAGTAACGCGATACGGGGTAAAGCCAGGTCGGCGAGGGCCTCGTGTGACGTTTTGCCGAGGAGGTCAGGTCTTCTTTCTCCTCACTAGAACTGGGAGATTTCGCAAATCAGGGGAGCGCCGTGATCAGAGTTGCTGAATTACAGTTGTGGAAGATGGGTCGGGAAGAGAGGGAAGGACTAGAAGAAGGCAGACCCGTCAGGAATCCTGTTTCAGGACCTGAACTAAGGAGGTGGTGGGGGAAGTAAGAGGATGGAATTAAAAGAATGGGGAGAAGGCGCGGACCGAGCTGGCAGAGGTGAGACGGAAGGGCGGACGATAGGAGAGAATGACTGAGGCTTCTTTTTCAAGCAGCGGGGCGGCAGGCAGAGCTGTCTGAAACCGAGAGACAGGTTCGGGGACGGGCTGGAGGCGGTGACAAGATAGGATCTCTGATTTGGACATGTTGAATTTGCGGTACTTAAAGGGCATTTTCATTCGACTGGGGACCTGGAGAACGATTCGGGTCGGAGATACATCTTGTGATAAGCGTAATTCATCCAGCAAAGTTCATATCTATTTTGAAACACACCGCACACTCTTAGCCCAAGGCACCCAACTACCTTTCTTGTTCTACCTGTTTCGCCAGACGTTTTTAATGCCCCTGATGCCCAGCCCAGTTGGTTATACTTTTACTCTTGGCCAGTTCAGAACGCTTTTTCTAATATTCTACATATAACAGTTTTCTAAGTCTTGGATGATTAGAGTCTTAGACGTTATTCGGATATAAAACTCTGTGGAGACCCAGAGGTGTCCGTTTGTTGTACGTGTTATGTCAAACATTCAGCGGTGTTTTCCTGGCCAAGGTCCCTCTTTCTCCATTTACTTTTCCTAATTGCCCAGGCACCTAGTCTTTCCTGCCCTCCAGCTGCTCTTCTCTTAACCCCTTCTTTACACTCATGGTCACTACTTCATTCTTGAAATTTTCCACTTCCCAGGCTTCCATGACATCTGATTTCCTGCCTACCTTCAACCTCTCTGACTGCCACACTACCTCAAACCACTAACCCCAAAAGTTAATGGTTTCTAGAAATCCGCCACTTAGCTTACATTCATCTCACCTTCCTATACACCAAGGGTGACCTTATACACCTACATGGCTTCACAAACTAGCCTTTTACGTTTTTGCTAAATCGGAATCTCCAGCCCACTCTTCTCCGTCCAAACCCAAATAGCCAACTCCTTTAGGGACACCTGCGTTTGGCCGTGTGCCACGGGCACCTCAAATCAACTTGCCCAAGTGAAATTCTCTTCTCCTCCGTAAACTTGGGCTGTCTCTGCTCTGATTCTCAGGGAATGGTCTCATCCTCCACCCAGTAACTGGGAGGCCTCCTCGACTTCTCCATTAGCTCTCAAATTCACTCTGTCATGAAATCCTATCGATTTTACATTTCAGATGAGCATTTTTCTAGAAGAGAACATGGTGTGGTTGGACATATTAAGGGCGTGAGAATAGCATATAGAGGAGACTAGCCCGACAGGAGAAGTTTTGTTGAGGAATCCTGGAAAATACAGTTGTAGTATTAAGGGGAAGAGTACCCAGCAAGGTAACTTAAAAACCACATATGATATATCAGAGTTGATGTGGTTGTAGAACCACCAAATATCAGGCAGATGGATGAAATGGTAATTTCAAGGCACATTAAAAAAAAATGAGTCACATGAATAATAGGACTCAGAACAACTATTACCTTTGAAACCAGAGACACCCATTTCTTAGATTTCATTGAAGACATGACGGGGGGGTGGGGGGAAACCTAAGAAGTTCCAACCCAGAACTCAGAAAATCTGACCTTAAATCTAAACGTATGTGCAAGCACTACCAAAAAGAAAGATAATAAATTCTCGATGAGGAAGGCAAACTGAAATTAGGCATTAGCGATACATAGCCTGTGTTGAAAATAATTGCAAGAATGACATTACTTGATTGAAAACTGTTTATAAACCATTCCTTAACTGTAGATGATCTTTAATTTTTTAAATATTTTATTTTTTTAAGTAATCTCTATACCCAACGTGGAGCTCGAATTCTCAGCCCTGAGACCAAGAATCCCATGCTTCACCGACCAGCCAGGTGCCCCTAGATGATCTTAAAAAAATATATCTATATATTTTTAAATCACCCGATTGAAATGTGATGATAATTTCCAAAAACACCTGGATTTCCATACACCTCAATAAAAATTTAAGTTAAATACGTTATATTATAATAGAGTACAGTCTATGGCATAGACATATTTTGATAAACATGGTAATTTCCATTTTCGTTGGATACTAATTAAATACTCAAAGTAAACACACTCTTCTCCCCCCATGTGGTTAGTCAATAGTTAAATAATTGGGAGAGAAAGGAGGATTAGCTGGGCCCCTCTATACACCATAAATCAGAAACAAAGGACAAAGTAAAAATAAAATGGTTGCAACGAACATCGAACGAACATCGAACATCGCACTTTGGGAAATACACTGCATTTAGGAAGCAGAAGTTTCAAAAAGTAAAAGCAAACCCACTTGATCTGATGGAGACATTAGGAATCTGAGGGAAAGAATTCATTCTGTTTTCAGTTTAGAATTTGCTAAGAGACTGGGGGTTTCAGCACAGTAGCTGAGAAACAAACAGCAACCATAGAATGACTAACCTGAGTTAGAAGAAGAAAGAAGACATTTAAAAAAAAAAAAAAAAAAAGATGACTGGGGCAGATTTCAAACCAAAGCTCTCCCCTTCTTCCTTGTAATGGCCTCATTTTTTTTCTGACTGCAATTTTCATGATGAGGCTTTCCTGAACTGCTAAATTACTTACATGAGGTCCTTGAAAACATAACTTCCAGTGGGGATACACATTGATTTCCATCCCGGAACAAAAAGCTTGGTAGGACAAGCTCTGGACCCGGTGTTGTTCAAATTCATGAACCGGGCAGCTGTGTGTTCTCTTGGCTTAACTGCCACACAGAGCAGTCATTAACAGACATCTGAACTCCAGACTACATCTTGAGCCCCGCCTCCCTGGAAAGGAAGACCAAAAAAAAAAAAAAAAAAAAGTGATTCTAAATTCTTCCAATATTCCTGGACGGTATTTTGAAAGTAAAAGGACAGTCAGTGTCTGAGAGTTACTTCCCTGTTCCTACCATTTGACTCTATGTTCCACTAGAAAGAGTATTTTCTTCTGAGTTTCCTGAAGGCAGAAACAAAAATCTACCATCAGAATCCCAATCGACCCTACTACTTGAGCAAAGGAATAAAAAAGGACTTAAAGTAAAATTAAATTAAAACTAAAAACATGAAACATTTTAATTGAAACATTAAACTAAACTTAAAGGAGGGCTTAAGATTTTTTAATAGTCCCCGACCTCAACAGATTTAGAATCCCTGGTTTCATGAGATTGAAGGAAACATCAATACCGTGGCATTTTATTTAAGCTATGTTAGAGTAGAAAATTAATGCTACATTTTATAAGGGATGTGCCATGCACTTTCGGTGCTCAGGGACCCTCACGGCCAGATTGGTGACAAAGAGTATAGGCTGATCGTGTGCTTATTTCCATTTCATTGGGCTATGTGCATTTGCACACATCACCAGCCTCGCCTTATCTACTATACAACTTTATATTCTACTTTGGAACACTTTATACCGCTGTTTTTAAAAACCAATGAACGGGCACCTGAGTGCCTCGGTCAGTTGGGCTTCCAACTTCAGCTCAGGCCATGGTCTCATGGTCCATGAGTTCGAGCCCCACATCGGACTCTGTGCTGACAGCTCAGAGCCTGGAGCCTGCTTCAGACTCTGTCGTCTTCCTCTCTCTCTGTCCTTCCCCTGCTTGCACTCTATCTCTCTCAAAAATAAATAAATATTTGAAAAAAAACAATGAACGGTGGGAAGCATATACACCGGCCTGGGTAGTACATTTACTGAGGCAGCCCAAGCTAGCACAAATCAAAAATGAGATTGCTTTAAAGAATCCCAACCAAATAAATAAAATCAGAAATAAAATCAGAAGAAATAACAACCAATACCACAGAAATACAAAGGATTATAAGAGACTATTAAAGGGGCGCCTGGGTGGCTCAGTCAGTTAAGTGACCAACTTCAGCTCAGGTCATGATCTCACATTTCGTGGGTTCAAGCCCCATTTCGGGCTCTGTGCTGAACACTTGCTTGGAGCCTGGAGCCTGCTTCAGATTCTGTGTCTCCTTCTCTCTCTGCCCCTCTCCCACTTGTAATCTGTCTCATTCTGTCTCTCAAAAATAAACTTTAAAAAAAAAGAAGACAAAAGAAATATTTTTTAAAAATGAGAGACTATTAAAAAAACTTTTTTAGAGAGACTAATATGAAAAATTGTACACCAACAAGTTGGAAAAATCTAGAAGAAATGCAGAAATTCCTAGAAACATATAACCTCCCAAAATTGAATCAGGAAGACACCAAAAATTCAAACAGATCAATTAGCAATGAAACTGAATTAGTAATCAAAAAACTATCAACAAACAAAAGTCCATGACCAGACAGCTTCAGAGATGAATTCTACCAAACATTTATTTATTTTTTTTTTTTTAAATTTTTTTAATGTTTATTTATTTTTGAGAAACATAGAGGAACAGCGTGAACAGGGGAAGGGCAGAGAGAGAGGGAGACACAGAATCGGAAGCAAGCTCCAGGCCCTGAGCTGTCAGCACAGAGCCTGACGCGGGGCTCGAACTCACGGACCGCGAGATCATGCCCTGAGCTGAAGTCGGCGCCCAACCGACTGAGCCACCCAGGCACCCCTACTAAACATTTAAAGAAGAGTTAATATCTATTCTTCCCAAACTATTCCAAAAGATAGAAGAGGAAGGAAAGGTTCCAAATTCATTCTACAAGGCTGGCATAACCTAATACCAAAACCAGACGAAGATGCTACAAAAAAAGAAAACTATAGGCAAATATCTCTGATGAATATGGATGCAAAAGTTCTCAACAAAATATTAGCAAACTGAATCCAATGATACATTAAAAAAATCATTCACCATGATCAAGTGGGATTTATTCCCAGGATGCAAGGGAGGTTCAATGTTCACGAATGAACCAATGTGATACACCACATTAACAAGTGGAAGAATAAAAACCATATACCCACTTCAATAGATGCAGAAAAAGCATTTGACAAAGTACAATATCTATCATGAGAAAAACTCTCAACAAAGTAGGTTTAGAGAGAACATACCTCAACTTGATAAGGGCTGTATATGAAAAACCCACAGCTAACATCCTCCTCAATGGATAACAACAGAACTTTCCCCCTAAGATCAGAAACAAGACAAGGATGCTCACTCTTATCATTTCTATTCAACATAGTACTGCAAATCCGAGCCACAACAGACAACAAAAAGAAATAAAAGGCATCCAAATTGGTGAGGAAGAAGTAAAGCTCTCACTATTTGCGAATACATATGGAAAACCCTAAAGACGCCATCAAAAAATCACTAGAAGTGTTAAATGAATTCAGTGAAGTTGCAGAATACAAAAATCACCGTAAGAAATGTGTTGCATTCCGACACAAGAATGATGAAGCAGCAGAGTGGAATTAAGAAAACAGTCCCATTTACAATTGCACCAAAAACAATAAAAATATCTAGGAATAAACAAAAGAGGTGAAAGACCTGTATTCTGAAAACTATAATGACACTGATGAAAGAAATTCAAGACACGCAAAGAAATGGAAAGACTGGGGCGCCTGGGTGGCTGAGTCGGTTGGGCAGCCAACTTCTGCTCAGGTCATGATTTCACGGTTTGTGAGTTGGAGCCTCGCGTCGGGCTCTGTGCTGACAGCAGGGAGCCTGGAGCCTGCTTCAGATTCTACGTCTCCCTCTCTCTCTCTCCCCCTCCCCAACTCATACTCTCTGTCTGTCAAAAACATGAATAAATGTTAAAAAAAGAAAAAAGAAAAGAAATGGAAAGACCTTCCATGATCATGGGTTGGAAGAACAAATATTGTTACAGTGTCCATACTATCCAAGGCAATCTACGCATTTAATGCAATGCCTATCAAAATATCAACTTTTCACAGGAACCAGAAGAAATAATCCTAAAATTTGTATGGAACCACGAAAGACCTCAAATAGCTAAAGCAATCTCGAAAAAGAACAGAACTGAAAGCAACACAATCCCAGATTTCAAGATATACTACAAAGCTGTAATAAGCCCAGCAGTATGTATTGGCACAAAAATAGACACACAGATCAATGGAACAGAATAGAGAGTCCAGAAATAAACTCGTGATTATGTGGTCAATTAATCTATGACAAAGGCGGCAAGAACAAACAAAGGGGAAAAAATAGTCCTTCAACAAATAGTGCTAGAAAACTGGATGGCTACAATGAAACTACCACTTTCTTACACCACACACAAAAATAAACTCAAAATGGATTAAGGACCTAAATATGAAACCTGAAACCATGAAATTTCTAGAAGGAAATATTGGCAGGAATCTCTTTGACATTGGCTATAGAAACATTTTTCTAGATATGTCTCCTCTGGCAAGGGAAACAAAAGCAAAATTAAACTGTTGGGACTATGCCAATACAGAAAGCTTCTGCGCAATGAAGGAAACTGTCAACAAAATAAAAAGGCAACCAACCCAATGGGAGAAAATATTTGCAAATGCTATATCCAATAAGGGGTTAATATTCAAAATATAAATATAAATATATATATATATATTTATATATATACACACAACACCAACCCCCCAAATAATCCAATTAAAAATGGGCAGAAGACATTAATAGACATTTTTCCAAAGAAAACATACGGATGCCCAATAGACACATGGAAAGATGCTCAACATCACTCATCATCGGGGAAATGCATGTCAAAACCACAATGCGATATCTCACCTCTGTCAAAATGGCTAAAATCAAAAAAACAAGAAATAGTAAGTGTTGGCGAGGATGTGAACAAGGAACCCTCATGCACTGTTGGTGGGAATGCATCCAAGCAAGCTGATGCAACTATCAAAAATAATGAAAAAAACGTTCCAGGAAAAAAAGGAGGTGAAGAACTTAGAAGATATGAAAACGATCTCTAAAACTACAGTAATTATAACAATGCAGTACTGGAGTGGGAATAAGCGAATAAATTAATGAAAGAGGATAGAGTCCAGAAATTTATCCGTGTACTCATAGAAATTTAGCATATGGTAAAGGCAGAATTTCTAAACAGTGGGAAAATGAAAGATTATTCAGAAAGAAGGCTGCCTGGTGACTCGTCGATTAAACATCCAACTTCGGCTCAGGTCATGATCTCGTGGTTCATGAGTTTGAGCCCCGCACCAGGCTCTGTGCTGACAGCTCAGGGCCTAGAGCCTGCTTCAGATTCTGTGCGGCTCCCTCTTTCTGCCCTTCCCCGACTCACACTCTGTTTCTCTCTCTGAAAAATAAGTAAACATTAAAAAAATTGTTTTTAAAAAGAAATAGAACTGGGACAATAAAAGAGCTACAAGGACTAAAAATGAAGTGAATTTCTTCCCCATACCACACTCAGAAGTAAATTCAGATTGACTCAAGACCTATGTTATGAAAGCACTAGAAGAAAACACAGGCAATATCTTCATAACCATAGAATGAAAAAGTATCAGTAGTCATAAGCACAAACAGATTTTATTAAATAGAAATTCAACCTTCCCCATAATGAATGACTAGAAAACATATTTCAACATATACCATAGACAAACGCTTAACTATAATACATAGAATTTCTATAAATATAGGATTAAAAATAAGCAAGCTAATAGACAAAAAAGACAGAGTACAAACACAGATAATTCTTAGAAGAAGGAACACAAATATTCCAGTAAATATTTGATGGGGCACCTGGGCAGCTTAGTCGGTTAAATGTCTGACTCTTTATTCTGGCTCAGGTCGTGATTCCAGAGCCGTGGGATCCAGCTCCAAGGCAGGCTCCATGCTAAGCCTGCATAAGATTCCCTCTCTCTACCTCTGCCCCTCTCCCCTGCTTGTACCCTCTCCAAAATAAAAATAAAAAAATAAAAATTGAAAAAAACTTAAAAAAAACTATCCAAACCCACAAATATTCAGTAAATATTTGAAAAGATCCTCAACCTCACTGGTACTCAGGGAAATTAAATGAAAACAAAGACAGAGTGATTGTCTTTTGCCTGTCAAATCTTCCGAAGCTAACCTGATTTGGGAGTGCCTGGCTGGCTTAGTTAGTGGAACATCCAACTCTTGATTTCGGCGTAAGTCATGATTCCAGGGGCTTGGAAGCAGCACCGTGTCAGCCTGGAGCCTGCTTAAGATTCTCTCTCTCTCTCTCTCTCCCTCTGCCCCTCTCTTCCACTTGTGTGCTCTCTCTCCAAAATAAAAAATAAAATAAAATAAAATGATTTGATAATATATAATGATGGTGATGATGTTGGCAGAACAAGAACTTCCATTCTCTGCTGATAAGAGTATAAATGGTTGCATCCTTCTTGGGGAACAATTTGGCAATATCTATCAGTATTTTTTTAAGTTTATTTATTTATTTTGAGAGAGAGAGAGAGAGAGTGCTTGAGCAGGGGAAGGGAAAAAGGAGAAGGAGAGAATTCTGAGCAGGCTCCGTGCTGTCATTGCAGAGCACAACGAGGCGCTCGAACTCACCAACCACGAGATCTTGGCCAAAATCAGAGTCTGTCAACTAACCAACCAAGCTACCCAGGCACCTCATCATCTATCAGTAGCTGCCACTTCTACTCATCTATTACACATATGTACCTGCAATTGCATACAAAGATACTTGTACAATCATGATCATTGTACCTTTTTAATAAACTGGAGATAACCTAAATAACTCTCAATAGGAGACCAGTTAAAAAAATGCAGAACAGGGCGCCTGGGTGGCTCAGTCGGTTGAGCGTCCGACTTCGACTCAGGTCATGATCTCACAGTCTGTGGGTTCGAGCCCTGCGTCGGGCTCTGTGCTGATAGCTCACAGCCTCGAGCCTGCTTTGGATTCTGTGCCTCTCTCTCTCTCTCTGCCCTTCCCCTGCTCACATGCTGTCTGTCTCTCAAAAATAAATAAAACATTTTTAAAAAATGCAGAACATCCATACTATAAAATATCATGTAAGTGTTAAAAGGAACACATATGGAACACTTCTGGGACACACTGTTAAATGAAAAAGGAGTATCAGCGATGCCTGGGTGGCTCATTCCATTAAGCGTCAGACTCTTGATCTCAACTTGGGTTTTTATCTCAGGGTTGTGAGTTCAGGCCCCAAACTGGGCTCTATACTGGGCATGGAGCCTACAAGGAGAGGAGAGGAGAGGAGGGGAGGGGGAGGGGAGGGAAGGGGAGGGGAGAGGAGAGGAGAAGAAAAGAGCATCAAAATTAATATGAATAGTGTGATCCCATGTATGTAAAAAAATCTAATCTATAGTCTATACACGTGATAGGTATGTATACATATGCTAATAAGTATTGTAGTCGCTAAATCACATTTTATTTCCAAAGCAATGTAACATTCAAATAAGCACAATTCAAATAGGATTTCTAAACTTCACTTAAATCTATTATGGATTTAGACAATTCAGATATATAGTCTTTACTATTGAATTATTTTAGTATTACGATGCACTCAACTCTTCCTTTTTCCTCTATCCTTTGCTTTTCCATATAAATTTTAGGATCAACTTGTGAAGTTTCGTGAGACACCCAACTGGGATTTTTATTGGTTTAATTAATTTTTAAGTTTTTTCTGTCCCTGTGATACTGAAAACTGCTTGCTCTCCCTGTGTTCCCAGCACCTAACCCAGTGCCCGGAGTACAGTAAGTACTCAATAAATATTTGTAGAATTGTTGGATGGATGACCAATGAATGAATGAACTATAATAGCATAATGACTCAACATAAATGTTTTTCAGGAGTTTAAATTTTTATTTCCTGTTTATAGTTAATTATGGGAAGAAGCTGGCAGTCTATAGTTAAGTAATTTACTGGTTTGTAAACAACAGAAATGTACTTTTCACAGTTCTGGGACTGAAAGTCTGAGCTCAGGGTACCAACATGGCTATGCTCTGGTGAAGGTCCAGCCCTCTTTCCAGCATAAACCATCAACATCTCGACTTCGTGTTGCATCCTCAAGCCAGGGAGAGCAGAGGGAAGGCCAGTGCTGTCCAGATTCTTCTAATCCCGCCCTGATGGCCCCGCCCTCATGATCTCATCTAATCCGAACTACCTCCCAAAGGTCCCATCTCTCACCATCACCTTTGGGGGGAGGGGGAGGGTTTCAACACATGAGTTTTGGGACACAAACATTTGTCCATAAGAATGCCTCATAGGATGGGCCCCCGTCTCCCCCCCCCCCATCACCATGGGGAGGCTACAGGAGTGAAATAAATGATATGGCACGATTAGGCAGAGAGAAGCTGGAGCTGAATTTTTTAGATATTCTCTTATCTACTCTTGACTGGCAGTAGTTCTCAAGAGAAGCAGCTCCATCCCAAGGGGAGTATATTTTAAAATTGCGGGGGGAGGGGTGGGTGTGCCTGGGTGGCTCAGTCAGTTAAGCATCTGACTTGGTTTCAGCTCAGGTGGTGATCTTATAGTTCATGGGATTGAGCCACGCGTCAGGCTCTGTGCCGACAGTGTGGAGCCTGCTTGGGGTTCTCTCTCTCCTTCTCTCTGCCCCTCCCCTGCTTGTGTATGCTCGCACACACACACTCTCTCTCTCTCCGTCTCTTTCGAAATAAATAAATGACTATAAAAAAATGTGGGTGGAGGAGGGGTGTTACTTTTCATTGTCACAAGGGGAGAAGGGGTGCTTTTGGTTTTCACTGGGTGAGAACTTTTTGCAATGCCGGGAACTCTCTCTCTCTTGCCCAACAAAGAATTTTCCTGCCCCAAATGGCAGGACCATTCCGAATGGGAAATTCTGCTGAAGTATTATGCCCACTCTGTTCTCCGCACATGTAGAAAGCTTAAGGAATTTGTACTTATATAGAAAATAATAGAATTATCTTCTGCCCATTGGGTCGGGACATTCAAGGGTGTCATGCATCATGAGTCTCCCCCCAGGCATAGAATTTCCTGGTTAATCATTATATATTGATAGATTATGAAGCAAGTCATGGTCTGAATTTAAAAGCAGTGTTGCAATCAGAGAAACCAGCTGGGCCACCAAAGAGTATTTTTAAATAACTCGATTTTTTTTCCTTACATTTGCCAAAAATGACAGGGTACACGTAACCCTCAGCAACATTCTTCCATTAAAGCCCCACTCTTCATTTCCACCCATTTCCTCACAACCAGTCTGCTCCTCTTCCCTTGCCTGAAAACTCTCAGGGGGAAAAAAAGTCCTCTTCCCCCCTCCCTCCTCTTCCAGTCTCTGTCACTAAGGCTCGGCTATGAGGGCTGAAACTGAAAGAATGCTCTCATCACTGGCTTGCAGGCTGGGATCCGGGAGTCAGACGGCCCAGCTGTGGACGGAGTAACTGGGGAGTGTGCTTCTCCGACACCCGCCCTTTGGTCACCCTGATTATCAGGCACACACGAGGCTGAGGATGACAATACAGAAGCCAGTGGCTGCTTCTGTAGAGACGTGGGACACCCGCTTTTGAAGAGCCCGTTCTGGGCTTCGGCCCAGCAGTTTAATGCTCTGAAGCTCTGTTTTGAGGGGACTGGGGCAGAAGGCCCCTCACCTCATCAGAACCGAGAAGGTCATAAGAAATCATGTCATCAGGGGCACCTGGGTGGCTCAGTCGGTTAAGCAGCCGACTCCTGGGGTTGGCTCAGATCCTGATCTCACAGTATCGTGAGTTCGAGCCGGCATGGAGCTCTGCGCGGTCAGCGCTGGACCTGCTTGGGATTCTCTCTCTCCCTCGCTCTCTGCCTCTCCTCCACTCGCACTGTCTCTGTCTCTCTCGAAATAAATAAATAAATAAATGAAAAGAAATCATGTCATGATATTCTCCCAGAGAAGGTGGGGAGGTGAATGAGAGTTGGCCCACAAGTCTCCCAGCCCCTCACGTTAAGATGCCTTTAAACAAAAAAACACACACACACAAAAAAGGTTTTCTATAGATCCATTGACAAGAATGTTGTGACTAGAGATGTGTGGAAACATAACCTTATATGCTATGCTTATATGGGAGCAGTAGTATGCACTGATTCAGTGTCCACAGCCACCCCATAGAATGTAACTACTGCAAGGAAGGAGAATGGACTACCTTCTTGTGAATACAGGGGTATAGTTTGGGCTTCACACACAGTCCGGTAAGTGTCTCAGGGCCCCTCCCTTCCCCCAGGTCCCCAGACCACACTTGAGAACCACTGCTGGGTGTGTGCTATGTTTAGCAGACAGGCACTTCTGGTAGACTGTAAACTCCGTTAGGGTTGGCCACCGCCATTTTCTCCATCTCTGTGCTTCCAGAATCTTGCATAATGCCAGGCGCATAGTAGACACTCAGTAAACAGTTAAATAGTGAGTTCAATTAAAGTGAGATAATTTCTGCTACAAATAGGGATGAGATATTACCTCCGTGATTTCTGATATAAATGGGGGTAAGGAGGCTTAAAAAAAAGCCAAGAAAGACAAGAATGGTCTCTTTGGTGCTGAAGGTCAGTTCAGTCTTAATCTTCATGATTTTCTGTCTAGAGTAGATTATTTGATCTATTAAAAGTGAATAAACAAGGGGCACCTGGGTGGCTCAGTCGGTCGAGCGTTTGACTTCAGCTCAGGTCATGATCTCACGGTTTGTGAATTTGAGCCCCGCGTCAGACTCTGTGCTGACAGCTCAGAGCCTGGAGCCTGCTTCCGATTCTGTGTCTCCCTCTCTCTCTGCCTCTCCCCCACTCATGCTCTGTCTCTCTCTCTCTCAAAAAAAAAAAAAAAATTTTAAAAACTTTTTTTAAGTAATAAAACACAATTTGGATTAAAGTGACAACTATATCAAAGATATGAAAGAGAATTTTTTTAAAAAGAAAATCAGATGTGGAGACAGCATGCTTTCTCGTCCTCAAAGAGCATAATAATTTGGTAAATAAATACAAATCTATGCTGATGAAATATCTCGATTATTGAAGTGAGTGGAGTTTACAGTGTGAAGTGTTTTTAATGAGGCAGGATTTGAAATGAGGCCTGCCCCGCCATTTTTCTAGCGGCTGTGGTAACGGCTATGTAAATTTCAACCACTCTAGTTTGGAAAACGTACCCCCATTGTTCCCTATCTTTTCTTATACAAACATGCCTGAGCATCGGGTCTGAGGCTTTAACGAAGAACGATCTGTGACTCCCCGGGTCGAATCGAGCCCTCGCCTTACTTGCCTTTGGTACCTGGCTTCTTCTCCAGCAAAGGCCAGCAGGCCAAGTGCATATTCCACAGAGGCGCCGCGGTGACCTCCGGTCCCGCTCCCCGACACGGCAGTGTGCTCGCACCCAGGGACACCGAGGAGCAGGCCCTGCGCGGATGGCTGGGGGCTCCATGACCGCGGGCCGGTTTTCCCGAGAGGTGAGGGACCCGGAAATGACTGAGCTGACAGTACACCTACGGAGGGCAGGACTTCTGGGGGCCTCAGAAGCAGACATAAAACACGCACTTGCTGACTTGACACAGTGACGGTGCGGGGGCCCAGGGCGGGAGCACAGGGCCTGAAAGAGACCCTCCGCACCCTGTCCCTGGAGACGGGCAGGCTGGCAGGGCTGGGTGGGCAGGAGGTTCGAGGGGGCTGGAGGTGAAGGGCGCTGACCTGGGATGGGGGCCTGGCATCAAACCACCCACACAGCAGAAGCCGGGAGTAGGAGGGAAGGACTGCCTCTTGTCTTTTGTCATCTGCTGGCAAGTGTGCGGGTGACGGACCACGGCAGAGAGGTGGCCGAGAGGGAGCCTCTGGCTATTTCCGGGTCGTGTTTGTTTCCTACGGCAGCCAACAAGCTACCACAAACTGGGGCCTTAAAACAACACACATATCCCCTCACAGTTCTGGGGTTCAGAAGCCCAAAATGGAGGTGCCGGCAGGGCCACACCCCTTCCGGAGGTTCTAGGGGAGAGTCCTTTGCCTCTTCCAGCTTCTGGTGGCTGTAGATGTCCCTTGGTGTCTTCGGCTGGGGCCACATCACGCTCACCTCTGGTGCATCTTCGCATGACCTTTTCTTCTGTGTGTCCGTCTTAAGGACGCTGGTCATTGTATTAACGGTTTACGTGGAGGATCCGGGATGTTCTCATCCCAAGATGCATAATTACACCTGCAAAGACTCTTTTTTATCAGTAAGGTAACACTTACTCACAGATTCCCAGGATTTGATGTGGGCATATCCTTTGGGGGGGGGAGGGGGTGATGGTTGATTTTATGTGTCAGCCTGGCTGGGCCACGGTGCCCAGATATGTGGCCAAAAATTATTCTGGATATTTCCGTGAGGGTGTTTTTGCATGAGATTGACATTTAACTCAGTAGACTTTGAGTAGAACAGACTGTCTTCCATGATATGGGTGGGCCTCGTCCAATCAGTTGAAGGTCTGAATGGAACAAAAGGCTGACCTCCACCAGCGGGAGGGAATTCCGCCAGCAGATGCCTTTGGTCTTCATCTGCAACACTGGCTCTTCCTGGGTCTCCATCCTCACTGCCTCGGACTCAAACAACAACTCTTTACTGACTCTCCAGCCCGCCAGCCCCTCCCGTCAGGTTTTGGACTTGCCAAGCCTCCACAGTCATGTGATCCAAGTCATTAAAATAAACCTCTTTCCATATATATCTACGGATATATTGTGTCTTGGCTCTGTTTCTCAGGAGAACTCTGACTAATACAGGGGGCTACCACTAGACCCACCACACGGATATTTCCATACCTCTCTTCTACAGCACTGCTTCTCAGACCTGAACGGGCGCGCGATTTCGCTCAAGTGCAGATTCTGATTCAGTGGATCTGGAATGAGGCCCAGGATTCCCCATTTCTAACGAGCTTCCAGGTGCTACTGCTTAGGGTGAGTGACGGCCCAGGGCTATCCCACTTTTAGCGCTGAAATGTCCTTGTCCCAAGCACACCCTGAGCCCCAAGCCAACCGAGGTGGTTGGTGACCCTGATACTGGGCCAACGGACCGCACTGTGAGCAGTAAGGAGCTAGAGATCCCCGTGAAAGGGGGGACTGACCTTGAGAGCCTTCGAATACGGGACGAGTGTAAAAGCACCTTGCCACAGGTAAATGCCTAAGCATCAGTTCCCAGCGTGGGAACTCATGGGCTGCAAACTAAGGGCTCTCCTTTTCCAGGGCTTGTATTTAATTCTCTGTCGCATCAAGATGGAAATTTCAGGCAGTGTGATTTCTTCTCAAATCCCCCACAGTGGCCTCACCACCGACTCTGTAGAGACAGAGAACCTCCCAAGGAAACTCCCCCACGCTTCCTCCCCTAAGCTGAATGTTTTCTAAGCCCTGACTCGCGCTCCTCTCCGGACCTGGCAGAGAGTGGAAGGAGCCAGGCAGAGGAATTCAAACCAGAGCTGCGTTTGAATTCTGCCTCTGCCATTCACGGTTGCTTGATCTTGGACTTCTCTAAGGTTGATGATACTTCCGTAGGGAGAATATTCAGAGGGCTGTTACCAGGTGGAAGGAGACACATATGCAAAACGCACACCCAGTCCCTGACACTCAGTGAGCTTCCTTCCTCTCCCCCAACCCCGGGCAGAAGGGGACGCGGGCGCTCGTGGGTGGAGGGCAATGGGAGAGCCCGTGTGTCTCAGTAAGATGACTGCCCCACCTGCTTGTAATATTCTTTTACTTCTCTTTTTCCTGAAGTCAACTTTAAGGAAATTCTTTCTTTTTCTTTACTTAGCCTCGTGATAGCGAATAATATTTGTGACATCATGGGTTTAACTGATTAGACATTTTTCCAACGCACAGATATTCAAAAGATATGGAGTGACTTTTCCACTCTTGATAGGATTACCATGCTAGTTACAGACCTTTTTTCTAATATAAGTGATAATGAATACATGTAGTTCTTCATCTAGCAGATATTAGAGTGACTTTTTCTGTTAGAACAGCCTGCCACAAATCTAGGCTCTAAAGCGCCCAGGCTGAGGCCAGCAGACCCGGCCCCCAGACGCCCCCTTGTTCCTCGGACTAAGATCTTGACTTGGCACACTAGTTAGGAAGGTCTGGTACGTGTTTCCCAAGGAGCCCAGGCAGGGTGCACTAGACCCAGGTCTTAGGTTGGAGGCTTTCTTGCATTCAAGTTTATTATTATTATTTTTTTACATTATTTTATTTTATTTTTGAGAGACATAGAGACAGAGTGTGAGCAAGGGAAGGGTAAAGAGAGAGAGCAATACAGAATTCGAAGCAGACTCCAAGCTCTGAGCCATCAGCACAGAGCCCGATGCGGGGCTCGAACCCACAGACCGTGAGATCATGACCTGAGCTGAAGTCGGCAGCTTAACCGACTGAGCCACCCAGGTGCCCCTATTCTTATTTTTTTTAAGTAATCACTATCCCTACATGGGGCTCCAACTCACAACTCTGAGATCAAGAGTCGGGTGCCCTACCGACTGAGCCAGCCAGCCCCCCCCCAACCAGGCTTTCTTCTGCCCCTCCTCTGCCTCCAGGCAGTGGAAAGAAGTGGAAAGGCCTGGAGGAATCTATTTGAGGGCCCGAGCATTTTGTTCTTACTTTTTCATCTAAGTCTTCCTTCTAGGTAAGTGCAACAAACAATGGACTCAAGCCTGCTGCGTGGGTTTGGCCGTCCTGTGTGTGTGTGTCTCTCTCTCTGCCTTCAGTTCCTCTTTCCAGGCGGTTCCCTGAGTAAATTGGCTCAGGGCCACGGCGACTGGGAAAGCCAGTCACACTCACCCTCTAATCTTTTCCTCAGGGTCGCACATCCTTCTCGTAACATTGCTTGGGGCTCCAGGCCCGTGCACTAGGAGGATGCCAGCGTTCAGATATGGCGGCAGTGTAGAGGCGCCAGCTCCACCCAGGCTTTGTCAGACTCTGTCAGATGCGCACGCTGCTGCAGCTAATGCGACAGACGCCCACCTCAGTCTGATTTCCCAGCTCAGCTCCTCCTCCACCAGGACCGGGCTGGCTCAGTCATCCGCTTCGTCTTTTGCCTTTCTGGTCCCCTCCCTTCCCTACAGGCCTTGCCTCTCTGTGTACCAACATGTTTGTCTAGGACAGAAACAAACACAATCAACCCAAACCAGTTCTGGCCACCGTATCCACTTTGCATGCGGGGGCCATCTCCTTCCTTCCTCTCGTGACACAGTATTGTGAGAACAGGTTCCACTCGGGGTCTCCACTTGCCAGCCACTCGCTCTTCCTTAATCTGTCCGGTCTGTCTGCAGGCCCCACCATCTCCTGAAACTGCCATCTGAAAAGTCGGCACCTCAGGAAGCCCATGATGGCGCATTGATAAGGCTTTTCTGACTCACCTTCCTTCCCCCAGGATGAGGGCGGCCAGAGGGCCGCGTTTTCTGGCCTCTTTTCCCGACTCCCTGCACTTGTCCACCCTCTCAGGGTGTACCTCAGCCTTCATGAGAGATTCTCTCTCAGGTTCCATTCTCATGCCCCCGCAGAGCCCAGAACTAAAAATAGAAATGTTGAAAGCCCCATGACAGGCCTCTGAGAAGGTCATTAGGAAAAACCCAGGGTTTCAGAAAGGAAGCATGAGCCGCGGGGGAGTCAGGTGGTTCGGAAGAACGAGAAGATTCATAAACAATGAGACACACAGCACGCCAGCCGCCTTGCTCTCTACTGACAGGAAGCAAACGAGTCAGCTGCCTGGGGCACTGTGCAGGCTGGGGCCCCTGGTTCCAGATGGGTGTCGGTCAGAGCTGGTCAGGACAGACTACTGTGAAGAGGGACGGGGCGGGGGGGAGGGGAGGGCGGTGGTGTCAGGTGAGAGTGAAGTAAGACCATGTACGTAAAGACTTGTGGGGGGGGGCGGAATTTAGGGAGAAGGAAGAGCTCCCGAGACACCTTGATTGTGACCCTGTCAGAGTGACCCGAGACTCAAGTAAGGTCAGGAAAACAAAGGTCTGAGAAGGTTCCTGTGACAGCCGGAGGGCAGGCCCCGCCCCTGCTGCTGTTTCAGGCTCCTTCAGCACCCCTACCTCTCTGCTGAGGCCTGGAGGCCCTCACAGAAGGTGGCAGAAACCTCTTGAACACCCACGGCTTCTCTGCCAGGCGGGGAAACGGGCGCCCCGGGGAGGAGTGATAGGTGCTCTCCTCGAGCCGAGCCGTACTCACGTGTTGCTGGACTGTGAGGCCTCAACTCCTCCAAACGACTTGGGCAGAGCCGCCAGGGTGTCACGAAGGGGGAGAAGCGGGCGGGCCAACCCGTCCGCCCCGTTACATTGGTAGGTCCCCGAGCCAGAGGCAAAGGGTCAGCTTCCGCCCAAACAGGGCAGGAACCCACTCACCCCAACCCCCACCCCCTCCCCACCCCCACCCCCCAGGGTCTGATTTTTTATCAACAGGTGTTTGTTGTGAAGTTGCAGAACTTGTAACACACTACTAGTCTGGACCGTGTGTGTGTGTGTGCGCGCGTGCATTGGATGGGGGATATATTGAGAGTATAAAATAAAACACACAGACACCGAGAGGAGAAGCTGGGTGAGAACTGAAGCCAGAAGAGCGGGGCCAAGTGGACAAATGAGACCCACAGACACTCATGGTCCCCACTGGCCACGTGGAAGACGGAGAGGCCTGTGGGCCGGGGAGACCAGATACGGACAGGAAGAGCCCGCGGCCCGGGAGCAGCAGGGGTGGCACTGGCGCCCACGGGGTGTTGACGGCACCTGGCGTCCTCCCTGCCTTCCCTCGGCCCCCTCATCTCTCTGCTGTTAGAGGCGGGGCCAAACTCAAACTGAATAACTTAAACCTTTTCCCTCCAGATCTTTTTTTTCTCTTAACAACAAACTTTTTTTTTTTTTAATAAAATATAGAGGCGAGAACAGAGAACTGCCCAGCTTTTGAGCGTTAGCATTACGCCATTTTGCAGCAGGTCTTGTAATGAGATTAATAAGACAGATACCGTGGAGGGATCCACCCTTCCTGTTTCTAAGGGGCGATTCCATTTCCTTCAGCTTCTTGTCGGTGGCACCGCCTTCCGGCCGTGGAGCACACCGAAGGCAGGCGCTGAGGTGGCCCCGAAATTCGCTCTTTCTTGCTCAGAAGGGGAAGCGACAGAAGGTGGCTGTGTGGGAACATCAGTTGTTAACTGAAGTAGAAAGAAACAGGATGTTTAAGTATCTCCACCCACGTCACGAAGAGCCTGGCTGAGCCTTAGCGCCAGTTTTAATCTTGTTGGTTATCTCCTCACTCATGTTTATTGCATTTACACCCATATTTAAGGCATGCCCCCCTTTCTTAAGTTTATTTATTTTTCAGAGAGAGTGAGAGAGAGAGAGCAGGGGCAGGGGAGGGGCCGAGAGAGGGAGAGAGAGAATCCTAAGTAGGCTTTACAAGATCAGCTTAGAGCCCAACAGAGGGCTAGAACCCATGAACTGTGAGATCAGGACTTGAGCCGAAATCAAGACTTGAATGCTTAACCAGCCGAGCCCCCCCAGGTGCCCCTATGGTGTGCCCTTTTAACCCCTGCGGTTCATGAACCATTACTGTAATTTTCCACTCACATGCCACACTCTGCAGATGGGTGTTACCATACTAACTCAAATATTTCCTGCCTATTCACCTGCAAAATTTGGACAATAATACCTACTTCAGAGATTTCCTGGGGATTAAGTGAGATAATATATGGAAATCACCTAGGGTGGCAATTGGCAATAGACATAGTTAATATTTTTTTCCACTTCTTTTCTAATTGCCCATAAAGCATCTGTTTAAAACTCCGCTTAGGGGGCGCCTGGGTGGCTCAGTCGGTTAAGCGGCCGACTTCAGCTCAGGTCATGATCTCACAGACTGTGAGCCCCGCGTCGGGCTCTGTGCTGACAGCTCAGAGCCTGGAGCCTGCTTCAGATTCTGTGTCTCCCTCTCTCTCTGCCCTTTCCCTGCTCATGCTCTGTCTCTATGTCCCTCAAAAATAAAATAAAAATGTTAAAAAAAAAAAAACTCTGCTTAGAATTCTCAGAGTGTTGCCGATGAGCTCCACAGTTAGAACTTCTGGAAGCGACTTCTGGTTCATTGATGGAAATTGTGGCAGATTCCTTTGTTCTGATTAACCTAGATGCTGGAGAACCCGCAGGAATTAACAGGGTTAAAGTACGATTCTTTTCAAAAATGTAAAAATCTGCCTTCTGGGCAAATATAACATAAACACGGGCCAAAGATTTGAATCAAACCCATCAATACATAGGGGCACCAGTAAGATGTTAAGACTCTTTCAAAGGAGAATGTGGGGACCAGAGAGGTGTTGGGAGCCATCTTGGGCTCACAGGTTGAGACATCTCCCTGTGTGAAAAGGCAGACGCTGGAAAGACTCCTGCCAATCAAATGGCGCCCAATCTTACCTCCTTCGAATAACCTTTCAGGCCTGGATTTCTTGAACTGCCCTCCTTGACCTCAAGGGATGTAATGCTCTTTTGTTTTATGGCATTCAAATAAAAATGGGGACCTGGAATGTGAATGTAAATGTACTCATTCATAAGCAAAGGGCAAGCATCGGGAATTCAGTCTTTGTCAGATGGGTTGCACCTCTCCCATTGTAGTTGGAAGAAGAGGCACAATGACTCCCGGCCTGTTTATAGATAATTAATATAGGCCTAGGTAACTCGCTGTTTTCTCTCCCTGCCTTAAATATGTATGCTAATTAACTTGAAAACAACATGAAAGATTAAGGAAATTGCAGCTTTGCTGATAAAACACATTGTTGCCGAAGATATCAAAAGATATCAAACTATGCTTACTGATGGAAGATCACTCATTGATGTAATGTCACTTACTACCTTTAAATAAAAATACTGGGATCAGTAAGGTGGAGACGCCTGCCTGATTCCAGACACCACGCTGCTCTCTCCATCGAGTCGTTCATCATGCTGACACCGTTCATCCTTCAGGGACTCCTGGACTCACTGGAGCTGGACTCCGGCAGGGAGGCAATGAGGAAAGATAAAATAGTTTGGCTAATACATGCAAAACGAATTTAATATCCCAGTGCAATAGAATGTCGTGTTCGGGGTTATTTTTTCTGCAGAGAACAAATGGCTTGTATCTTTACCAGACAACACTCATTTGCGTTGTTAGGGATAAGAACCACTTGCATTGCTAGTAATTTGGGCCATTTTTTTGTGTGATTTTTGGGGTTTTTGTTGTTTGTTTTGTTTTTTTAGAGAGAGAGAGAATACTCAAGTGGGTGAGATGGGCAGAGGGGGAGAGAGAGAGATTGAGAGAGAATCCTAAGCAGGCCCCTTGCTCAGGGCTCAACTTGGGGTCCAACCTGGGGCTTGATCCCACAGCCCTGGAATCATTACCTAAGTCAAAATCAAGAGTCAGACGCTCAACTGACTGAGCCACCCGGGCACAGCAATATTTTTTACAAGTTTGCAATTCCTGTGGAGTTGGAAAATAGCTCAACCAGTAAGAAGTCAGTCAAACTGCACAAATCTATAGAAAAAGAAAATGACAGGGGTGCCTGGGTGGCTCAGTTGTTTAAGCGGCTGACTTTGGCTCAGGTCATGATCTCACAGTCTGTGAGTTCGAGCCCCGCGTCGGGCTCTGTGCTGACTACTCAGAACCTGGAGCCTGCTTCCGATTCAGTGTCTCCTCTCTCTCTTTGCCCTTCCCCTGCTCATACTCTGTCTCTATGTCTCTCAAAAATAAATAAACATAAAAAAAAAAAAAAAGAAAATGACGGAGGTTCCAGGGTGCCTGGGTGGCTCAGCCAGTTAAGCGTCTGACTTCAGCTCCGGTCACAATCTCATGATTTGTGGGTTCAAGCTCTGCGTTGGGCTCTGTGCTGACAGCTCAGAGCCTGGAGCCTGCTTCAGATTCTGTGTCTCCCTCTCTCTCTCCACCCCTCCCCTGCCCGTGTTCTGTCTCTCTCTCTCAAAAATAAATAAACATTAAAAAAATTAAAAAAAAAAAGAAAGAAAGAAAATGACAGAGATTCCAAGAGGCAGTGATAAGCATTCTTTAAAAAAAATTTTTATGTCGATTTATTTTCTTTTTTTTCCTTTTTTTAAAAATAATTTATTGTCAAATTGGTTTCCATAGAACACCCAGTGCTCATTGATTTACTTTTTGAGAGAGACAGAGCGTGAGCATGGGAGGGGCAGACAGAGGGAGACACAGAATCCAAAGCAGGCTCCAGGCTGTGAACTGTCAGCACAGAGCCTGACTCGGAGCTTGAGCCCACAAACTGTGAGATCATCACCTGAGCCGAAGTCAGATGCTCAACCGGCTGAGCCACCCAGGCGCCCCTAAGCATTCTTATGAAAGGAAACCTAGTATGGAATCACTTTTGCCTGTTTCCACATCTTGGACAGTTTTTCCTAAGGAAACCTACACCTAATTTAGGACGTGGCCTGGGAGGGAGGCTTTGCCACTTTCTCACGCTGAGTTGTGGGACCACAAAGTCAGCTGACAACAGCCTAGATCTAGATAGGCAGGCCCTCGTCGTAGCCAGCTCCTATTCCCAGTCTCTGAGGACAGGAGTCCTGCTCTCTCTGGGGCCTGATGGGGATTAGAGACAGCACGGGCGCGTGGGCAACCAGTTCCAAAACTGACCATTTTGTTCCTCCAGCTGGTAGCCCAGGGGCTAGCTGTACGTGCGGCTCCATTCTTTAAGGCCTCCGTGCACGTGCTGCCCCAACCGGCTTCCCAGACCACTCTCCTACTTTGCCTTCGCAAACCCTCACGCCAAGCCAGAGAGAGAATCAGTATACCCTGAATTTTGCCAAAACGTGTGGTTCGGCAAACAATTCAGTATGTACTACCTTGGAACTATCATATACTATCTTGTATCTTATCACTTAATGTCTACAGTTCTAACAGGTGTTACTTATGTCTTCAATTAAGTTGTATTTCTTTGATCGCTGAAGCTATTCCCTTCTACCACCACCCAATATTAGGTGTTAAATATATATTTAATGGGTGTGAAATTAGGGGTTTAAACAGGCATTTAATTAGATGTGAAATATTGATTGAAGGGATAGAGTGTTAAAATAGGGGCGCCTGGGTGGCTCATTTGGCCACGAGTCAGTCTTGATTTCGGCTCAGATCATGATCTCATGAAGCACCCCTTGTCGGGCTCCACACTGACAGTGTGGAGCCTGCTTGAGATTCTCTTGTCCCTTGCTCTCTGCCCCACCCCTACTCTCTATCGCTCACTCAGAATAAATGAATAATAAGCATTTACACACACACACACACACACACACACACACACACACACACACACACAATGGAGTATCACTTGGCAATCAAAAAGAATGAAACCTTGCCATTTGCAATGACGCAGATGGAACTAGAGGGTATTGTGCTAAGTGAAATTAGTCAGAGAAACACAAATATCATATGACTTCACTCATATGTGGAATTTAAGATACAATACAGATGAACATAAGGGAAGGGAGCAAAAATAATATAAAACAGGAAGGGGGACAAACATAAGAGACTCTTAAATACAGAGAACAAACTGAGGGTTGCTGAGTGGCTTGTGGGTGGGGGGATGGGCTACGTGGGTGATGGGCATTAAGGAAAACACTTGTTGGGATGAGCACTGGGTGTTTATACACAGGGATTAAATCACTGGATCTACTCCTGAAATCATTATTGCACTATATGCTACTACTTGGATGTAAAATAAAATAAAAATTAAAAAGACTCCCATGTGAAAGACTGGCCTCCAAAAAAATCACAGGACTACAGCCAACAAAGACACAGTTGTCAATGAGCACCCAGCCCTGCTGCTATCTCCCCAGGGCTCAGCACAGGGACAGAAGGCCAGAGTGCCCAGTCATTCCCTGACAGAGGGGTTTTTCCGTTGTCGTTAATTTTTAATTTCTTTTAATGTCTTTTATTTATTTTTGAGAGAGAAAGGGAGATAAAGCATGAGCAGGGGAGGGGCAGAGAGAGAGGGAGACACAAAATCTGAAGCAGGCTCTAGGCTCTGAGCCCAATGCAGGACTCACACTCAAGAACCACAAGATCATGACCTGACCTGAAGTCAGACGCCTGACAGACTGAGCCACTCAGGCGCCCCTTCCTGACAGAGGTTTGATTGCATACACTATTCAAGCTGCTGTCCGAGGGCCTGGCTTCTACCCTGGGGACTGACTGCTGTCCTCAAAATCCTGCCTTCTCCCTCCAGCCTGCTCCAACAGTAACCCCCGGCCACTGTTATCTTCCTAGAAGGAGCTTGCCCACACATCTAGTGCCCCAACTTTCGCAGCTGCCGCCCAAAGGATAGACCCCAAATTAAATCAGCTGTGAAGAAATCAGAAGCAGACTTCTGCCCTTGTAAGAGTAGAACTTCAGTGTTCTCACAAGAAAGAAAGAAATGAAGGGAGGAAGGAACAAACGAACGAACGAACGAATGAACAAAGGAAGGGGGGAAAGGAGGGAGGCTGGGAGGGAGGAAGGAAGGGAAAGAAAGAGAGAAGACAGGTAAATATGTGAGGTAAGAATGCGCGTGTTCATCAACTCGAGGGCAGGACTCCTTTCACAATGTGAATATATCAACTCATCACGTACATTTAAGTGTTTTACAATTTTATTTGTCACCTCAGTAAAACTGAAAAAAAGAACAAGGCGTGGCCTCAAGTAGGCACCTGACACTAAATGAACGGCTCTATTCAGGATGAGGTGACGAGGGCTTGAGGGAACTGACAAAAAGGTTCTGATGCAAAGAACACGATGAAGAAGCGGCTCCTCAAGACCTTGGAGGGGGAGGCCCGGCCCGGCCGGATCCTAAACGACACGGAAACGGGACACGCATACAGAGGTCCTACAGCTCACGCGGCCACCAGCAGATAAGAAGCACAGACAACAGCTGGTCGGTTCAGAGGAGAGGGCGTTCACCTCACCGGAACAGGAAAGGCCCCCCGGAGGCCGTCTGGCACCCACAGGGCCTCAGGGGAGGGCAGAGGGTCTCAGGGTGGGAGCAGGGACGGGGCGGTGCTCCCTGTGGAGGAGGCCTCGGAAGACTAAGCCTGACCACAGCCTCTAGAGCCAAGGGTTTACACAGGATGGGGCTGAGAAGATGGGTTAGGACCGTCCCCGTGGCCATCTGGAGGGCTCTGGCTATCGGGGAGGGAGGACAGATTTTCATCCTTTAGTCCTTCAGGTCAGAACTGAAGCTCTGTCTCTTCTGTATTTATAACAATCAGCCACAATCCATAGGCTCATGTATAAATAGCTTTCGGATGCCAGTATCCCCTTTTTGAAAGTGTTTCTGGAAAAAAGAAAAAGGAACGTAAGAACACGGCCTTATATCCATTTTAAAAGGGAATTTAATCCAATGATCATGAGCTTGGTGAGACTGGCTTCGTCCCCATGTCCGCGTGTTCAGCAAGTGATGAACGGTGAGCACATGAATGAATGAAATACGCGAGGGCGTCTTGATTCCATTGAGGGCATGGAAGAGGGGGACAGAGTGTGAGCGGCGGGGACAGAGGAGCCATTCAGAAAGAGGTGTGGCCGGTGGACAGCTTTGTAAATCCTTTGCAAAGAAAACAGAAGCAGACACTTGCCTTTTGTGGGCAAACCTTTGTTCGGCCTCAGAGCAATGTGTACAGGGGATGGCGTGAACTTTATTTCCCCTGTGTCCCGCCAGAGAGGCTTCCTGATGAATGTTTGTAGGACGCAGAGACAATAAACACAAGCAAGTAGCTGGCTTTGGCAGGGAGAGGTTTGGGGTTGGAGCCCTTTCCCCAGTTTTAATAGAGGCCGTGATGGGAGAAGACATTATGAAATCTTTACCAAACAACATTAAACAAAAATTTTTTTTTAATATTTATTTATTTATTTTAATGTTTATTTTTGAGAGAGACAGAGAGAGAGAGAGCTGGGGAAGGGCAGAGAGAGAGGGAGACACAGAATCCGAAGCAGGCTCCGGGCTCCGAGCTGTCGGCACAGAGCCTGACGTGGGGCTCGAACTCACGAACCATGAGATCATGACCTGAGCTGAAGTCGGACACTCAACCGACTGAGCCACCCAGGCGCCCCTAAACAAAATTTTTTTAATGTTTACTTTTGAAAGAGAGAGAGAGAGACAGAGTGCAAGCAGGGGAGGGGTAGAGAGAGAGGGAGGGAACACAGAATCTGAAACAGGCTCCAGGCTCCACCGAGCTGTCAGCACAGAGCCCGACCTGGGGCTCGAACCCACCACCCATGAGATCATGACCTGATCCCAAGTCAGACGCTTCACCAACTGAGCCCCCCAGGCGCCCCAATTACCAAAACGACATTTTGAAACCCCATCATGTTGGGGTGCACAGGCCAGAGTGCTTGAAGAATAGGCAGACAAAACCAGACGCGTGCTCTCCTGACCCGCTGTGCACGGGAGCATTTGAAAGTTCTCTTATTGCAGCTCTGACTGGCTGCCCTTTATTTACACGAGCCAGTGCGGAGCTAGAGGGAGGCAGACAGTCATCGCTCTTCTGGGGGAAACACTCACAGATGACTGGGAAAGCTGCAAGGCCTGGCGGGGGGAAAAACATTATTTGGGGCACCAAGAGACCTGGGCTTGGAGGCCGACATTACCTGTCTACCAGCTGGTTCACTGGGGGACAGGATGCCTGCCTCTTGCCAAATGGATCTAAGTCTGAAAATGTTAACTCCCAGCCCTGAGGAAAGAGCACCGAGGAGAGGCTAACGGGGATGGGGGCTCAGGGCAGGGTGAGAATAAACGTGGGAGCTGGCTACAAGACCCCAGCCAGCACTACCGAAGAGCCTGCCTCAGGCAGAAGTCTTGACTTGGGGGTTCGGTCAGACGTCCCCCAGAGAACTGAGCGTCTGTAGAATCAGTAAGGAAACGATTACACTCCGATTTTCACCAACCTCTAACCACAACTGAGACTTGCCTTCAGTTGAGAACGTAGGCAGCAAACCGTGGCATTTGCCCCCGCGAGGCTTCCACATGTCTCCACTATCACGATTGTGGCAGAGACCTTGAAATACCACTGACATTCTTCACCTCTTCCATTTTTTTTTTAATGCTTGTTTATTTTTCAGAGAGAGAGAGAGAGATAGAGAGAGAGAGAGAGACAGAGTGCAAGCGGAGAAGAGACAGAGAGAGAGGGAGACACGGAATCCGAGGCAGGCTCCAAGGCTCCGGGTTGTCAGCACAGAGCCCAACGCGGGACCCGAACCCACGAACTGTGAGATCATGACCTGAGCCGAAGTCGGATGCCCAACCAGGTGAGTCACCCATGTGCCCCATTCATCAGTTCTTCAAAAGCATAGTCGTTAGTAGACCTATTGCTAGATTTTGTCCTTTTTTTGTTAAGTTTATTTACTTATTTTTAGAGAGAGAGAGAGAGAGAGAGCACGCACATGCGAGCAGGGAGGAACAGAGAGAGAATTCCAAGCAGGCTCCTCGCTGTCAGCACAGAGTCGGACGCCGGACTGGATCTCATGAAGCATGAGGTCATGACCTGAGCCAAGATCAAGAGCTAGACGCTTAACTGACTGAGCCACCCGGGTGCCCCTAGATTTTTGTCCTTTAATGCATTAATAAAGCATCATTTATTTTCCACATCCCGAGTTTGTTTATATTGTGGTAACTATACTTCAATATGGTCAGTTCCTTTCGCACTTATTTTAGGTGTTAGAACCCGCACTCTGAGGGGCGCCTGGGTGTCTCCGTCAGTTGAGCCTCCAGCTCTTTCGATTTCGGTTCAGGTCATAATCTCGTGGTGGTGAGATTGAGCCCTGTGTCAGCCTCCACAGTGATCGTGGAACCTCCTTAAGTTCTCTCTCTCTCTCTCTCTCTCTCTCTCTCTCCCCCCCGCCGCTTGCATGCTCTCTCTAAAATTAAAATTAAAATTAATTAATTAATTACTTCTCAGAAACAGCATTCTGAGCAGCAGTCCCCGGAGCGTGCCAGCCTGCCAAAGGGGTGAGCTGATGGCACACACAAAAGTTAAGAACCCAGAACAGCGGCCAGCAAAGAGCAAACGCTCTGAATATCCAGACGTGTTTAGTTCCGTTTCAACATCCTTTTCAGAAGACACAAAGCTCTTTGTTGTTCGTGCTCTGGAAAGTTGATCAAGGGCCAACCGAGAACGGGATGGAGACGTGGGAGAAAGTGGGTGGAGGCCCCCGGAGGCATGAAGCAAAGGACAGTCACGGCTGACGTCCCCTCCCCACCACCATCCCCCGACACGCTGTACAGTGGACTCTAAGCCCCTAAGTTAGAGCTGAAACCAGCAGAGGCTTGGGGGCCCCGGTCCCTCAGGGCTCTCTCGCTCTGCATCAGGGGACTCCTTCCAGACTCGGCAGCTGTCTGCTTCAAACTCCCAGCCGGCCCCTAACACCTGCCGGCCAGCTGCCCTGCCTGTTGAAGAACTCCCGGACCCCAAACATCTTGCCTCAAGAAGGTCTGGATGAACTTTACGGCCTTTGTTTATTGACTCCCCTGCCATTTGATCAGTGAGCGTACGAGCCAAAGTTCAGGGCTAAACACCCACTTGAACTTAATTTCTCTGTCTCATTAAGGAGGCTATTGTAGAGTCTGGCCATGCGTCAAGGACACATTAACTCTGGGGACGGCCCATTTCTCCAAGTCGGTCCCGAGGGTGGGGAGGTGGATGGCGGGGCGTGACCAGGAGCCACCAGGAAGGCTGTGACCAGAGAGCAGAAAGGCTCTGCGGGGAACCGGTAGCATGGCTGAAGGAGCAACCTCTGGGGATAGCAAAGCTCTGGGCTGCGGAGGGCTAGCAGAGTGGTTGCCCCAGAAATGTGTCCCTGGCTAGCCTCAGCTAAGGTGTAGGTAAGGAGAGGTGGAGAGTGCGGGAAGCTAATCACAGAGGTGGCAGGGCTGCCAGGTTTCTTATCTGGCAATGCTGAGCTTTCTGGGGGTGGGGGGGCGCAGTAAGCAAAGAGCCCTCTCTCCGTTTTTCCTAGGAATCCAGAGCCATACAAATAAAAAAAGCAACGGCAAACAAAAAACCTCGCCAATCTCATTTACTTGCCAAAGAGCAAATAGGTGTGTTGCTGGTTGGGGGAGGGGGAAGGAGGAGAAACGTCGCCACCCACACGAACACCACTCATGGAAAGAACATGATACTAGCCACTAGGACGCCTGGGTCGCAGCCCTGGCCCTGCCTCTCTCCAACCGCCTGCATGACTTCCTTTTCCCAGCGTGCCTCGGTTTCCCCATATCGGAAATTTAACCGTTGCTTGCTCCTGAACACAGACCCGCTCACAGTCCTGGCTGGGCGCCCCCACCCTGGGTGTGGGCAGTCCGAGAAAAGAAAAGGAGAGAACGTTCTACCGGTGCCAGCGGCCCCCACAGCAGGGGAGCGAAATGAAGAGAAGAGGGAGCAATTGGCCAGGGTGGTGGCTTTTACTCCTTCATTCATGCACGCATGCACGCACTCACTCATTTATTAAGTTCTGTCTTTGGATATTTTCCTGTTTCTAAGAATAAAACGTGTTCATCGTAAACATTTCAAACACCATGAAAATCTAAACTCGCTGCAAATGTTTTCCCAGTACTGCCTCGTAGGGGAAACAATTTATTGTCTTGTGTTTATCGTATGCATTTTTTTCCTTTAGCTTCCTTTTCTTTTCTCTCTCCCTTTTTTTTTTTTTTTTTGGTCTTTGTAGCATACAAGCACATTTTATTTGGGCAATGTAGAAGTGTTTGGATTAAAGCATCAGAGAGTTCCTTTCCACTTCTTTCAACCCCGAATTCCACGCCCCCTCTGCAGACAGTCACTGTTAATCTTCTGGTTCCGGTCCTTGTAGATACTCGAGTGCAGATAGCTTGCTACCTGAACACCTGCTGTCCGGCCCTGGCCAGTGGGAGACCACTGCTGTCGGCGCAGCCCTGCTCAGCCTCCTGTACCCTCTGTCTCCCCACTTCTCGGGTAGGCATCAGAGGCCGTCCCTTCTGTCCCCCAAAGTCCAGGGGCACGGCTTCAGGGGAGGGGGAGCATCTCTCCTCCCCACTGGAGGAAGGAGAGGGGAGGGGAGGCCTGGGCACTCCAGGAACTTCAGCCTGGTCTCCTTTCATAGGCTGGCTGGGGCTAAGCACGGAGGCCAGCAAAGCCGTCTTTCATCATGTCTCAGCACGTCCCACATAAGTGGTCCAGCCCTTCCCTTGGGATGTAGGGAACCAAGCATCCATCGTGTATGTAGTCTCAGCCTTTGGGGTCTCAGCTGAAACACAGACACAAAGAATCCTGCCTTAACACCCAGTCACAGGTGCCAGCGTTTATTCATTTCATGATGGACACTGGGTGGTTTTGCGTGTGTGCTCACAAGCTACCTCGGGCAGGTTTTTAAATTAGCTGCTGATCCTTACAAACATTTGTCATTTGGGTCTCTCCACACCATCTAACTCCCTGGCCTGCTTCTCAGGCTGGGAGAAGCTTACCACTGGACACGCCCAATTTATGCCATGGGGCTAGGAGAGCGTCACATTTATTTAAAAGTTTTGGTGAAAAAGGGACGTGGCATAATTATTCAGTACTTAATCCAAGAGATGTCAACAGCATTTCTCTTTTGTAGTGAGCTGTTTAGGACTTTGGTGCCAGACCTCCAGGAGACACAAAATCATTCTCCTCTGCCCCTAAGCGCATCTTTCCATGGACCCCTCTGGTGGCCAGCCTCCAAGACGGCCCCCCCAGTGATTCTGGCCTCCCAGCATCCACACCCTCGAGGAGCCCCTTCCCACGTTGTGCCAGGGTCGTCTATGCCACTAAAGTCACCTTCCTCTTCTTTGTCCTTCAGTTCCCAAATCCTGGAGATGGCGCACCCGTGGGCACAGGGGGTGAGTGACATTATACAAAATGGCAGCTCCCCTGCCCCCCTAACTAAGGTCATGATGAGTGGAGTGGTAACCCAGGAGCAGTATTTTCTTTGCGGACCAGCAGCAGGTAGCAAACCTCTGTGTGTTCAGTCAGGGTCTTACAGCAGCAGGTGGGGTTGCTGTGAAATGAGTTTTGAGCTCCTTTCCGCTGGCTGCCAACTTTTCTTTCTCCGCAGGCCTGTCGTCCAAACCCCTACAGCCGGTCATTGCGCAATTCGCGGAGTGGATGGAGAACCCTTAATGAAACAGTTGCTTGGAACCCGAGTTTCCCGCTACATTGCTGTCAATGGGATTCTGGGGCATTTCCTCCAGCGTGGACTTTGGTTCTAGGTTGGGTGTGGGTAGCGGGTTCCTAGGGAAGAGTCACGAAAGCCAACCCAGGGGGCACAAGCGAGGCGTTTTCTAGACAAATGCTGGACCCCGGGTAGGCAAGGAGCTGATGGCATTTGTGCTCCGTGCACAGGCCGGGTCTTGCTCCCGACTGCGGTCTCCGCCTGTATTTGGCAAGTGGGGTACGTGGGGTACGGCTCTCACCCTGCCTGGGATAATGGTGACCTGAAGCCATTCAATGCACAAATCCAGGAGGGGCAGTTCACCACAACTGGGAGGGTCACGGGCAGCCTCGGCAGCCTCGCTCTGGCATGTGTCAGCAAAAGTGTTTTCTACTGTCCACGTGGAACCTGGCCCAGATCTGGGAGAAGGTGGAGTCGGGACTTCCCGATGAGGCCTCCTGAAGTCCACCTTTTCTTAGCTGACACGATGAAATGTTTCTAACACCCAGTGGCCCGAGCTTCTCTCCGGACCTGGCTACTGGATACCCGCCCCTGTCCGTTCACCCCACAGGGTGGCCAAAGGCCAGGTTCTCATCTTTTACGCACTCTCCTCTCCTGTCCTCGTTTCTGTCAAAACCTGCTCCTCCTGCAAGATTCATTCCTTGGGCGACGGTTCCCTCCAGCCGCCTAACCGTTCAAGCTGAGGAGTCATTCTCCATTCCTCAGCTCAAAAAACCTTTCTTGAACCGCTACCCAGGGCCAGGCCCTAAAGGTAAAGACATGCATCAGCTCCGGCTCAAGATGCTCACAGGCCAGTGGGGAACCCACAAGCACAAGTGCTGATAACACACTGGGGTCGTTCAGGAGGAGTTGTTGAGTATCTAATCCAGCTCACAGGAATCAGGAAAGGTTTCCTGGAGGAGGTGATACCTGCATTGAGTCAGGAGAGGAGAGAGGAGAAGGGGAGAGGCATCTTGAGTGTTAAGACTGGAACCATGACTAGGAGCAGACTTAGTCGGAGAGTAAGACTGGACTTAGTTCTGCAGGCAATGGAGAGCCATGTGAAGGTTTGGGACTCTGGGTGGAGCTGCGTAGTGAAGAGAATCAGATTTGCATTTTGAATGACTCAAGCTGGAAGCTGTGGAGAGGTCTGAATATGAGGGTGGGTGGGAGGGGTGCAAGGCTAGAAGCAAGATCTTGAACAGGCAGATGATGGAAACTGAACCAGGGGAGGAGGAAGGGAGACGAAGGGACAACTGATTAAATCTGGGGGAGACAGAAGATGAGTGAGTTAGGATGACTTCTCGGATTCTGGCTGGGCTGTTTGGGTGGCTGGTGGGGCCGGCAATGGAAACAAAGAACACAGGAGGAGAAATAAGCCTGGGGGAAATGTGATGAGCTTCTCTTGGGAGGCACGGAGTTTGAGCGCCTGCGGGCTATTAGCGAGGGGAAGTCAGCAGGAAGCTGGGAACACAGGCAGCTCTTGCGAGGAGAAGCTGGGACAACAGGTATGTATCTGTAAGTCACAAGAACCGAGAGAACTGTCCAATCAACAGGAGGACAGAGTCACTCTAGGGACAGTGTGCAGAGTAGGAAAAGCAGAGGGTGAGGACCATCCTAGGGAGCCTGGAAAGGAAAGGGGTGGGCCAAAGAAAAGAGACTAAGAGAGACGGGAGAGAAGAGATGCAGAGGAGGACAGGGCGGGAAGAGCATCACGAAGACAAAGGCACACAGCTCTAAGAAATGAGCGGTGTCATACACCAGAGAGAAGTCCAGCAAGACTAAGACTGGAAAGTGTTCACTGGACTTGGACATTTAAGAAGCCGCTGCCAAACCTGGGGCTGGTCTTAGCAGATACAGTAGCCTTCGTCTCACCTGTGTGCACGTGGAAGGAGCATGGGAGTAGAGTTCCTGTGTATGAATTGATCTTGATCAATATAAAGGGAGCCTGATTTTAAACCAAGCTGCATTTTAGAATATAGCCCAAACCAACCAACCAGCCAGTAGTAAACTGAATGTTGAAACAAAGCAACACACTTAAACTGTTAGAAACCCTACTAGGTACGGAACAGAGTGTTAGGAAGGAATGAGTCTCTAAGCTGTTGTGATCCTGTACTATTCTGAGAAAACAGATTTTTTATATACGCTTTCTCGAAATAAACGCAACATTAAGGCACATTTTGGACATTTATAACCATATGGATCCTGACCTGAATATTAAAAGGCTTTTATATGGAACCTGGTTGTGTACAACAGTGCCCCCTGGTGTGGATGTCATGCATAAAAACATGTTATTAGCATGAAGGCAATACTCTCAAAACATTATTCCTGCTCTTACACGTGGGGTGGGGTTGTCTGATTTAGGTTTTAGCTTGTTTAGGATTTGTGGGATGCAACACTGGGGACACTGATGTACCCAGAATGGCTCCTTTAAGATGGTTAAAATTCATTAGCCCATTTGTTTTGTATAGCTGTGCTTCTATCAAATGGGTCACGGAGGGGGACTTACCCTTTATTTTTTAAAATTACGCTTATAAAATTATATATAGAGAGAAGTGAACAAATCATAAAGCACAGTGAATTTCTCAAACTGAAACACTTGGGTAATCAAGCACAGAGATCAACAAGCAAAACTGCTGACAGCCCGGATGGACGTCCTCTGCTCCTTTTAGGTACTACAACCTCTAGGGCCAAGGACGACCACTGTTGTGCTCTTTCACAGCATAGATCCATTTTGTCTGTTTTTGAACGTTCTAGGATTGGAGTAATCATTCATACATATACATATATATGTGTATATATATATATATAATATCCTACAGGCACTCAAACTATACGTAATGTCTACAACAACTAAGTTTGCTTATTAGTTATGTATTGAATATAGCAAGACACATTCAACTATACAAAGAGTAAACACTGCTAACCGCACTATAGAGTTTATTAAGGAATGCAATGATAAAATGTTATCTTGGGGGTGTCGAGGAGTGAAGTTTCATTCTTTGGAGATCAGGTAACTTGGCGCTCTCAGTCTAGATCTGTCCTACCACAATGGCTACCAGCCACAGGTAACTATTTGAGCATCCGAAATGTGGGTAGTCCAAATTGAGACTGGATTTCAAAGTCTTGGTATGAGAAAACATAAGATGTCTCATTAATCTCTATACTAATCATATACTGAAATATTTTGGGTAGGTGAGTAGAATGTATTAAGAGTATTTAAACCGTTTCCTTTTACTTTTTAATGTGGCCACTAAAAACCCTTTAAATTACACATATGGCTCATTACACCCCTATCGGACCGCAGTCTATATGGAGTTCAGTAATCTGAAACATACAAGAGACCCCAAACACTTGCAGCGATCTGACCACAAATTTTCACAAGAATTTTTTCCTCTGGTACAAATCAGGTCTTGTGATTTATTAAGAAATAACTGTACCCAGTGATGTTTAATTGGCACATTTGATACGCCTGAGGTTAAGTGGTATCAAAGCATAGTTAAGAATTTCAGACGAAGATGATTTGTAAAAGGGAAATAAATCGGCAAAGATGAAGTCCTGGTAAGAGTCCACACTTCACACATTGTTGAAGGGCGTCTACTGCTCACAGAAAATCTGCTCTGCTGAGTCCAGACGCTTTTTCTAGGGAAGCTCTTTTCCAGGTAGTGACTCAGAAGACAGAGCTGCCATCACCATGGCAGAGGGAAAGAGAGCTGGCTTTGAAATGCTCCCACAGGGTCTCTGCTCATAAGGCCTTTCTTTGCTTTTGTATAAAAATTAATGACACATTTTATGGTTTCTCACACCAAGTCTTTGAGATCTAGTGTATAAGTTTACAGTGTCTCAATTCGGACTCTCCACATTACAGATGCTCAAATAGCTGCAGGGGCCTCCCTGCCTTAACTGTAGGTGGGGAGCGGTGAGCGCGCACCGGTATTTACTGAGTAGCAAACGCCTCTGCTGTAAGATGGCACGAGCGGTGAGTTTCTTGAGACATTCAAAGGCCAACGCAAACATTCTTCCAAACAGGCTGGACACACGAGAGAAACAATCAGGACCCGGTTCCCTTTCCGGAATGCCTCTATCAGTTAACTACCGGAGCCAGGCAGAGAGCCTCATCTCCCCGTCATGAAGCCCAAGAATGAATGCTTCCTGAAAGAGGGAATGGAAGTGGGATCTATTATTTCACCTCTGTTTTTTGTATCTTGTTTCTACTTTCCTTCTCAAGTAACAGAGTCAGCATATACACAGAGGTAGATTACTCTTATCTTCTCCTTTTTAGTCAAAGGAAAGGAACGACACAAACTAGTATGGAAAAATGACAGAGGCTCCTCTTTCCCTATTACGTTGACGAGAAGTTGGGCGTAAGCTGTAGCTAATGTGGACAACTTCGCCCAGTTATCTACCGTAATCTTTCCTGCATCTTATGGTCAACGTGTATAGAAAGAAATTCAGTCACCTACTTACGTAGCCCTCCTGCTCGGTGAGTTTAGGCCGCATGTGTGGCTACATTCAGCTATCTTATCTTCTAAGAGGCTTTTTAGAAGATAGAATTATGTTCTGTAAGTATTTTTGTGCTTCTGAGATGTCTAGTCTACACAAATGCAGAAACAAAATCTGAATTACAGTCTAAAAATTAAATCTGGCCGCTAGGGCCTCCCTGCCAGGATCCTGCTTCCGCCCCCCCATCCAGGCGCACACAGCCCCACCCCTCCCACCGCACGAACATGAGCCACAACAAAATGTTTTAAGTGTACATCATACATTTATTACCAACAACCCTCTCAACTCCAAAATTGGGCACAGGGATTAAAAATAAAAATTCATTGCACTACTTAGTAAAGCATTACTAGTAACTTTCATAAAAAATGTACAAACTTTGTTAAAAATTTATCAAGCCTTCAAATGATTTGGTTACAGATATTTATAATACGTACATTTAAAACTATGTTAACTGATACAATGGAATATGATTTGAGGAAATGACTCAGCAAATGATTCCAAAAAACCACCCCTGTAAGCTTTCATAATCTGAAACAAACAGCAAAATGAGGTAACCAAATGTACCAACAGGGGGGAAAATAGCTTTCTAACAAAGGCCTAAAGATATCTGTGAAAAATATTCTCTTTAAGTGAGTTGGTAGATCTCATTGAAAATACTATGAGGCCCAAATTTAAGAATCTTAATAAATCACATTTCAGAGTGTATAAAATCTAAATATGCTTTCACATTTTTCAGATTTTGCTCAAAAAAAATCAGGACAGGAAAATCCTAATGAGATCTTGATACCTGGAGGCCTTGACTTGTTTTTTGTTTTGTTCTATTGGGGCGGGTAAGGGGGAGACAGCTAAAAAAATTTCAAGATGATTATTCATGCAAAACAAAACAAAACGAAACCCCACAGCAGAGTTAAGATGGTAAAGCCAATATTGTTTTAGGAGAAAAGAGGAAGAAGGCAACCAACCAACATCTGCCCGCTACCTGGCACGGCGCTCAAGGTGGCAACAGCTGGGCACGATCAACTGTTCCCCGTCTTCTGCTAGCCACGCAGCTGCTGAGTGTGGCTAGTGTGAGCTGGTTCAGAGTACACGCACGCACGTATGGCCCTAATTGGCACCGCCCACCTAATAAGCAAGTCTGTACACACCTCTAAGGGCCCCATGCAGAGAAAGACATTCCCAAAGAGAGATCGGTCACAAGAGAGCAACTATTAATTCAGGAGTTTACCAAAATAGACCCTGCTGCCTCCTAAATTGCCAACTGCCTCTCAAAAATTTGCTGGAAAAGGGAATAGTATGACAAGATTCATCGTCAGAGGGAGGGAAGGAAAGGCTACTTTTCCTAGTCATTAGTAAATGTGCCTTGTTAATTAGGTATCTATATAAATTAGAAAAAGTGCTTTACTTGCATGCTTCAATAAAATGAATACTGAGTGTAGTAGTGTTATGTTAGATCTGTACAGATATAAATTTTTTGCAGCTATATAAAAGAGTCTATGTATAAGATGGGCTTTTGCCATTTTAAACATGATTTTTTTAACTAAAAAAAATAAAGATTAAACTATACGTGATTTGTAACGTAGCTGATAATTATGCCAATAGTTTTGGTCTTTAACACACTTTTTATTCATCAGGAACAGGTGGGGAATGTCCTAATGAGTTAAAAGAAACATGTGCACTTTACTACCGTTGAGATGTATTCCTGATGCACTGACGAATACAGGGGCAAACAGAAAGTGTGCAAAATCCTATTTGTATGACTAGATAGAGGCAACAGTGTCTGGAAAGGGCAAAGTTGTGCTTCTGTGTGAATTGACTTTACTGAACTCTAAGCTGGGATGAGCTTATGGAGACTTCAAGGGAAGGCAAGTAGCATGGCAGTAACAAGTCGTTAACACTGTCGGAGTAGAAAATTGACACAGAGCCAGCGGAGAGCTGAGTGAGGCTGGCGGCGGGTCCTCACAGTCCTGACTGGGATTACGCAGCTTGTGCTACTGCAAACAAAGCAATGACACCAACTGCAGGAAGAGGGAGACAATGCTGAATACAACAGAATAAGAGGAGGAATCGAAACATTGCTGGAAAAATGACTTTAAACAATCTAAATGATGCTCAATGAACCTATATATAAAAAAAAAGCCACACAGCTATGTATTATTTCAGAACAACTAAATGAAGGTCAATTCCTGTTTTACAGCATTATTTTTTATACAAAAATCAAATCTTCATTTATACTGCAAGTATTCTGGACCTGTTATATTAAATTTTTCTCATTCAAACAAAAAAAACTGTTTAAAAAGCAATAAAACATCAAAGCACATCAGGTCTAAGAATTCGAGCTGTCACAGCACTTGATCCATCCCGGAAACGAGGGTTTCCAGGAGAAAGCACAACTAGACAACTTTCAGAATTGGAGGTTGGCAGGTGAATCAACACGAACAGAAGTAAAGTTTTCTTAAAACATTTTAGTTGCCTATGAGAGGTGAACAAAGAACATATGGGAAGTTAACAGATTTTGTTCTGGTTGGAAGTAAAGGAGGCGAGACTTCGTGGGACCAGCGGTATTCTTAGAAATATATTACTCAAATATCTTCAGAATAGACTACAAATCTAAACTTATTTAAAAAAAAAAAAATCACAGGTACTTCCTGTAAGAAGCTTACTGGAAATGTAAAGGAAAAAACAAAGCATCAACATTCAAATCACTGATTGAAATGCTAATATTGCTAACTGATGATGTATGATATTGCACCTTCTTTTTGGAAACAGCAAGTTGGAGAGTAAAAAATTTTTTTCCATAACAGAATCAAAAAATCAGGTTCATGGAGTGAGAATCTGTTACACTTTTTTCCTTAAGTGACCCCCCTTGGGACCACCAACGAAGAGAAGGTGACAGCTGCCTGAAGCAAAGGAAGAAGGCTTTTCTCATTCCATTCATTGGGAAGGAAGGGGATGGAGTATTCAATGCTTATCATTGATGCACCCTTAGCAATCAGTGTGCAACAGCAAACACAAGGGGAAAAACCAGTGTACAGTACTAGTGCTGTTTAAATAACACACCAGAGTATACATTGCAGCATAATTAAAACTACACACACATTCTTGGTACATGCTGGTATATAGGATCTCATACACACATTAGCTACCATGCCCTCACACAAGGAGTTGCGCACACTCTCTCTCTCACGCAGATACATTTATCACCAACAGTCACACGCTGCATTCATTTCCACTCACAGTTTCTGAAGGCTCTATATAAGGTAGATTGCTATATCATCTGGAGCTACCACTTTTTATAAAAGCACATGCTAAAAGATCACGTCCACTGTAATCTTGCAGCAACACTCGGAATGATCACACAAAAACCAGGGAATGTTAGTGCACACACAAAATTAAGCTAAAGAAAAAGTCTTTGGAGTTCCAATCACACGGTTAGTATAACAATCCCATAATTGTGAAGACTAATTGTAAGCTTTTATAGTTGATTAAGTCACACAGTGCAAAGAAAGGTCCATTGACCCTTTTGGTAAAGGGAGGGCTGGAAGCCACACAGATTAAGTTCAATGGATAGTCCGTATATACATGTGATGAGGAACACCCAAACTAAACTTGTGCTCTTAGGTTGGTCATTCTGAATCCCGATGTACTTCTGAAGCATCAGCTCGGCAAATTGGGCAAGTACGATTTGCCTAAAACACAAAAGAGAAAAAAACTTGTCCAAATGGGGAGTTACACATGTTAAAAGCAATTAACTATTTTTACTTCTCCTATAGTTTTTACGTTCTTCACTTCTTTAGAAAGGTACGAAGCAATCATTTACTTTTTCTTTAAAACAAAAAAAAAAATACACCACAAACTCAAAGACTTAGTAGCTAATGATCTTCCTAGTAGGTATGTTTCAACATAGAGGCCAAGAGATTACCCATCACCAGTTCAGACAGATTTAAGAACCGGCTAAAACTCCCTCTCAACAAATGGCAACACCATTTTTTTCCAGTTGCCAGAGCCAGAAACCTAAGCATCACCTGCTCTACTTTCCACCACCCCTTACTCATCAAATACTCCCATTTCTACATTTGGAAAGTCCTCGAATCAGTCCTCCTCTTTTCATCCGATAGCCAGAATTTGTTCTCTGGTTAGCCCAGGACCCATCATTCCACCTCCCCATCACTCAGAAAGCTCTCTCCCTTTCTGGGCTGCAAATGGCGGCCAGTCATCTTTCTAACTCACAGTCTCAGGCACAGCCTTCTACATCGTTTCTGGGACCAAGTCCACACTCCTTAACACTCATAGTGACTTCACCGTAAGCTGGTCACTCACTGGCCCTATCTTTGAACATCTCTCCTCCTGCCACTCTCGCTATCAGCCATATGGAATCTGCTGTTTTCTGGTCAGTCTCTGTTCCCACATGACATGGCCATGCGCAAATAATACTTTCTTCTTCTAAAAAGTTAAGACTCTTTGCCTTCAGGATTTGGTTTGGGCGAAACTGGGCACCCTTAACCTGTGCTCGTAGAGGAAGGACTGATTTTATTTTATTTTAACTCCTCTGTCTTCCTCACCAAACTGTGAACTTATCTAACCCAGTGGTATTATCTCCTAACCAGAATGCTCTTAAAAAAAGAAAGTTGACCATTTTTAATTATTTTACTGTGTCATATGTTCATTCTATTATAAAATATAGAACTTGTGTCCTTTGGGTTTTTCAGATCTACAAAAGAGAAAATGATCAGAATTAAATAAAAGCGCTAGAGGTTTATTTCCCAAGTAAATCTCTGACAAAGGAGCTCCAGTGAGGTCCACTTGTAAACTCTTAAGAGAAAACTGGCCCATCAAGTTGGGGCCTTGTCCCCCACACACCATGAGAAAGGAAACACTGATGACCAAAGAACAGATAATTCATTTTCAAGTTTTGCACAATCACTCCCGCACTGATGACTGCAGTTAATTTTTACTGACCTTTTCTCTTCATTCACAGAAACCATAACAAATTTTGTCTCCTTACCCACCCTCCACCAAACAATGAATTTAAAACTACTATCAATAAAAAAGAGAATTCAATGTTATCCTCTTCACATACACCATCATTTTACCTTAAGCCATTTGTCGACACACTTGGCATGGAACTCGTGGTTACAGGGTAAAACTCTAAGTAGCTGCCTTGACTCAAAATCACACATGCATACTACACACCTAAAAAAAGCAAAAAGATCATTTAACCATAAAACCAAGTGGTTTCCTATTTTGTTATGACTACCGAAGCCTAGAACACCATTTACCACCTCACTTTTCAAAATGTTACTTAAATTTTAAGATAAAGTAATCTTTTAATACCGAAATAATCATGACCTTAAGACATTTAGTAAGAGTGCTTTGCTTTACTGAGAGATCATCACAAAAATTTCTTTTAAAGTTTATTTAATTAAAAATATTTTTTAATGTTTACTTATTTTGAGAGAGAGAGGGATAAGAGAGTGAGCAGGGGAAAGGCAGAGAGAGAATCCCAAGCAAGCTCCGCAATATCAGCACAGACTTCAATGCAGGGCGTGACTCCATGAACTGTGAGATCATGACCCGACCCAACCTGAACCAAGAGTTGGGTGCTTAACTGACTGATCCACCCAGGGACCCCCGAGTTGTACACTTTAAATGTGAATTTTATCTTCAAAAAGCTGTTATTAAAGATACTATAATAAGCAGAATGTTTAGGTAAAAACCTCAATCTCTACATGTATAAGACTCTTCAATCTTATAAAATATTCTAGGGGTACCTGCATGGCTCATCTGGTTAAACGTCTGACTTTGGCTCAGGTCATGATCTCACGGTTCGTGGGTTTGAGCCCTGCGTCGGGCTCTGTGCTGACAGCTCGGATTCCGTGTCTCCCTCTCTATCCCTCCCCCACTCACACTCTGTGTCTGTCTCAAAACTAAACATTAAAAAAAATAATAAAATAAGTATTCTCAAGTTTGAAATAGAAGCCATAAAATTTCCAGGCAACCTAAAAATCCAGAACAGCACTGTCCAACAGAACTTTCTGAGACACAAATGTTCTACATCTTCTAACACGGTATCACTAACTAGTGTAATGAACTTAACTTTTTACTTAATTTTAAACAAACACATATGACTAGTGGCTACCTTACCGAATGGCACAGGCCTAGAGTATAGAGACTATATATCTTTATCAAGTTATCTTTGACTCTCAAGCTTTCATTTTATAAAGGTAGGAAAGGAAATTTCACATAGATTAACGTCAGCAAAATGTCCTTACAAGGTCTGTTCTGACTGGTGGTTATTAGGATTGAACCGGTAAGAAGGAAGTTGTTCGATATCTGCTTTAGTCAGTCCCCGAGGCTTAGCCTCTCCCAGTCGCTCCGCCAGGTTTAAGAGGGCCTAGAAAGGGGAGAAAAGGAGTCATAATTTTAATCTCTCTTTAAATTTTGTCTCGACAATAAAAAACGCCTACAAACAAAAAAATACAACCCTATCTTTAATATGGAAAATTTTAAATACATACACTAGTAGAAAAATAGCATAATGAACATCTACATGCCTATTACCCACACTCAACAATTCATGGCTAATTTCACCTAGTACTGCCCATTCCTAAACCCCAGATTATTTTGAAACAAAAGTAAAATAATGTATTTCATTGATAAAGTAGTTCTGTGTTTATCTTTAAAACAATCTGTTGACCTCAGCCCTTCTGACACTTTGAGCTGGATAAAATTTTATGGGGGGTGGGGTGCTGTCCTTGTACACTGTGGGAGAGTTAACAGCATTCCCCAGTCTCCAGCTGTTGGATGCTAGTAATCGCAAATCAACGCTGTCTCCAGATGTTGCTAAATATCCTGGAAGCCGGGGTGGAGTAAAACTCTCAAGTTGAGACCCACCCTCTCAAAACAAGTTTTAAAAGAATAGAACCACAGTAACGTCACACCTGAAAAATCAACAATTCCTTAAATGTCAAATGTTTCCAATTGTTTGTTACTTTCGAAAACACTTTTTTCCATTGTTAAGGCTCATTCATCATGCATAGATCCATTTATCCATTAAAGACGGCAAAATGGTAATAGTTTATCATCTGCTTAATTTATTAGATAAAATATTACTAATATTGAGCCACTGCCCCATATCAAACTGTAGTCAGCAGCACAATTTAAACAGAAAAGAAGGATAACACCAATGAGTTTTTCCTTTTATTTTTTGAAATCATCACCAAGAACTCATGGATTCTAAGACAGTTATGTTTCAATACGTGGCTGCTATTACACGTACTGATTTCACAACAGTGTCTCCTTTCTCCCAGTTTTCAATGGTTCTAATTACTCATTTTGCTTCATCCTACGATTCTGCAGTCTTTTGTATGCTGCTCTCCCCTCTTTTTTAGGCTGTCACAGGGTTAAGAGAATGGCTAACAATGAAATGATGACGGACAGCGAGAGAAAGAATCAATTTCCCAAAATCTCAATAATTAATGATGTGATAGTTGTGTCTTAATAAGATGAAGCCACAAGGCTGTTTTTGGAGAACTGGGTCATCTCCCTCTTTACCATGCATGCCCCCTAAGTCCCTCTAAAATGTCAGACAGCAAACTGTTAAATTTAATGAATGCTGATTACAATTAGCAGATCAAATTTAGAATATAGCTGATATTAACTGTTTTATACTACAGGACACTTGGGTCAATGAAAACAACTTAAAACTATATTCAATAAAGTATGTTCATTAAGTCCTTACTGGGTGGAGGCTATGATAATCAAGTCTTCAATGAATTTATATGATCTAGCAAGCAAGACATCTGAAGGCAGAACATGACAAGTCTGCATGATTTTCTTTTTTTAAAAGCTTATTTACATTTTTAGGAGACAGACAGAGAAGGAGAGGGACCATAAGCACACATTAAGAGGGGGAAGGGCAGAGAGAATCCCAAGGAGGTTCCACACTGTCAATGCAGAGCCCAAGGCGGGGACTTGAATTCTTGAACCATGAGATCATGAACTGAGCTGAAGTCTGCCGCTTAACTGACTGAGCCATCTAGGCACCCTAGTATGCATAGTTTCGTAAGAACTTTAAGAACAAAGAGGAGGGAGAAACTCATTTAGATCTGGAAATGGACTAGAAATGCCTTTCATAGAGGTATTATTTTTATCTAGGTCTTAAAAGATGGCTAAGTGTCCAAATGTGGGAGGAGGAGGAAAGTTCTTAGGCAGAAGGACAAAGTTCTTTGGCATTGGAATACCTTTCTAAACTGGATTTGAGGTCAAAAACCAGAAAAGCAAAAGATTCTTGACTGGATTAAAGTGCGACTGCAAAAGATCAAACATATTTAACCTAAAATATAGTTTAGAAAGGTATTCCAATGCCAAATAAAAATACTTTTCTTATACTGCGACGGTGTATCACTGTTTTTTTCATTGATGGGTACATGATCTGTGTAATCAAGAGCTTTTTCATCGACATTACTTGACTTCCTTTTAGTACAGAATGCCTAAAGGATAACCAACTCCTCTGTATAAAACTAACGTCACTGGTGGAGAAACAAAACCAGGACATTTTTAAAGCCCCTTTTTCTCTCTAGAAATCTGGAAATGAGTGGCGCCTGGGTGGCTCAGTCAATTAAGCGTCTAACTTTGGCACAGGTCATGATCCCACAGTTCCTGGGATGGATCCCTGCATCAGGCTCTTTGCTGGCAAGGCGGAGCCTGCTTGGGATTCTCTGTCCCTCTTACTCTCTCAAAAATAAATAAAGCATTAAAAAAATTAAATGGAAATGGAATCCAAAGGTCAGTGCAGTGTGATTATGTATGTAGAGTGACACAATAGCATTTTTATAGAATATACCATTTGGCCTGATCACTTCCACATGTGTTAAAAAAAAAACAAAATGAGAAAAAATATCAAACCAAAGGTGTTTTAAGATTGTGTGTGTGTCTCCTCTCTGTCTCTATTCTATTCACAATGTCCAAATAGAGACTGAATGAGGATGAAGCAAGAAAGATAACTAGCAGTGTCAAAACAAAGTCACACGGTCACTCATATTCAACAATACAAAGTTGCCTTCAAATCCGTAAACTGCACCTCCTATTCCTGGAAACCTCAAATAATATGGGGCATTCGGGTGGCTCAGTCAGTTGAACATCTGACTTCAGCTTAGGTCATGATCTCCCGGTTCGTGAGTTTGAGCCCCACATTAGGCTCTGCGATGGCAGTGCAGAGCCTACTTGGGATTATTCTCCCTCTCTCTCTGCCCCTTCCCCCACCTCACCCTCCCTCAAAATAAATAAAAATACTTAAAAAAAAAACAACATAGTAACATCCACATCATCTACTTAACCTGCTGTCTTCTCTGATTCTGTCTTCTTCATGGACTGTTGCAATCTTTTTTGTAGAGCATAATTTTTATCAAGCCCTATACGCATACCCCTGACACTACCATAAACCATCCCGTGAACGATTCCTGTTGATTCTAGTGTTAAAAGTCTCTCAAACTGAATCATATTTAAGAATAATCATTTTAAAAAGTCTCTCAAGATGTATTTTCTATTTGCAGGTCCCATAGTCCAGAACTTGCATGGTTCTATAATTTGCCTGACCTATCCTACTAGTAGAGTGTGATGGCAGAGGCACCAAAACATTGAGCAGCTCCTTCCTCCCACAGCATTCACTTTAGCCACCAACTGTATGTTGTTCCCCAAGAACACCCAGCACTTCCCTACCTCAATCTCACGCATGAAGCAGCTTTCCCATCCTTTAGGAGCCAGGTCAAACAATTGTGCTTCCACAGAAATCTTCTCAGAATATCCAATCATAATTCGCTTTCTCATGTATATTCTCTCACAAGAATTGCATATAATTCTAACAGAGGACCAAAGTCTATCTCCTTATCACAGCTGTGTAGTACACGTAGAAACATCCTTAAGGATGCTAACCACTTTTTGATATATTTGTATTGTGGATTTATCTAATACATGTTTAATTAGATGAAGATTAGATTAGATTAGAGTAGAATACTTCTTTTGCATATAATACTATGCAAACAAACTCACAGTTCACCTACTAACCTCATAATTTTCTACTTCTCCATCTTCCACATCCAATTCAAAGCTGAAAGTTGGGCCCACTGCAGGTGGCACCGGAAGCATTGATCTGCAGTGAAATAACCAAAACTAGCATTGACACACTGGTACATTACTTCAATGAGAGGATGGGAAGGACGAGGCTAATGCCACAGGGATAAAGAATGTCAGTGTTCATCAGTGGCGACCCTTTAAAGAAATAGACTTGCCTAGCAATAAATAAAAACTGACATTAAAAAAAATACCATTCAGAATAGCATAAAAAATGAAATATTAGGGATTAGTTTAATAAAACATGTACAAGACCTATACAATTAAAAACTAAAAATACTGCTGAGAAAAAAAATTTAAATGAATAGAGAAATGTACTGCTGAGTGGACTATAAGATGTCAATTCTCTTCTGAAACTGATTTACAGAATTCATATAGTCCCTACATCAAAATCCCAGCAAGCCATGTTTTAGTAGAAACCTAATTGCTGATTTTAAACTTTACATGGATCACACGAGACTTTAAATAATTTTAAGAACCAAGTTCTGATACTATTGATTTTAACAATTACAGTAAAGCTACAATTATCAAAACAGTGTAATATGGGCACATGGCCCTCTGTACAAAACATTTCCTACCCCTCCTAGAAATTAATTATAGACACGAGACTAAATTCTGGCCAATGTGATGTAGGCAGGAGTGAAACATGCAACTTCTAGGAATTATCTTTGAGAGGAGGCAGGTGGGCAGAGAGATCCATTTTCATTTTTGCTACTTGGAGTAGAGATGTAACAGCCAGAACTTGAGGAGCCATCTGTAATCATGTAGAGAAAGCCACAAAATTTGAAGATGGTAGAACCATTCCTCAGTTACGAGGTAACAAACAATCCCTGAATTTGCCTACTTCTGAACTTCATTTCTTGAGAGAGAAATAAAGAATCATCATGTTTAACCCATGGGTGTAATGTTACAAATGTAATACTAACAATATTTCTAAGGCACAGAAATAACTTCTCTCTCGTCCCTTGAGAAAAGCGGCAGCAGCATCACAAGCTAGATAATCAAAGGTGGCAAGTGATGACAGCTGTAGAAGAGGCAAAAACTGTTATTTTTTTCCCTTTCGATTCGTTCAACCTATTTTCTGGCTCACAAGTTTCTTCCTCTCCCACTTCTCTCCCTTGTTCTTGGCTCTTCTATTTCACCCTTAAACCCTAACTGCTCAACATTAAACAAAAACCAGTATCTCACAAACCCTAAACTATAGATCACATAGAAGATATTCATAAAAGAAACACTCTCAAGGGTGTCAAAATTTGGAATTCATGAAAATGAGAAAAACAGAACTTACAACACATATGGTAGTAAGCTGGGATGATAAGGGGGAGGTGGTATTGGCTGCTGGGATCGATATCTACTACGTCCTGTGAGCCTCCGAGGCATAAATGGAGGATAAGGCTGTAGGAGGAAAATGTTAAAACAATTTAAGATCATTCCACCTTTGCAACTATTGAATCTATCAAATAGTCTCTCTTCTTAAAAAACCAACAAAATTAAAAAAAAAAGAAGAAACCAAAATATCTACAAAGTTCTTTACTGTTTAAGTCACATTTCATATGTCTTAAATGTTAACACAGACACAACAACTAGTTTAAAACAGAAAACTTAGGCATAAGTTATCAAAGCAAGTAATAAATTAATAACAATGAATGAAAACTTACTACTCCGAAGGACACCTCCTGATGCAAAGGGTCATGGGTTAAGAACTGCAAGGGAGCTGATGGAGGTAATGTTGGAGGATGGGCCGATGGAGGGTAAGTAAAACCTCCTACTGGAAGATGTTCTCCTAAGAGTTCCACTTCATTTTCTATCCTCTGCAGGGGCTGAGGGAGGAAAAACGCAAATCAATATTAATATACTTCCAGTATATTAGATGGATACCTAGTGTTTAGTGTTTTATAATAAAAATTAACTCCCCACAAAACACCTTTAAGGTCATTTATTTCTTCATGTTTTTAATCAATCTATACTCATACATGTGGACATACAGATTGTAGTAAAATCTTCCTGTCTTTAATTGGATTTCAATAAGACACTTTCTGAAACATGTCATTAAACATTTCCACTATCCATTCAAAGATACCTTTCTTTTTTTTTAAAGTAGGCTCCACACCCAAAGTGGGGCTTGACTCATGGCCTTGAAATTAAAAGTCAAGCACTCTAGCAACTGGGCCAGTCAGGATCCCTAAAACAGTTCTTTTACTATCTGAAACTTCTCTTAAAAAAGAGACAAAAAGTGGTAAGTCAGTCATACGAAAGCTAAAATTCCTTTTTAGGCATATACACTGACCTACTCACAAAATTTTCAGACACTTGGTCTTTAAGAGATGAAACTGAGCATAGTATATATTTTTTAAAGTTTGAAAGACAGATAAAGAAAGCACGTGCACATGTGAGTAGGGGAGGGGTGGAGAGGGAGGGAGAGATAGAATCCCAAGAAGGCTCCACCCTGTCAGCACAGAGCCCAACGTGGGGCTTGATCTCACCAACTATGAGATCATGACCTTAGCTGAAATCAAGAGTCAGCTGCTCACATTACTGAGCCACCCAGGAGTCCCACACATAGTATATATTTATAAAGCAGAACCAGGGCTAAATGGGATAAAATTCAGCAGGCATGATGCTGTATTAGAAAGCTTCTGGGCTTTGGCATTAGACAGACTCTTGCTGTTGTCACTAAACAGCCATGTAACTTTTATAAAAATCATTATCATCTACAGAACTGACATGTTCATAGTCTACTTCAAAGTGTGTTACGAACACTGATACAATGTACAAAAGCAAAGCTCACAGCATGTTTCTTTCTTGACAGTAGCTTTACTAAGGTATAATTCACCTATTGTAAAAATGACCCTGCTAAGGAGTACAATTCAATAGTTTTTCATAGATTCACAATAGTTGTGTAATTATCACCACTACCTAATTCCAGAGCATTTTCATCCCTCCACGCTCAACCTGTGCCCATCAGCAGTCCACTACCCAATTTCTCCAGTCCTCCCCAAGCCCTGGACAACTGCCAATCTACCTTCTGTTTCCAAAATTTGCCTGTTCTGGACAATTCACATGTGTGGAATGTGTGTCCTTTGTACCTGGCCTCTGTCGCTTAGCATAATGTTTTCAAGGCTCACCCATCTTGTAGTTTGTGTAAGAGTATTTCATTCCAGTTTACAGTTGGACAAATAATCCATTGTGTCAGCTGATGGACATGTGAACTCTTTCCACTTTTTGGCTATTAGGAGTAATGCTGCTATCAACATTTATGTACATATTTTTGTTTGTGATTCTCTTGGGAACATATATTCTTAAATGTTACTCTGACTTCCTCTTGTAGTTAGTTAGGCATTATCAACACATTATTCATTATTCAAACATAAGTGATTACAATTTAATTTGGGAGCTTATGTTGCTTGAGAAAAATCACAACTGCTGACACTATGATAACACAACCTAAGTTCTGACCTGCTTATGTGACTGGACCTTTTAAAGGATTCCAAACCCAGATATAAGTGATGGCTAATAACCTTGAATTCCCAGGTACTAGAAGCTAAGAAACATCTTGGCATCAATCCTGCCCTGATTCTAGTAAGAGCTTTTCTTGTAGAAGTAGTTCTACCATTTTGGATTAGCCAAACTTCTGTCATAACTGGCTTCTACAGTTTTCAGGAGAGCAGCTGTTAAGTTCACGTCTCCCTGAGACCCAGCAAGATACGTAAATCCTTGGTAAAGGATGGATAGGTTCTGCTAGAATATACTGTCAAGTTCCTTTCACAGGGCTGAAATCTTCTCCTTTAACCATCCATGCCCAATGGTTCAGATGCTCAATGTGGCCAGTCCAGAAAACATCCGCGCCTTCTTCCTGTGCCCTCCCTTCCCCTTCTATAGTGCTTATCCCTCCTCCAACCCCCGATGCGCAAGTAACATGCCTCTTAGCTTTATACCAGTCCCAGGACAGAATGAACTATGTTAATAGACGATCTTCATCTTCTTCTCATCAGAATACAGAAAAAACAGGACTTAAGAAAAAAAACCATTGAGGGTCAGAAAGTTACTTTACTTGCCTAAATGAATGAAATTATTGTGGCAAGTATAAACAATTTTATAATATTTTCATTTTCTATTTCAGAAATACATAAAAGGAAAAAAACAGAACTTAATTTTTCTTCAGATTTTACTTCCTGAAGGACTGCAGATATGAGAGAACAAATTTAAATTATACAAGACACATATAAAAGAACTAGATGGGCACCTAGATGGCTCAGTCGGTTAAGCCTCTGACTCACTCTCAGGGTTGTAAAATTCAAGCCCCACCTTTAAAAAAAAAAAAGAACTAGAAAATTTAAGAAACCAAGTTAATTCTACGTAAATATGCTTATATTTTTTGTAGATCTGTGAATTCCCTAATTCTAAACCTAAATTATAGTTTTTAAATGGTAACAAATCACATCTACAAAATTAATCTGCCTCTTAGGTCTCTACACATTCTGTGAAAATTAAAGATATGAGTAGATACCTACCGATCGTGACTGCTGTGTTTGGAAAGGAACAAACTGGCCCGGTGGTGGCAAATGAGGCGGATGATGGGGAGAAAGGTGAGGAGGATGTAAAAGAAATGGGTCACTAGAAATGAGGGGTGGGAACGCAGCATATGGAACTGGTAAGTGCTGAACTGAACACGCTTGAAGCATCTGTAAAAGAAAGCGTTATTTATTGTTAAAAGTATCAGAATATATAACTAGTAGTAATAATTTTAAAACAATCTATACATTGAGATGGAAATGTCATTGCCATATCCCCCTCAAAATACCAAAATGTGTTAGTTACCTATATTTAACAATGAAACAATAGTGTATTTTTGCATCTACTAGTAAAATACTGGTAATTAGTACTTAATTCTGTATTTTATATAGTTCTGACAAATCAGTCAAAACACCTAACGTCCTATGAAATGGGGTGGAAATGTTGCATAGAAGTGGAAGCTCTCTCTACTTGACTGAAGACAGATATTACTGCTTTCCTTTCCAAGAAGTTTTCCTTTACAATCTAATAGAAATGTTTTTATTTCTAGAATTTTTATAAGAGCTCGATTCACAATTAAGTGCCTTATGTTATGTCTCTCATAATTTTAGTCTGCTAATTTAGTACACTGACTCCATAATCTATTACTGAGAAACCAAGCTTGGGATAAATAAGTTAAACTAGTGCTGCTATTTGTGTGTTCCTTTTAATCTCACATTCAAATAAGGATATTAGGATTATATTTAGACTCAGCAAAGTAATTTCCTTTGAAGACCTTAGACAAGTCATTTAAATCCTCTGGATTGCAGCAACCTCATATGTGAAATAAGGAGGTTGGACTAGAGGCTGGTAGAATAAAGGATAAAATATAAGCTTAAAAGGCAGAAAGAAGTGGGTGTGAATCCCTGTTCTCTCATACTAACTGTCTCTAAGACATTAAGCAAGTCGTGTTCAATTTCATCATCTAAAAAATGGGGATACCATTTTTACCACGGTGGGCTTCCTACAGTGTTAAATAAGTAACACCAAGCACTCAAAATGCCTGTTAAAATGCAGTAAGTGCTGAGACTATTACTGTTGACCAGTAAAGCCTGTGAGACTTGATTACTAACTAGTTCAATATCCTATGCTAGTACCCTAAATTCAACTTTTACCAAGTTTTAATTATAAACAATGTTGATATATGAGGGAACATGCTTTGATCTTCACGATATTCAAATATGTATAAATTTAATGTGAAAATATATCAAATTTTAAAGCTAATTTTCTAAAACTATTACAAGTATGCTTTGAGATTTCTGTTGCAATAAAATTGCCCTTTACTTGAAAGTGAAAAGCTTTTTACAAAAGGCAGTCTCTTCAATTCTGTTTGCTTACAAGGAACACTTAGCCATTCGAAAGAGGAGTTGTGGACTTACTGGAGGAGGCACACTACAGACAGGGAGGTGCTGTCCACTGAAAACCACAGAGCATCCTGGGACCTGTTGGGTACTGCAAGCAGGGATGTGCTGGCCTGTGCAGAGTGGAATCCCATGTGGTGCCACTGTTGTTACTGTGTAAGAAACAGGGACAGTGCCCTGATGGAGCTATTAGGAAAGAAAAACAGAACCTTAGAACTTTAGCTATTTGGCTAAAACATCAAGTACTAAAAATTTAAATCTGGGCCTTTATTGATTCCCTTCTCAGTTACATAGATTTCCACAATATACTTCTCCAATACTTTCAGCCAGAATATTCTTGTATAGGAAAGCTGACTGTTTCAAGAATAGTATATGAAAACCAGAGAACTGGAATTCAACTTTACTCTCAAAAAGACTTGTAAAGTCCAAGAGAATAATGAGTTGCTATATTAATTCTTCTGGCCTGCTTTACAGAGAAAATTTTTCTAGATGAAACTCGGAAACATGAAAGCTTTTATCTTCTAATACCTAGCCCATATCCAATAGCAAAAAAAAAAAAAAAAAAAAAAAAAAAAATTAAAATCCAATTAGTAAAACAATGTTAAGTAGTATAAAAGAAGTTAAACAATTTCCTTCTCTCTTGGCCAGTCTTATTCCTAGCCTACCTTAAGCTCCATGAGCACACAATATATTCAAGCATGATTATCCATGAACTGATGTCAGGTTTGTTTTTTCCCTTAACAAAAATGAGATATTACTCTGCAACTTACTGTTTTCAATTAGTATTGTAGAGCTCTCGTCAAGGGAGTTAAAGTCAATTCATTCTTTTTGATACTAGCCAGATATTTAAAGTACACTCACTCAACACAGTCTTATCAGTAACACACTAACGGGATATTCAAGTTTTCACTTTTGCCAGTGCAAACACAGTTATAAAAAAACATCACAGAACATACATATATCCCTACATACTAGTTTCATTTATTTAGGAGAGATTACTGGGTAAAAGGGTGAATTTTAAATTTTTGCAAAAGGCTGAGTAAGCCACAATCCTCATTGGTAACAGGGCCCATTTCTCCAGCACATCCACTCAAAGTAGATGTACTTGTATTACAAAAATGTGCTTACCTACCTGAAGAATGAAAAAAACAAGAACAAAAACAAAAACAGCACCTGCTTTAAATTTGCATTTCTGTGATTAGAGCAGTTGAGTATCTTGTAATATGTTTATTAACCACTTAGAGTTCCTTTTCTGTAAACTGTATCCTTTACTCGCTGCCCATTTTCTATTAGGTTTTCTGTCACATTCATTTATAGTTCGTTTTTAAGAGATACAACTACTGCTTGTCATGTCTAACAAAACTATTCTCCCAGTCTATGTTTTATCTTTTGATAAACCTTTTAATGGTAAAGTTTGTCTTTCATGAATTTATACTTCTTGAACATGGTTAAAGCATAGCTTTTGTAGTTCCCTCTACTGATGAGGTTATACATGTATGTTCCTAAATTTTCTGATACTTTTTTTACATTTAATTTATACTTCAACTAAAATTGTTTTTTTGTTAACAGTGTGAGGTAAGCTCTAATTTTTCTTGCAATACTTTTTCCACTTATTAAGATGTCCTTTTACCCTCTAGCAAAAATAATATAAAAACAGGAAGGGGGGCAAAACATAAGAGACTCTTAAATATGGAGAACAAACAGAGGGTTACTGGAGGAGGGTTGTGAGAGGGGGGATGGGCTAAGTGGGTAAGGGCCATTAAGGAATCTACTGAGATCATTGTTGCACTATATGTTAACTAACTTGGATATAAATAAATAAGATGTCCTTTTTCCCCCTAAAAGGAAATACCATCTTTTCCATTCAGTAACTTCCCAGTTATATTTTGTGCTGCTTCTGTTATAGTGTCTTACTAGAAAAGTTACTACCTAGGAAGACAAATTCTTATTACCATACTTTTTTTTTTTTGGCCATTTTCACATTTATTCTTATATACTTTCTATTAATCTAACTGTGTTAAAGGTTATGTTATTTTATAAAGGGCACATAATTTTATTTTCATTGGAATATTATGCCACATATTTAATACTATAGTATTGTTCTTTTAAGAAATTTCTTCATAAAGGTATTACTCTTACAAAATTAGATTTTTATTTATGTATTTTCAAACTAGTAATCTGATCCAACTTAATTCCAGAATTAAAAAAAAAATCACTTTCCGGGGCACTCGGGTGGCTCAGTCAGTTAAGCGGCCGACTTCAGGTCAGGTCATGATCTCACGGTCTAGGAGTTCAAGCCCCGCATCGGGCTCTGTGCTGACTGCTCGGAGCCTGGAGCTTGCTTCAGATTTTGTGTCTCCCCCTCTCTTTCTGCCCTTCCCCTGCTCACACTGTCTCTCTGTCTCTCAAAAATAAATAAAACATTAAAAAAAATTAAAAAAAGAAAAGAAGCAAAGGAACTTTGCTAACAACAACAACAAAATCACTTTCCTATGTAGATATACAACTCTGCCTGTTGAATCCAAGATTCAACACAATTATTTACTTGCCTTTTTGCTTTCGTGATAAAGAACTTTCAAAAATGATGTTCAAATGCATTCGTATCTTTCATGGACATGTTTACTGAATTTCTTTTCGTTCTGGTTCATAGTCTTTTACCTGAAAATATTACAAATACTTTCTTTCAAGGAGTGGCTTGCTTTTTTACTTTTTAAATACTATCTTTGGATGAGCAGAGATTTTTTATTTTAATGAAATCTACTATGTTGGGGTTTTATTAAGCAGCTATTTATATATTCTGTTTAAGAAATCTGTGCCCCCCTTATGAAGGCAATCTCCTTTATCTATTTAACTTTTTATATTTCACATTTAGATCTAGAACTCAAGTTTATTTTTGTGTATAACAAGTAGGCATCAAAGTTCAACTTGATCTGCACAGTACCCAGTTATTACCACACCATTACTAAGACCGACCTTCCTTTCCCCTTCAACACCTGCGATAAATATATGTTTAAGTCTATTTCTGACAATTTACCACCAGTTCTCTGTACGATTAGTGCTCTTCCTATGCCTTACTTAAGACAGTCTTCCCTACTTTAAGATCACGAAACTACTGCTACATTTACTTTCTTCAAAGCTTATAGCTTTGCTATTAACATTTACATCTCTAATCTACCTGGAACTGATTTTTGTGAATGGTAGGAGATAAAGGATCCAGTTTCATATTTTCACTTGAATACCCAATTATCCCAGGATCATTTATTAAAAATTATCTTCTTCAACTCATCTGAAGTCATGTATCATTATTCATAACTGTGTGGGTTTATTTCTGGGCTTTATGTTCTACTTCATTAGCCTATTCAATGATCTGGCATTAGAATCACCTGCATTAAAACAGGTTGCTGGGTCTCACACCCAGGAGTTTCTGATTCATGATGTCTAATGCAGAGTCTGAGAATTTGCATTTCTAACAAATGTGTAAGTGATGCTCTGCCCACCAGATGATCTAGGATATACTTTGAGAATTACTAGACCAGAGTGTCAGTTGACCAACTATTTCAGAAAGAGCCAGAAAGTGAGTATTTTAGGATTGTGGGCATCTTGATCTCTGCACTAAGCAGCCACAGGTAATAAACAAACAAGCAGAGTTGTGTTTCAATAAAACTCTACAAAAACAGCCAGCAGTAGTTTGCTTTTCCCCGCTCTAGATAATTTCAGGTCCTTTATAGAATGCCACAGAAATTACAGAATCAGCTTCCCAAGGTACACCAAAAACTTACTGGAAATTTACTTGACATTACACTATTTCTACATATTCCATATGTCAGTTTTGACAACAAGCAGTTTTTACAAAATTGGATCTTTCAAGCCAAATGTTCAGTATTCAGACAGGTACTGCCGCAACAAAGTTTTATAATCTTCTACATAGAAATCTTAAACATCTTTTGGTAAGATTGTTTCATAGCTCCCTTCATATTATTTTGACTTTTCAATGATACTTTAATATTATGGAGAATTTCAAACATGCTCAATAGTAATATAACGAACCCCGTATGTAGTACTTAGCCTCCAAAACCATTAACCCATAGCCAATCCACTTCCATCAACTTCTCCTTTCCTGGATTTCGTTGAAGCAAACCCCAAGAATCCATCATTTAATAAATATTTTAGTATGTATTTCTGGAAGACCCAATCACAACAGCATTATCAATATCCCTTAGGAAAATAAAGTATACCCCTTAAAAATAAGGTATTACTGTTCAAAATTTCAATTGTGTCATCAATATCAAAATTTTTAAACAAATTTTTCTTTTTCTGGATCAGAATCCAAAAATGGTTTACATATTACAGTTAATTATAAGATCTTTAAGTTTAAAACTGCCACTTGCATCTCCCTTCCTCTCCTTCAGCACAACGGCTTATCTCTTGAAATTAATCTGGGTTGCTTAGTGTAAAAATATCTTTTTACAACTTTTTTTATTATGTTTGATTCTGGTATAGACAAATACAACTGACAGTTGATAGTTGTTTCTGTAACCTATCAATCTGTTCAATTCTTAATTCTAATAGTTCATCTAAAATGCTCTGTGATTTTTCCATGCATACCATCATTTCACCTGCAGACAGTGACAGTATTATTTGTTCTTATTTAAAAAAAAAGTTTTTTTAATGTATGTTTATTTTTGAGAGAGAGCGTGCACGAGTAGTGAGCAGGGGAGGTGAAGAGACACAGGGAGACACAGAATCTGAAGCAGGCTCCAGGCTCTGAGCTGTCAGCACAGAGCCCAACGTGAGGCTTGAACTCAAGGACCATGAGATCATGACCTGAGCTGAAGTCGGACATTTAACCAACTAAGCCACCAGGCGCCCCTTGTTCTTATTCTTACCCTCTTTCTTTTTCTTGCCTCTGTCCTGCCTTAGCTTCCATAATACTGGAAACACAATCCATCTGTTTCTACAGACTGACCTATTCTAGTCATTTCATACAACTGTGGCCTTCTATGACTGGTTTCCTTTACTTAGCATGTTTTCAAGATTAATCGATGGTGTAGCATGAATTAGTACTTCACTACACATTTAAGTGAATATTTCACTGTATGGATATACCATATTATATCTATTCACCAACTGACAGATATAAAGTTACTGACTTCTGTACATATGATCTGCATTTGAACAATGTATCAAATTCTTTTAAATTAGAATTTGTTTTCTTCTATAATTACATAATGAGGAGAAAAATACAATTATTTCTTTCAATGCTTTATATCCATTACTACATTATCTTATTAAATTTGGTAGACTAATATAACATTAAATAAAAATGGACAGAACAAACCGAGAGTTGCTGATTCATCTCTGGCCAAGTAGGATAAAATCAAGATAATTTTACTTATTATATTTAAGTAATTTCCTTCTTGTTCTATCTTATTAGAACTTTTATTAAATTTTAACTGACTTCAACATCTTCTTATAAATCACTATCATTTTCTATTATTTGTTGACGTAATATGAATATTTTCATATTAAGCTATCCTCTTGAAATAAACCTTGTTTACTCATAGGTTATTATTCTTTTTGATACATTGCTAGATTGTATTTCTAAATATCTATTTAGAAAATCTTTCTGTGTATTTGAGAGTTTTCTACTATCGTTCTTTGGGGATTGCTATCTTTATTTTTATTTATTTACATTATATTTACTCTTGATATTAAAATTACATGGGCTTCATAAAATACTTACAAAACTGGTCTTAAGAAAAGCCTAGAATCATTTATATATTATTACATGAGTGTTCCTTAAAGATTAGAAAAATCATCTGTGAAGCCATCTGGTCACTGCGCCTCTTCCATGGTAAATCTCTGAAGTAGCTTTCACACTTATGTGGTAATTCAAATTTTTCTATTATTGTTGGTCCATTTTTGGAACTTCACATTTTCTGTCTCCCCACAGTTATATACAGAATTTCATTATAATAGCTAATAACAAAGTTAATTAAGCTAATAGTACCTGGTATTTACCACTGGTACTAGTTTAAGTGATCAAAATTAACTCTTAATTCTCCCCAGCATCCCTTATGAAACAGTTGTTTTTATTTTACAATTGAAGAAAAGTCTCAATGTTTCCTATGGATATAGATCTTTTTATCATTCCTATTCCTCTTTATGTATTGTTCTTTTCTTCTTACCCAAGCTCACGAGGTGCTTGTCATTCTTATCAATTTTTCAAAGCACCAGCCTCGGGTTTCCTTTGTGCTGCTTCAAAAACCAGATTTCCATACTATTAGTTTTAATTGTATTTCCTGGTAATTTACTCTTCTCAATTCTTTTTGGTTTACTCTATTTCTCCCCCCATCAAGCAATTAGTTCATTTATTTTCAATTTTGAAGACAAATAACAAAGGTTTATAAAATTTTCTCAGAAACAGCTCTAGGCATATATCTCACTAACTTTGATATGACTTTTCCTTTAATTTTCCTTAATTATAGTCTTGCCTCAAATATTTTGGTGTCATTTTTTAAATCAATTTTCAAACTTGTAATTTATAGTTTTATCAGATTATGACCACACAGAATGTGGTCCAGAAAATTTTTTCTTTTTAAAACTTCTTATTGCATGATTAATTTTTTGAAGTCTTTCATTAACACAAGGGTAGAACAAGTCTGACAGAAGATGGTGCCTGGAAGATCATATTTTCTTTCGGTTGTCAATATACAGTATTTCACTGTTTACACCATCTAGTGAAGATGAAAAATCAGATGCTAGTCTGAATCTCTTTCCTTTGTTAATTTCTCTTGTGTATAAACTTTGAGTTTTTCCTCATCCTTAAAAGTCAGCAACTGTATCAGAATACAATTCTTTTTTGACTTTGGAAACTCCACAGAAATCCACACAATTCTGATCTTTACTCGCAGGCTCTGAAGACTGGCAAGCCCTCTTCTCAACCAGTCCCTCAGTTCCCAGGAGGAACCAAAGCCTTTTACCTGTCTTCCCTTTGGAGACCCATGGAAACCTATAAGCAAAGATGCATCCAGCTGTCTTTCCTACTGAATTATTCCAAAAGAAACTGGAAGGGAGAGGGAAATAGAAACATGCATTCAAACCACCAGCTGTCTGATATCTCCTATTAATCCTGTCATTAGTCATTTCAAACCGACTATTACATGAAGCCATTCTGAGCTTTCATAACCTACATCCTCATTTTTTAAAGTTCGACTTTCTTTTAAAGCTGCATAGAATTTAAATTTTGATCCTTAAGAATGAATGAATGAATCTAAAACAGCTTCACTTTAGGGAGACTGTTTCCTTTCAGGTAAAATTAAAAGAAGTTTACAACAAAAAACCACCTCAATAAACTGCCACCAACTTTTACCATCTGTATGTATTTCCTGGACATTCTGTTACTATACCTGATCATGTATGTCAACCATTACTGCATTTTGCTGGGGTGGATGAGCAGCAGGGTGTAACAGACGGGGAGATACATTCGGAGGGTGGAAGGCTCGAGGTTCCTCTATTGCTTGCTGCTGTGCATAAGGGAGATGGTGATAGTTTTCATCTTGACTAATGGAATTATGTCGAGACAGACGATCCCTTCTTCCTCTCTGGCGCCTGACAGGAGGACTGTAATACAGCACATGTCAAAAAAGTCATTACAATATTTACTGTTGTAATCAACCCATGAGGATTCTGTATTGTCTCTCTTTACAATCCATTAGTAGTTTATGCTAGGGCAAAAGCTTGAGCAATTAAATAATTGCTGAGGTTCCTCATCAGCTCTAAAAATGTGTGAATTTAAACAGAATGTATGTTTTTTAAAAAAATAACAAAACTGGTATTCACCTCTGCACGTACTTAGAAATCAATAACCCACTAATGAGTCTTTTTTGGTTTAACTGTATGAAACTGCCCTTTGTATAGGCAAAAGTAGTCAAGTATCAGCAATTTTACATGGTTTAACCCAGTATTTTGCTCCCTTTATCTTATAAACATATAATAAATTTTAATCTTCCTATATATCTTGCCAGTATTCCACATGTGCCTAACGGGCACTTCATGTTTGTGTATCTGGCTAAGATATAGAGAAAGACATACTTAGTTCCTCAAACTGGTAGTTGCCAGAGGGGAGCGGGGGTAGGAGAAGCAAAATGAGTGAAGGGCAAGTGAGAGGTACAGGCTTCTGGTTACGGAATGAACAAGTCATGGGGATGAAAGGTACAACACAGGGAATACAGTCAATGGTATTGTAATACTGTATGGTGACAGATGGTAGCTACACTTGTGATGAGCATAGCATAAAAACCAGACTTGTCAAATCACTGTTATATACCTGAAACACTGTGTCAACTATTCTTCAATTAAAAAGAAACAATCAAGAAAGTGAAACACAAATTTATCAAGTTGTTATTGTGAGTAGACTTCCATTTCCCACTTCTCTGCAATTCCACCATTTATCTCCACACCTTTTTATAATGGCTCAGTACCAATGCAATTAAAAAAAGCAGACTCATTAAAATGTATTCTACACTGGGCAATGGAGGCCAAACAGCACCCTTCCAGACACGGCTGCACACAGCCACCTCAGCAATCTTTACTGAGATCAGGTCACCTCTCTGTACTTATACATCTTGCATCTTCCACCCCCAACTGTCTCATCTTAAAGAGAACAAGGACACTCCTTTGCAACATTAACTCTTCAATAGCACTCTTGATATCATTCTCCGGGTTCTTGTTCCATTAACTGCTTCCTCTATATTTTTAGTATGTCTCTTTTTGCGAAGTCTACATATATTTGCTTCAAAATCTATATATTTCGTTGAATTTAAGATGCCATTCGCCCTAGAACTCACCTTTTAAATGTTTTGAGATTAATTTTAATATAGTATTTTTTGCATACCCTCCACCACCTAGCTTTCCTTCATGCTAATATCTTCAATAAGCACAGAGAATTATTAAAATTAAGAAATAAACCTTGGTATTGTACTATTAAACAACAGAGCTCATTTCAGTTTTTCACCAGTTTTTCCACCCATGTCCCCTTACTGCTCAGAATCCAATACAAGATCCCATTATTGCAGATAGTTGCCACAGCTCCTTAATCTTCTCCAATGTGATAGTTCCTGCCTTGCCTTGTCTTTCAAGACCTTGATACCTCTCTGAAGACATTTACTCTGCAGAACGTCCCTTGACTTGGGTTTGTCTGAGTTTTCTCATGATCTGTCTGATGTCACACATTATTGGCAAGGATGCCCCAGAGATGTCATACCCATTTCAGCGCACCGTATCTAGGAGTACATGACATCGATATGCATCACCGGGGCCCATGTATGGATCACTGACCATCTGGCTAAACTGTTATCTGCCAAGACCCTCGACTACAAAACCTCCATTCTTCCCTTTGCAACTACCAAATATTTGGAAGGGTGGGGGCGGGGAGATACTTGGAGAGCATGCAAATGTTCTGCTTCTGCTCAAAGTTTTGCCAAAAATTTTAGCACGTATGAATGGATATTCAGCTATCATTATTATGCTATTCTGATGCTGATTTCCTATTTCCCTCATTTCTTCTACACACATTAACTGGAATTCTTTTTCTTTTTTTAACATTTATTTTTGAGAGACATAGAGACAGAGTATGAGCACACACACAGAATCTGAAGCAGGCTCCAGGCTCAGAGCCATCAGCACAGAGCCCTACGCAGGGCTCGAACTCACAGACCGTGAGATCATGACCTGAGCTGAAGTCGGCCGCTTAACCAACTGAGCCACCCAGGCGCCCCTTAACTGGAATTCTATAAGGAAGAACTGTTACCTCTCTCCCACTTTTGTTTATTCAGTTATTTATAATCAGTATGAACTCAGAGATATTTTATTGTCTGGGTTATAATCTACACTACTGTTTTTGTTGTTTAAATTATTTCCACTTTGTCCAAAAGGAGCACTTTGTTTAGTTTCCGTATCTTTTCACTACGTCCCTATCTTTCGGAGTACTTCCTTAAGATCTGGCACCACAATATATGCTCCCTCATCCTGTATTTTCCCTACTCCAGTTCTGGAATTAACCAGTTCTCCAAAGAGCCTTGGTTCTTTTAATTGCAGAACGGTATTTACAAGTGAGGTGTGCTCACTTCTACACATGAATCACCATTTTTAGTCTCCCTAAAAGAACAAAATAAGAAAATGTATCTCCGTATACTAACTCGCGTATATGCACCTATCTTTGTATCTGTACAGGTGCCAGGTCAGTCGGCAGAACGTGCGCAACTCTTGATCTTGAGGTTCAAGTCCCACACTGGGTGTAAAGATTACTTAAAATCTTAAAAAAGTAAAACAAAATAAAGGACTGCTTTATGTATCACTAAAAAGAGGAAAAGTTGCTAATTAAACTATGATATACCATCAATTATAAGTCCTTACTAGATGTTATGATGTGAAAAAATATGTACCTTAAAATCAAAATAGAATGTATGTACTTAGATCGTTCATCTCCTGAAAATCTATTCAACCTATAACAAACTTTAAGGTCCCCTTTTATTATTTTATTCTGTTTCTGCCACTTGTTCTCACTTCTCTACTCAAAACTCATTTCAACAGCATTCAAACTAAACGCAAATTAAGATCCAAGTCCTCATGCGGACACGTGTGTCTCTATATCTTCACTATATGGCCCCTCATTAAATGGTAGTGTGCCTTTGTGACAGAGTATTTAGGAAGCAGAGTAACTGAAAATCTAGAAATGAGAAATGATAAAATACCAAACGAACATTTCTTTCAATTGACTTTATCGTATTTTGTCATTTTATTTTACACGTATCAACTGTAAACAGCCCAAAGCTGTTCCCTCCTCGTACCTGTCTTTTGTTGGACTGACTTTTCTACATATATTATCTGTTTCAATGTATAGAAGCTATATATTCTCTTTTTCTATTCTTCTAGTAATTACCCTTAACACACTCCTCTCTCTGTCCCCATCTCATGTGCAGATCTTTTCCATATTTTTCTTTTTTACTTTTTAAAATGTTTACTTACTTATCTTGAGAGAGCGAGAGAGAGCGAGCATGTGTGCAAGCGGGAGAGAGAGAGTCAGAATGAGAGGAAGAGAGAATCCCAAGTAGGTTCCACGCTGTCAGTGCAGAGCCCAACACACAGCTCAATCTCATAAACAGGGAGATCATGGTCTGAGCCGAAATCAAGAGTCAGATGAGGAGCAGAGAGAGGAGGAGTGGATCCCAAGCAGGCTCCAAGCTATCAGCACAAAGCCCGATGCGGGGTTTGAACCCACAAACTGTGAGATCATGACCTGACCTGAACCCAAGAGTCGAACACTTAAGTGACTGAGCCACCCTCTTTCTCTTTTATAAACAGATCTTTATTCAGACCTAAAAGCATGTCTTTGTTTCCTTTGCTAACCAATGGTCTTGAATCCAGTTCTTGCATTTATTCTTCTGCTTCCTGGAGAGAGTATGATTTTTAGTAACTCTTTCAGGGAGGATTTCTTGCTGGTCAATTTTGTTTCTGAATATTTGAAATTATTTTATCTTTTGGCTTTATACTTAGATGATAAGTCAGCTAGCAGAACTCAAAAGTTTCTGTCTTGGAATATTTGTGAATTTTTTATTGCCCTTGGTGTATGTTCTGAAAATTCAAATCCTGTTCAAAACTCAAGTCTTTCTTAAATTCTGGGAAATGATTTTGCACTATTTCTTTAGAGAGGTCCCAAACATAGGGGAACGGAAGGAAAAGTAAAAAAAGAGAGGAAGGGCGCCTGGGTGGCTCAGTCGGTTAAGCATCCTGACTTTTGGTTTCAGCTCAGTCATAACCTCACAGGTGGTGGGATCAAGTCCCTGCACTGGGGATTCTCTCTTTCTCTTCCTTCCCTGCTCACACACATACGCCCTCTCTTAAAACAAATAAGTAAACTTAAAAATAAATTTTTTAGGGGCGCCTGGGTGGCTCAGTTGGTTGAGCAGCTGACTTCAGATTCTGGGTCTCCCTCTCTCTCTGCCCTTCCCCTGCTCACGCTCTGTCTCTATGTCTCTCAAAAATAAAGAAACGTTAAAATAAATAAATAAATAAATAAATAAATAAATAAATAAATAAATAAATAATTTTTAAAGAGGTTCCTTCAGGGGCGCCTGGCTGGCTCAGTCGGTTAAGCAGCCGACTTCGAAGCAGGTCATGATCTCGCGGTCTGTGAGTTCCGGCCCCTCATCGGCTCTGTGCTGACAGCTCAGAACCTGGAGCCTGCTTCAGATTCTGTGTCTCCCTCTCTCTCTGCCCTTCCCCTGCTCATACTCTGTCTTTATGTGTCTCAAAAATAAATAAACGTTAAAAGAATTATTAAAAAAAAAAAAAGTTCCTTCAATTGTCTCCATCTGAAAATATCATTAGACATACTTAGAACTGATGACTCGGTCTCTATATTTAAACTTTTTGATCCAAACTTCTTATTTTGCCTTTTACACTACATCTGGGAAAACTTCTCCACTTACCTTCCAGAGACTAGGACACCTTTTCTACACATACTGAATTCTACAATTTTACCAAATAAGGTTTCTAGTTGATTTTTATGGATATTATATCTTCTTGCACTCTCTCATGTTGTACTCACTCAAAAATTCTGTCTGTTCTATTGACAGTGTCTTGAAGTTCTTTGTTTTACTGCGTTTAGTGTCCTTCTTTCACTTTGTGTGCTCATCTTTATATCTGAAATTATGTTAGACTGTTGTTGAATATTGCCTCTGCTTGCACAGCCTGCTTCTGGGAGGAAATCTGACAGCTAAGTATATAGCTAGCCTGTAATAAAGTATCAAAGCGAGAATGGAGTAAGGAATCCCAACAGACTGCTGGGCAGCGTAAGCCCATAGTTGAGTTTTCCAGGTAAGTGCTCCCTTCCATGTTTCCATGACCTTAGAGCATGATGCTTCTCTTCAATTTTAGAACCCATACTTCATTACTAGTACCATCTGGAAACAGACACTTCTGACATTCCCTTTCTGGTCCAGACCCTTTCCTATAACACAGCAATTATACTCCTAGGCTTACACAATACTACAATGTTTCCATATGTACATAAGGAAATGTATACATAAAAGGTTCCTAATAACACTCTTTATAATAGTAAGAAACTGAGCATCACCATTACTCAATAGTAGATGGATACTTAAATAATGGCATATCGATATAATGGAAGACTATACCACAGCAAAAATAAATGAACTATTGCTACCCACATTAAAAATAGAATGTTTAGTAAACCAAGTCAAAGAATACATTTAAATGAAAGTAAAACCAGCAAAAACTAAAATTACATTGTTTTAGAATACATTCATAGGTATTAGAAAGTATTAACGAAGGAATGATATCAAATCACAGGACAGGGTTTACCCTTCAGGAAGGATGAACCGGGTCTTGTGGAGTATTAACAATGTTCTATTCTAACCTAGGTGTCGGTACACATGTGTGTTATCCTTTTAAGTGTAATGCTTGTTTTACAGGTTCTTTTGAAAGCATGACACATTTCACCATAAAACAATAGGAAAGATTACAGCAGATGCTCAGGTTGTAACCCTGAAACAAAAAACCATACTGTCTCAAGCTACTGTATTTAACAGCTATAAAATATTTTACCTGGCTGACATACATTATTTTAAACATTCCATAAAACTGAGCAAAAATGCACCAGGTAATGTAAAAGTCTTAGTGTCTCAAGAGAACGTAACTCAGAAATAGATTTAAAAAAAGAAAAAAAAGAAATAGGTTAATTTTGTTTCATTTAGAACGAAGAATGGTGGTTTTGAGATCCTTCAGTATTAGTTTCCTAGGGTTGCCATAATAAAATACCAGACTAGGTGGCTTAAACAGCAAAAATTTATTTTCTCATAGTTCTGGAGACTAAAAGTCCAAGATCAAGATGTCAGTATGGCTGGTTTCTGGTGAGAGCTCTCTTCCTGGTTTGCAGGATGACCCCTTTTTTCAGTGTGTCCTCACATGCCAGAGAGAGTGAGCTCTCTGGTGTCTCTTAAGGGAACAAACACTATTGGATAGGGGGCCCCACCCTTACGACTTCATTCAACCTTAATTACTTCTTTAGAGACCCCATCCAAATAGAGCCACACTGGGGAATTAGGGCTTCCACACAAACATTCAGTCCATAACACCTTCCTAACTCCAGATCTTGAGTATTTCTTAGATTACCAACATACTAGACATGGAAACAGTTGTCTCACTCCAAGGATACAATTGCCTTGAATCAGAAATGTATGTATTCAGTCCACAATTAAAGAGGAAGACGCTCAGAAGAAATACATTCTTCCAGGAAAGACGGACAGGGCCAAGTCCCATTAATGAGAGGACTAGGCACTGAAGTAAACTTTAGTCACTCTTTCATACCACAGGCTCCACAGTTTTATAATAAACCTAATTAAGTTCCCAACTGCCTTTCGGACACAGAAAAAAATAGGAATGGACTAAAAAAGGGGTAACTCATTTCTAGGATTTCCATATTTCATTACAGCTGTGAACTACAAAAATTCATTTTTCTGTAGTCAGGATTGTAGGCTAGCCCACCAAAGGCCTTAAACCATAAAGTAACTAAATTCATATATAATGGCATGGGTTGATTTTAGGTAAATCACTTTAGCCTCTGTTTTTTCACCTGTCAACCATAAGCTAAATGATGATCTTGTGTGGGAGTCTATAAATAATGTCACATTTTTCATGTGTAAGAGTTTGAGTGTTTATAAAATGCCTACAGAAAAAAAATGCTTTTTGACATTTAAAAAAAAATCTCACAAATCTACCAATGGAAGAGAATTTAAGAAATACATTGTAATCAACTAACCTTCTTCTGTTGCGTGCAGGTGTGTTGCATCGTTCCCCTGAGAAGTGATGTTGGCTTGATCGAACCGAAGGGGGCTGCCTATTTGATGTCATCTCCCATGGTCGCATTGGTGGTGAGGGAGCTGGTGACGCTGATGTATAATCAAAGACTGAATGAGAGAGGCGCTGTCTCTTGGGACTCGGACTATCTTCACTCTGCCAATGCAACAAAATCAATCAACTCAATGAGACCTTTTAAGGATTTTGCAATTACTATATATGCACAGGCGTTTAAATATATTTACCTTAAAGAGTAAAGGAGGGGAAAAATATGTTGTTGTCAACCCAAATTAAATTTCTTTAAAGAAAAAAGATCCTGAATAGGGGAAGGGAGATGCACGGTAAAATATCAAATGAAAAGTAAAATCTGTTTCTTGAAAATCATCAGAAATCTCATGGACATTTAAGATGCACAATAAGGCACTAAACAATTGTAAGGAACTTGAGCATTTATTTAAAACCCCAAACCAATTAAGAAGTCCCACTATGTTCCCCCATCAGTTAAATTATGCTTATAGGGATCAATTCTCATCTGAGAGCTCAGCTGAGGAGGTGGTATAATTTTAGCAGGCCACTGACTTGATTCAAATAACATACCTCTGTTTCTTTATTCCTACTGTTTAAGGCCATTACATTTTCTTTAATTAGGGTTAAAGGAATAAAATAACATTTATATGAAACAGATAAAGAGTCAACTGATCTAGATCATTAGTTGTTAACTAGAACATTACAGCATTTTGAAGAAAACATGGAGTTTCAGGTAAAGCATGGGAGTGGTTAATAATTCAAACCCTGTATCTGTTACACACTGAGTTTCCAAGGATCACGGCATTACTAGCTATAAAAAATTGGTATGGATCTCTTAGTTGAATTTAGTAACTCTCTAGGATTCTCCATACAATTCAATTTTCCCATCCAGTCTCACGGTAATATCAAAATTTCAAAGTAACCAAATGTCTGGTGAGGTCTATGTATTTTCCAAGAGAACCTCTCTTATCTCAAATCTACTCCTTCAAGTTCTAATTACTTGGGCATCAGAGCACTTTTGGTTGCAAAATAATTCGTGCCTGCTGCCAGCACAAAAAAATCAGAATATTAGCAAAAGAGTATATGGGGCTACAATACTACAACATTAGATTTTAAGAGATAAAACAGAATTAGCTGATAAGAATAAAGCAAATTGCTAAATGGTTACTTTTGATCATTCTACATTATTAAGCAGAGGTATTCTAAAAACCACATCATTGTCTAAGCATCCGACTCTTGATCTTGGCTCAAGTCATGATTTCACAGTTTGTGAAACCGAGCCCTGCATCGGGCTCTGAGCTGATGGTGTGAAGCCTGCCTGGGATTTTTTCTCTGCCCTTCTTTCCTGGCTCGTGTACACAGGTTCTCTCTTTCTCTCTCTCAAAATAAATAAACTTTAAAAGGATAATTCAAATTTGTCATTATAATTAAAATAGTAAATAGTTTTCAGAACTATAAACACCTTATTTTCTCCCTAAATTTAATGATGCTTGCTATTAAAAGTATGCTTGTTTTTACCCTTTGATTTTAAGAAATCAGTTATGTTCTGATAACCCTAAAACTTTAAAAATAGCCAATGAAATGTAGATATTTTGATTAAAACAAAACAGCAGAATGATCAAGACCAGTCAAAAGTTATACATGAACTACGTAAAGGCACTAGAAATAAGTGATCTCCGGTTGGTCAAACAAATTTAACTAATATTGTGTTTTTTTTTAAGCTACCAAATGCTAGTAACCAATCATGATCATTAGCTTCATATATATATGAATATATATCCTACACTATGATATATATATCATATACCTTCATATATATCCTATACTGTGAAGCTTAATGCAAGCTATAATATGGACTTTGAATTCTAAAAAGTCACTGCCCAAAATGGAGGGGAATGGTACAGATCCACAAAAACAAACTGCAAATGCACTGTTTTTAAGAGATAAAGTGACTGGGAAAGTTCCCTATCTCTTCTCTTTGTGATGTGATAGATTCACATTAGTGAAAAAAGGGAGACAAAGAATACGAAGTTGAGGCAAGTCAGCTATTCATTATGACTATCGTAATAAGTTTTCCATTTTTAGTAACAGAAAACCAAAAATAGATATTTAAAGACAGGAAAATATTAAAAAGTCAGTTTACTATATATATATACAACATGGTTTCACATTCCTCATCAATTTTAGTACTCTAAGGAACTCTAAAAATATCCTCAGTTTCCAAAAAAGAGAAGTGGGAATAATCTACAAAGAAACAAGAATTAGATTAGCATTAGACTTCCCTCAGAAAATAAAAGATGCTAAAAATGCTAAGGGAAAATACCGAACCTAGAATTTTATACTCCAACGTATTAACCTAGTGTGAAGGCAAAAACAAAGATTTGTCATATAAAAATTCAAAGCTGCTTCTCAAACATCCTTGCAAAAAATTTTACTTGATTGATTTTACATGTGCACACATGTGTGCTCTCTTTTACTTGAGAACACCGACACACACACACACACACGATCCAATCAACAGTAACGACAACTCAGAAGTACAATGAAAAGAAATCTCAGGACAATGGCAGTACAGGTTCGAAGAGTAATCATTCCGATCAGAACAAGCTAGAGGACTCCAAGATATATGCTCTAAATAATACGGATTCAAAAACAGTATGACTGAGAACTCAGAAGTTCTTACAGAACTTAAGCACATGGTTTTTCTGTCATAGAAGGTATAAAAGGTAACCGGGGGTGCCTGGGTGGCTGGGTTGGTTAAGCACTGGACTTCATCTCAGGTCATTATCTCGCAACTCCTGGGTTTGAGCCCTGCATGGGCTTCTGTGCTGACAGCTCAGAGCCTGGAGTCTGCTGTAGATTCTGTGCCTCCCTCTCTCTCTGCCCTCTCTCCCACCCATGCTCTGTCTCTCTCTCTCAAAAATAAAAAATAAACATTAAAAAAATATTTTTAAAGGTAACCAGAGCCTAGAAAAAACAAAGATGAAAACAAATCCATATCATTTTGTCACCTAAAGCTTTCCTTGAGTAGAACAGATAGAAGATTACACCTTCTCCTCCATGGGCCAACATGCTACTTAGTCCTGCAATGACTGTAACAGATACTCCTGATACTATGGAGATTGTTTGCTGGTTTTCAATTTTATAATCAACCCAGACAAGGCATGAAAGATTACCATTGTAGTTACAGAAAAAAATATGTAAGAATTGTAAACTTTGATAAATTAACTACGAAGATTTCTGTTTTGACAAAATCATGGACTAAATCTGAAAATCCTAATAGAAACATCTTGAAATAATGGCTTAAATACAACAAAAATATTTTCTAAGTTTATTTATATTGAGAGAGATCGAGAGAGCAAGTGTGCAAGCAGGGAGGGGTAGAGAGGAGAGAGAATCCCAAGCAGGCTCCATGCTGTCAGCGTAGAGCCAGATGCAGGGCTCGAACCCATGAACCGAACCATGAGTTCATGACTGGAATAAAACCAAGGGTCAGATGTTTAACCAGACTGAGGCACCCAGGTGCCCCAACGAAAAGTTTTTAAATATAACAATGAAGTCAGAAAAAAAGGGGAACTACTAAGGACCAGAAACAAAGAGGAAAACCCAAAACCTGGTTTGATTTTTTTTTTTTTAAATCTTGGGGCACAGAAGATAGGGCCTTGTCACTCACTGAGAGCCCTGCAAAGAGACAAAATTTCCCAAGTACTACACTTGAAATAAAAGGAAAGACTAGAAAAAGCCCACTGGCATGGAAAATCAGTAAGAAAACATATCTACTTTGTCTGGACTGGGAACTGGGGAAGAAATTTGTCCCCTGAGAATTCAAACCACAAGTTAGCTTCTCAACACCAAGTTTAGGGTTCAATTTTTATTTTTTTATTACCCACAGAGGTTGCCTATGAGCCTCTAAGCTTAGAAATTAATATAGAAACTGGTCCAGAATTATAGTACTACAAATACTTTCAGCAAAGGTGAATGCACAGCAGAATCTGGAGGGATACTCCCATGAGCTCGGCCACTGGTCCTTCTACTTGTGCAAGCGTCAGCAACACCACATTGTTCGATCTGTTCCTCAGTCTCTGATTAAGAAATTTTGGATCAGGGCCCAAGAATCTTCATTTCTAACACAATCTTGGGTGATGTACCCAAGTAGCTTGCTGCTGCTAGTGTGGGACTACACTTTGCGTACTACCAAAATAAGTTAAGGAACTCTCTTAGGAAAAGACCCTACTGATAGACTCGCTTATAAAAGAGAAATTTACTTTTTCAATTTTCAGTGAAGGAAGTTCCCTTTTCCCTTTGTTGACTCTGTGCCAGTGGGCTGACTTTAGGAAGTTCTAGAAATTGATTCAAATGAGGCACAAGTACTGTCCCTTTTGGTAGAGAATACTGGTGCAGATTTAGGGATCAAAGGAGGCAAGAGGAGGAGGAAAGACAAAAGAAAATTAGCTTGCTAGCTTTTAGACTTGGTATTAAACATCTGATTAAAATGAATTACACCTCTACTGACACCAAATCATCTTAAAATTTTTTAATGTTTATTTTTTAAAAAAAATTTTTTTTAACTTTTATTTATTTTTGAGGGACAAAGAGACAGAGTATGAGCAGGGGAAGGGCAAAGAGAGAGGGAGACACAGAATCTGAAGCAGGCTCCAGGCTCTGAGCAGTCAGCACAGAGCCCGACGTAGGGCTCGAACTCGCAGACTGTGAGATCATAACCTGAGCTGAAGTCGGCTGCTTAACCGACTGAGCCACCCAGGCGTCCCTTAATGTTTATTTTTGAGAGAGAGGAGAGAGGAGAGAGGAGAGAGGAGAGAGGGGAGAGAGAGAGAGAGAGAGAGAGAGAGAGAGAGAGAGCAAGCGCGCGCGCACAAGTGGGAGAAGGGCAGAGAGGGAGACACAGAATCCGAAGCAGGCTCCAGGCTCCGAGCTGTCAGCACAGAGCCCAACCCAGGGCTCAAACTCATGAACCACGAGATCATGACCTGAGCTGAAGTCAGATGCTTAACCAACTGAGCCACCCAGGCACCCCAACACCAAATCATCTGTAAAACCGAAACATCATCATTAGAAGTGAAAACAACCCCGGAGACATAAAAATGCATTCCATGATTCCAAAAGCAAATCTGAAGTTATTAAACACAAAATGCTATGGTTTTAAAAAAAAAAACCCTGTACACATATGCATGCATATATACATACATAAAATATTCTTATTTTATATATAAAATTATGTACAAAATGTTATGTAATAAACAAAATCAAATTTATATCTTAATCAGCAAGGCCTGGAGATAAAGGGAGATCCTGTGGAGACAAACTTTTCCCAAAGCGGAAACAGATTCCAAGTTGTAGATAAAAACTGGAGACTGAAACGTGCCTCTGACTTCAGCAACCAGTAGTAAGCCTCAAGGACCACCTTCTCAAAGTAGCAAGGGGGCAACTGGGAGGGGCAAGGCAGGCAGGGGTAAAACTCCCCAATAATCTGGTCCTCTCCCTCCACTCATCATTCAAGACCATTCTTCATCTCTTACAGTACAGCATGATTTAAGAGTCCCCATTTCTGAAGTGGCTCTGGGTGTGCTCAGCCGGTTAAGTGTCCAACTCTTGATTTCAGCTCAGGCCATGATCTGATGGTTTGGAGTTCGTGGAGCCTGCTTGGGATTCTCTGTCTCTGCTCTCTATCCCCTCTCTCTCTCAAAAATAAACTTAAAAAACAAAAAACAAAAAGAGTCCCCAGTTCTCTTTTTAAACTCCCAGACTTTCTCTACTTGCCATAACTATCTTTGGCAAAAGATAAAATTTCTCGTTTCACAATTAAGAAATAAACGCTAAATTTAAATGGCCCAGAGAGAGAAAACACTGAATTCCATTCATTTTAATAGATGTGAAACTACTTAAACTAAAACACTCCATATAAAGCAGGGTGGTAATAAAAAATAACCATCAAGACAGAACCTTTTGTTTTGTTTTGTTTGGCAAAGAAGGATATAAGAGAGAAAAACAGCAAATTAACAATTTATATTTGAATCACACAACATGGCTTAAAAAATGATCTCTAAACATGCTCTCATTCAATTCTCTACAATCTGAAGTCTTTGTTTAAATTAAATCCGGATTAATGTAATGTGTTTCTATTAGTTAAGATGAACCAGACAACTAAATGATTACACTCCCCTTGAACTATACAATGTATTGTCCTGTTTCACATAATTCATATTGGACTTTAATTTTTTCATGTACAGCTCTGATATTCCTCAGCTCAAAAGATTTCAGAACAAAATCTAAACTCATAACTAGACTATGAGTACATCTTCCTGGGATGTTATTTTACTTGTAGCTATGGAGGGAAAAGTGGCTTTGAATACCGTATTTTCACAAGCACACATTTAAAAAAAATCAGAACTTTTGCTTTTTGATATGGTCTAAGTTTGTGTATTTTCATGAAATGTGTGCAGTGAGTGCTTGCAAAGGGGTTCTAGTCATACAGCATTGCAGTCCTATCATAATGAACAGAATTCAATATTGTGTGAAAATATGTTACTACCATCGGCCATAACTGCTAGTCCAAAAGTGGCTGAACTGGGTTTAGGGAGGCCTACATGGCTGATTTTTTTAAGAGCATATTAATGACCTTATGTCCTATTTTTTCTTAATTTTTAATGACACAAAACATCACTGGTTCATGAAAACAGATTTACCTTGGTGCTGTAAATTCATTTTCAAACGGTATGTTAGTTCCACCAAAGCACTAGATTTTAGGCATCATGAATGTCTGACTGTAATAATTTTAAGCTGTAAACACAAATCAATGGTTAAAAAATCTGAAGCAGGGGTGCCTAGGTGGCTCAGTTGGTTAAGCATCCGACTTCAGCTCAGGTCATGATCTCGCGGTTCGTGAGTTCAGGCCCCGCGTCGGGCTGTGCTGACAGCTCAGAGCCTGGAACCAGCTTCGGATTCTGTGTCTCCCTCTCTCTCTCTGGCCCTCCTGCTCATACTCTGTCTCTCTCTCTCAAATATAAATAAACATTAAAAAACTTAAAAAATCTGAAGCATAAATATGAAACCAATGAAAACAGAGACGATATTAAGAACAACCTGATATCAAGGGATCTGTCCAAGATGACCAGGTAGGGTTGTTCTGCAGACAGCTCAAGTCCAGAAACTAGAAATTTAAGGAGTTTTTGGTATATAAGATAGACGGTAGGTTAATGAAGGGACAGACATGGACAAAATTTCTCCAATTTAAACAGTGAAAAGGATGCCCAATATTGAACTCTAAAAAATATGTTATGCCAAGTAGTGGATGAGAGAGTGGAATATGGTGCTGGAGGGCAGCGGAATGGAGATTCAAGGATTCAACTGAAAGGTCAAGCAAGATGGAGACTGGAAAATCCACTGTGCTTAACGACAAGGAGCTTAGTGACATGGAATTATTTCTTTGTAATATGATTCAGTATCTATTATGGCCTCTTGCCCCTTACAACAATTTTCAAAAAAGTTTTTTTTCCTCTGTCTTTTCTTTGAAAAATCTTTCTTATGAATTTAAGATAATACTCTAAGGTTCCTAGAATCATAAAATTCTGACATTTTGGCTCGAGTTTTTATTGTCTATACATTTGCTGGAGAAGAGATATTTTTTTTTACAATAATTAGTCTTCTCTTTCAGAAACCTAGTCTATTTCTCAGTGTATTAATCATGAAAATTTCAATCAACTAATTAACTTTTGTAAATTTACAAAATAAATTTTTATAGACATAAATTTTAAATAGACAGCTATTATTAGGATACAAGCATACACTCTTGAAATCAAGGGATGTGCTAGACATGAAATCTAAGTTCCCTACAATGTATCTGTTTTATGAAAGCATACTATCTACAATTAAATTTTAAAACTGTAAGAGGCTGAGAGAGACAAGATGGAAGTTTTGGGGGGAGATGAAAGTGTTCTATTGTCTTGTTTGTGATGGTGGTTCCATATCTGTATGTATTCGTCAAGTCACAGACCGGTACACCAAAAGGGTGGATTTTACTGTATGTTAATTATATCTTAACTTTAAATTTCTAAAACAATTACGGAGGTATCTTTGATTCTAATGTTAAATATGGACTTATTTTTATAGAGATGCAAATATGCCTATACCTGTACCTCTTCTCTAAGAAAACTCTTGGCAAATACACAAAGCCATCATTTTCACAGAAATTATCAACTCAATGTACATAAGGAAAGACATACAAGAATATTCATGGCAACCCTGCATGTGATAACAGTAAAAACCTGGCAACTACTGGAAAAGTCAACGAAAAAGAAAGGGAATAAACCACAGCATATTCATATAAATGGAACACTAAAAGGAAAATTAATCAACTACATGGCCACATGAATCAATATGGATGAATCTCAAAATGACAAAAATACAAAGTATGATACCATTTATATTAAGTTCAGAAACTAAATTGTAGAATGATACTGTCTGAAGAATACTGCATGTGGTGAAACAACACAGAGAAGCAAAGGGATACTAAACACAAAATTCAGACTTTTACCCAAGGCACAGGTATGAGAATAGGCAAGGTCATACGATGACTTCGAAAGTATTGGTAACGGTTGACTTCTTAAGGTGGATGGTGTGGTTTTATTTTTAACTATCCATGTGTCTGCTTTATAGATTACAATTTGCATATATGAAATATTTCATACTTTTAACAAAAGAGCATACAAATTTGAAAAATTTTGACTGAAGTAAAAAAGGAGCAAAATACAAAAATTTTTAATAAACAAGGACAGTGACAAAACCGATAAAGAGTGGATATGAATAACAAATATAGCCCAAAACAGGATGAGACTTTTGTTCAAAGATGACTGGTGGTTGGAAACAAAGACCCAGGGGAATATCGAATGCTTGACTTCTATGTCCTCTGTGACCATCTCACTTTCCAGACACATATTCAATCCCCATGAATGGAGTGGGAAAAATCACCAGTTCTTTTTCACTTCTACACAAGGCTGCAGGGAAAATGATGTCCTCCAAAAAGAGACTAATTTCAGCAAAGATAAGGATACTTTAAGAAAAAAAAAAATGCAAGAGGTAGGTTAGTCTGTTTAAAATGGAATGTTCCAAAGAGAAGGAAAAGTAGAAAAGGCTTGGAGGGAAGGAACTTGGGGGAAAGCCAAGAAAACAGAACACATTAAAAGAATAACTCTGGAAGGAGAAGAAATGGGTAGATTTCTCCCTTTCATATGGAAACTAAATTCTCTAAGGATGAAAAAAGCAAAATTGGAACAAGAAATCACACCCAATTTTATTATCAGAATTAGCTGAAAGTACGTCTGACAGTATCTCAAACGGGATGTGAGAAGGATTTACTTTGCTTCTGGAGAACAGTGGTAGGCCGAAAAGTAGGCAGAGTTCCCTGGGAGCCAAGTACACTGAGGGCCTTGTTTTAAAGTTAGAAAAAAGTAAGATTTAAGTTTAGGGATATAAATAAAAATCTAACAATAATACCTTTCACCTTTCTGCAACACTCAAATGAACTGGGTCTTTTTTCTTTTGTTTTTAAAACTTGTGTTTAAATTTACTGCACTTGCCAGCAACTCCTTGAGTTTAAAGTTAATACTGACAATGCCTGAAAACACAAAGAAGTATGGAAAACAAAGAAAGTGTCATATAACTGTTTATTGGTGGCAGTAGTGAAAGTACTAAGTCAATTTCTTCCTTAGCTATACTGGTTTGCTACTAAGTATTATCAAGCCACTGCAGACCGACTGTATCAAAAACAATAGTCAATACGCTGTTTAATTCAATACAGATATGAATAAGCTATGTCTCTTAACAAATAATGCACTGTGTTTACAGAAATACTTGTTGATTTCTAAAGGTGGTATGCTATAGTAGACAAGAAATATCAAAAGGTGGATTTGAGTCTCTGCTCTCCCAATAACTAGCTATGTAATGGGGCATCTCAGAGTTTTTTTGAGCCTATTTCTTCATCTAGGAAATCATCCATTACTGGTTTGTTGTTAGGAAGATTAAAAACAAAGGAGACAATACATGTAAAGCAGAGAACCTGGCACAAATTCCAAGGAATATCAGAATGCAGAGCCCTGGATCACCTACAAAGCTATTCTCAGAAATTTCACATTTCCAATTTAATGTATCACAAGGATTTCTCTTTCAGAACTAGTCCTAAGCTCCAACCTACGACTCCCATACAAACAGAAAACTAGCTGGCTCTATACAAAATCCAAGCTTTGATTAGCAATTCTCACAATATGTCAGATTTATATACACATATGCAAATACACACCTTGGCCCACGACCCTAAAACGCAGAAGCAATTCTAGAACTAGTTTCCTTTCGGTAATAGTAATACTGATTTCCATTACTAAAACATGCTTCTCTGGGAGTAATGGATTGGAAATTTGGTAGCCAGTAATTTATTTGAGTACTTCCTAGCAATCTTGTCAATAAACTGATGATAGTCCTTGCCTTATTTTATTTTCATTTTACATATAACAAAAATTTTAATCACATTTTACCCACAGGTACCAAAAGTGATAGAAGGTAAGTAAACATGTTTTCTTTCTGAAATCTACATCACTATCAAACCCTAGGCACTAAGCAAATAAGTAGCAATGGCTTTAAAAAAATATCTTGCATGCTTCCATTTTTCCATTCCTATACAATTTCACATATCTGTAATATCTTCTACTTTCCTATAGAACGTGGCCTATTAGGACAAGAGACTGAGACCAAAAGATTTAAAAAAAAAGATTATTAAGTGGTCAAACAATAAACAGCAGCTCAAGAGAAGACATTCTTCAGAAAAGCTGGCTAAGTTATATTGAAGAAGGCCTCTAAGAAGAATACTTATTCCCACACACAATAGAAAATAAGATGATGATATTGAGAATTTTGCTTCAAGCCTTCCTAGAAACAACCTAAAATGTATCGGTGACTTTCAGCCCTATGTAGGGAAAGGGTAAATATATAAGAACCTGGAAGAAAGCTTTGAAGTGAGCATCCTCTTGAACGGTAGTATTCTGATCACTTGGGAGGAGAGAGAACAGGCTCTGAAGTCTCACCCTTTCACAAATCACCTTGTTAGGATGGCCAGGTAGAGGTGCTGAATTGGCCCCGGGAGATATCTGGGAAAAAGAGGGAGAAGAAAAGGATAGTTCATGGCTAGCCGCACCAACGTGGAGAATCATGTCTATGAAGGACAGTCTGGGTTTTCTAGGTATTTGTGTTAGCAGAGATTGGAAAGAAATTAAAAATTAATCTTAAACATCAAAATAAATATAAGGATGGCAAAGGTTGCCTCTGGCAACGGATCCCTTAAACTTTTTTAAAAAGCAAAACAGCACTGTTCAAAAATGCAGTCTTTCCTATGTTTCCTTTAACATCTATTAATATCTTTTCTCTTGGTATTAATTCTAAAACCCTAAAAGATAAGACTTCATGTTAAGAAAACCTGACATAAAATCATATAAAGTATAGAAAGATTAGTGTCCACCTGAACTGTTTTTCATTCTATTTTTTAATTAACCTTCTATATGATCATGCAAAGAAGACGAGAGATTTCTGAACATTTGTAGCAAAACTTCTATAGTGACCACAGGTATAAAAAAGAAGAGTTTGGGACATCTCAGCTCTATTCAACACAAACCTAGCAACTTTCTTAAGAATAAAGGATATGATCATAAGCCCCAAAGCAAATGACGGCATGTTTTAAATGCTTGGCTTGATTGTAGGTTAATCCTCTTTAACTCCTATGTAAAGATACTCAAATCTGCAGCATTTTTAACCATGGACATCATGAGCATCACTTGTTCCACTGTGCTGTGGAATGAACATTTGGGGGGGTTCAGGTTTGTGAATTTGCTTATCCCTACAATGAACAGACCATGGGCTTCAAACCACATGTCTGGTTTTCAGAGTTTCATTGCCTCATTCATTCCCTTACATATAAATGTCTATTCTGTGACAGGCACTAAACCAAGAAGATACACATGGTTTCCTACCTTCAAGAAGTATATGCTATGAAAAAGAAACAAAAGCAAATCACGGTACAATATACAGCGTATCATCTTTCTATGATACTGCTAGGCCCTGGGTGCTATGGAGAGGTAACCGGCAAAAGACAGCACTGTTGTCAAGAAACTGCAGAATGTTCAGTATGGCTACCCAGTACGGAAGTAACCAGAGAGGTAGGCAGAGACAGAGCATGAAGTAGCATAATAATTATATTAATAACACTTCTATAATAACCTTCCTTAGCCTATTTATGGTTTCTGGTCTGCTATGAGCCTGGTAAACAGATAACCAGGCCTGTTAGTAAGACTAAAAGTACTTCCAAACACCTTCCTAGGAGTAAATATATCACTTGAGAGCAGTAACTTTACAATTCACTACTACTACTACTACACAAAATATTTTTGACATGAGCTAACGCTGGTCTCTGCACCACAAACACGAAATGTGCCAACATTCTTTACCAGTATGACGAGGCAGGAAGTGCTGAATCAAGGAATATTTATGATTGCCTCCTGCAAGTCAAGAGTTCTTAGGAAGAAGATAAAACACGGATCCCACCCTCAAGGAGCTTATTCCAGTTAAAAAAAAAAAAAAAAAAAGATGCAAAACAGCCAACTATAGGATAACGTTTTAAACGACATAATACAGGCAAAACTCAAAATAGAGGTAGGAGCCTTGAGTTTACCTGAAGATATATGAAAGATTTCATAGAAAGAAGTATATTTCACATTCCTGACTCCTCGATCTAAAAATTTCATCACTTTAAAGCCATTCTCTTCTCAAAACAGTCTGTTCCTTTATTTTAAGTTTCATATTCTTCTTGCAATCTTCTTAAGCTTATAATTTGCAAGGTACCTTTGAAGAGTGTTTTAATAAGCTCACTTGCCTTCAACTATCATACCTAAAGCAGTCTGCAGGAGTAGCACTCTTAACAGACTGCTAGTACAAGTAGCTAGCTTGGTCAACAGGAATCAGAGGGTCAGGTTTCCTCTCCTTAATTCTTTGTTCCTTTGAAAACTTAAGATTTCAGTCCTATAGAAGTAAAAAATAAATCAAACAAAAAACTGGCAAACTCTGACCCTGTGGTCACAATTTTAATAATTTTCAAGCACATTCCTCTCCTACCCGTGACAATTTCCTTTGGTCAAAAGCTCCATTTGTGTCTATAAAGAGGGAGAACAAACAATATAATAGAGAAAAAGTATATGCAAATGCTGTAGTTAATATAGATCCAGGACAAAACGTTAAGATGGGCTTGAAACCAGGTGCACGCACTGGATAAGATAAAATCACAAAAAATTACTTTGTATGTCCGTGTGAGGCAGGATTCTAAGAAGGCCTCCAAGATTCCTACCTCTGGTATACATCTCCTGTGTAATCCATTCCTCTATGGTGTGCAGGCAGGACTGTAAATAGAGTGGATTTCATTTCCATGGTTAGGTTAAATTATATAACCTAATGATATGAACCCCTTCACAGAAATGAAGGGATTTTTCAAGTGAATTAAGATCCCAAGTCAGTTGATTTTAAGTAAATCAAGGCAGGCCCAAGTTAGAGAAAGCTCTTAAAAGAGGAACTGACCCTTTCTAAAGAGATTCTCCTCCCAGCCCTGCAGACAACTGCTATGCTGTCAGAAGGCATATGAAGAGGGCCATGTGGCAGACAGGAGGGCACCAGGAGCTAAGTTCACCCGTTGACTGCTAACAAGAAAATGGGGGGACTTCAGTCCTACAACTGCAAGAGCCATACTGAACCAACAGCCACTGAGCTTGGAAGAGGACATCGAACCTCTGATGACATCATGGAACCCAGCCAAGTAAGATTCCGAACAGAGGCCCCTGCAGCTAACTCATGATTCCTGACCCATGTATACCATGTGGTAATAGATGCTTTAAACTACTAAATTTAAGGTAATTTGTAACATACAATTGAAAACTAACATGACACATATGTATCAAATAGAAATTGTTGTACCACACCTGAAGATTCTTCTTCAGAATTTTAGCTGTACTGATTTGATGAAAGATATAAATTAAAGACATTTTTATCTAAGCAATACAGCAGTTTTTAAGACCTCAATATGGTAATAGCTAACTTCATGCTAGGAACTGAACTGGGTTCTCTGATCTTTACACTCTGCAAGTCAGGATTAACTGACTTGCTTAAAGCCACGTATCTCATAAATGCCAGAGCCATAATTTGAAGCTAAGTCTGTCTGGCACTAAAGTTCATGCTCAAAATACCTTGTAGTTTAAGGATTTTATAAGTAACATCTTTATAATCTAACTGAATTAGTAAATAATTATCCCATAAAGTCTATTTAAAGTTACTTTAATTATTTCAAAAAGTTAAGTGTTTCCTTGTAAATAGTTTCTGACATAACTTCCCACTACTTCCCTACATCTTTCTCCTTTAAAATTACTTATGGTGTACTATGTCTAGAAGCTGTTACAATTCTATTTTTCTCTAATCTGGCAACTGTTGAACATTACAAAGATACGCTAACTTCAGTCTTCTCTCAGGATGCAACCTGTTTTAAAAAGTCCTGCCAAGAAAATGTTCCTGAGACCTGATTAATCTGCAACTCCCTACACTTCTCACCTTTGATGTTTGTTTACATGTAACTATAAAACTAATTTACCCAGCATAACTGAGAAAAGCACCTGTTTCACAAGACTAAAGTTACAGAAAACAGTTTAACCTTTTAAGCACCAATACAGTACTAATTTAGGCCATCTTCTCTTATATGTGGCCTTTCCCTGTGTGATAAACCGTTACATAACCCACAATTTAACATCTATCTTAAAGAGTATAACTGTTATCAGTTATGATGCTAAAAATAACATAGGGCTTAGGTCCAGATATTGTCCCATAACTTGCTTCCTCCAAAATTGCTTCTAATGACAGCTTCCTTCTTCATTCATTTACATTTTTCTTCTAAAGGTGTGGTAGAGGATACGTAGGTACACGACTTCTAGGCCAGCATTAAAATAATCTACTTTCTTCAAAACAAATTGCTCAAATGCCCAGATAATCTTCTCCAAAACAACAACATTACTCTCCAGGAAAAAAAAAATTGTTCACTGTTACTAACAACATACCAACTGGTAAAAAGCACTCAAATCACAGCCTAATAGAAGAAGGGGGAAAAAACCAAACCAAAAACAATAAAAAGTATAGTGCTTATTGTTAACCAAGTCTTTTGCTCCTTCCTCTAAAAGTGCAAGACTGGGTACCTAAAAAAAGAAAAGGTCAAATCCAAATTATCTAAAAATCCACATATTCTCACTGCTTCCATGATGGCAAATGTTAATCTCTTAGAAAGTAATCAGGTAGATTTTATCAACTATTTGAACAGTTTGAATCAGTTATCTTTCATCTGACAATTTCCCAGGTTATAATCTAAAATATGGGAATACCCCAAAATATGGTAAAAGCCACATGCACACATATGTTCATCACAGCACAGCAACAATTTAAAAGGTAACCTATATGTTTAATAAATAAGTATTTGCTATATAAAATAATGGACTATAAGCTTGCTGGCCATTCAAGGACTGGTACTACCTACTGAGGCAGGATCACTGCTGTTTAGCACTGAGGCAATCTTTTTTTTTAAATTTGCATATTGTGTGTGTGTGAGAGAGAGAGAGAAGGAGACAGAGAGCCCACGAGCAGGGGAGCGGCAGAGAGAGGGAGAAAAAAAAAAAACCCAAGCAGGCTCCACACTGTGTGTCAATACGAAGTCTGACACTAGACTTGATTTCACGGCCGGAGATCATGACATGAGCCGAAATGGAGTTGGACGCTTAACTGACTTGGCCACCCAGGAACCCTTGGGGCAATTATTTACTATTATTTTTATTATTTTATTTGTTAAGGCAAAAAACAAACTGGGTTCATGTCTTTCCGGGAGCAAAACAGAACCAGGTTTAGGGAAAATAGCTGAAGGCCCATTCTTTCCCTACCCACACCGTCCCATACATTATTCTGAAGAGGGTGGGTGTACATGAAACTAAGAAGGTATCTAACCATTATATCTTTTGAGGTTAGGGAATATAAGAGCGACTTTTTTGTTTTTTTTTTTTTTTAGTTACACATTATTTTAATAAAAGTTCTTTTCTGAAGTGTCTGGTGTCTCAGTCAGTTAAGCAACTGACTCTTGGTTTCCGTTCAGGTCATGATCTCAAAGTTCGTGAGTTCGAGCCCTGCATCAGGCTCTGCAATGACAGTGCAGAATCTGCTTGGGATAGTCTCTCCCTCTCTCTCTTCCCTTACCTACTCACGTGCATGTGCACTCTCTCTAAATAAATAAACTTAAAAAAGTTCTTTTTCTTTTCCTTCCACATCAGGATTTGCCTGCCCAAGGATTATTCTCCCAGCAAGAAAATATACCTAAAATAACTTTATTTAGGCTGGTAACCTCTTAGTACACCTTTCTAAAGTGCCTCTTCAGGATTTCTAAGAATTACACAGGTTTGAAAAGTATCTAGACCATGACCAGTTCAAATCAATACAAAAAAATTATAGATGTCTAAATACATAACTATTTGAAAAGATAAAGTATGAATAGGATTGTTTATAATTCTTATTAAATAAAATTCATAATTAATCCAAATATTTATATCAGGCCTACTAGGTGATAGATGCTGTGAATACATGGGGAAAAATTACTCTTACCCTCAAAGACTCAAGTCTAGTGAGGGGCAATTAAAAAGGAACTAAATGAATAGGTCCCCTCTAACATGGAGTGAAAAGGGCTGAAATCTTTAAAAAAGGAACATGAAAAGATACGAGATGTGGGGAAAAATGAGACCATGTAGATGGCCCCTCTTCCTCTTTTTGCTCGAATTCTCATTTGTTAATTTACTATATAGAGTTAAAGCATTTGTTTGATCTCCTCTAGATAGGCCGTCACTTTAAGAATTTAACATCTGCTGAACGAATGAACTAGACCAAAACTACATTCAAATGTGTTTACAATCTGTACCTCTCTCCAGAGAAAAAATAAAGCAAGCTATGAGTTAACCAAACTAAAAGAAGTGAAAACACAGGTCTGATATATGTGGTTTAAAGTAAAATAACCAAAACTATTAAGTTTCCTTTCCATACAGATCAATCACTTGAGAGATTTTTATTTGACGATTTCTCACCCATACTTCCCACCCACAACCTTGAAATAAAGTAAAAATGAGCACAAATAGAGAGTCTGGTGATGTAACTAAAAGGTTCATCCAAAGCTGTTGGCAGAGAGACAATAGACCTACACTCTACATTATGATGCTAACAGATTCAGTTAAGTCTAACCATGCCATCTTATGGCTGCCTTCCTCAAAACTCCAGTAGCTCTAGTAAAGAAAATTCTCAACGTTTATTCAGATTAATACTTGCAACCTTAGTTCAGCTATAAAAAAAAGGATGAGTAAAATAAACCTCAACAAGTACAGAAACTACCTTCTAGAATCACAGAAGTTATCAGAGGTGGAGGGAGGAACCACATATATCCTTTAAATCCAACTTTCATATTTTACAGATGAGGCCTTGGGGTCCGCATGGCCAGTTTATGGCAAAATTTATTTAACTATATAGCCTCTAAACTGTACCACATCTCTTAGAGATAAGTCTTACAGAAAATAATAGAAATCAGTTTAAAACTGAACTCATGTATGAACTGATTTAAGGTTTAGTCAGCTTTCAAAGAGTGAAACATAATATGCCAATAAGTTTACGAACTAGCAAGAACTGGCGAAAGGAGACTATGTGAAGAGATACAATTCTCATTTAAAAATTCAGTTAGTAATTTGATATCCGGATCGCAATTATGTCCCAACTTCATTTTACATACATATAAAATTTGGTCTTGTATTGTTACTTCTATAGAAGTCCCATTTATTCATATGGACCGTATTCTCCGAAGACAGAAACAATTTTACTTTGATCCTAAACTGCCCTTAGATTTTTATTAAGTTTTGATTATACAAAACCAGAGAATGGATTTTTGTTTTTTAATTTGAACCTAGTTACCAGGTCTGCTTCCTATTTAAAAGAATTTAAGGATTAACAATAGTACTTGTAATCAAGGCCAAATAGGATCCCAAAAGTAACAAACTGTGTATGAGATGCATACACTGAAATTTTCAAAGTGTGCCAAGTAAGAGAAGGCAATTCATATGATGCCAGGAATGACATACGTTGAAGTGTTCATTTCTATTTATGGTGGAAGAATCAGCATAGCCAACTTTCGTGGCACAAAGAAAAAGCTAGGTCTCTTATAAGTCCTACACACGAAAACAAAAACTTTATTTTCTTTGGCCCTCGATAATTTGGAAAATTACTGGTTCAAAACCAACCTCTCTCATTCTTCAGCCCTGAAAGGAAGAACTTCCATCCCCTGAGAACAAAACGCAGCCTGTCCAGAAACCCGCAGCGGCAGAAGGACGCGAAACGACCCTTCCGAACGGGTTCCGCGTTCTCCTGGGTGACATCATTTCACCTGCGCCTCGGCAAAACGGGAGGGAGAGAGAGAGCGAGGCCATCTGCCAGGCGGCGGCGGGCCGGCGCCCTCGTTGGCTGCACCCACACCTTCTCGCCGCCGCCACGGGAACAAAGAGCGCCGGGCGGACCCGCCGCGCCCGCCAAGCACCGGGCAACCACACCTCCTCCTGGTTGCCGGGAGAGGCCCCGCAGGCTCCCTACGGCCTGCGGCTGGGGCCCGGCCCGCCCTCACGCGGGAACCAACGGCCGGGCGGCCAGTACCTGCGAAGAGAGGCTCCGCCCTGCGGGGCTGCTCCCGCGGCTCCGCACTGGGCCGCCGCCTCCTATTGTGACCGCTCGCCCAGCCGGCGGCCAGCTCGCCAGCTCCGCCGTCCCCGGGCCTCCTCACCCCCGGAACCCGGGATCCGACCGAGGCGCTGTCTCGGCGCTTCCTTCCTCCAGGCACCATCACACGGGCCGCGCCAGGAAAACGCTGCACGTTCAGAGCTGACAGAGTCGGCTAACGCCTCGGAGCTCCATCCTCTCGGCCCCGGGGCCCTAACTGCCGGGGCCACGGCACCGTCCCGCCCGCCGCACCCCGCCTCGGTGCTCACGAACACGGCGCGTCGCGCGCCGGCGCACTACCCTCCGCTGCGCGCGCAGGCGACGCCCCTCACCGCCAGGCAGCAGGATGCGCGAGCTCGTGGCACTCCCACTTCTCGGGTTTGGGTCGCCGCCCTCCTCTCCACCCAGTCCCCTCACAGGAACGAACCTAGCGAGCCCAAAGCGCGAAACGGCCAGACGCTCCGCCCCTTCCCCCCCAGGCTCGGCTCCGCGCGCCGAGCCCCCTTTGTTTCCACCCCGCGGGGGAGGGGGCGGGGCGGCACTGCGCGCGTCCGGGCGCGCGACTGGGACTAGTTCCGGCAACAGAGCCCGTCGCACAGCGCCCCTGCGCAGCCCCGCCCAGCCCGCATCTCTAGCAGCGCGCTCAGGGAGGCCGGAGCTACCGAACCCGACCCTGGGGCCTGCCCTGTCTCCCAATTCGTACACATCTTCTCACCCTACAGTATGGCTGCTGGTCGGTGCCTCCTGCCTCGTGCCTCCTCCAGACTGAGCAAACAGTAACTAACCTCACTCAATTCGTAATATGTATTCATGTGACCCGAGAAGTGGAATTTTTATTGATGTAAAAGGTGATCAGACCAAGGTATCTGACAAACAAGCAAGCATATTGGAACCTTTAAAACTGAGTTATTCAGACGGTGCTAAGAATGGGAAGTGAGAGAGGTACAAAGACTACAGCCGGCATGGTGCTTGTCCTGATCACTTTCAACATCTAAAAGGGAAGGCAGATATTCCATAAAAGCACAATAAATCCAAGCAAAAGACAGTTAAGTAGTATTGGAGGCAAGGAGGGCTGTCAAAGGGACATTATGCAAGAAGTGGGCTTTAAGCAGACAGGAATTAGATGATGCCTTCAAGGATGGTGATCATATTTTAGGGTAGTCCAATCGGCAAAAAAAAAAAAAAAAAAAAAAATCCAGGTTCAGGTTCTGGCATTATCTTACACCAGTCTCCTTCCTGCCCTGGGTCTCAGCTACCTCCAGTAGAAAATTAAGGAATCGGACTAAACTTATATTCCAGGATCCTCTGACCTTCTACCTATGATTAACACTATACTATAATTATTTGTGTACATTTGTCTCCCATGTCTGACTGAGCACTGGCTCTGTAACCCCATGGTCCAAGCCTACAGCCTGAAACACAACACCAAGTGCATAGCAACTCTTAATCAATGTTCCAGCAATAAATCACAAGCTTTTACAATTCCTAGACAAAGAGAAGCTAGAATGATATAACAGGCTCCAATAAACACATCCCCTCCCCCAGCCCCATGCCCCCATTATGTAGTGCTGTTATCTAGCTGAATCTTCCTCCCCAACGCTGTCTTCCAAAGCAGGCAGTTTGGAAATGATTACATCCAAACTGTAAAGTTTTTTTTTTCTTCATTTCATAACATAGAGTCATAAATCCCATCTACACCTTTAGATGCATCCAACGCAATCTGTTCCTAACTTGTGAGTCACTCACAACTTGCAGTCTACTGCTGTAGATTCATCTAGCATTACAGGTCTTCCAGCAGAACCTCAGCTGTGCAAGCTTCCTTACATAATCCAGACCACTCTTGAAACCACTTTTCTTGTATACTTGGATATTGGCTATGTGATGATAGGAGGAAAGAAAGGAAAAAATTGGGAAAGGGAAGGGAAATTACCATTTGAAAGCTCTCTGATCTTAAGAGCCAGATTCCTCAAGTGTTGAATTTGTTGAATTTCGGCAGCAAAAAAATCTATTACAGTCCTCCAGGGTTTCCCTTTAAGCTCAAGTGAATCCCCCTGGGCCTCAGTTAATCCTTTGTGAGGCAAACTCCACAAGAAATCTTCTCATATGGTTATGATCTTAGCTACCTGGGCTCTTAGGGCTTAACCCAAGAAGTCTGCCTAGATATAAATAATAATCCCACAACTCAAGGTTGGATAGTTTGAAATCTGTACTGTAATTTCTTCTCTGATTTTCTTCACCAGGAAACCTAGGATCGTTCTAATAAACACCCAATCAGTGGGATAGGCTTTAAACTAGGCCACTTTTGACCTCCTAATGTGGCAGGTGGTAAATTATAAGAGAGCAATTGGTCAACCTCAATCTCCCTAAAATTTTATTTGGTGCCTGTTCAAAAAGGTACAAAGCATTGTTGGAGGAGTATCCAATACAACTTCCTGTGATAGAAATGGTCAATATCTGTACCATCCAAAAGAAGGCCAGATGTGGCCACTGAGCACTCTAAATGAGGCTCGTGTATCTAATGAATTGACCAGAATCAGTTTAAATAGCCACATGTGGCTAGGGATAGCACAAGCACTTGTAGGCAAAGTAATTGATTATGGGAAGAGCTTTTTGAAACTTCTGACTCCAAGACGGCTCTTTAAAATCAATTTTTACAAGATAAGAAAAAAGTGAATGACTGCTATAACCTTCTTCCTGAGTTACCCAAGTAATTTAAGTCCCGTCTCACTTCTAAAATAAAACTATATGGGGCGCCTGGGTGGCTCAGTTGGTTAAGCGGCCGACTTCGGCTCAGGTCATGATCTCACGGTCTGTGAGTTCGAGCCCCGCGTCGGGCTCTGTGCTGACAGCTCAGAGCCTGGAGCCTGCTTCAGATTCTGTGTCTCCCTCTTTCTCTGCCCTTCCCCTGCTCATACTCTGTCTCTATGTCTCTCAAAAATAAATAAACGTTAAAATAAAACTATACCGAGGCTCAGTTGGTTAAGTGTCCCGTTTCAGCTCAGGTCATGGGGTCGAGCCCCGGGTCACTCTCTGTGCTGACAGCTCAGAGCCTGGAGCCTGCTTCGGTTTCTGTGTCTCCCTCTCTCTCTGCCTTTCCCCCACTCGTGCTCTGTCTCTGTCTCTTAAAAATAAATAAACATAAATAAATAAAAAATAAAAATAAATAAAATAATAAATTTTTATCAATGCTTTACATTTTCTGTACAAATCTTACATATTTTTGTTCTTTGGTTTATTCCAGGTTTTCTATATAATTACTAAAAATATATAATTATATAATATGTATTTATATAATGTATATTATATAATTATATAGCTATAATATACAAATACATATTAATTATAATAGTTTAGCATAATCTTTTTGAGTTTTTTATACATATAATCCTGTTGGCAGAAAATAACGACCATTCAATTTCTTTTTTTTCCAATACATTTTTCCTTTTGTCTTATCTTAACTGCACTGGCTAGGACCTCTAGAACAGTGCTAAATAGAAGCAACAAGAACAAGGGCACCTGGATGGCTCGGTCGGTTAAGTGTCCAACTTTGGCTTAGGACATGATCTCACAATTCGTGAGATCAAGCCCTGCATCAGGCTCTGTACCGATAGCTTAGAGACTGAAGCCTGCTTCAGATTCTGTGTCTCCCTTTCTCTCTGCCCCTCCCCTGCTCATGCTCTTTCAAAAATAAACATTAAAAAAAAGTTTTTTTTTAAATATGTGAATTACATTCACTGGATTTGTTTTTTATTGTTGTCGTGAAGATACTTTTTTTTAAGTTTATTTACTTGAGAGAGAGCAAGAGCTGGGGGGGGGGGAGAGAGGAGGGGGGAGGGGGAGAGAGAATCCCAAGAGACTTCACACTGCTAATATGGAGATGCAGGCCTCAAACTCATGAACCTTTGAGATCAAGACCTGAGTCAAAATCTAATGTAGGCACTGAACCTATTGAGCCACCCTGGTGTCCTGACACTGGTTTTGAATGTTAAACCAATTTTGCATTCTTAATAAAATCCTGTCTTATTTATTACCCTTATTGTATACTGTGGGATTTGTTTTGCTAACATGTTGATTAGGATTTTTACATCTTTGTTTTGTTTTGTTTTGAGAGAGAGAGAGGGAGAGAAAGAAAACAAGAGCAGGGGAGGGACAGAGGGAGAATCCCAAGCAGGCTCCACAAGGAGAACAGAATTCAATCCCATGACCGTGAGATCATAAACTGAGCCGAAATCAAGAGTCAGATGCTTAATGGACTAAGCCACACAGGCACCCCAATATCTGTGTTCTTGAATGGGATTCGCTGTTATTTTCCATTTTTGTAATGTTCTCATCAAGTGTTGTTACAAAGAGTATGCTAGCCTTGGAAATTAATCAGGGGGACGACTGGGTGGCTCAGTTGGTTAAGTGTCTGACTTTTGCTCAGGTCATGATCTCATGGTTCTTGACTTTGAGCATTGGGCTCTCTGCTGTCAGCACAGAGCCCATTTCAGATCCTCTGTCTCCCTTTCTCTCTGCCAGTCCCCTGCTTGTTCTCTCTCTCTCAATAAGATAAGGTAAGATAAGTAAGATAAAATAAAATAAAATAAAATAAATAAAATAAAATAATAAAATAGGATAAAATAGAAATTAATGAGGGACAGGGCTCCTGGATGGCTCAGTCAGTTAAGCACCCAACTCTGGATCTCGGCTTAGGTCAAGATCTCACAGTTCATAGGATTGAGCCCTGAGTCGGGCTCTGTGCTGGCAGCAGTGGAGCCAGCTTGAGATTCTCTCTCTTCCCTCTCTCTCTTCCCTTCCCCTGCATGCACATGCTCTCGCTCTCTCTCAAAATAAATAAATACATTTTTTTAAAAAAAGAAATGAATCGGGGAATGTTTTCTCTTTCTCTGGAGTTTCTGAAAGACTGAGGTTACAGATTGATTCTTTAAATGTTTGGTAGAATTTGCTGGTTAGCCAACTGCACTTGGAATGAAATTTCTTGTCAGAGTTTTGGTCTTTTCCTTATTTTTTTAAAAACATTTTATTTTTAAGTAATCTCTACACCCAATGTGGGGCTCAAACTCACAACCCTGAGATCAAGAGTCATGCTCCACCAACTGAGCCAGGCAGGTGCCCCTGTCTTTTCCTTATTTTTTTTAAAGTTTATTGATTTTGAGAGAGAGACACAGAGAGAGAGGGAAAGTCAGAATGTGTGTGGGGGAAGGGTGGGGTGGGGAGAGAGACACAGAGGGAGAGGGGGGAGAGGGGGAGAGAGAGAGAGAGAGAGAAAGAGAGAAAGAGAGAGAGAGAGAATTCCAAGCAGGCCCTGTACTGTCAGTGCAGAGCCCGACTCTGGGCTTGATTTCACAACCGTTGAGATCATAGCCTGAAATGAAATCAAGAGTCAGACACTTAACCAAATGAGCCCCACCAGGCTCCCCTTTCCTTATTTTGTACAAAGGAGAAACAATTATAATTTTAGGATACATGTAAGGAAGATCTCATACTGAAACTCACAAACTGCTTCTAGAAAACTAATCTTGTGAATATGAAGAGTTCTACTGCTGAAAATACTTTCTAGCACACTGCATAAACAATAACCACAAATAAATTACACAAAAATGACAGTCTGTCAAACAGTAAATATAAAACTTCATTTGGTTCTTAATTTTGTGTTTCTAAGACATCACAGGCTATCTAAACCTTATTGAGAGCTGACTGTGAGGCTATAGTTTGTCTTGTTCCTTTAACACACTTCTATCACAATACCTTATAGTATTTACTAAATGTCTGTTTCCCCCCCATCAAACTACAGGTCCCATTTCTCTTTTATTTGTTATCACCGATGTCCATATTTGGAGAATGTTGGCTAGTAGAGAATACACAGAAAAGGAAAGAGAGGCATCTCTTATTTTAAGGTGTTCAAACGCATGATTCAAGAGCTGCAGATTAAAAATCACTTGTCCTTGGGGCACCTGGGTGGCTCAGTCGGTTGGTTAAGCATCTGACTTCAGCTCAGGTCATAATCTCATGGTCAGTGAGTTCTAACCCTGCATCGGGCTCTGTGCTGACAGCTCAGAGTCTGGAGCCCACTTTGGATTCTGTGTCTCCCTCTCTCTGCCCCTCCCTAGCTCAGGGTCTGTCTCTGTCTCTCAAAAATGAATAAACATTAAAATAAATAAATAGATAAATAAATAAAGATAAAAGTCACTTGTCCAGATGCTGAAGAACCACTCACAGAGAGAAAAAATATCAAAGGGGGAAAAAAATGCTATCACTTTTGGGACCTGCTAAAGAAGGTGTTGGGTGGAGAATGGCCTTCCTGTTGGGAGTCCATGACCTTTATAATGGAGAGGCAGTTTCCCACTGTTAACACGGTCAGGAATAGGGCTGTGCTGTCATCACATCCACTGCCAAGTCTCCTGCCTGTAACCTCACTCCAACCCCAACCACTACTGCTGAATTTGTGGCCTCTATTCTGTGCTCTAACATAGCATTAATCATTCTGCTCTGCAAATATGTATTAACTCGAGTCTTTTGTGCATTAGACAGTGAACTCCTTGAAGCCAAGGACTAAGTCTCACTGATTCTGGCAAGGGTTCTAGCATATGGCAAGGACTCAACAGTTCAATTAATGATATGTGGTATTTCATAGCAGTGGTAATTCCAATGTTTTCTCAATAGCCAAGTTCCCAGGGAGAAATGAGACACAAAACCAGAATGAATAATGAAAGAGAAGAACAAGGAAACCAAAAAAAATTTCAAAATTTCCTAAAACTAGCTCTGCTCACCCTCCTCCCTGGAAGTTTCCCTCCTTCCACCAAAACCAGCTGAAAGGACCTAATAAATGAAGCTACATAGTGGAAAGGTGCGATGGCCTAGCACTATTCAGGCTACACATTATCCATAACCATGACAAAATGTGATCCAGTCAGCATAAGCACTTTCACCCACAAGTGTTACCACCTGTCAGAGTGGAAAGGTTATTTATCAGCAGCTGCCAGCCATAGTCGCTAAAGACCAGAAAGGGGCAGCAAAGGCACACCCAAACCCAATTCTACTGAAAGCCTCCCATAATATAGCCAACTTTAGGAGAGAAGAGTGGGCAGACTGCTGTTCCCACCACACGGGTTTGAGATGCCAGAGACAGAACCATGACAGTTCTCAAGGCAGTGAAGATGGGAAGGAGCTAAAGCAGAACCAGGTGAAAGGCCATCAGCCAGAAAGGAGTTCAAGATCGATAGAGTAAAGAAACTGGGAGTGCCTAAGCTGGTCAGAAAGTGGAAAAATAGAGACCCACATCAAGCCAGAAATGGAGAGGCAAGGGTGCAACTAAAGCATGAACTGCCCATCATGGCATATTTCATCTCTGGAGCAGGATAAATGAGAAAGAGCTGACTCTGAGGCATGATGTGCCTTAACGCACACCCTCTGAAGCAGAGATCTCAAAGGCACCTTGCTCATTCTGTTTTGGTAAATAGGGAGCATCTTGGGAGCAATTCTAATTGCTATGACTCTCATTCTAAATTGCTCCAGCAGCTCAATCTCAGGACAAATCAGATATCAATACTATACTTTTAAAATATCCATTGGACAGGCAATGAAAGAGTTAACCACATACAGATCTAGGTTGTTCAACAAAGCCTGTTCATTTCATTGTTAAGGATGAACCATCTTTTTTCTCTTTTTTTTAAAGTTTGTTTATTTTGGGGGGAGAGAGAGAGAGAGAGAGAGAGAGGAGAGGGAGGGAGGGGAGGGAGGGAGGGAGAGAGAGGGAGGGAGGGGAGGGAGGGAGGGAGAGAGAGAGGGAGGGAGAGAGAGAGAGAGAGGGCCGGAGGAAGAGAGAGAGAGAGAGAGGGAGGGAGGGAGGGAGGGAGGACAGGCAAGTACGAGCAGAGCAGAGCAGAGCAGAGCAGAGCAGAGCAGTGGCAGAGAAGAGGGAGAAAGAGAAAGAGGATCCCAAGCAGACTCAGTGCTGTCAGTGTGGATCCTGACTTGGGATTGAACTCACTAACAGTGGGATCATGACATGAGCCCAAATCAAGAGTTGGGACATTTAACCAAATGAGCCACCCAGGTGCCCCAGGGATGAACCAGCTCTTACTTGTAACATTAAGTACTAGTTTTTTTTTCATTGTTTTGATATTATAAAAATATAAAGAGTACTCTCTTACATACATATGGTTTGGGCTGCATTTGAAAATATATCCTTAGGGGCGTCTGGAGTGGCTCAGTTGGTTTACTGGCTTGATTTGGGCTCAGGTCATGATCACATGGTTCGTGAGTTCGAGCCCCATGTCGGACTCTGCACTGACAGCTTGGTGCCTGCTTGGGATTCTCTGTCTCCCTCTCTCTCTTAAAAATAAATAAACTTTGGGGCATCCTGGGTGGCTCAGTCGGTTAAGCTCAGGGTCATGATCTCGCGGTTTGTGAGTTCAAGCTCCACGTGGGCTCTGTGCTGGCAGCTCAGAGCCTGGAGCCTGCTTCAGATTCTGTGTCTCCCTCTCTCTCTGCCCCTCCCCTGCTCACACTCTGTCGCTCTGTCTCAAAAATAAATAAAAAAAACATTAAAAAATAAATAAATAAACTTAAAAAAAATATATATCTTTAGAGGTAAACGTCTAACAGTGCAATTACTGTTTCAAAGGGCCTTGTTCAATTTTGACAAATGCTGCTAAATTGCCTCCTAAAAAGTTTCGTCCATTTTTACTCCACCCAACAGTAAATGAAAGTAGTTGTGAGTCAGCTCTGAAGAGGAAACAGCAGTGTTTAAGGGCATCCCCTGAGGAAAGATAGGCTAACCCTATCTTTGCAGTAGGCCAAGGACTAGGGAGAGAAGTCTTGAAGACAAAACTTGGGCCAGGGTACCCTGAGACCTAGCTTTAGACCCTCTTTGTTTTAATTCCCTGTTAAATCCCTGAGCCTTTACTATGGTCTTATTAAATGCAATAACCTAGAAGTGGGTCCGAACTGGAGCCAAAGTGACATTAGTGAGAAGAGCAGTATTTAGAAAGCTGGTGACCAACAGGCCCTGAGTCAAAGGCTTAGCTAGGAGGGCAAGCAACCACCAGAAAAGATACCCAGGGTATCCCAGAAACACCTGCAGAAGAAGGACGGTTAGAAATAGTCAAATGCAGACAAAAGGAACAGGGATCAAATCATTAACAATTAGACACTAAAGGGGTGCCTGGATGGCTCAGTCTGTTAGGCGTCCGACTTTGGCTCAGGTTATGATCTCACGGTTTGTGGGTTTGAGCCTCACATGGGGCTCTGCACTGACATCGCAAAGCCTGCTTGAGATTCTCTCTCTCTGGCCCTCCCCCACTCTCTTTAAACATTAATAACAATTTTCTAAAAAATTAAAAGCTGGGAAATTTTTTTCAAGTATGAAAGATGATTAATGTTCCTACGCAAAGAGATGGCAAAATGGGAATATCCGAAAAGAGAAAATTGTGCAAAAGACAAATTTTTAAAAAGCAGTGACTAAGTAACAAATGAACATATGAAATCTCAGTAGTAATCACAGAAATACTCACTAAAACAAACAGAAACCATTTCTCATCAATCATTCAGAAGGTAACTAGTATTATGGATGCTATTCAATGTGAAAAGGAAGTGAGACAGGCATTCTCATATAGAAGCACAAACTGATGCATATAAGTGTTTGAAAAAATATACAAAAAGAGACAAAGGCTGAAAAAGTTCACATCCTTTGATTCAATTCTACTCTAGTAATCTATGCTCAAGAAATATGTCATTCAAAACTTATTACACAGCTACAGTAATCAAAACGCTGTGTACTGGCATAAGGACAGGTATGCAGACCAACTGAACAGGACAGAGAGCCCAGGAGTAAGCCCTTACATATATGGTCAAATGACCCCAAAAGGGTCAAAGGTCCAAAACAATTCAATGGGAAAAGAACACTCTTCAACAATGGTGCTGAGAAAACTAGATATCCACATACAAAACAATGAAGATGGACTATATAAAAATGAACTCAAAGATCTGAACTTAAGAACTAAAACTATAGAACTTTCAGGAAAAAAAAAAAAAAACAGAGGAAAACCATGAGATTGAACAGCAGTAATTTCTTGATTTTGACACCAAAAGGCAGGCAAGGAGAGAAAAATTAATTGGAATTCCTTCAAAATAACGATTTCAGTGCAAAGGACACAACCAACAGAGGAAAAAGGCAACCTCCAGAATGGGATAAAATATGTGCAAATCATCTGTCTGTTAGGGGTTAGTTAATACCGAGAAGACATAAAGAACACCTACAACCAAACAAAAACCAAACCTGATTTTAAAAATGGGCAAAGATCTTGAATAGACATTTCTCCAAAGAAGATAAACAAATGGCCAACAAGCATATGAAAAGATGCTTGATATCAGTAGGGCAATGCAAATCAAAACCACAATGAGATACTACCTCACATCCAACAGGATGGCTATTATTAAAAACAATAACAAAAAATAACAAGAGTTGGCAAGGATGTGGAATGTAAAATGGTGCAGTCACTTTTGAAAAATAGTATAGCAGTTCCTCAAAACTCTAAAAATATAAACATTCCAGCAATTTTACTTCTGGGTCTATACCCAAAGGAACTGAAAGCAGAGTCTCTAAAGAGATACTTGTACACCATGTTCCTAACAGCATTATTCACAATAGCCATAACATGGAAGCAACCCAAGTGTCCCATCCATGGATGAACAGACAAAATGTGTTATATATACATACAACAGAATGTTATTCAGCATTTAGAAGAATGGAAATTCCAACATTCATGCTACAATGTGAGCATACCTTGACAATGTTATACTAAGTGAAATAAGTCACAAAAAGACAAATATATTATGATTCCATTTATATGAGGTACATAGAGCACTCAAATTCATAGAGACAGAAAGTAGAATGGTAGTTGCCGGGTGGGGGGATGAGGGGGGAATGAGGAGTTACTGTTTAATGGATACAGTTTTGCAAGATAAAAGAGCCCTGGAGATTGGTTGTACAATAATGTGAAAAGTATATTCACACTCAACACTTCTGTACTGGACACTTAAAAATGATTAAGAAGCTGGGGCACCTGGGTGGCTCAGTCGGTTAAGCATCTGACTTTGGCTCAGGTCATGATCTCATGGTTCATGGGTTCGAGCCCCACGTCGGGCTCTGTGCTGACAGCTTGGAACCTGAAGCCTGCTTTGTGATTCTGTCTCCCTCTCTCTGCCCATCCCCCACTCATACACTGTCTCTCTCTCTCATAAATAAAACATTAAAAAAAATTTTTTAATGATTAAGAAGGTAAAGTATTTGCTCAGGTCTATTTTGCCACAATTAGAAAAAAAATCTCATCAGAGCAGCAAAAGGGAGGCTTAAAAATATAAACCAGATCATAGCATTTCCTTTCCATAAAACCTTGCAAAGGCTTCCCACAACAAGCAGAATGAAATCCAAACTTTCCCTAGCTTACCGAGTTCATGATCTGCCCAGTGCCTACCTCTCCAACCTCATCTCTTACCACTCCTACTCTCACCCACCTTGCTTGTACACATCAGTCTTCCTTCTGTTTACACGACCTTTCTGGCCTCAGGGCCTTCACACTAGCCCTTCCCTCTTCCTATGATGTTCTCCTCACCGCCCAGATTTTCACGACTTGTTCCTCGCTCTCATTCAGATCTTGGCTTAAGTGTCACCATCTTAAAGGCCTTCCCTAACACCTATTCTAGTCAACTGCCCAATTACTTGTACAGCACTTAGGAGCATCTGATTATTGGTTTACATGTACAGTTCATTTTCTGCCCCCTTCACAAAAAATAAGCACCAGAAGAACAAGGACCTTCCTTGTTAGCATTTTCACCACTCTACCCTGGTAACTCAACGGTGCCTGGCACATAGTAGGCACTTAATAAATATCTGCTGCATGAATAAATGAATTGTTTTTAAAAATGACCTAAGGCTGGGGCACGTTAGTGGCTCAGTTGGTTAAGCGTCTGGCTTCCACTCAGGTCATGATCTCACAGAGTTAGTGAGTTTGAGCTCCGCATCGGACTCTGTGCTGACAGCTCGGAGCCTGGAGCTGCTTTGGATTCTGTGTCTCCCTCCCTCTTTGCCCCTCCCCTGCTCATGCTCTATCTGTCTGTCTGTCTGTCTCTCTCTCAAAAATAAATAAACATTAAAAAAATAATTAAAAAAAAACGACCGTAGGCTCCAAAGTTAAAGACAGGTAAATAAATTACCATGTATCCTTATGGTAGAACATTATGCAGCCATTTTAACTGATGTTTCATGTATATACAGTGTGCAGAAAAGATGACCATACATAGTAAGTTCTCCCACCCTTCATTCTCTTCTTCTTACGTTGACATTACTCCCTAGTGGTGAGACTGAGGCTCCCTCCTCTTGAATTTGGGCAGGTCTATGACTATGCTGGGAAGTGATGCTTTGTGACTTCTGAAGTTAGGTCATAAAAGGCCATATGCATCTGCCTGGTCCTCTTGGGGAAGTTATTCTAGAAATCAAGGCGCCATGCTATGAGGAAGCCCACACTACATTTAGGTGCTCAGGCCTAGGGGCTCAGTTGAAGTCCCAGCCGGTAACCAGTATCAACCATCAGACATGTAAGTGAGGACTTCAAGATGACTCCAGCCTCAGCCACCATTTGACTGCATGAGTTTTCTTATGCAAGAACCACTTAGCTGAGTACAGGAAACCTCAGAACCAAGAAAGATACAAGTGCTCTGCACCAAAAGAATTTCATAGTAATTAATTACATAGCCACAGATAATCAGAGCAATTTAGTTTTATTTTAACTGTGCAGAGCATGCAAAAGGATGGAGTTTTTTTATGACATAGTCTGTTTCTGTGTATTTCCCCCAAAATTTCCATAATGAACACATGTAACTATGTAATTGGGTACATAGTGAGCTTTTTTGTTTTTGTTTTAGAGGGGGGGTGAGGGAGAGAGATAAAGAGAGACCAGGTGAGGGGCAGAGAGAGAAGGAGAGAGAATCCCAAGCAGGATCCACACTGTCTGCTCACAGCCCAACGCAGGGCTCAGTCTCATGAACCAGGAGATCATGACCTGAGCCTATATCAAGAGTTGGATGCTTGGGGGCCTGGGTGGCTCAGTTGGTTAAGCATCCAGCTTTGGCTCAGATCATGTTCTCATGGTCCATGAGTTCCAGCCCTAAACTGGGCTCTGTGCTGACAGCTCAGAGCCTGGAGGTGCTTTGGATTCTGGTCTCCCTCTCTCTCTGCCCCTCCCCTACTTATGCTCTCTCTCTCTCTTAAAAATAAACATTTAAAAAAATTTTTAAAAAAAGAGTCGGATGCTTAACTGAATGAGACACTCAGGTGTCCCGAGATTCGATTTTCTTTTTTTATGCATAGGCGTGAGAGCAATGAAAGGGATCTTAAACTGACTTTTTTTTTAACGAACCATAGAAGATTTAGGAATGGCTTATAAGCATATTAAAAAAATGCTCAGCATATTTAGTCACTGGAGAAATGCAAATTAAAACAACAAATGAGATGTCCTACTACAGCTGGTCTAATTTAGAAGACAATCAGAACGTGTGGGGCATAAACAGGTGGCTGTGAAGACACTGGGTCCCTCGTCCATTCGATAGAACATAAAATGGTGCAGCCACTTTGCGAACCAGCTTAGTAATTTCTCAAAATGTTAAAAACACATGTGCCCAACTAAACAAAAACATGCTTACACAAAAATGTTCCTAGCAGTGTTATTCATAATAACCAAAATATGGAAACGTACCCATCACCTGATGAATACGATAAACAAAACGCGTTAGATGCACACCGTGGAATATCATTCACCCACAAAAAGGGATGGAATAGTGACTCATGCTTCAAAATATACAAATCTTGAGATAAGCCTGCTAATTGACAGAAGCCACACACAAAGGGCACATATCACGTTGATTCTGTTTATATAACGGGCAAATCCATAAAGACAAAGATTAGTGGTTGCCAAGAGCTGGGGCAAGGGATAATGAAGAGTGACTGCTACTGGTTACAGGTTTTGAGTGAGGAATGTGAAGATTTTGCTAAAATCAGACGGTGGAGATAGTTGTACAATTCTGAATATACTAACAGTCACTATTTGCAACTATACAAATAAAATTAATCTTGTTAATACTAAGTTCCAAGTGTTCCTTCTGGGTAGAAGGGTTAAAAGTAGTGCTGCGTATCTTCTAATAATCAAAGTGTAATTTTTTTAAAAACTAAAAAATTTAAAAGATCAAGATTAAAAGAAAGTATATGGTCCTGAAAGAAAACCAGTCACACATTTCCTACCTGCCCTGAAAGTGGTCTGCGTGGCATTACACAAACTAGACTGGTATCTCCTTCTGTGACAAACATTAGTTTTATCCAGAAAAGACTTCTGCCCTGAGTAGCCATTCACATACATGCCAGTTTAGAAAGAATCCTCCCATTTCCTTCTCTTGAATGACCAGCATTCCGGCAAGTGTTCCAGGCCACTCTGGGAAAGTGTACCATTGAGGCTACAAATTAATTCATCTCACCCCTGGTTTCATCCCCAGTCACAGATGGATGTGTTAAAATTGAGGCAACTTTTAAGAAAAATCATGTTTTGTTCCAAATCTGAGAAATGGACCATGCCTGAAAGTTAAGTGAAGATAGTAAGTGAGGTATCGACATGTGTTGGGACAATGTTTTCACAATCAGAATAGCTAAGCAATTCTTTTGCATGACTTGTATAAGGGATAGAAGATCTGGTCTAGCCTCAGCGCTGTAGGGTGACTCCTGAACAAGTCATTTCTCCCAATGGGGTCACAGTTTCCAAGCTTCCAAAAAGAGGTTGGAGGGGCGCTGGGGTGGCTCAGTTGGCTGAGCGTCCAACTTCAGCTCAGGTCATGATTTTGCAGTTCATGAGTTCAAGCCCGACATCGGGCTCTGTGCTAACAGCTCAGAGCCTGGAGCCTGCTTCGTATTCTGTGTCTCCCTCTCTCTCTGCCCCTCCCCCACTCGCACTCTGTCTCTGTCTCTCAAAAATAACTGTTAAAAAAAAATTTTTTTTAAATAAAAAGGGAGTTGGATTATCTGGACCCTGTAATCCCTTCAATTCTCAAAGTGAAAGAACGTTTGTGTGAGTATGTATGTATACACATACACATCCAAGTGTTGTGTGTCAGGTAGCAGGGTCATTTTTGTTTCTGCTTTTCCAAAACCAACACCCATTTGTTAAAGAAGCCAGAAGCTGTTGCAAAAATAAAGATCTTATTTTTAGACATGCTATCTACAGCCTTCCTCTCTAGAATAATGCCTGATGATCCTATTCAAAGTTGGGGGCCAACTCTTGGTGGTTCTCTTCCCACTTATTCTGCTCTACATTTTCTTTAACCAGCTGCACTTATTGTAACATATTATATTATTTATGTATTATGCTATTTGTATTGGCTGCCTCCCCCAGCAAGATTGTACACTCATGAAAAAAACAGCAATCTTTGTTTTGTATCCTGATATATTTCCTAAGTGCTGATAGACCCCAAAACATCTTCACAATTACAAAACCAGTCAATAAATCTGACTGAATCAGTTGAATAAATTATAAATACATAGTCAAGAGACTAATCCATTCTCTCCATTTCCCTCTGGGAAACAATCGTAAGTATACACACAGCAGGCAGGAGATGGGAAAGCAGTTTTTCACAATTCTTTGATCTGTTGGTCAAGTGACAAAATCCCTTAAAGTTCTCTTCCCTCTCCCCACGTATTTTAGGGAAAAAATGCCATCTCCTAAAAGCACAAAATCAGTCATATGAAGATGCAGAAATTAGAAGCAAAAACATTTCAAAGTAGATGGCAAGTATCTGGTGGAGGTGAAGAGAAATCTCATCTCCAGACTCCACCTGGAGACAGAACAGAGCAGTTTGGCATCACCACCACAAATGAACAAATGGAGAAAAGCATAAACTTAGCAAAGGAAAGAAAAACTTAACCCCAAAACACCTTCACAACTACAAAGCACAGTTGTAAGTAATATTACTGGCCTAAAGTGATTCTACCTTTCCCTCTATCATCATTATTCTTTTTTCAAATGCTCATTTCTAAAATCTCTGGTATATTGAATTTCATGGAACTAACTATATAGAGTCTAGCGGTATCTTTCGGTGGCTTGCTTCTAAAAAGTTAAAAGTTAAATCCATGCCTCTAGATTACTATAATAATAAAAGAGACTCTGGAATGCTAAAAGCATACCACTCTCTCCATAAACAGGCTGAAATCTGTCTCAGCAAAGCTCACAAAGACAGAGAGATCAACACTCAGAACAAAGAAAGCCATTTGGAAAATCCCAATGACCAATCAGCTTCTTGATCCAGCTCCAACAGGATGAGGGAGGAGATCTTGATTAAAACAGCAGAGAAAAGGATCGCTTAGATTGGTTTGCCTGGGAAAACTACCAAGGGAGTGATACATTCCTGCATGTAAGACACAGGAAATGGGAAGGAAGCCACTGGAAACCGATGATGGGAAAGACTAAATCTAAGCCCATCCAACATCAGCAGCCAGATGTTCCAAGCACCAAGCCCACATTAGTATCTACTTGCAAGGGCTGGGCGCTGATGAGTACTGGAAGGCCCCCAAGACCAGGTTGCTTTAGAGAAGAAGCAAAACACCAAAATGAAACAAAACCACCAACAGTCCGGACCTGATTTAAAAAACAAACAAACAAAACAGGCCCAAAGCAGGTTTCCTTTGTGTGAGTTAGATAGGTTCCATTCTTAATCTTCAACATTTAAATTGGGCTTTGGAAACAGAAAAAAAAAACAAAACATATATATATATATATATGTGTGTGTATATATATATATATATATATGTATATGTATATACACATATGAGAGAAGAAATGGTAATCTAACACAATCAACTAAAAACAAAACAAACAACAAACCAAAAAACCCAAATCAAAGTGGCTAAGATATTTCAAACTAGAAACAGGCACAAATTGCTGAGACAATTAGCAGCTTTGGGAGCACCTGTTCATGTATTAAGATAATCCACCCAGTCTGTGCAAGAAACAGGAAAGCAAAGTGACAGGGACCCATGAGCAAAAAAAAAAAAAAAAAAAAGGAGGGTTTATCAAAAGACCAGCCCATGTCCTGAAAATTATCCTCGAGTGTTCTGGAGCAGTCTAATAATCTGATACATAAGCCAGCAAGACCCTCTGCATCTCAAAACCGTGCCTCCCAAGGCACAGCCTCTTGGCCCTATGTCCACGGTATGCAGATGAATCCAACAATATAAGGGCAGCATTCATTTTCACCACGACAGACATCAACACAGACCTCACCTTGTCACTGTCATCATGACAAATGTGGTCGTGATGGATGGACTGGCACTGAAAAGAAGCACCAACACTACCTATAAGAGAAAGGGAGGAAAAGTTAAGATGTAGTAAGCCCTTATATTTAAACTGTTTTTCCAATTAAAACTGCTTTTATATCATCCCATCTGATCCTCAACAATACTCAGAAGTAGGCAGGATAGAGATTATTATTCATGCAATTTAAGCAAAACAAAACAGAGAGGCTGACTTACACAAAGTAGCAGTCAGTGAAGTGGTGGGTCTGAAATTAGAATCTTGTTGTTCAAACTCCTATTCACCACTTTCTACTATACTGAGCAGTTAGCTTTCAAAGTACGGCCACCTAAATAAGCACAACGGCCTTCAATAAGGCAAACCCATTTAAAAATATATATATACTCCTCTTCAGACTGAATATACTTCCTTTGAAAAAAAAAGCTGACCCTATAAATTCTTAGCATATAGATAATACAATCTAATACACAATCATGGGGTGCCAGGCTGGTGCTCAGTTAGTGGAGCACACAATTCTTGATCTTGGGGTTGTAAGTTTGAGCTCCATGTTGGGTATAGAGATTATTTAAAAATAAAATGCTTAGGGGCACCTGGTTGGCTCAGTCGGTTAAGCATCCAACTCTTGATTTCAGGACTGTGAGTCTGAGCCCCAAGCTGGGTGTAGAGATTACTTAAAAATAAAATCTTAAGGGGCACCTGAGTGACTCAGTTGGTTAAGCATCTGACTCTTGATTTCAGTTCAGGTCATGATCTCGTGGTTCAGGAGTCTGAGCCCTGCATCAGGCTCCATGCTGACAGTGCAATCCCTACTTGGGATTCTCTCTCTCCTTCTTCTTCTGCCCTGCCTCACTTACACACACATCCTCTCTCCCGATAAACTTTAAAAAATAAAATAAAATCTTAAAAAATGTTTAAAGGGCACCTGGGTGGCTCAAATGGCTGAGCATCCAACTCTTGGTTTTGTCTCAGGTCATGATCTCATGGTTTGTGGGAGGTTCTGATCTAGCAGTGTAGAGCCTGCTAGGGATTCTCTCTCCCAATCTCTCTGCCCCTCCCCCACTTTGTGTGGGAGCACACTCATGCATGCTCACTCTCTAAAAATCAAAAACATCTATTTTTAAAATAAAAATTTTAAACATTAAATTTATAAAATTAAAACGTTTATATTTATTTTCAAAAACTTTAATATACAATCATATAAGATTATAAATAAGTTATCACTTTAAAAGTATACTTTTTTAATATACCTACTTGTTAATTTGAAGAACTATCTCCTAATAACTGCTCTGTAATATATCACATTCTAACCAATAAGAAAACAAATGATTATTCAATAAATGATTCAGCAACTGATTAGCCATTCAAAACTGAAAAGGTTTTGGTTCCTACATCACACCATACAGAAAATGGTGGCTCAAAGATCTATACAAATGTAAAAAAATGAAATCAGTTTTAAAGGAAATGTAGACTTAAAAAATAATCTTGGAATAAAAGAAACCTTCTGAAAGATAACTAAAACAAAAAGCATAAACTATAAGACAGCAGGCATGACTGCCTATCAAAGATGAGCAAAACCCCTTCTCATGTATGAGAATTTGACCGTGGGTTAATCCCTGTTAACCTGATTAAAATAACATGCTACCTATATGTCACTTGCAACACTGCTTATGATATAACTTGCCAAACTAGTAAGTTGCATCTGGACTAGAAGTACAATGAACACTTAGTAGGAAATCATGTTTTTGAGCTTCTCTGAGTCTGGTGACACGTAATTAGGCATGTCCCTTGCAGAAGATCCTTGAAACTATGCCTATGGAGTTCTCTGCGGCACCCGAAGTAGATATCATTTCTTTGAACCTGAGTTGTCAAAAACTCACTTCAGAAAGTATGAACTGTTACATGAACTGCCACAAGGCTCCCACTATCTTTTTTGTTTTTAAGACTTTATTGTTTTTTTTAATGCTTACTTTTTTTTGAGAGAGAGAGACAGAGTGCGAGTGGGGAAGGGGCAGAGAGAGGGAGGCACAGAATCTAAAGCAGGCTCCAGGCTCTGCGCTGTCAGCATAGAGCCCCACGAGGGGCTTGAACCCTGCGAGATCATGATCTGAGCTGAAGTCGGAAGCTCAACCAATTGAGCCATCAGGCGCCCCAAAGATTTTATTTTTAAGTAATCTCTACACCCAATGTGGGGCTTGAACTCACGATCAAGAGTCACATCATCTACCGACTGAGGCAGCCAGGTGTCCCAGGACTCCAACTCTCTTAGACAAGATAGTCTGGAAGGGTATTCCATCTGAATAAAGTGATGCCAAGTGAGACCTACAGTCTTCTTACCATTCCGAATACACAAATGTTTAGTTGAACCTAAGACATGCGACTGCCGCCCCTGCAGACATTACACTGTATTTCTGTAAAATTCACCATGTCATCAATTTAGATGTCCCATTATTCCCTATGCAATTAAGAATGCTGCCTACTTAACTAACACATTTTCTTAATATTAAACTTTTTAATTTCATACTTATTGAAATAACTTTTAGACTTGTTTAAAGGTAGACTTTTATCCTATATTACTCTTATGCATTGATAAAAAGAAAATAATGTCAGAATGGCTAAGATTAAAAAACTCAAGAAATAACAAGTGTTGATGAAGATGTTGAAAAAAAAAGGAACTCTCACGCACTGCTGGTAGGAATGCAAATTGGTGCAGCGACTGTGGCAGACAGTATGGGGGCTTCTCAAAAAATTAAAAATAGAATTACCATATGACCTAGTAATGCCACTACTGGATATTTATCCAGAGAAAACACGAATTCAAAAACATATATGCACCTCTATGTTTATTGAAGTGTTATTTGTAATAGCCAAGATACGGAAGCAACCCAAGTATCCATCAACAGATGAATGGATAAAGACGTGCGGGGGGTGGTGGTGTGTGCGTGCGTGTTGGAATATTCCTTAGCCATAATAAAGAATGAAATTTTGCCATTTTGCAACAACATAGATGGACCTTGAGCATGTAATGCGAAGTGAAATCAGTAGGAGAAAGACATACCATATGATTTCACTCATGTAGAATTTAAGAAACAAAACAATGGAAAAAAGAGACCAACGAATAGACTCCTAAACACAGAGAACATGTGGTTGCCTGAGGGGAGGTGGGTGGGAGTGAAACAGATAAAGGGGACTAAGAGTACACTTATTGTGATGAGCACTGAGAAATGTACAGAGTGGTTGAAATACACTGTATACCTGAAACTAACACTGTATGTTAATTATACTTGGAAGGAAGAAAGAAAGAAAAGGAGAAAATAATTAAATTGACAATAGCGGAGAAAATTATTTAAAAACTACAAAGGATAAAAAAAACTTACTAGAGGGGTGCCTGGGTGACTCAAGTAGTTAAGTGTCTGACTCTTGACTTTGGCTCAGATCATGATCTCATGGTTCAGTCTGTGAACCCAAGTGGGTTCCACCCTCACAGTGTTTAGCATCTCAGGGGATTGCTTGGAATTCTCTCTGCCCCTCGCCCACTGGTGCTCCCACATATTCATGTGCGCTATCTCTCTCTCAAAATAAATAAACTTTAAAAAAACAAACTAATCTCACTCAAACACAGGACTAAAAATACTAAATAAAATTGCAGCATACACGGTATATATAGTAGTGACATGACATAGCGCTATTACATAGCGACAGCATATGTAATATAGCATGTCATCATAATCTACTCACGTTTACCTAAGAGAAGTCTGATTCCTCGCATGAATTCAACAAAAAGAAAATTTATCAAGAAAGTATTAAGATAAAAAACAATTTTTTTTAAATTATTTTTTAATGTTTTATTTATTTTTGAGAGACATAGAGGCACAGCATGAATAGGGGAAGGGCAGAGAGAGAAGGAGACACAGAATCGGAAGCAGGCTCCAGCCTCTGAGCCGCCAGCACAGAGCCTGACGCGGGGCTTGAACTCACAGATTGAGAGATCATGACCTGAGCTGAAGTCGGCCGCCCAACCGACTGAGCCACCCAGGCGCCCCGATAAAAAACAATTTTAAAAAGTTTGATCTGGGATGCCTGGCTGACCAAGTTGGTAAAGCAGGCAACTCTTGATCTCACGGTCATGAGATGTGCTCATGTTGGGCACAGAGCTTACTTTAAAAGATAAAGAAAATATGCGGTACCTGGGGGGCTCAGTCGGCTAAGTGTACAACTCTCAGTTTCAGCTCAGGTCATGATCTCATGGTTTCACCGGTTCAAGCCCTGTGTCAAGCTCTGCACTAACAGAGCAGAGCCTGCTTGGGATTCTCTCTCTCCCTCTCTCTCTACCCCTCCCCTACTCAGCTATCTCAGTCTCTCTCAAAATAAATAAATAAAACTTTAGAAAATTAAGCTTGATCACATCAAAAGACACTGAAAGGCATTTGATATTATCAATATCTATTTTTCAGAAATACACTTATGAATACACTTAACAAGTTTTTGACACTGGATGATAATTTGGGGGAAGATGAGGGGGAGGAAAGGCACAGTTGCCAAAAAGGTATTATTATGGATAGACTAATACAAACCATAGTGTGCCCTCTGGTATTGTTATCAGTTAACATCATTTAACATATTCCAAATCCATGATTTGGAAGAAAGAATATACAATAATGTCCTGAATATTAAAATCTCCTCAGAAAGTAGAATGACAAATCAAATCATGACATCAGGGGTGCATGGGTGGCTCAGTCGGTTAAGCGTCTGACTTCGGCTCAGGTCATGATCTCACGGTTGGGGAGTTTGAGCCCCGTGTCAGGCTCTGTGCTGACAGCTCAGAGCCTGGAGCCTGTTTCAGATTCTGTGTCTCCCTCTCTCTCTGTCCCTCCCACTCTCGTAACTCTGTCTCTCTTTCAAAAATAAATAAACATTTAAAAACTTAAAAAAAAAACACTTCTGATATTAAAAAAAAATCATGACATCAACTATTTGTCAAAAATATGGTAGATGTGTTTTAAAGAGTAATTAGTAAAATCATACTTTCGGCCACTAATAACCTAGTATCATATAATATCATATTAGTGAGAAAAAAAACCTAAGAATTGATGGTTATAAGTACACATTAGATACTTTCAAAGAGGTACCAAAACAGACATTATTTTATTCTTCCACAAAACCTTATATTTAACATATCATGTTAGGGGCACATGGGTGGCTCAGTCAGTTAAGCGTCTAACTTCAGCTCAAGTCATGATCTCATGATTCGTGAGTTCAAGCCTCGCATCAGGCTCTGTGCTGACAGCTCAGAGCCTGGAGCCTGCTTTGGATTCTGTGTCTTGCTCTCTCTCTGCCCCTCTCTCACTCATGCTCTCTCTCTCTCTAAAAAATAAACATTAAGAGAAAATTTAACATATCATGTCATGTGTGTTTCTATTGAACACAATTTGAGAAAGATGTATGCTGGAAACAGTTCACATCATATCATTTAATGACTGTGGGGGAGACCACTACTTGGGACCATCACCAAAAACTTGGACTCCACGAGGGCTGGAAAGATAAAGACTGAGATACATTATTTAGCAACTTAAAAATCTCTTCTGAAAGAAAGTATTAAAACAAATGAACAGGGCCGCCTGGGTAGCTCAGTCGGTTAAGTGTCTAACACTTAATTTTGGCTCAGGTCATGATCTCATAGTTCATGAGTTCAAGTCCCACATCTGCACTGTGAGTGCAGAGCCTGCATCAGATTCTTTCTCTCTCTCTCTCTGCCCCTCCCCCGCTCTCTTGCCAGCTTTCTCTCTCAAAATAAACATTTTAAAACAAATAAAAACCACAAATAAACGGACATCCACAAAGAAATAAAACAAAACAAAAAACCACGTAAACACTGACTTTACACCTTTCACAAAAATTACTCAAAATGGATCATGGACCTAAAATGTAAAACACAGAACTATAAAACTTAGAGGAGAAAACAAAGGTGAAGATCTAAGAAACCTTGGGTTGACAACGAGTTTTTAGATACAACACCCAAAGCTTAATCTATGAAAGAAAAAAATTGCTAAGATGGACTTCGTTAAAATTAAAAACTTCTGCACTGTGAAAGATGTTTTGAGGAAAAAAAAAAAAACAAAAAACCAAAGCCACAAACTGGCCGAAAATAATTGCAAAATGTGTATCTGATAAAGGACTGGTATCCAAAAATATTCTAAGAACTCAAAACTCAACAGTAAGAAAACATACAACCCAATGTTAAAATGGGCAGGATTTGTCTGTGACCTTTTGCCTTGAATATCAGAACTCACTCTTTTGCCATTAAGGGAAGGGCCCTTGGATGGAAAACAATGCAGAAGTATCCTAAAGGTGAAAGAATGCACAAAACCACCGGTTTCCCTCTCTAGCTATCCCTGTCCCATAAGACAAAGGATGCTGACAGACTACTCAGAGTAAACTGAATCCTCAAGCATAAAATACATGTCTTAAGGAAGCTTTGGATAAGCTAATCAGAAATAAGTAAACAGCAGCAAAATTAGAAACAAAGGGGCCAATTTTTGAAGCCTGAAAGAATCTAGTAGAGAACAAGCCAAATGTACCACATTAGACAGTGATGTTTGCCCTGAGTGTTTGCACTTTCTTCAAATACATTTTATGGAGTTATTATTCCTGCTCAAGAACGTGCCCTGGGGGGTGCCTGGACGGCTCAGTTGGTTAAGCCTCTGATTTCGGCTCAGGTCATAATCTCAGCTCAGGGCTTGTGGTTTGAGCCCCGCACTGGGCTCTGTGCGTACAGCGCAGAGCCTGGAGCCTGCTTCAGATTCTGTGTCGCCTTCTCTCTACATACCTCCTCTACTTACACTCTGTCTCTCTCTCTCTCAAAAATAAACAAACATTTAAAATTTCTTAAAAATAAGAAACAACATGCCCTGGCACTCATAGGCAGAGAAGGTGCCAGGGGGCCAAAGTGACAGCGCGCTTCCACGCACACAAGGCTGGGCCTCCCACCTGGGGGCCCATTCCATGGTCAGCTCACACCAGCATTACGCTTCTTACTTGGCATTCTTAACTTGGGACCCAAGACTTAGAAATAAAATTTTATCTTTAGTATCATTAACTTGAAAATAAAATGTAAAAATTCATTCTCTTGTGAATGTAGCAACAAACCACATTAGTATGGTCAGTATTTGTGACTTTGTCACTATTAAAATCCATATGATATTTTCATATAGTAATTGTTGCAGGTATATTGAAATGTCACTTACACTTATCACTAGTTTGAATTTATGATAGCTATTAGGCACATGGCTAAAATATATTATTTAGTACATTAGTAAGATGCAAATGTATTTTTATTACGTATCAGTTTTTACTATTTTGGTAACTAATTTCCATTCTAATTGATTTCCTTTGTAATCTCACATATTTTACTTTATGTAATTAAAAGTGTTCTCCTGGAAAGGGGCCTACTGAACTTCACCTGATTACCAAGAGTCCATGAGACACACCAAAAATGGTTAGAAACTCTACTCTAGCTAGCAGAAGTTGCTGGGCCCGGAGGAACAAATCACGTCTGAAGCCTTGTAAGGGAAAAGACATGTAACATCCCGGGAAGAGTCAGAAAAATGTACGAAACTGAGGGAAGAGAACAGAAATGAGGATTAAAGTGAGAGCGTGGAGCCCAAAGTTTAGAACTAAGGAACATACAGAGGTCAAGGGTGAAACAGCGGGGGGGGGGGGAGCGAAGTTTCAGAGCAACTGCCAAGACCATCAGCTAGTGTTTTAGTCAACAGGAGCAAGACGGTGACGTAAAGCAGAGACACTCTTTGCCACATTCCCAGAGACCACCACGTGCAAAATCCAAGAGTCAGTTCTGCATCCTCATCTTTTCTGATCTATTCGCAGCATCTCACCCACTTGATTCCACTCCCCTTCTTGAAACCCTTCTCCTCACCTGGCCTCAGGGAAACTTCCCCTATTATTGACTGCGACTTCTCAGTCCCATTTGCTAGAGTCTCTTCATCTCTCAAATTTCTAAAGACTGAAATGTTCAAAGATCAATCCTCCAACTTCTCTCTTCTAACTGTATTTACTCCGTTAGTGATCCTGACTAGTCCCATGGCTGATAACTCCAGAATCTGTATCTCCAAACCCTGATGTCCCACCTCCCCAAACATGGAAATTTATATTTCTATATACTGCTACCTACTTGATATCACTTAGATGTCCAACTAGCATCTCACTCATAACGTGCCCAAAACTGAGCTCTTGATCTTCCCCTCCAAAAAGACCCCCTCCAGTTTCAGTAAATAAACAATTCACCAGCTGCTCTGGTCAAAACCCTTGGCATCATCCTCAACTCCTCTCTTTCACTCACATCCCATGTTTGATCAATTAGCAAATCCTTTTGGCTACACTTTCAAAATATGCCTAAAATACAATGACTTCATATATTCTCCTCTGCTGCTCTCTTTCAGGTCAAAGCCTGGACTAATGCAGTAGCTTCTTAACTGATCTCTTTAGTTCGACTCTTTCCCTGTGAACTTTCCTTATCTTCCCCTCTAGTCTAAATTCCAAACTGTAGCATGAAGGGCCCTTTAAACTGTTCGGACAGATCATGTCACTCCTCCTCTGAAAACCTGGGTTCCTTCTCTCATTCATAATTAAATCCAAAGTCCTCACACCTCAGTCTACAAGGTCTCTCACATGACCTGGCTACCTTAGACCTTTCTGATCTTGTCTCCTGCCACTTCTCCTTTCCTAAAAGGAAATTAAAACACAGTAAACACACACAGCAAATTATCACGCTAGTATGTAATATACTGAAAACAGAACACAGTTTGTTCTTCGTATGCCTCTTAGTCCCAGGCCCATCCGGAACTCACATTCCCCTCTGTTGACACGCAGGATGTGTTTCCAAACGACATGCTCTAACAAGGATAGTTGGAATGTAACTGAGACTCTTCTGCACATTGCTTTGGAAAAAAAATTTTTTTTACTGTTTGTGAAATACAAACATACAATCTTCTTACATAAACATCAGGAGAAAAACATTGTCGAGACATATGCATATTCCTTGATATCTGGGTATAAAAAAACAAGAGGCATTAACCACAAAACCAAACTATAAAGACTTGGGCAAAGTGTGCACATATCTTTAAAGGTGGCTAACTCTTTATGGTGTAATAAAAGCATGGCATTCTGAGCACTGTGAGGATTATTCCTCAATGTGCACATCTGAGAAGGGGGGTTGCATTATTTAATCTAGAATGTGAAGTGGGCCCCTCTTAAGCACCTCCTAAACTCAACAGCTAGTTGCCTGTCACCTCAGAAACAAAGATTTGAGGATTTTAAAATGAAGGTTTCGAAGTCACAGGGATGAAAGATACAGCACAAAGAATATAGTCAGTAGTATTGTAACAGCACTGTATGGTGCCAGATGGTAGCTATACTTATGGGCACAGCACAGCCTACAGACTTCTTGAATCACTATGTCGTACACTTGAACCTAACTTAACATTGTATGTCAACTACACTTCAATAAAATATTACCTGTTTAGATTTTTATTCAAAAGTATTTTCCAGATCTAACACTTCAGACTGAAAGGAATATTTTTAAAAACTACACTCTTGAATTTATTAATGTATTCATTTAACAACAAGGAACTAACCTGTGATCAAACCCTAACAGTTAAAAAGAAAAAAAAAAATTTTATGTTTACTTACTTATTTTGAGAGAGCATGCACGTGTACAAACAGGAGAGGGGCAGAGGGAGAGGGAGAAAGAAAGAATCTCAAGCAGGATCCATGCTCGCAGTGCAGAGCCTGACATGGGGCTCAATCTCACCAACCCTGAGATCGCAACTTGAGCCGAAATCAAGAGTTGGGGGCTTAATGCACTGAGCCACCCAGGTGCCCCAAAATATTTCTCTTTTAATAAATAAGTAAAACACACTTTCAAAATGGAACCAAGAAATAAAGAAAATAAAAATGAAGGCGTGAACTACAAAACTGGACAACGGGAAGAGCAATACCAACCACATAAGCACCACAGACCTTCTGTGACCTACTCTCTGAGACCAAAAGCGGCAGCAAATACTGGCCAAACTACCAATTTGAGCATTCAGAACAACAAAAAAAGACTGTAGCTGACTGAAAGCACATCAGATCAACGAAAACCTGTGAGTCTCTACTAGTACTCAAAAAAAGAGAGAAAAGTAAGACTTATCTATCACTTCCTGAAGTGTCTATTAAAACAGCTTCTTACTTCAAAAGTTGGTAATTAAAACCAAAAAAACATGCATTTACCCTACCTCTTAATCAAACAGCCTTAGTTCTATATAGTTCTACATTACAGAAGAATGCCAGCTAATACATGTTGAAGGTATTTCAGAATTGGGAAACATCATTTGGCAAACCCCACAAAACTGTTGATTCAGGCAAGGGTCAACAATTAGGCTAAAATCATTAGGTGAATGGCTGATGGAAAGTTGTAAGTCCCCAAGTAACACGACAGGTTACTGGTAGTTGCAGAGAGAACTACACACTAAGGAGGTCAATTCCCATCATCTTAATCCAGTGGCCAATGAGCATCATTCGCAGTGGGCCAACCAGATAATAAACTCTGAGGAGATACAATATGATATTCAGACATGATGTCTGTTGGGCATTTGAGCAAAAAAGATACTTCCCTTATATCCACTACACTGCTGACTATGATTTCCAGCTTACAGGAAATACAGAAGATAGATGAACAAATGACATCTCAAAAAAGCAATCAGTTCACCCAAAGTCGTTCTGCAGAACAAATGGCTCAGGTTCTTAGTAAGTGAGTGTTATTACTATTTTAAAAAGAAAAATTTAAGATAGGAACTGTGCTAGATTAAAAAAAGACCGAGGGGTGCCTGGCTGGCTCAGTTGGTAGAGCAGGAGGCTCTTGATCTCAGGGTGGTAAGTTCAAGCCCTGTGTTGGACATGGCGTCTACTTAATCAAAAAAAAAAAAAAGTCTTTAAGACTAAAAGATTATTTATTTTGAGAGACAGAGCACAAACAGGGGAGGGGCAGAGAGAGAGGGAGACAGAGAATCCCAAGCAGGCTCCACACTGTCAGCACAGAGCCCAACACGGGACTCAAACTCACAAACTGTGAAATCATGATCTGAGTCGAAACCAAGAGTCGGAGGCTTAACTGACTCAGCCACCCAGAAGCCCCTAAAACAAATTTGTTTTAATTAAAAAAATAATCTAAAAAAATTTAAAAGACTTAAGGAAAAGAAGCAGACACAATATGCTTATCAGGTTGTATATACATTTCAATAAACCAGATTTAAAAAAATTTGGGAGGGGCGCCTGGGTGGCTCAGTCAGTTAAGCGTCCGTCCGACTTCAGCTCAGGTCATGATCTCACGGTCTGTGAGTTCGAGCCCTGCGTTGGCGTTGGGCTCTGTGCTGACAGCTCAGAGCCTGGAGCCTGCTTCAGATTCTGTGTCTCCCTCTTTCTCTGCCCCTCCCCTGCTCACGCTCTGTCTCTATGTCTCTCAAAAATAAATAAATGTTAAAAGAAAAAAATTTTTTTTTAAATTTGGGAAAGAACTGGAGAAATGTGAATATAGGACAATTAGATGAGATGAAAATGTACTGAAATGAAATAACTTAAAAAAAGCAGGGTGTTGGGGGTGCCTAGATGGCTCAGTCAGCTGAGCAAATGACTCTTGATCTCAGGGTTGTGAGTTCAAACCCCAAGTTGGATATGGAGCCTACTTTAAAAAATAATAATAAAATTAAAATTAAAAAGGGTACAGAAAAATATGAAAAAAAAAATTTTAAAGAATACAAAAAGCATGATTTCATGCAGGTTACATATACATGTACATAGATACGCATAACAAAAATTTAGAATAATATATATTATGATACTATATAGTAATCCCTGAGCGATAGGAGGAAAATTTTTTACTTTTGCTCATCTATATTTTCTGATTTTCTATGATTCCTACGGAAAACAAAGGGCCTCGCTCCAAGGCTAACTCCCAGTATCCCTAGGAATACTGGAGAGGATGAACAACCAGCATCGAGAAAAAAACAGAGGACTCCAACAGCACCCTCATGACCAGGAGCAGCATTCTTGCGGGAAACTATGCATTCTCTTCTTTCTCCTGAGACCCTGTCCACAAAATGATCTTGGTGACAACTAACTGTTAAGATGTTCTGCTAAGATACAGCCATTAGCTTAAGTGTAGGGACAAATATGTTGACACCATTCCTTTTGTTACTAAGTTCCAGTCCAAATCTATAATGGCTTCTGAGAAAAGTACCTTGGAGAAGGTAGTCAAGATAACCTCTAAGCAGTCTTACATTGCTTTTAGATCCTTTAGAATGCTGGAATAGGGGCGCCTGGGTGGCTCAGTCGGTTAAGCGGCCGGCTTCCGCGCAGGTCATGACCTCGCGGTCTGTGAGTTCGAGCCCCGCGTCGGGCTCTATGCTGACAGCTCGGAGCCTGGAGCCTGCTTCGGATTCTGTGCCTCCCTCTCTCTCTGTGCCCTTCTCCTGCTCACTCTCTGTGTCTCAAAAATAAATAAACGTTTAAAAAAAAAAAAAAGAATGCTGGAATAGGCCCCAGCACATAGTAGGTATTCTACATGTATTTAATGGATTCTTCTGAAATCTGAAAATCTGAAATCCTATTTTCTAAAGGCATGAACAGTGCTTCCAAATCAGTCTTCTGAAAACTTAATTAGCCTACCAGCCACCACAATTCAAGGAATTGAAACAGATGCTAAAAAGCATCTGACCTCAATCAGTAATATAAAAAAAGAAACTAGGGACGCCTGGGTGGCTCAGTCGGTTAAGCGCCAACTTCGGCTCAGGTCTTGATCTTGCATTTCGTGGGTTGGAGCTCAGCATCAGGCTCTGTGCTGATAGCTCAGTGCTTCAGATTCTGTGTCTCCTTCTCTCTCTGCCCCTCCCCTGCTCATGCTCTGTCTCTTTCTCTCAAAAATAAACAAACAGGGGCGCCTGGGTGGCTTAGTCGGTTAAGTACCTGACTTCAGCTCAGGTCATAATCTCGCAGTTAGTGAGTTGGAGCCCCGTGTCAAGCCCCCTGCTGACAGCTCAGAGCCTGCAGCCTGCTTCAGATTTTCTGTGTGTTTTTCTCTCTGCCCTTCCCTTACTCACACTCTTTCTCAGAAATAAATAAGCATTAAAAAAGATTTAAAAAATAAATAAATAAAAATAAACATAAGTTTTTCAAAGCAGAAACTAAACAGTTACATTTTTGTTCATTCTACACTCTACACTAAGAGCAACAGGTAGACATGAAAAAAAAAAAATCCAGCCCCAAGAATCCTGCTTGTACTGTTTAAGTTTTATTTATTTCCTTACTTACTTACTTATTGATTGATTTAATCTCTACAACAATGTGGAGCTCAAACTCACAAGCCCAAGATCAAGACTTGCATGCTCTGCTGACTGAGCCAGCCAGGCGCCCCTCCTGCTTGTATTTCCTAAGTAACTGTCAGTACAATTACTGTCTGAAAGAGATACTCAGCACTTAAGTCTAATTTTTTGGTTCTGCTCCTATTTACTGTTCTTCCAGGGCTCTTTCCCTTTTCACTCTACCAGGATTTTTTTTTAGTGCCTTATTTTATAACAGGACATGAAAACATACTGAGCCTTATCTAATACTTGGCCCAGAGGTTAGTAAATTCTGGAATATGATCTCTCTGGGTTTTAATCACATCACTTACAATAGCCTTCAGAACTGCTACTGGGATACCAGAGTCTATGGCGCAGTTGCAGAGAAATGCACCTAGAGGGCTTGGAGTCTTAACAGCCAACTAACAAGGTCTATATTTCTGCTCCAAAGATTGAAGGATCATCTAACTGGTTAAACCCAACTTTATTCATCAATTCTCAATGTTTTATGCTTTCTTCAAATTAACTTAACAACAACACAGACTGCACTGTTTCTAGAAATCTTAAGATTTATAAGACAGACTACTTACTGGTTCTATCAGACAATATACTTTAAGATATTATTAATGTTAGGTAAGTAATGTGCTAGGGAAAATCTTACTCTGTGAGGATCAACTATTTACTGTTACAATAAGATCTTACTATTGCTTCTAGCTAAGTAGAGCAGAAAATTAAACTTCAGTCTTGGGTTGTTTTGAACAGCTTTATGGAGATACAATTCATACACCATAGAATTCATCCATTTAAAGTATAAAATTAATTTTTTAGTGTATTCACAAAGCTGTGCAACCATTATCACGATCAATTTTAGAACAATCTTCTCACTCTAAAAAGCAACCCAAGACCATGAGTTCATTTTTCCCCTTCTATATCCACCTGACAACCACTCATCTAATTTCTGCATATGTCCATTCTGGACATTTCTTATAAATAGAATCATAAAATATGTCATCTTTGTAACTGACTTTCACCTAGCACAATGTTTGCAAGGTTCATCCATGTTATAGAATGCATCAATTCATTCCTTTCTATGACTAAATAATATTTTCCTGTATGGATAACCACATTTTGTTTATCCATTTATCAACTAATGGACGTATGAGTTGTTTCCACTTCAGTAATAGTATGAATAATGAATGCTATCATAACATTCAGACGTAAGTTTTTGTGTGGATGCTTGTTTTCATTTCTCTGGAGTAGAACCATATAGTAGTACCTCTATTCAACCTTTTAAGGAACTGCCAAAGTGTATTCCAAAGTGGCTACATCACTTTACAACTCTACCAGCAGTACATAAGGAGTCCTCTGGTTGTTTCCTGAGTAGAAGGAACCTTGAAGCTAGACCTAGATACAGTTCAGCCACTTACTGAATATGTTATCTTAAGCAAGTCGTTTAACAGATCATATGCCTTTTCTCCTCTATAAAAATGGGAATAATGTCTACTTACAACTACTTCAGAGTTATTCTGAGGGTTATTTTATTTATTTATTTATTTATTTATTTATTTGTTTGTTTGTTTGTTTGAGAGAGAGAGCACACACAAGTGAGCGAGGGGCAGAGAGACAGAGAAGGAGACAGTGTGCAGAGCCCGGAGCAGGGCTCGAACTCACCAACTGTGAGAGCATGATCTGAGCCAAAGTCAGATGTTTAACCGACTGAGCCACCCTTGTGCCCTTCTGAGGGTTATTACTAAGATTAAATGTATGAAAATGCTCACAGGGCAGTGCCTGGCACATAGCAATTCAAGAAATGGTATTATAATTAACACTTCTGTTCAGACAAGGCTGCTGATTTGCCTATGAGACACTGCCTAACTCCTTAACTTTTTGCTATAACTCTCACTGCACTCATCGTACTGTAATTTTTTGGTTACACGTCTGTTTCTCCAACCAGACCATAAGTTCCTTAATTTATCTTTTCATATTCTAGCATGAAGTACATTTTCCAGCTCATGACAGGCACTAAATAAATGCAGAGACAAAGGAAAATTGAAAGGAACTACAAGAATGAAAAAGAAAAGGGAAGGAAAAAGGAGAGCGGGGAAAGAAAGGCAAAAAAGCCTTCGTGATCATCCCTCTCTCTTCTCTGGTCTACACTTCAATCAGTTCCTCTACTCTCCCGACCTCAGTGAGATTTAATTATGTCTTCCTCCTTTCTCCCACACAAGCTGCTTACGCCTCATAACATGTCTTGTATATAACGGTTAAATAGAGATAAATTCAGTTTCCCCTGCTGGACTACATTTTCCATGGAGTTGGAGATTTACCCTTATTCATCTGTATTACCTCTGTAGAGCCTAATGCCAATCCTGTTCACAGCAGGCCCTACTAAAAAAGTACTGAAACATAAAGACTTTGTGCAATTGAGGAACTCTGACTTTATGCCTAACAAAAAGGAATCAACCATGGGAAGCAAGGAGTATATTACAACTGAACAGGTACTACAAGATACAGCTAGGGGAAGGACGCTTTCATCTTACTTTGGGCTGTAATTCTTGAATGGCCCATTCTAAAGTGAGCCCTGAGCATTTCTGAGTACCTACTCTGCACGAGACACCTGTGTGCAAGACAATGCAAAAAGTAAGCAAGCTCCTTGCTCTTTGGCACTTATGGCTGAGTAGAGGCACTTGCCTTCTATTCTGAAGGTCCTAATCTCATTCCTACTCCAGAAATTCCATCAGTGCAATGACTTCATTCATTCATACAATATTCAATCAAACCCCGATTATGTGTCCAGGCCATCCCAGGAACCAGAGACATGGGAATAAATAAATAAGACAAAATCTCTGCGCCCTTTCATTTATTTTATATTTTAACCTATTCTATAAACATGCATTTCCCAGTCAATAATTCTGTGAAATACTAGCATGTAATGATAAGAGACAGAAGCTTAAAAAGCAAAACAGAATGGAATGGTTTATGATGAAAAAAGAACTCCGTTGCCCTAGTTCCCATCATTCCTTCCCTGAGGCAAGTATCCTCAAATCTTCTAGGCATTTCTGCTAGCACTGATCTCAACTTTTCTAAGTAATATGCTTATATGACTATTTCCTGGTTATCAATTTTATGAATTTATCAGATTTCTGCCATGCTGTTAGAAGATTAAACGCTTCCATCCCTCCTATTCTACTTTCCCTCTCATCCAGTCCTCCAACAAAATTATAGCACATTTTGTATCTGTATCAAAATGATCATTGAAATTTCAGAAATGGGTAAGATCTCTTGAGAAGTTATAGCCAGAAAAAAAGCAAATGGCCAAGAGGTAAAATGTTTTGAAGAGTGAAATGTATAGGAAGGAGTGAGGAGGAGGAGTTAAGAAAGGAGACAAAGGAAGAGAAGGAGACAGAAGAAAATAAAAAACAAGGTAATAAGGTGGCTCAGTTGGTTAAGCGGCCGACTTCAGCTCAGGTCATGATCTCATGGTCTGTGAGTTCGAGCCCCGCGTCGGGCTCTGTGCTAACGGCTCAGAGCCTGGAGATCTGCTTCAGATTCTGTATCTCCCTCTCTCTCTGCCCTTCCCTTGCTCATGCTCTGTCTCTAGGTGTCTCAAAAATAAAAACGATAAAAAAAAAAATTAAAAAACAATTTGGGAAAAAAAAAAAAAGGTTGTGGACTGTGGGAGGAGCAAAGAGGAAGTGACTGATTTATTCAGTTTTCTTAAGTTTTAACAAGAGGCTAAGTAGTAAAGGCAACGGCTCCAGTTTTTACTTTTATTTGAGTGGAAATATAAGGACTTCAGATAGGAGGGAGTAAAATTCAATTTCCAGAGCATCTCCTTATTCTTTGTAAGGGGACATAAAGAGAATGCAGAAATGGTGAATCCAAACAAGAATATGGCCTGAATGCAATCCATTTCTCGCACTGTAAAATTAGTAATCTCGCTGGTGTTTCTAGGCATTCTCACTCAGCTTTCAATTAATCCAGGTTTTGGGCAGCCTGGCTGGCTCAGTTGGTGGAACGTGAGACTCTCGATCTCGGGGTTGTGAGTTTGAGTCTCACAATGGGTGTAGAGATTACTTAAAAATAAAAAATAAAAATATTAAAGTCAATGAATTAATGAATCCAAGTCTCGACTTTCTTATCTATTCATTACTTCCCATTTTTTTAAACAATTTTTTTAATGTTTTATTTATTTTTGAGTCAGAGAGAGACAGAGCATGAGCGGGGGAAGGATAGAGAGACAGGGAGACACAGAATCTGAAATAGGTTCCAGGCTCTGAGCTGTCAGCACAGAACCTGATGCGGGGCTCAAACTCAGAAACCATGAGATCATGACCTGAGCCGCGGTTGGACACTTAACCAACTAACCCACCCAGGCGCCCGTATTACCTCCTAATTTACCAGGGATAAAGGTGAACCTCAACAAATAGTATTTCAGACACTAGGTAGAAAATGCCACGTACACATATGCTAAGCATGGGTGATCATCTAACTACTATTTATGATAAGCAAACATAGTAACATAATATACTTCTTTTACACTACAGTTCTTACAAACTCAAATCTTTGGGCTAAAGCACTTAAAATCTCTAACATCTTTCCTAAAAGCAAAGTGAGAAGTTAAATTACTGCTATGATTTTTAGTAGAGGCACAACATTGATATTCATATACAACATTACATTCAACAATATGAAAGGGCTTGATAAGAAAAAACTCTCACTTCCAGGGTCATAAATAAAGTATTAAAGAGCAGTAACACAAGAACTTCTAAAAATGAGAATATACAAATAGTAAGCTTTTCTCAAAAGAAACATGCAAATGAGCATTATACTGGCATACCCTTCTTACTCATCAGATTGGTAAAGATTAAAAAGTTTGATAACACACTGTGCTGGAAAAGGCATGAAAAAACAGGCATCCAAACTATTGCTAGTAGGACATATGTAAACCAGCACATCTTCTAAAAAGAGCAATTTGGCAGTTAACTAACCCCAATGGAAAAAAACATGTATACTTTATTATTTTCTTTAATGTTTATTTATTTTTAAGATAGAGACACAGACTGTGAGCTGGGGAGGGGCAGAGAGAGAGGGAGACACAGAATGTGAAGCAGGCTCCAGGCCTCTGAGCTGTCAGCGCAGAGCCTGAGGCGGGGCTTGAACCCATGAACCATGAGATCATGACCTGAGCTGAAGTCGGACACTTAACCAACTGAGCCATTCAGGCACTCCAAAACAAGTATCCCTTAAACCAGATATTCCAATTCTAAGAGTTCATTTTATAAATATACTGGCACTCAAGCAAATTAATATATATATACAAATTATGCATCACAGTGTATTACATGTCTCCCAAAATTAGAACTGGCTACGTGGGGGCAGGAAATTTCCTCCCCTTTTTACTTTATCCTAAGTGCAAAGAAGAGTGCCTAGTGCACAGCAGGTGCCCAATAAGTATTTGGTCAGTTGAATGAGTAAAAGTCAAGAGTTTTCTAAATGCTCATCAATAAAAGAACACTCTAAAACTGTAAGGAGGTGAAAGGGTGAAAGTTCTTTATGTACTGTTAAAGAATGAGCTCCACTATCCACTGTTAAGGGAAAAAAAGCAATGTGCAGAACACCAGAGTAGGCCACTACTGTTTAAAAAAGATGGGGCAGCACAGATGTATAGAAAGTGATGACACCAACTGTCTCTAGGGCTAGGAAGAACTAGGAGGCTGGAAAACAGGTGTCAAAGAAAAGTCTATTCACTGTATACTTTTCTCTGTTTTTTGAATTTTGAACCATAGTGCCTGTTCAAAAGAATAAATTTTAGGGGCACCTGGGTGGCTCAGTCAGTCAAGCAGCCAACTCCTGATTTTGGCTCGCGTCATGATCTCTTGGTTCATGAGACTGATACTGGCATCGGGCTCTGCACTGACGGTGCAGAGCCTGCTTGGGGTTCTTTCTCTCCCTCTCTCTCTGCCCCTCTCCTGCTCATATTTTCTCTTTCTCTAAATTAATAAATAAATAAACTTAAATACATGAAGTTTAGAGAAGAGATCGGTCCTACTCTAAATTACAATGGTTATAAAATAAAGCAGATTTTTAAAGTTTATTTATTTTTGAGAGAGAGAGAGAGAGAGAGCACGCGCACAAGGGAGGGAAGGGGAGGGAAAGAGAGAATCCCAAGCAGGCTCCGCACTGCCAGTGCACAAACTGTGAGATCATGACCTGAGCCAAAAACCAAGAGTCAGGTCCTTAATCGACTGAGCCACCCAGGCACCCCTAAAAAAAAAGCAGATTCTTAAACACACTTGAGGTTAGCAAGTTGAAAATGTGAGGCAAACACCACAGTCATAATTTTGAGAGATGTGATTTGTACCTAAGAATTATTTACCTTCGAAAACAAAAGTAGAAAGTAGGTGGAATGAAATTACTCTAATAATTTATATTATTCTGTGAAGTCTACATAGTTGCCGTTTGGGTAACAGACCATCATTTATAGGGAGAAATTGAATTTGAAAAATAAACAATAGTTAATGTTCAGTTCTGATTCTTAAATGTTCAGAGACCACGGTTGATGCTGTGGGCCTTCTTGAGTGGTTTAATACATAGCAAATATAAGCTAGTGTTTTGCAATTCTGTGTTTTCTTATTTACCAAAACTTGTAGGTTTTTATTTCCTAAAAAAATACCACCAGTTTCAAAATGGCAAAACAATTCATTTAAATGTTTATTTTAGGGGAGCCTGGGTGGCTCAAGTATGCGTTAAGCGTCTGACTTGGCTCAGGTCACGATCTCATGGTTCGTGAGTTTGAGCCTGCATGGGGCTCTGCTGACAGCTTTCAGATTCTGTGTCTCCCTCTCTCTCCGTTCCTAACCACTTACACTCTATCTCTCTCAAAAATAAATAAAACCATTTAAAATGGTTTTTATTTTTTTGAGAAAGAGCAAGTGAGCAAGTGAGCAGGGGAGGGGCAGAGAGATGATCTGAAGCAAGCTCCTGCACTGAGAGCAGAGAGCCCAATGTAGGGCTTGAACTCATGAACCATGAGATCATGACATGAGCCAAAGTCAGAAGCTTAAAGGAATGAGCCACCCGGGTGCCCCAAAATAATTCACTTAAATGTTAAGTTTCCCAGGAGCACCTGAGGGGCTCAGTCGACTTTGACTCAGGTCATGATCTCATGGTTCAGGAGTTCCAGCCCGACGTCAGGCTCTGTGCTCACAGCTCAGGGCCGAGAGCCTGCTTCAGATTCTGTGTCTCCCTCTCTCTTTCTCTGCCCCTTCCCCGCTCTGTCTCTCTGTTTCTCTGTCTCTCTCTCTCTCTAAAATTTAAAAAAATTAAAAATAAATAAATAAATGTTAAGCTTCCCATAGGACATTGTCAACTCCTACAGCTAAGGATAGCGTATGCATGTGCATTCGTAATTGTGTAATAAAGTTTTGTGGATGAGTCTTTCACTAAAATTAGGTTTTTAGCACTTCTAAGTGGTAGCAAGGTGTTTTGTTTTTATGAAGGGGATGCCAAAAATATAAAGAGTTGGTAGAAAAGTAAAATAGTGGGAAAGGACATTGTAAAGTACCTGGGGAAGCCAAATCATCTCAATGGGAAGGCTGACATTAAATGATAATCCAAATGAAGAGAGATCTAAATTCAGTTTGGAATTTAGATCCCACTCAGGTCCTTTCCTGAAAGATGTCCCCTATTACTACAATAGTAGTTGTGGGTGGCTCAGTTGGTGAAGCATGCAACTCCTGGTTTCAGCTCAGGTCATGATCTCATGATCAGAGGATCAAGCCCTGAGTCAGGCTCTGTGCTGGCAGTGTGGAGCCTGCTTGGAATGCTCTCCCTCTCTCTCTGCCTCTTCCTCCCCACTTCCCCCTCATGCACATGCACACACACTCTCTCCCTCTCTCTTAATATGCATTAAAAAAAATAACAAAGATGTTATCATATTAGATTCATTTACATCCATTTTTTCCTTCTATTATATGCAGAAAATATTTTAACCTATAGAAGCATAATCAACAGCAGGAAACAGTCAAAATAAGATTAGCATTAAAGAATAGGAACATAGGAGCACCTGGGCAGCTCAGTCAATTGAGCGTTTGACTCTTGGTTTTAGCTCAGGTCAAGATCTTACGGCTTCATGGATTCCAGCTGCACAATGAGCAGCTAGGGGAGCAGCGGGGAGCCTGCTTGGGATTCTCTGTCTCTCTCTTTCTTGCTCTCTGCCGCTCCCCCACTCACACTGTCTCTGTCTCTTCAAAAATAAACAAACTCAAAAAAAATTTTTTAATTAAAGAATAGGAACATTAAAAATAGGAAAATAAGCAATACCTATGAAAACAACACCAACATTCTTCACAGAGCTAGAACAAACAATCCTAAAATTTGAATGGAACCAGAAAAGACCCCGAATAGCCAAAGCAATCTTGAAAACCGAAGCTGGAGGCATCACAATCCCGGCCTTCAAGATGTAATACAAAACTGTAATCTCAAGAGAGTATAGTAATGGCACAAAAGCAGACACTTATAGATCAATGGAACCCAGAATCAAGAGAAACCAGAAACGGACCCACAAACATATGGCCAACTAAACTTTGACAAAGCATGAAAGAATATCCAATGGAATAAAGACCATTTCTTCAGCAAATGGTGCTGGGACAACTGGACAGCAACATGCAGAAAAATGAACCTGGACCACTTTCTTATACCATACACAAAAATAAACTCAAAATGGATGAAAGACCTAAATGTAAGACAGGAAACCATCAAAATCCTAGAGGAGAAAACAGGCAAAAACCTCTTGGACCTCGGCTGCATCAACTTCTTATTTAACACATCTCTGGAGGCAAGGGAAACAAAAGCAAAAATGAACTATTAGGACCTCATCAAAATAAAAAGCTTCTGCACAGCGAAGGAAACAATCAGCAAAACTAAAAGGCAACCTACAGAAAGGGAGAAGATATTTGCAAATGACATATTGGATAAAGGGTTAGTATCTAAAATCTATAAACTTATCAAACTCAACACCCAAAAACTGAATAATCCAGTGAAGAAATAGGCAAAAGACATGAACAGATGCTCTCCAAAGAAGACATCCAGATGGGCAACCAACACATGAAAAAATACTGAACATCACTCATCATCAGGGAAATACAAATCAAAACCAAACTGAGATCCCGCCTCACACCAGTCAGAATGGCTAACATTAACAACTCAGGCAACAACGGATGTTGGCAAGGAGGCAGAGAAAGAGCATTTCTTTTGAACTGCTGGTGTGAATGCAAACTGGTGCAGCCACTCTGGAAAACAGTATGGTGGTTCCTCAAAAAATTAAAACTAGAACTATCCTACAACTCATCATTTGGACCACTAGGTATAGATCCAAAGGATGCAGGTGTGCTGTTTCGAAGGGGCACATGCACCCCAATGTTTATAGCAGCACTATCGACAATAGCCGGTATGTATGGAAAGAGCCCAAATGTCCACCGATATATATACAATAGAATACAACTCGGCGATCAAAAAGAATGAAATCTTGCTATTTGCAACGACATGGATGGAACTAGAAGGTATTATGCTAAGCGAAGTTAGTCAGAGAAAGACAAATACCATATGACTTCACTCATATGAGGACTTTAAGATACAAAACAGATGAACATAAGGGAAGGGAAGCAAAAATTATATAAAAACAGGGAGGGGGGACAAGATGTAAGAGACTCTTAAATATAGAGAACAAACGGAGGGTTACTGGAAGGGTTGTGGGGTGGGGGATAAGCTAAATGGGAAAGGGGCATTAAGGAACCCTCCTGAAATCATTGTTGCACTATATGCTAACTAACGTGGATGTAAATTTTAAAAAATAATAATAAAAAGGAAAATAAAAATATAAAATGGATAAGCATCCATCTTCTAGCCTTGCCATGATGACCTGGGCCATTAATCTTTGAAGCTTGTATCCTGGCTTGCTAGTTCTGAGAAAAAGCAGTTTTCTGCCACCAGAGAAGCAAAAGGTCCCTCTTTGCTGCCCCTATGCAGATAAACACTGAAGAAGCAATTAGGATACCAGTGACCACTTGACAAGGTCAGGCAGGCTACAACAACAGGCGGCCAGGCCTTCATTCCCTCTCCTGGCATTTGAGCAGAGCACGGCAGGTATAGTGAGAGAATTCACATGTCAATCTTACTATCAAAGATGCCACTCTCACTCATCATCAGTTGAGTCGTATCTACACTATATGTTTTTTTTTTCCTCAACAAATCTTGCAATTAAAATATCTTCTGATATCAACTCTTGGTTACCTGTGGTGACGCAAGTGAGTCCCAGTAAATAAAACCAACACATAGGAAAATCTCCCTAAGCCTGGTCAGTTATACTGTTACTGGTATCTTCACCCAACATTATTCACACACCCTTGGGTTTCGAAATGTTTATCCCCCACCTGGGGAACTAATCCTTTTCACCTGAGCTCACAGCACTCTAAAGGCAACACTCTAAAAAACAGTGTTCACTCATCACCTGGTGAGTGATAAGCCAATCAATGCTACTAGCTGACAGCCTGAATTGGCACTGGGAGGAAAAAGGCAGCAGAAACCTGGCTCCATCTTCAGGCAGCTTTCAATCTCAGAAGGGAGACACATCCTAAATTATCACAGAACCCTAAAATACCTGGTCAAGATGTTTTACTTCAGACCGCAAGTACAAAGACAATCCAGGCGAGTGTTTTTTAACAGATCCTCACAGTAGTCCAGGATTCTCAAAGAGTCAGAATTCACTTCTCTAAAACAAAGTGTTGACATTCCTCCCTCCATCCCTCATTCCAATACACACAAACAGAAAGAGCTTCAGTCCAGAGCAGAGCTTTGACGGAGCTGAGCAAAAGGCCTAAAGGTAGGAAAGTTCACTCGTTCTCCAAAACAATTATTTCCACAAAACCAAAGATGTAGGGGTGGGGAAAGTGTCAAGGCCATTCCTCACTGGGAGAAAACAAACAAACAAAAAACCCTCCCTCTCACCCAGCCTGCTAGTTAAGAGGACTGGCATCTTCCTCTGCTCGGGCAGAGATGCCCTCTCTCCTGCTCTCACTACCTTAGAGGGCCACTGGTCTGGGGGAGGGCAAAGCGATACACAGGTAAAGCTTCACAACACAGACATTAAAAGCAAAGAATTACTGTTAGACAGTTCTCTCGGCCTTGAATATGGCTACCCAGACATTTATATCAAAGATTCTCTAACAAAAACTAGAAGAAACAGGAGGTAAAATGAGCCACTGGGGCCACTTCTCAGTGCCACATTTCACATCTGTGCAGAGACAGTTATGTATGAAGAGCAAGGGCGGGGGGGGGGGGTGTCTACAGAACTACAAATACACAGAAGTCAATTTTTATACATAAAACATTAAAATTATATTCAAGTTAATTCTAACATCACTGCCAAAAAAACCATTTTACTTGCTAATAACATATATAGATCTAAAAATGAGAAGTGAAAAAGAAACAAGATTTAATGAGACCAGCTTGGATTTTAATCTCTGTTCTTCCATTCTTAAGCTGTGAGACTTTGGGCAAGTGAACTTCAGTTTTTTTCCTTTACCTGGAAAAGCACGTAACATCTCATCTATGGCGCAGGCTATTGCAAAGTTTATATGACATATATAAGGAAATTAGTAATGTGCCTGGCACAAAAAGGGTTAATAAGTGGTTATTCTTAGATCAATAGAAAAAGTTAACAGCACCAAACTCCTTTCTCCAGACTTCCAAAAATTGTCTGGCAAAGTCTGTAACTAAGAAAATCTAAGTATCCATCAATAGGAAAGTGGTTAATTATTGTTATTTCTCCCTATCTCTTCCTATGATCTACTTAATATACAGCTCTCCTAAAAGTTACTAACATGGAAAGCCACCAAGATATATTAAGTGATAAAAAAGCAAGCTGCAGACCTAAATAAATATAGTAAGGTGTAATTTATCTGAAAATACAAACTATTAACATAATCACCCTTGAAAAGGATAATGGGACTAGAAGTGTGTTTATATATTTTTTATTGTTTGCATCTTCTACAGCTACAAGCACTATCTGTATAATTAAAAACTAATAACAGAGAAAAAAGTATTACTTGTGTAATTAAAGTGACAATTACTCATACAAGCACTTATATAACCTCAGGCATTGATTTAACCTTTTTATCCAAAACTTTATTTTTCCTGAAGTAGCTTATGGTCTGACAGTTGTAAATCCCACAAACTGACTTATTTTTGGTTCCATCTGCCAGCCAATCTAATATGCCAAGGCAAACCTGGGCGTGGCCCCTTCAACCACGATGGTGACTAGGGGGTGGGGGAATGGCATGTTGGCGTGGACAGGGGAGAAGATGGTAGAAGAAATGATGAAAAAGGAAAAACTCAGTGGAAAAAGAGCACCCTTCTCTATTCTATACTAGAGTGCCAATGTTACAAAATGGCCTTTGCCCATGCTGGGAGGCACCTGTTGGGACATCTGTGTGTAACATAGCCAAGCTCTCCATGAATGTCAGCTGATAAGCAAAGATATAATTTACGTCATTTCATTTTTCAGGCTTTTTACCTGTTCACAGTTACTAAAGTGCTCTGCCAAATCTTTCTTAACATTGAATTACATCATAAGGACGGATTCTAAGGGGTCTTCTCTTATCTCAGTTTTTTTACCAGACAGCACAAAAGTCTAACTAACATACAATCATAAACACACTCTTCAATAAAAAACTTGTACACTCCTTCAGAAAGGCTTGCTCTGGGAAGTTAATGCTCAAGGATGACTTTAAGTCCATCTAAATTAGCCTGCAAAGTAGCCTTCTATTAAAAAAATAAAATCACAGCTACTTAAGGAATGACCACCTTCAAGAAAGATCATTTCCTAATATATCAAATCATTTGTATTTCCAAACTGATTTACAGTGAACATTAGATTGTAGCCTATTAGCTGTTACCACTGGATATTAGCCTGTTCTCAGACACTAATGAGAACATACTCTTTTTATATACTAAAACCCCAATTCAAAGAACTCCTTTTTTTTTTTTTTTTAATGTTTATTTATTTTTGAGAGACATAGAGGCACAGCATGAACAGGGGAAGAGCAGAGAGAGAAGGAGACACAGAATCGGAAGCAGGCTCCAGGCTCTGAGCCGACAGCACAGAGCCTGACGCGGGGCTCAAACTCAAAGACTGCGAGATCATGACCTGAGCTGAAGTCGGCCGCCCAACCGACTGAGCCACCCAGGCGCCCCAAAGAACTCCTTTCTTTTTTTTTTTTTTTTTTAATTTTTTTTAATGTTTGTTTATTTTTGAGACAGAGAGAGACAGGGCATGAGTGGGGGAGGGCAGAGAGAGAGGGAGACACAGAATCCAAAGCAGGCTCCAGGCTCTGAGCTGTCAGCACAGAGCCTGACGCGGGGCTCGAACTCACAGACCGTGAGATCATGACCTGAGCCGAAGTCGGACGCTCAACCGACTGAGCCACCCAGGCGCCCCAGAACTCCTTTCTAATACATTCCTTTAGCATTATCATTTCCCTACATAGGAACTGTCAATTTGTTTTTAACTACTTTTAAGATTAAAAAAGCCGTATTTGTCAATCAGGCATTCTAAGTTCTATACAATCTGCTCTGGCCAATCTTCCCAGTCTCACCACTACCAACGTCATACCAAAGGCTTTGCTCAAGCCAGTTATTAACTTCTGGTTCTTAAAACCTACCTTTGAAGACATCCAGTTGACTAACGGACACATGAAAAAATCCTCAACACCACTCATCATCAGGGAAATACAATTAAAACCACAATGAGATACCACCTCACACCAATCAGAATGTTTAACATTAACAACTCAGGCGACAACAGATGTTGGCGAGGATGTGGAGAAAGAGGATCTCTCTTGTACTGCTGGTGGGAATGCAAACTAGTGCAGCCTCTCTGGAAAACAATGGAGGTTCCTCAAAAAGTTAAAACTAGGGGCGCCTGGGTGGCTCAGTCAGTTAAGCGGCCGACTTCAGCTCAGGTCATGATCTCATGGTCTGTGAATTCGAGCCCCGTGTCGGGCTCTGTGCTGACGGCTCAGAGCCTGGAACCTGCTTCAGATTCTGTATCTCCCTCTCTCTCTGCCCTTCCCTTGCTCACGCTCTGTCTCTATGTCTCTCAAAAATAAAATAAAAACGCTAAAAAAAAAAATTTTTTTAAAAAGTTAAAACTAGAACTACCCTACAGTCCAGGAATTGCACTACTAGGTATATATCTAAGGGATACAAATGTGCTGTTTCAAAGGGGCACATGCACCCCAATGTTTATAGCAGTGCTATCGACAACAGCCAAAGTACAGAAAGAGCCCAAATGTCCATTGATGAACGAATGGATAAAGAAGATGTGTTACATATATACAATGGAGTATTACTCGGCAATCAAAAAGAATGAAGTCTTGCCATTTGCAACAACGTGGATGGAACTAAAGGGTACTATGCTAAGGGAAGTTAGTCAGAGAAAGACAAATATATGACTTCACTCATAGGTAGAATTTAAGATACAAAACAGATGAACATAGGGAAGGGAAACAAAAATAATATAAAAACATGAAGGGGGACAAACATAAGAGACTCCTAGATACAGAGAACAAACTGAGGCTTCCTGGAGGGGTTGTGGGTGGGGGGATGGGCTAAATGGGTAAGGGGCATTAAGGAAGACACTTGTTGGGATGAGCACTGGATGTTATACATAGAGGATGAATCACTGGAATCTACTCCTGAAATCATTATTGCACTATATGCTAACTTTTATGTAAATTAAAAATAATAAGAACTCACCTTTATCTGCCTGCATTTTCTCAAGTCAAAAACTCAAACCTCAAAAAAACTAGAAAAGATCATCTCTCTTATGAACATTTCAGCAATATTACTACTGGAGTTTAGGGGATCATTAAATGAAAATCCCTTCCACCCACTTTTGGAATAGTTGAGAAATAAAAAAAGGCAAACGGATGAAGATGAAACTGTTGACTTTCTTACAAACTAAGCTCGTATTTAAAAAAAAATTATTTTTCTTTAATGTTTATTTTTAAAAGAGATAGAGTGTGAGCAGGGTAGGGGCAGAAAGAGAAGGAAACACGGAATCCGAAGCAGGCTCCAGGCTCTAAGCTGTCAGCACAGAGCCCAATTCGGCTCAAACCCACCAACCACGAGATCATGACCTGAGCTGAAGTCGGACACTCAACCGAGTCACCCAGGCACCCTGAGCCCATATTCTTTACATCTAATTTAAAGGCATAGCAAAAGTGTACTTCCTAACACTGCACCCCAGAAATGAGTCATTTCATTCACCCAATCACAGTCAGAGTTGGAGAACCACAGGTTTCCCCACACAAAGATCTGTTTCTAAAGAAAACATGTAGCTTGGAGCCTATTTCTAGAAAATAGGCTATAGGTGGCTGCCTCCCCTGGTAAGGGGAAGAGGAAAGGGACTGAGAGCTAGGCCTAATTCCTTACCCAAATTCTCCTAAGATCAGTCACTCCTCCCCTGGGACAAAGAGAGGCCAAGGAAATTACATGGAGTAGTGTTGCCTACATACAGAAATTAGAATCTAGGCTAAAAGCGGGTCGAGGGTCCCACCTTTCAAATAAGTATTTGTATAATGTGATTAAGTATTTATCAAACATAGGCCTATGCCGCTTCCTCTATAAATACCTTAAAATGTTATTTTTTAACTCTTTTACTGTTTTTACTTACTGTTATTTGTTATCTCCAAGCAGATTTTAAACCCCTAGAGGATGGCACATTAAATGGACTGCCCACAGGTCTAGCGGTGGTAAGACTGAGTGGTAAGTGAGGACAGAAACACTGTGAACCAGATGAACAAATCTCTCACGAACTGCAGTAAGCAGGATGACAGAAATGTCTGTGCCAAAAGTTTTAGCAGATGAACACAAACAAAGAGGATATGGATATAAAAGGCAGTCGGGTATAAACCTCAAAGACCGGTTTCTACATAAAGGTCTGAAAGATTCAGGAGTGAGGAAACTGCTGGCATATATTTATATAAAAAAGTAAACATGAGGTGCCTAAGTGGCTCAGTCGGTTAAGCGGCCGACTTCGCCTCAGGTCATGATCTCACAGTCTGTGAGTTCGAGCCCCGCATCGGGCTCTGTGCTGACGGCTCGGAGCCTGGAGCCTGCTTCAGATTGTGTCTCCCTCTCTCTCTGCTCTTCCCTTGCTCACACTCTGTCTCTATGTCTCTCAAAAATAAAATTAAAAAAGTTAAAAAAAATTAAAAGAAAGTAAACACAAAGCAATTCAATCTTTGTATTATTTATATGCACAACACAACACTCAGTGGGGCACAGAAGACTCAAATGAAAATTAGGAATCACTAGAAGCAGATTAAAAAGTCTTAATTAACATACATTGCTGGAAAATTATTTCAAGCTATCAAACCTTATAGACCAGAAAGCAACAAAAAGAATGATTAAAATGCAAAGAAGAAATGAACTCAAACATTAAAAGGCAAGCATAAGCAATGAACTGGAAAATAAAATGACTTAAGATGGCAAACAGACTCTTCCATCTGGTTTCTGTGACTGATGGGGATGCTCAGGGAGAGCATGGAGAGAAAAGAGATCCCACGTAAGAACCTGGTAAATGGAACAGGGAAGACCAAGACTGCAAACTCGAGTGTAGAGAGACCAGGTGGTTAACAAATGAAGAGTGAAGTGCTCTGCAGAGCGCCAAGTCAACTAGAGCGAGGAAGCGCCTCTCCCAGACGAGCAGCTCTGAAGATCACTGCCACAGGGAAACGGCCACCCAGGCAGCCAGCTCCTTTCCCGCTCAGAAAAAAGCCACACATTCAGATTCTTAAGATAAAATGTTATATTTTTATTAATGGCAACTACTAAACAAATTTTCAAAGCACTCTGGGGACCAAATAAAACATGTCAACAAACCAGATTTGACACAGATTGCCAATGTGCCATCGCTGATTTGATACATGAACAAAACAAAGCAACCGAAGCACCTGAAAAGGAGTAGTAAAAGGGATAGAGAATGTTTTCAGTGCAGAACAGTTCACAGCAGCCAAGAGAGGAGGATTTCAACAACAGTGATAAACAGGAAGTTCAACTAGAAATCAAGACTGAAAAGTGTCCAAAGAATCTGATTCACTAGAAATCCACTGATGGAATAAAAGTCCTAAAAGGACAGTACGCAGGCAGCTACTCTGTAGCAAAACACTTCAGTCAATGCCATTTTTGAGAACTCAAGGGGCCTATAGGCCAGAAAACCTTGCTAAACTAACAAAATTATCTATACATCCTTGGTTAAAATCAAACAGACCCTAGCTTCACAAATACTAAACCACAGGTTAGCTTTTCAGAAGAAAAATAAAGAGTAAAATTAGAATAAAGAAATACTCTCACCCAAAATGCTGTTGGTACTCTTTTATTAACCTGAAAATTTCACATAATTTCATACTATAGCTTTAAGAACCATTCTCCTTCCTCTTCAAAACCATCTCTGGAGATAATTTATGATACACTTTAGTTAATCCATTATCCCCACCTCACCTCCACCCCCAGCAAATTCTGCATAGCCCATAAAGGCTCAAATCTCCTAGGCTACACTTCCCCACCCAGGGCACACGTGCCCCCACTGGGGTTCAGCATCACAAGAGTGGATCACCTCACTCTTTTTCACCGTGGGAAGAGCACCACAATATGACATGGTGCTTTCACCCGAGAATGACAGACAGGATGCACACAAATAATGTGATTTAGTGAAGACTTCAAGACAACTTATCAGTAAGAATCATCAAGTATTAGAAGCAAAGAACAGAAAAAATCCAGGTGGAATGAAGTTAATCATGAAATGCTTTCTGAGAAAATCTGAACATGGGAGAGAAGTTGAACATGGTTAGGGAAACAGAAAAATAAACATAAAAAGTAGACTGCATGGCCACGTGTCCCAAATTTTGAGACAATATGATTTCGTGTAATTTTTCTCCTTTTAACTGCACACTTTGTTAACTGCACAATCAAACAGACTCAATTATCATTTGCTCCATTCTTTTCCTTTGTCAGACTTTATACACAACTTGAGATTGGATAACCGGTTGCCCTATATATCTAAGCAATGGAACCTACGACACTGTACAAAGTTGCCTGAGAATAAATTAAGAAGGAGTTGGGATGAGACGCAGTGTAAGCTGACAGCCCATGGTAAGACAGGAAAGCCAAACCACAGACCAGAAAGATCTGCAGAGGGTGAGGGAAAGAACCAGCTGGCGAAAGACTCCCCATAAGCAAGGAGGCACGTGTCTCTCTGGAAGCCAGGCTACAACTCCTTAATCCAGGTTTTCAATTTAGTACTTCAGAGTGTCAGCTGATCTCAAAGAGTGTCACAAAACAGCAAAATACCAGCAGTGAATACTCTCCTTCACAAAAGCAACTCACAGCTTCAACATGTCACCTGAAATGACAGCCCAGGAAAAGAAGTATTGAAATTCTTCTCCCTTTCAACTCTCATCCAAGCTTGAACGTGTCACCTTGAGATAGAACGTGAGAGCCAGTCCCACTTACTGCAACATTTAGGAACTGAATTGTCTGATTCTCCCACTCATTCTGCTCTAATCTAGTCCTCGTCTTCCTTCTTCCCCTTGCCCCAAAGTTTTGGCTCTTGCACAGGAAATCCTACCAAGCTTTGTGACGTGCGAAAAACTCTCACGCTACTCTGTGAGGTACACGTGCAGAACTGGACCTTCCCCTCAGGCTAGGGAGTTTCTCTGTGAGTTAGCCCTGCCAAAGTCCTAACTGTTAAAAGCCTCCAGGCAGGACTTCTGGCCCTTCAACAAGTACAGAGTCTGGCAAGGTTACATTGATTTTTTTTTAATCACATGGAAGGTTATTTTCTGTTCTCAGAGTTTGAGGGCAAGGAGTTAACACATAGAGCTCATATACACAGTGAGGATTTTCCTGACAACCTCTAAGAGCTGATGACAATATGAATTCAGTACATGTTTACATGGAATGCTTTTTTTCTCCCCTGTGCTTCTTAAAAAAAATTTTAGAATAAGGAAATGGTTTGAAAACAACTATTTTTCCTTATATTAAAATAAAAAATATAATCAAAAAACTGTTCAGGAAGTTTAAATACAGGTCGAGTTAGACTGATTAAGCTCCCATGATTGAGTGTGGCTAGAAATTCTGACTCCAGAGTCTCATCATTGTGACTGAACAGCATGATTTAGAAATATCTCTGTGCTGCCACAGACCTTGCATGACACGTCACAAAACATCACAAGGCTTTGCTTCTCCTTCTAGATCAAGAGCCGCTTGACAGCAGAAGCCGTACCTTACATGGTTTGATATACTGAGCCCAGCATATCGCTGGGCACATGGTAGGTATTAAATAAATACTTCTGAATGGAGAGACATGATACTCTTTACGAATTTAGGAGACATATTTCTAACTAAAACTCTGTTATCTCTGAAGGATTCAAATTAGCAGGAAATAGCTACCTACCTCTAGACGTGTAGGCATTTGGTAATGTGATGCTGCTAAATATAAATAAAATAGATAAGGAGAGGAATAAGTCCCCAAAGAAACAAAGAAAATAAAAGTTTTTAACAGACTGAATTATTGAGCCCTCTTAGCATAGTGTTCAAAATAACTACTGAATAAGTAACAGAAACGTAAACACAAAAAGGAAACGGTCTTGCCAACTACCATTTGCTTTCTATTTTCTTTTCAAATCCAATGACCTCAGGACTCAGGCCAAGAGGAAGCTTGAGATTTCAACACTCCAAAAATTTATTAACTGCATTAAGAGATCTAAATAAAAATTCACTGGTGAACTCTGTAATTGGGTGTGTTTTCACTTACACGCATAACTACTGTCATGAGCAACGAAGGACAATAGCTTCTTCCCTGTGAATTCTTTCTAACTAAAAGCATGGAAGGAAGAGAATGATTCTTCACTGCAATACTGAAATCTACATAGAGCGCACTGGCTCTGAGTGGCTGGAAAGAGTCTTTTAAGCTCATCAAATCTACCTCTACCAGTTGACACTAAGGATAAAACTAAGACCATCTGAGGGGAGGTGACTTGCCCCAGGCTTACAAAAAATTAATGACAGAACAAGGGCAGAAGGTCTTAATGTTGAGGCAAGTGATCTGCTACCCCAAACCAACTCCCTGCAGCTACTAGATTTGTGTTCATTGTGATAAACTATATCTAAGTATTATGCAAGTACAAATGCAAATTGAAATAATGAAATATAGCAAAACCTTCCTTAGCAGACTTCTCAGAAGAACTGCATATTCTAGTTGACTTAATTTTCTGGTTACCATAGGTTGGTTTTGATAACTGAACCTTTTGATAATTGAAGAAGAACATGAGAAAAGGGAAAAATCGAAATGTATACTAGTCCCATCTGCAGACAAATGAAGAGAGCCATTTTCTTTTTGATATACTTTTGCTATAAAGTAGCGGTGGTACAACACAAAGCCCTACTGCTGACTGACTAGCTGTGTGGCATTTTTCAAGCCAACCTCTCTGGAACTCAGTTTTCACATCTTTAAAAAGAACAGGTTGAACTAAATAATACAAGATCACTTCCAACTCTGAAACTCGGACTATCTAGAACACTAAGCATGCTTTCTTATGATTTACAACGTTCTCCAGAAAGAGCCTACATCCCCCCCCTACAAAAAAAATTTGACCTGTTTCTCAGGTTGAAACAGACCTAACAATAAACCAGTTAAAACACCCACTGATACAGAGATCTCCTCTACAAACACTCATAGCTCGGATGAATACTGGCTTTTTGGTTTATGAGGAACCGCTCAGGGATTTTCCATAGTTTAAAACAATTACAATGTTGTGGGAGTCGGGGAGGTTGCTCAACTAGATGGAAGAAGCTTTCCAGACCTCTCGCTGTATCTGAGGAGCCCCGGTTAATGAGCACAGTTTTGCTGCTCAAAGTAATTTTGGAAGCTCACTGATTTAAAGGCTGGTCTAGGTCTTTCTCCCCCAAAAAGCAAAAGTAAAACAAACACGTATTATTTCTTTTCACAAGAACCATACTACTAAACCTCCTCATGCTATCAAGTGCTGTCAGAGGCTGTCCCCCCGCCTTCTATTTTTACTGTGACACAATATACAACATAAAATTTACCATCCTAACCATTTTTAAGTGTGTAATTCGATAGCATTAATTATATTCACAATGTTGTGCAACCATAGCCACTAATCTTTTTCCAAAACTTTTTCGTTATCCCTAATCGGAACCTTGTAACCATTAAGCAATAACTCCCCATCCCCTGTCCTTTATGTTTTATAATTATAGTCCCAAAAGACTTAATAACTTTCAAATTATGGTATACTGCCACCAGGTGGCTAGAGAGTGTCATGGCTGCCCAAGATTGGAACTTGTTTCAAAATAACTCAAGATAGACAGACATGGGGGAAGTTGTTGTAATCCAGTTAACTGGTAAACCTGCTTGAAAGGTACACAAGGGTTGACTGTACTAATTCCTGAACATCTGTACATGTTTGACATTTTCTATAAAAATATTCTATCAAAACCATATTTCTATAATGAATATTGTGTGCCTACAATTACAAATATACAGATTTCATAATTTTCAAAACCTAGAAAACATACATCAATATTGCAAAATAGTGTGTTTATTCAGGTTTTTTTTTAATGTTTATTGATTTATTTTGAGGGAGAGAGAGAAAAAGAGAGAAAGAGACAGAGCGTGCATGTGCAAGAGGGAAGGGGAAGGGCAAATAGAGGAGACAGAATCCGATGGGGGCTCAATCTCATGAACCGTGTGAGATCATGACCTGAGCCAAAATCAAGAGTCAGACGCTTAACCAATGAGCTACCCAGGTGCCCCTCTTCAGGTATTTTTTTAAACCTGAAAAAATGTTATGCCTAAAAGAAGTATCAATTACACATTAGTTTTTTGTTTCTAATTTTTAACTTTTTAGGTAACTATACCCAACATGGGGCTCAAAGTCATAACCCCCAAGATTAAGAGTCATATGCTCTTCTGACTGAGCCAGCCAGATGCCCCCCAAGGCACAGATTCTCAAAATGGAGTCCACAGGCCCTTAAAAAGTTTATGAATGGACTTTGGGAGGTCCATGAATTCCCTAAAACTATACATAAAATTCTTCATATATGGGCATACATGCATGTGTTAGGAGAGAAGATCTTTAGCTTTATCAGTTCAGAATCATCGCTTTCAGTAAAACAAAGTCTTCGGGCTGTGGAGGAAAGAGAGCTCTCTGCTGGCTGCAGAAGGCTCAACACCAAAGGTCACAGGTCTGTTCTCTTCACAGGTACCAACCTTTCTGGAATGCAGAAACTCAATATAGTGGTAACTCCTGAGAGACCAGAAGCTTCCTGGTGGCAAGACGAGGAGACAAGTCTAGCATATACACTAAGTCCACTACATCTTCCAACAGCATATTGCCACACTTGGTCTCTTACCAACAGAGCCTCAAAATATATTAGGGGCTCCTGGCTGGCTCAGTCGGTACAGCATGTGACTCTTGATCTCAGGGATGTAAGTTCGAGCCCCATGTTGGGTATAGAGATTACTCAAAAATAAAATCTTTTAAAAAACAAGCAAACAAAAAGAGGGGCACCTGGCTGGCTCAGTCGGTTGAATGTCCAACTCTTGACTTCGTCTTGGGTCATGGGCCCAGGGTCACGGAATCAAGCCCCACGTTAGACTCCATGCTGAACATGGAGCCTGTTGGGATATTCTCTCTCTCTCTCTCTCATCCTCTCCCATGCTCACACACACACTCTCTCTCTCTCTAAAAAAAAAAAAAGTATTATATAAGAAAGTAAGATCGCCCTCCATGGGCACGCACTGAAAGGATGGGGGAAGGGGTGCGAATGCGAGATGAGATGTGAGAGGGGAGTCCCTAAGGTAAAGGGCGCTCCAGCATACATGATCTAACTCTCCCTGAAATTAACTTTACGTTTGGGGGATTTTCTTTTTATTATTATTGAAGTATAGTTGCCATACAATGTTTAGTTTCAGGTGTACGAAATAATGATTTGACAATTCTATACATTACTTAACACTCACTACAGTAAGTGTTGTTACCATTTGTCACCGGACAACTTTATCACAATGTTATTGACTATATTCCCTATGCTGTACTTTTCAACTTATTTTATAATGAAGTTTATTTAGACCTTTTTTTTTTAATGTTTATTTATTTTTGAGAGAGAGTGAGTGTGAGCAGGGGAGGGACAGAGAGAGAGGGAGACACAGAATCTGAAGCAGGCTCCAGGTTCTGAGCTGTCAGCACAGAGCCCGATGCGGGGCTCGAACCCACGAACCATGAGATCATGCCCTGAGCCGAAGTCAGACGCTTAACCGACTGAGCCACCAAGGCACCCTGAGAATTCATTTAAATTTGATACCCTGGATCCATGAGAGAGAGACAGAACTTACTCCATACTCCATCACATACAGACCACATAAAATATTAACTCTAAGTACTGTATGCTACTTATACAGAAATTTTCTTTCTTTCCACCAACACTAAATATTATTAATTGTTCACTTTAGAGGTTTGTGGTTTTAAAAAATTTATCTTCATATTTATCTTTTACTACCACATACAAAGCTAAGAATGAGTTCTACCTGACTGCAGTGTTGTTCCAAAAGAAAATTAAGGATTACTCAGTCAAGGAATCTTTGAATACAAGACTCTACACAGTACTTGGTAACATCTGCACAAATGCTGTTTTACACCTATGTATTTTTAGGCTACTGCTACCTAACATTTTATGGGAAAATATTTTAACTCCATGCAAAAAAAAACCCCGCAAAAACAAAAAAACAATTTTTTTAACTTAAAAGGCAAAAAACTGGGGTGTCTGGGTGCCTCAATCAGTTAGCATCCGACTTCGGCTCAGGTCATGATCTCACAGTTGGTGAGTTCAAGCCCTGCATCCGGCTCTGTGCTGACAGCTCATAGCCTGGAGCCTGCTTCGGATTCTGTGTCTCCCTCTTTCTGTCCCTTTCCCGCTCGCGCTCTATCTGTCTCTCAAAAATAAAAATGTTAAAAAAAATAAAATAAAAGGCAAAATATTAAATCCTTTCACCAAAACCATGTCTCTTAATATCTAAAAACTATACTCAGGGCCAAAATAAGGGCTTCCATTAGAGACCACAAATGTTGTCTTAAAACTTTTTTCTTGTGGTTCTTTAAGCTGATGATCAACTGCCTAGAAGACAATGCTAAGGATTAAAAACAGTAATGATCAATAACTATACTAGAAATTCCAATTCTCCCATCTACGGGCACAGCATAATTGTTTGATATAAGCACACAAAGTTAATTATCCACACACCTTCCTCAGAACTCCATATGGCTGTCTAGCAAAGAAGGTAGTGGAGAGTAGTATAAAAATAGATTCTCAGTTTGCAAAACTGATGGTTTGCTTCTCTAGTATAAGTGACCATAATAAAAAAGAAACTAAAATTAATTCAAGATTTAAGCAACCAAGGAAATTCAGAGGCAGGAACAAAAAAGAAGTTTTATCACATTGGTTTAGTCAAACCACTATATACACATACATTTTGGAGTAAATGGAGGGACAACGAAGTGTGTGTGTGTGCAAGTGTGCCTGCCCCCTCCCTCCCCTCTCAATCCCCAAGAACAGCGGTGATTAGGAAAGTGAAGCAAATCAAAACACAGTGGTAGGAAATGAGCTTTTACTAGGCCCAGGAAGACTTAATGGACTGAGAAGCAACCAACTTAAATCAGTGACACGTACACATATAGAGAAACAAAGGGCCCCTGAAGGTGCCAATCAGCAACAAAAAACAGGTTCTGAAACCAAACTCTGCTCATGTCTAGCTCTACCCAGAGGAGAGACGGTTGAGGGGAGCAGAGGGAAACACACAAATATTCTGGATATGAGAGGCATCAACCTGCTTTACTCCACTTCCCTTCTGTGGATGTGTACAGAGCAGCTACTAAGTGCCAGGCACCATCCTAGCACTGGGTGTATCATGATGGTGAACATCAGAGACGGATTCATCTGCTCATGCTGCTGGCAGTCTGGGAGGGAAGACAAAGTAAAGTGTGAGCGAGCAGGACAAGGGAACCCCAGGCCCCTTCATTCCCTGTTTCCCAATGCTAAACTCCCGGTGGAAGGAGGTACATTAGGTTGACATATCAAAGTTTATTAGGAGAGATGGCCACGTAAAAGAGGTCTGTTCTGTCGTACAAATGTTTGGTTGTGAAGAATATGAGATCCAAAACCACTTCACTGGATAGTCATGAACAAGTTACCCTAGGCTTCAACACAAGCTGTCAAAGACCTTCCCTGTCTTGGGCAAAAGGAAAGTTATCAGAATAGAAAGGGAAGGGGTAAAGAAAAGCAAAGAAGAAAGAACATCGAAAGAGAATAAGCCCCTGAGAACTGACCCAAGACGAAGTACAAAATTATTTACAGCCTCTTCTGAATTCGCTTTCTTTGGTATCAGTTACAATTAAGACCAAACTCTTTTGCTAAAGGACAGATTCATCTATCTTTGCCAGACCTAGAGGAACAAGTGTCTAGGCCACATATGTAAGTCCATGAATGAGTAATTATAAACTGTGGCAAGTGCTTTAAAGGAAAAAAAAAACAACGGGGCAATGAAAGAGCAGAGTCAGAACCTTCTTTCAGACAGGGTAGTCAAGAAAAATCTCAGAGGAAAGCTGAGAGCTAAGGAAATATTGCATAAGTTCAAGTCCACCAGCAAGCCAATCAATGGTTTTAAGTAGCCATATGGACCCCTTGTTTCAAAAGCTCTCTGGGGGTGCCTGGCCAACTCAGTCAGAGGACCATGCACCTCTTGATCTCGGGGTTGTGAGTTTGAGCCCCACACTGGGTGTAGAGATTACTTACATAAATAAAAATTTTTAAAATTTAAAATTAAAAAAATAAAAGTGGGGTGCCTTGGTGGCTCAGTTGGTGGCTTAGCGTCCGAATTAGACTCAAGTCATGATCTCATGGTTTCTGAGTACAATAGCTCAGAGCCTGGAGCCTGCTTCGGATTCTGTGACTCCCTCTTTCTGCTCCTCCCCCACTCATACTGTCTCTCAAAAATAAATAAACATTAAAAAAAAAAACTTTAAAAACAAATAAAAGCTCTCTGATTGCTCTGCAGAGAAAATGGGAGGGAAGTCAAGTGTGAAGACCAACTAAAATGCTGTAAGCGATAGTTCCAAGGGAGACACAAGATGGTTTCAATGGAAAGAAATGAAAGGATAGAAGATATATTTTAGAGAGAAGCTGAAAAGGACTTGGTGAAGGATGGGGGAAACGGGCGTGAGAGGAAAAACAAAAGTGCCAAAAATAACTCCTAGGTTCCCTTAAGTTAAGCAAATCATGATTGATGGGGGGGGACTGTGAGGGTGGAAAGGCAGGTACCCCCAGTTTGGGCTGGGTAATAATTTTAGTTTTCGACATGCAAAATATGAGCTCCCTATAAAATGTAAATTTGGGAATTCTCAGCATATAAATGGTATTTAAATTCTTAGGAACAAACAGTATCAAGAAAGAGAACACAGGAAAAAACAAGGGTACAAGGCCAAGCTGTGAGCAACTCAATCCTGTAGTGACTCGGGGGAGGGAGCTCACAAAAAAAGTACACACAAAGGTGAGAGGAAAATAGCACTATGAGCTTACCGAAGCCAAGACACAGGGATTCAAGAAAGAGTGAATTCTATGGAGGATTCTGGGAAGATGTGAGCGAGTGAGAGTGAGTGAGATGTGGCCTGAATGTCCTCTGTTTGCAACTCACCATCACCGATGATCTTGGCAAGAGCAGTTTCAGGAAGCAGAAGAAGGGGTCAAGTTGATGAGGGCTGACAGGTGATGGACTGTACACCAAGCAGCCTGTTTCTGACTTAGCCTGCACTTCCTGGCTATAATCAAGAAGCAGGTAAGTCACTTCATCTCCTGCTCTACCAAAACTGCCTCCTAACGGCTTTTCCCACTCCAACCATTACCCTGCCCCAGAGCCCGTCCTCAGCACTGCAGCCAGAGTGATGGTGCTGAAAGGGATGTCACATCCTACCATCACTCCTCTGCTCAGTAATCTCATCTCAGAACAAAAGTCGGAAAGGAAGTCTTTATAATGGTCTAGGAGGTTACCACCCTACTTCCTGCCACTCTCCACTCCTCCTCTCTAGCCGCTCAGAATTCCCTCTTGCTCCTTGAGACAGCAAGCACACTTCTGCTTCAGGGCTTTTGCGCTGGCACTGAGGGACTCTTCGCTTCCTTTAGGTCTCAGCTCAAGGATCACCGTACCACAGAGGTCCTCTTTGGCGAACGGATTTAAACAGTACCCGCTCTTTCACACTTTGCGTATCCTTCTTTACCCTACTCTATTTATCTTCTTAGCATTCACCACCTTTACAACATATTATGTACTTGTTAGTTATGGTCTGTCTCACACCACCGGAATATAATCTCCATAAGAGCAGAGATTTTACCTGTTTTTGTTCACTACTGCATACCCAGTGAGTAGGCCTAGTACAAAATAGACACATGCTTACTTGCTGCATTTAAATCATTTGAAAGACCATTTCACATTATAAATGAACTGAGATTTTCAGTTTGGATATATCTTTTTTTTAAGTTTATTTATTTTGAGAGAGTGCAAGTGGGGGAGGGCCAGACAGAAAGAGAGAATCCCAAATAGGCTCTGCACTGTTGGTGCAGAGCTAAATGTGGGGCTCGAACCCACAAACCGTGAGATCATGATCTGAGCCAAAGTCAGACGCTCAACCAACTGAGCCACCCAGGCGTCCCTGGATAAAAGTCTTCTGTTATATAGACAGTGTGAGCCTGATCATCTGTAGACATGCAGGAAAAGCCCAGTTTCTGGGCCGATGCAATTGAATTCTAGCCTTTAGGCCTTGGACAATTCATATTAATATCATACTATGGCCCATCTCCTACAGACTCCTTAAGTATTTCCATTCAGGGGCGCCTGGGTGGCTCAGAGGGTTAAGTGTCCGACTTCAGCTCAGGTCATGATCTCAAGGTTCGTGGGTTTGGGCCTCGCACTGGACTGTGTTCACAACTCAAAGCCTGGAGCCTGCCTCGGATTCTGTGTCTCCCTGTCTCTCTGCCCCTCCCCCGCTTACGCTCTGTCTCTCTCTTTCAAAAATAAAAAAAAAAACAAAAAGAAAAAAAAAGTATTTCCATTCAGAATTCAGTATGAACTGTTTACCTTATGGGTAAAGCAAAGACACTACGAAAATTATCTGTAAAAGCACAAAGAGTCACAGGAAAAACAGTGGTACTAATAAATCACACAAATATGAAGATATGTACAGGCCACCTGGGTGGTTCAGTCGGTTAAGTGTCCAACGTTGGCTCAGGTCATGATCTCCTGGTTCATGAGTTCAAGTTCTGTGTCTCCCTCTCTCTCTCTGCCCCTCTCCCACTTTCTCTCTCCCCTCCCCCTCAAAAATAAACATTAAAAAATTAAAAAAAAAAGATATGTACAAATTAGATTTGAAAAAGGCAGTAGGCACAATGCTTCCAAATAATAAAACTATGCACTCCAGTCTGTCCATCTAGTTTCCTTATTCATCTCTCTGATCACCAAGAAACAGACTACTTCATTTCTCTCTACAAACTCCCAATCTCAGGCTGTTCTACCTGGAAGGGTAACTAACTGAAAAATATTACCTTGAAACTTCTGAAGAGTTGAGGGCAAAGCTCTGGATTAGGTCAATGAAAATCAAACCTTAATCATACCTTTGAAAAGTCTCAATCAGGTGTATCAGTCATACAGATCTCGTGTACTATAAGAAGTATGGCGGGGGCCATCTGGGTGGCTCAGTCGGTTGAGTGTCGCACTCTTATTTCAGCTCAGGTCATGATCCCAGGGTCATGGAATCAAGCCCCATGTTGGGTTCCACAAAGTGTGGAGCCTGCTTAGGATTCTCTCTCCCCCACTTTTCCCCTAGCCCCCCACTTACACACACTCTAAAATAAATAAATTAAATAAATAAATAGCGTGGAAGCACAGATCCTGGAACCTGTAGTACTCGCCCAACAAATGAACAGATTTACGTTTACTGCATAGCTAAGAATGGAAGGCAACACCAAACAACTTAAATACAGATAAATCTAAATAACTGTTGTAAATCTCACTATATAATTGCATGAAAACATTTTTAAAAAAATCGTTCTCAAAAGAAAATATGTAATATATAAAAATAATGTAAATGCCAGATTATATCTACCAAAAGTAGAGAAGCAAAGATGTACTGAAATGCTAGTTTAAAAATTATAAAGACACAGGGGCTCTGGGTGACCCGGTCGGTTAAGCATCCGACTCTTGATTTTGGCTCAGGTCATGATCTCATGATTGTGAGCTCAGGCTCTGTGCTGACAGTGCAAAGCCTGCTTGGGATTGTCTCTCTCCTTCTCTCTCTGCCCATCCCCTGCTACTCTCTCTCTCTCTCAAAATAAACTTTAAAGAATAAATAAAAATTATGAAGACACAAAAGATACTATTTAGCTTTGCCTCTGACAATTAGGGAAAAATTTAAAACCTTTAAAAAGTCTGCATGGACCAGGGCGCCTGGGTGACTCATTCGGTTAGGCGTCTGACTTCAGCTCAGTTCATGATCTCATGGCTTGTGGGTTCGAGCCCCACATCGGGCTCTGTGCTGACAGCTCAGATCTTGGAGCCTGCTTCAGATTCTGTGTCCACTTTTCTCTCTGCACCTCCCCCGCACACACTCACTCAAAAATTAAACATTAAAAAAAATTTTTTAAATATCTGCATGGATCAATAACAACACAGGAAAAAAAAAGCTCACCATTCATTAGCCATTAGGGAAACACAAAGCAAAACCACAATGCACTACCAGTGCACTCCCGGTAGAATGGCTATAAGCAAAAAGACAGAAAATAATAAGTGTTGAGAATATAAAGAATTAAGTAAGGACTCATACATTAATGGAGAAAATTAAAAATGAAATGATACAACAAATGTGGAAAAGTTTGGCAATTCTCAAAAGGTAAAACATAGTTAAAACTGGACCTAGGATCTCCACTCTTAGGGGTGTGCCTACGTATCTATGTGAAATGTAAACACATGTCCACACAAAATCTAGCACACAAATGTTCAGAGCAGCTTTATTCATAATAGTCCAAAAGTGGTCCAACCTAAATGTCCACTGATTGATGAGTGGACAAATAAAACGTAGTACATCCATAGGATGATTATTCGGCCATTAAAATGAATGAAATGCTGACATATATTACAACATGGATGAACCTGAAAAAAATTATAAGAGAAAGAAGCCAGTCATAAAAGACCACATAATGCATGATTCCACTTACATAAAAGGTCCGGAATGGAAAAAAATCTATAAAGACGGAAAATAGTTTAGTTGTTGCCTACTATAGGGATAGGAAGAAATGGAGAGTGACTGTCAATGGGTACAGGGTTTCTTTCTGGGGTGATGAGAAGATTCTACAATTAGATAATGGTGATGGTTACACAACTATGAGTAACCAAAATACCAAACGCACTGAATTTTACACTTCATATGAGTGAATTATATAATATAGGAGTTATATCTTAATGAAATTGTTAAATTTTTAAAAATAACGAGGTAGGGAGCACACAGGGAAGTTTCTGGAGTACTTATCATATTTTATTTCCTGACCTGACTATTGGTTATGCAAGTGTGTTCGCATTGTGAGGATTCACTGAGCTGCAAACTCAGAAGGTGTGAATGTTGCCATACCTATATTGTTCATCAAATAAAAGTTTTATTTATTTTTTTTAATTTATTTTGAAAGAGAGAGAGTGTGCATGTGAGCGAGCACGCATGAGCAGGAGACGGAGACACAGAATCTGAAGCAGGCTTCAGGCTCTGAGTGGTCAGCACAGAGCCCAACACGGGGCTTGATCCCAGGAACTGTGAGATCATGACCTGAGCCAATCAAGTCAGACACCTAACTGCTGAGCCACCCAGGCACCCCTGTCAAATAAAGGTTTTAAAAAAGAAAAATCAGATCTATAAGTTCTAAGTTGGAAACAGAGCCAAGATATAAAGTGGAAAAAAGCAAATTGCAAAACAATATGTATGGTCCCATTTTTTAATACTTTATACAGATACACATATATGTATGTGCATAATAAAAACAAAAACACGCATGTATATATACACTAACCTGTTCTCACTGATCTCTCAAGAATTTGACGAGAGTTATTTTCTCGGATACCTGTTTCTGTTATGTTTGAATTTTTGTCATGTGCATTTTTATAATCAGAAGACAATAAATGTATACATTTTTTAAAAACTTTTAAGGCATACAGAAAGATTTTAATAAAGATGAGAACTGAAATTCCTGAATCAGAATACAAAAATATAGGAATAAATTAAAAAATACAAAAATAATAAAAGAATCTTTTTCTTTTTTTTAAAATTTTTTTTTTAATGTTTATTTATTTTTGAGACAGAGAGAGACAGAGCTTAAGTGGGGGAGGGGCAGAGAGAGAAGGAGACACAGAATGTGAAGCAGGCCCCAGGCTCTGAGCTGTTAGCACAGAGCCTGACACAGGGCTCGAACTCACAGACTGCAAGATCATGACCTGAGCTGAAGTCGGCCGCTCAACCAACTGAGCCACCCAGGCGCCCCAAGAATCATTTTTTAATAGCAACCATCATTTGATTGCTTACTACGTAGTAAGGCACATACATTAGCTCATTTTCATTATATCTATTTTACTGATCAATAGGCAGATTTTAATCTAATTAAAAAAACAAAATAACAACTTATTAAGACTAAGAAAGCTGATAAAATATTTACAGAGGAAATTTTATTTGAAGATTTATTTATTTTTCAGAGAGAGAGTGCAAGTGGGGAAGAGGCAGAGAGGGGGGACAGAAGATCCATAGCGGGCTCTGCGCTGACAGCAGCAAGCTTGATACGGGGCTAGCAGCAAGCCTGTTACTGGGCTGGAACTCTCGAGCTGTGAGATCATGACCTGAGCTGAAATCGGGAGCTCAACCGACAGAGCCACCCAGGCACCCCATACAGAGGAAATTTTAAAAGGTAAAAGAACACATATGAACTCACTCATATTTTTTTTTAAGCTGGAAAAGGAATGTAATTTTCTAAAAATATATGTCTAATTTACCAAAATTGACTACTTGTCCCCCACCTCACTCCCAACACACAAAAAATAAGAAAACTGAACGGAATAAACTAAAAAACAAGAAAGAAATGGTTACTGCTCTTCCACCCAAAATACTGTTTTTTCCATGCTACCAAAATCCTGATGTCAAGAATGGCACGAGGAAGGAAAACTACAGGCCATTCCCCTTTTGAATATACACCAAAATCCTAAATACTAACAAATCAATCTAGTACTGTGAGATTTATTCCAGAAATTTAGGAATAATTCCATACAGAAAATTGATTATTTCAGCACAAGATTTTATAAATAAGTTTTATAAACATATAAAATTAAAAGGTTGAAAGAAACAATCTCTAAGGGTAAATAAGTGAGTAGAAAAGCATCTGACAAATTTACCCTTTCTGAGAGAAAAATGCTTAATAAATAAAAATACTCCTTTAACCTGGCAGGTTTCAGACCAAAGTCAGCCCCACAATGAACAGGGAAGCACATCTGAGGCAGCCTCATTAAAGTCAAGTATATGACTTTTTTCTGGCTGTTGTGGTCTAGCCATTGAAATAAGAAAAAAAGGCAGGGGAGGGGATACTGAAAAGGAGTCTAAATTAGCAAGATTTATCAATAAAGTTGTCCAACTGGAATATACAAGAAAGTCTATGAAAAATTATTAAAACAACTAAAAGAACTTAAGAAATAGGCAGGTATTTTAAAAAAAATTTTTAACATTTATTTTTGAGAGAGAGATAGAACATGAGCAGGGGAGGGGCAGAGAGAGAGGGAGACACAGAATCTGGCTCTAGCTGTCAATGCAGAGCCGGATGCAAGGCTCAAACTCATGAACCACGAGATCATAACCGGAGCCGAAGTTGAACGCTTAACCGAGCCACCCCGGCACCCCAGAAAATAGGCAGGTTTTTAAATAAACATACAAAAATCAACAGCTTTTCCTAACATCAGCAAAACTCAAAAACTATGATGAAAATGTCCCACTGTCATAAGCATAAAGAATGTAAAATACATTGACAAAAGTAAATTAAACGACAAAACTTCACTAATGCCTTTCCATTCAATGTATCAATGGGAATTGTGGGAATCTTGACAAATACTTTTAAAAGATATATCTGGAAGGGGGAAAGTACGTGATGAAAGCCCAAAGCCTTCTCCAAAATAAAAATAACTACGAGGATTCGCCCTATCAAGAGTTTATCTGTATAAAACTACAATAAGCAAAATGTGTAACATTGGTGCCAGAACAGAGACAGATCAATAGAACAGAATGCAGAAACAGATCTAATTATTAATGGAAATTCAGTATATGATTAAAACTATCATGTTAAATATATAAGGAACTGGTTAAGTTATGGAATAGTATATTTAGCTGTAGCTATTAAGAGTCAGATAGATTTAGGGGGCCCTTGGTAGCTCAGTCGGCTGAGTGTCCGATTCTTGATTTCAGCGGTTTCGTGGTCTCGTGGGTTCATGAATTCAAGCCCCCCAATGGGCTCCACGCTGTCAGTGCAGAGCCTGCTTGGGATTCTCTCTCTCTCTGCCCCTCCCCACACATGTGCTCTCTCTCAAAATAAATAAATAATGTTAAAAAAAAAAAAAAGAGGGGCGCCTGGATAGCTCAGTTGGTTAAGTGGCTGACTTCAGCTCGGGTCATGATCTCACTGTCTGTGAGTTCGAGCCCCACGTCGGGCTCTGTGCTGATGGCTCAGAGCCTGGAGCCTGCTTCGGTTTCTGTGTCTCCCTCTCTCTCTGCTCTTCCCCTGCTCATGTTCTATCTCTATGTCTCTCAAAAATAAATGAACGTTAAAAAAATTAAAAAAAAAAATGAGGTAGATTATACTGATGTAGAAAAATAATCACAATGTAGGATGGTTAAAAAAACTTTTATGACAGGAAGTACAATAGGATTCCTTTTGTGTTAAATATGTACATTGATTTTAGGGTCATGCTATATATAGAAAATATCTGGAAGTTACACATAACCAAGATAGTACCATCACTACCTCTGGGATGGGATTATAGTATAGAGAGGAATAGGACTAGAGGGTCTATCAGTCAGGGTCTCAACAGAAAAGGGATGACAAACTCAAATTAGAATAATCTGAAAGGGGTCTATATGTAAAAGGAATAATTACTAAGTTAGTGGAGGCCTACAGAAATCACATGGGATGGAACAGGAAGCGGGACTAGCAATAACTGAACAATTATTGCTCTGGTCCCCAAAAGAGACAAGAGACAGAGTTTCCCAGAACTCAGGTAATAAAATGCAGGCTACCGTGAGAGGAGAAGGAATAAATATTCTGACTTCATTCTCCTTCCCTTCAATTTCCTCTTAAGGCTAAGCTGTTAAAGTAAGAAGCCAGAGGATCTGGGAGCTCTTTCCTTGGGGCAGAGAGCCAGATGGAACAGGGTGGAGGACAGATCTAGAGAAGTAAACGGGAGGCTGTCTAGCCCAGTTTTCGTATTCCTTTTTATAAAGTTAACTACACAAGTAGAAGTATAATCTCTTCAGTAAAAATTAAAACCTTACAAAGAAAGCTAAAATCCCACCCTCCATAATCCTGGATCCTTCTCCAGAAATAATAATCTTTATTACCATCAGTTTGGTATGAGTCTGTTGATGTTTTCTAGCCAGAGACATATAGTAGCCACAATAAAACACACCAAATTGTTTAGTGAGGTGTTATTTGCATAACCTGAACGTATTTAAATTTTTGTTTAAATTCCAGTTAGTTAACATGCAGCATATTAGTTTCAGGTGCACAATACAATGATCCAACACTTCCATAGAACACCTGGTGGTCATCACAGTGCACTCCTTCATCCCCATCACCTATTTAACCATGAACAGTATTAATTATGACTTTCAGCACCTTTTCTTCACCATTTCCAGTTATAAAATAATGCTTAAGAAGCCAAGACACATGGTTCGATTCTCCTCTGTATTATTCATATTTTACTCAGTGGATTTCAAATTATACTCCCTTCCCTCCCCTCTGCATTACTGTCACCTAGAAATTTTTTTTTTAATGCAAAATATTTGCCCCAACCCTAGTGAAGTGAATCCAAAGCTTGGAAGGTGGGGCCGCCTAGTAGTCTTCCTTCCGACTAGCCCTACAGATGACTATTACACAGGCTAAAGTCTGAGAGCCACTACTCCACTTCCTGGCTCCTCAAACCACTTCGCTATCATCAGTGCCCTCGCTAGGAATCTTCAGGATTCCCAGGTGATGCATCAAGTGTGGGAGGTGCCGGCCTACCTCAGAGCCATAAACCAATCCTCACCCACATTACCCGCACCCATCCACACACAGAACATCTACGAGTGGTTTCTAGGGATGGAAGAGGGGAGGCCAGCAAAAAGAGCAAAGGTTTTTAATCTCTTTGAATTTGAACCTATCACTCCTGCGGGGAAAAACATTAGCGCTGCACGCCATAGTTAGGCAGGACATGTTAGTTAGCATTGTCATCTTTTATGGGTGACAGATAGTATATAACTACCATGAAACCACACTGGAAATTTAATGCTCTTTTAAGTGTCAATGTCATATCCTAAATTCTCATTTTTCTTTTAAAATAAGTGAAATTTCACTTTTAACCCTAGACATAATAAAATTACATAAGACTAGCTAACCTTTGTATGGCTAAGATTGTAGTGAGAATCTATCATTTTAAGACAAACCACAATGATATACTTTTTCTGTTCTAACGAGAATGCCTTTACCAACATCCCTAAGTCTACTTATCCTCCACTTCCATGCCTCAGCCTCCACCTCCATATAGCTTGGGGCAGGAGGTGGATATTCCCAGAATTCCACCTTTAACTTCCTGCTATCTCTCGAAGGCTCAGAAATTCTCTTTCAAAACCTGTACCCTATGGCCGATACCTCAGCCTCTCCCTTTGCTCTTCTCTCATCTTCCATCGTGGAGTCTAAGGTCGGTCCCGAGTCAACTGCAAACATGTTGACTTAATCAGGAAATCTACCAGCGTACTACAGACACATTTGTGCTTGAGAAGCACACTCTCACTGCTCAATCCAGCCTGACTCAGTCTAATACAACAATCTGCTTTTTTTTGTTAAAAAGGCACTTCCAGTTTCACTTCTAGCTCTTACCAGGTTTATGCTCCGCCCTACTACAGCACAGCCCCCCTCTCTAAGCTTTTCTGACCCAGGAAGTAGCACAGACAATTCTGTGGGGCCCGTACCCAGTTTGACTTGCCTCTCTCTTCTTAAAAGCAATCTTGGAATCGGTATTTCTAAAGCTCCTTTTCAATTTGGTGATTTTTCTTTCATAGAAACAAACTTTGAATCAAACCTTAAAATAAATTTAGGCAGTTTTAATTACATAGCACCAGGAAAAATAATATAATATTCTATCAAACAATTGTACTTCAAAAGGAAACATGTTTACATCTCCAATGTCCTAAAGATTTTGGTATGGCAAAACTAGTTTGATTTCTATTTCCAACTATTTATGTTAAATTAAAATCACTTATGTCAGGGGCGCCTGGGTGGCTCAGTCAGTTAAGCGTCCGACTTCAGCTCAGGTCATGATCTCACGGTCTGTGAGTTCGAGCCCCGCGTCGGGCTCTTTGCTGATGGCTCAGAGCCTGGAGCCTGCTTCAGATTCTGTGTCGCCCTCTCTCTCTGCCCCTCCCCTGCTCATGCTCTGTCTCTATGTCTCTCAAAAATAAATAAATGTTAAAAAAAAAATTTTTTTTAAATATCACTTATGTCAACTTAGAGTTCATTTTTTTAAAATTTTTGTTCTACCAAAAATTAAATTCAAAGTATATACAGTATTATCTAAACATTCTAGAGTCAAATTCTAACTTTTGTTTTGACCTTAACATACAATTTAATAACATCATGAGTTACACACAAATTCATTTTAAGAAGGCAGATCTTTTATTTGCCTTTTTTGGTTTTTGGTGGTTTTTTTTTGTTTGTTTTTTTTAGCACACAATGGTAGCTTTTACTTAAAGCTCAAAAATACCATAGAATAGTAATAATTTGTTTTCAACAATATATGTACATCAGATAATTAGATCACAAGAGTTCATGACTCATTCTTGACATACAGCAAAGGTAGTCAATAATGATTTCCATTAGAGCCCCCAAACATAACTCTAGATTTGTTCTGAAGCTAAAGTTCTTTTATTTTTTAATGTTTGTTCCTTTTTTGATACAGAGAGAAACAGAGCTTGAGTGGGGGAGGGGCAGAGAGGAGAGAGAGAGGGAGACACAGAATCTGAACCAGGCTCTGAGCTGTCAGCACAGAGCCCGACACAGGGCTCGAACTCATCAACCAAGAGATCATGACCTGAGCTGAAGGTGGATGCTTAACCAACTGAAGGGCCCCTGAAGCTAAGGTTCTTAAACTCCAACATGTAAATAGGTGGGAGTGCCTCAATTATCTGTATTAATCAGTCTTTATCCTGCCTGAAGAGAAAGAGTATCTTCCTCCAATGAATTAATTCCATATTGCTTAGGAATTTGAAAAGCAAAGAATTCATTTTTCCTTTCTAGGTATCCATAAGCAAAGCAGGAGAAAAAGACTGTTGGCAGTGCTCCACTCAAAAACAGGCCACATTCCAAAAGTCTCTAAGTACTGTACCTGGTTTTGACCTTAGAATCTCATTTTCTCACAGCTCATTTTCTAAGAGGATGGCTCTCCAATGTCTATAAATATTAGAACACCATCTATAACTGTTTATGAGAAAATTCACTCAATCTCAGATTCCAACTTATCAATTTTGAAATAACTCACTTGGTAAACACAATACTGTATCATTTTCCTCAAATAATCCACTGTCTCAGACAGCATCAACCCCACACCAGGCTCTCCAACTAATACCTGAAATGTTCGTATTCTATGCTACTGAATTAAGAGACAGGTTTATGCTTTAGCTCGTGACAAACCAATTTATTATGGAAATTAAGCAGACTAAAAAGAAAAGGTTAAAAAGAAGTCTAACATCCATGCTTGCAATGATATTTGGGAGGAGGGTACTCATATCCACAAAAAGGTGAAATTCAAAAGTTCCTCTGAGTAGGGCCAAATTTTTCCGAGACTTTTTTTTAATCTGCTTAAGTGCCCAAACAAGCCCTCAGTTAAGACCCGAATGTTCAGGATCACAGAACATAGGAGATTTTCTAAGAAGCAATTTAAATGTGCCTGTTCTGATGTAAATCCACCCACCCCAATGCAGGTACTCCTACTCTTTATGTAAAAAAGTAATGAATGACTTTTAAAAAGCAATTAAATAATCCTAGTGCAATAATTTGGAACTTTAAGAAAACAGTAGATTTCTCAGAAGCAAAGGTAAAACTAAAGATTGCGAATTCCTTTCAGTGATCACCTTTGCTTATATTCAACCTTTTGCTAAGTCTGCAAAAAATAAATAAAAGTGAGACGTAGTAAAGCATGATGGCTAAAAATACAGACTCTGGAACTAGACAGCTGGTGTTCATACCCCAGATAACACTCTTAATAGCTGCATCCTCTCTAGCAAGTTATTTAACCTGTGTTCCAGTTTCTTCATCTGTACATTAAGGATAATAATAGCATCAACCTTAGAGGACTATAGTGCAAATTAAATGAATTAATCCAGGTAAAGCACTTAGAACAGAGCTTTGCGCACGATAAGTGATAACTACCATCTAGATATTCAAGAATAAGTGAGCTTTGGAAAAACTAAAAGCGCTCAAAGCTGAAAAATAAAAAAAAAGGTGAAAAAGTGATAGACATATAGACAACAAGGTATCCTATTTCCCTGGAGAATAATATTCATGAGGAAGACCCTATTCATGAGGAAGAATAGTAGAGATTGAAATAATAAAGACCCAGTTATGCTGGTCTTGAATGCCAGACCAAAATAATTCTTTTAATGTCTATTTATTTTGAGTGAGTAAGACAGAGAGACAGAGAGAGAGAGACAGAGAGAGAGACAGAAAGAGAGATGGAATCCCAAGTAGGCTCCACGTTATCAGTGCAAAGCCCAGTGTAGGGTTCAACCTCACGAACTGTGTGGGATCATGACATGAGCCAAAATCAATAGTTGAATGCTTAACCGGCTGAGCCACCCAAGTGCCCTGAAAAATATTTCTTTTACTTAGAAGACAACCATTCAAATTTTTTATCTGGTTAGATCTGTGCTTTAGCAACATTAATTATCATGGTTATCTATTATCACTATTAATGCAATTTTGATGTTCTCTGCCCTCTTATGAAAGGTTTGCACACCAAAAACCGCACTTGTTCTGCTAACATACTGTCAGAATCTATCACTGAACTGTTGCGTATCTGACTTTTACCTGAAATCCTCACTGTGCCTGGTACGAAATAGGCGTTTAATAAGTGTTTTATCATTACTTTTAGTGGCCACCAGACAGCAGTGAAGTAAGCATTTCTCCAAAGGAAATATATATCATAAATGATGCAAATGAAGTAGCAAAATGACAGTTTTCAATTAAGCTAAAATAAAGTCACTGCTGAGCAATATACTTGCCTAAAACATTGGCGGGGTTGGGATCAATCTTACTTTTCATTAACAGCAAAAAAAAAAAAAAAAAGGATTCTTGTATATTTTTGTAAATGTTAAATCTCATAACATTTAGCTGTCAAACTGGTAGTCCTTTTGAAAGGACTATATGGGCAATATCTTTGTGATAGACTACCCAGTAGTCTTAGAGGAGAATAAATTTAAAATAGATTTCTGCATTCCCACATTCCTTGCACCATTATTCACAACAGCTAAGAAAGGGACCTATGTGTCTGACAAATGAATGGATGAAGGAAGATGTGGTATATATGTACAATGGAATACTATTCAGCCGTTAGAAAGAAGGAAATCCTGCCATTAGCAACATTCCAACAAATGGATGAACATGGAGGATATAATGTTAAGTGAAATAAGCAAACAGAGAAAGACAAATACTGTACAATCTCACTTACATATGTTATCTTTAAAAAAAAAATACTTTTAATTTAAAAAGTCAAACTCATAGAAACAATAGAATGGTTAGAATGGTGGTTACCCGGTCTGGGAAGTAGGGAAAATGGGGAGATGTTGGTCAAGAGGCACGAACCTTCAATTATAAGATAAGTTCTGAGAACCTACATATATCATGGTGACTACAGTTAATAATACTGTATTGTATACTTGAAATTTGCTAAGAGAAAAGATCTGAAACACTCTCTCTCTCTCTCTCTCTCACACACACACACATGAAGATAACTATGTGAGGTGATGGATATATTAGTAAACCTGATTGTGGTAATCATTTCAAATGTATTCATATATCAAATCATCACATTGCACACTTTTGTCAAGGGCTGCCCTTTCAGAGGAAGGGCCGGCTTACAGTAGCTAAAGGTTTCCATCCAGCACACATGATCACCCTGACCGCTCCACTCCACCCCAGACGTCAGTGCTAAGCGTAACAACAAAAAAGGTCTTTTCCCCTCACCTTGAATAAAGGACAAATGGAATCCACCATCCTAGAGTCTACTGACCTCTGCAGTCAATTATTCAGTGCACTTCTTTTTAAAACAACAAAAAAGTTTGTTTGAGACACCAGTCAGAGTAATATAATAGTTAACATACTAAGAACAAAGTTTTCATTAAAGGATTGCCAACGGAAGTTGGAGGCACATCATGAATAGGATGTTTGATATAAAAGTTTATTAAGCACATATCCCCACATTGATTTTTTTTTTCTTATGGCGATAGGGGGAAATTAGCTTCCCAAAAATGTCCGTCAGAGCTTACTTTTAGAAACAAACAAACTAAGCTGGATTAGTAGAAGCACCCCCAAGTAATAAGTCATGTGTTTGGCTTTCTTGGGCAATCAATTATTCTGGCAACACAGACATAAAGCAAAGTAGACTGAGATTTCTACATACCTTCCTCTAAAGTAATTTTCAGTTATAATTTTAGACTTAAAAAAAAAAAGAAAACCAACCTAAAAAAAAGTTCCGGCTGTCTTATGCTTTTTAAAGCTTCAAGTATCTTGCAAGTATTAGAATGTAAAACTCTGAAATGCATTCGCTTAAATACATTCCCATCAGCATTACCAACAACGCTCCATTATCCATTTTGGTACTCTCTCCAGATGATTTTTAATCCCCGCCTGACTTCTCCCTACCAACAAGAACTTGGATACCATCTTTACCCTGCCTGCCCCCATTACTTGGTTGTGCTTGGGGAATTATAATTACAGTGATCCCGCCTTTAGAACATCCTCACAGCACAAAGCCTCTTTGTGTGACTGGGGGTGAGGGGGGCGACTTCCAGGCTCCACAGCAAAGGGTGGGTGGTGTCAACACAGGCAGCAGAGAAGGAAGAGGATCTGGAGCCACTATGATGGCCCTCGGGTCTGGCTCAATATCGTTGGAGGGGACTTGAAGGTGCCGAGCCAAATGGTTCTGTAAAGCCTTTGTGCCCCTCACATGGGGGGTGGGGAGGGGGGAGACAGGGCTGACCTGACAGATGGGTAGATCACACCAAACCCAGAAGACCAGGGAGCAGAAGGAAGCGTGATAAAAGAAAGAACTAGCTGAAGCCCACAGCCTCCATGCTGTTCTCAGTACCTCAGGTAATGAGTCTCTGACAATGAAGGCCATCACCCAGGGTATCTGCGGTTAATAGCGGTATTATGACACCCAGGAGGTGTTCAAATATGTGTTGAGACAGACATAGGAAGATAAATTTATTAAAATAATTTTTACATAAGATAGACTAAAAGCCAAATGAAAAATGCTTTTGTTAATTATGAGAGTCCCAACTTCTATTTACAAAGCAGTTACAAAATGGGTACTTGTTTTTCCTTTCAGTCTGCCCTACTACCTCAGTCTAGTCTTCAAAAATACTCACTTTCCAGTTCCATGACAGTAAAAGCAGGTTTCAACTAAAGATCAGTAAGCACCATCTACAGACGCTGAAATCAAAGGTGCTGCAGAACGGACACGGACAGGTACCTTCCAACTCAAGGAACATCCCAAAAGCACGACGAAATGTACTGCTGTTTAATTGCTTGCTACTCTGTCTTCCATGCATGTATTTCTTCCTCTTACCACTTCTACCCTCTGCTTTTCCTTTCAATAGGGTCCAATTATTGTATATATCAAAACACAATCTCTCCCTTATTTCTGCACGTACTTTATCACAAAAAGCAGACAATACAGTGATAGCTTTCCATATCATGACTGGAGGAACTACTGATAAACCCCAGTAAAATCCCATCATTCTCCTCCTCCACCTGCCCAACATCACTCCAGTTAACTGTTCTAAGCAGTCCTTAAAATAGTACTAATACCCATTTAAACAGAACTGGAGAAAATTCAAACTGCTTTGGGTAAGGCCTACAGGTGAAAACTGTTTGTTTTTCTCATGTGAGCCTAAGACTATTTTTGTTAAACATTTTTAGCTTTAAACATATTTTCTTCAAAAAAAAAACCTCCTCCAAAACAGCAGCAAAAGCACAATGGAACTCTGTAACCATCACCCTCAATCATGTTTAAAAATGATAATAAAGACAAGAGGAACCACTTCAAATGTACCTCTCCCTTGAGCCCACAGAACAGCACTCTTCCATGACAACTGTTCTGAAAAACACACCGCCATTATTTGCAAAAGCAGTAGGAAGTCCAGTCCTGTCTTTGGTTGAGCACTACCCCCTCCTCTCTCTCCAAGAAAAAATAAAACAGCAGGAAGCATAAACAACCACTTAATGGAAAATACAAATGGGTAAATATTTTCAAAATTGGCGAAAAAGCCTCAGGTCTTAAGAAATTCAGGTATACTAGTGTAGGGGGGGATAGGAAGAGAAAATTAACATCGTATTTCCCCCTCAAAGTGAGCACTGCAGGAACACCAGAGCAAATGGGGGGCATAGCTACTTTCTCTTCTTCGATTATCAGATGCTTTTGTCTTTTTAGTATTTCTCTCTCATTCCGTCTTTTCATGAATAATGGTCTTTTCAAATCAGGGCCTCTTTCTCTAGCTCCAGAACAAATTTTACAATTTTAAGCGGAAATCCTGGTATGACCGAGTATGGTAATGAAAAGCCAGGAGTAAGCCACTTCCCTTGAAAAGCTCTCGTGGAGAAAACTCTCGAACTCAAGGCCCAACACTGCCTGCCCTCTTGACAGGGTCTGTAACTACAGACGGCACAGTTAGTTATACGTGGACCGACAAAACTGCAAGGCATGCCAGTTCATGAAGCACCTTGGGGAGAATCTGAACAGGGTGCCCCCTCTCTGAGAGGACACATTTCCACGCAAAATGCTCATTTTGAGAAGTGGAACACAAATGGATTTGCACTCCCACTTGTCACCCAGAACAGGTGACCTCATGTTGGGCACAATCTATATACAACCTAACACAGCAGCCCTGCAAAAGTGTATCGGGGACACACTCCACTTTCAAAGTAGGTTTCCAGAAAGAAGAACTTTACCACAGACAAACGGGCATTTTACAAGTTTTATTACCAGAAATCCTCATATTCATTAATAACAATTCATCCCTAAACATATTAGGACTAAAGCAAAAAGGGTCTGGCAGAGAGGTAAAACTAGCAAATTTGGGAGAAAGGAAACTTCCATCTGGAGGGGATAATCAGTTGTTATTTAAGACCCTAATCTCGGACTATAGGTTCAAACAGCTGAAATTCAAATGCATATCATAAGATGAAGCACTGAAAGGATCCCTACCATTTGTAGAGAAAGGCAGGATCATATACATTTACTACTGGGGATTTCCTTTGTCCAAATTTGCTGGTTTTTCCTCTCTGTTGGCGTCCCCCCTTTTTTTTTGCTCCTAACTATAAAACCCCATACAGTCAGTGACATGAGTGGTTAAAGTTTGTAAAACCTGATAAATAGCCCTGATGGGTAATGGGCCTCTTAGCTACCTGCATGAAAGTAAAAGAAGTAGATGACCAGATTACGAATGACTGCTCCCAATGCCATCACTCTTTTATGCCCTATAAAAGAGCTAAGTATCACATGGGTCCAAATTAGTCCTAGTCAGGCAGGAGAGACCAGAGAAGGCAGCCTAGGGCAAAGCTAAAATGGAGTACAGCCCAGAGTCAGGAGCCTAAGACAGTGGTTCTCGAATTCTAGTGGGCATCAGAATCTACGGGGGAACTTTTTCAGAATTGGATTTCTGGGTCCCTCCCTACGTGAGATAAGTTAGAACGTCCTGGAGCACTTATATTTTGACAAAGCTCAAACTGCTGACCTAGGTCCACTAGAAAGTTTAGAAACACTGGGAAATCCTCCCTGCCTATCAGCAGTTCCAAAATAAAAGTCATTCGTCGCAATACCAGGCTTTGCAGGTCAGAAAGCGGTGAGCAAAGGATCACCAGCCCGCATGCCTAAAGGCTGTGCTGGACTGCAGTCTATAGCAAAAGTTTCATTATGGGACAAAAATCCTGCACTCGATAAACAAGAAAATGTTTTACATGTGAGAAATATTTCAAACATCTGGAAAATATTCAAAATAATATACTGAATTATCTTTGACCCTATACCCAAAATAAGAAAATCCTAATTTGCAATTATCTGATTCACATTTCTTAGTAATAGAATATTAAATATAATTAAAGCCTTTGGTGTACCCCCTGTCCAATTCTATTCCTCCTGTTTTCTTCCCAGAGATAATTTCTAGTTGGAATTTGGTGTTAGTTGTTACCATGCATGTTTTTATGCTTTTACTACATATGTACATAGCCCCCAAACAATATATTTTGCATGTTTTCAGATTTTATACAAGTAGAAACTTTTTGTAAGAAATCTGACACTTGTTCCCCCACCCCATATGAGGTTTGTGAGATTTATGCATTTTAATGCCTGAGACTGTAGTTTATTTCCCACCGTGCTCTAAGACTCAATTGTGTGGGACTATCTAACAATTTATGCATTTCCCTGGTTGGTGGACATTTGAGCGGCAATGAGCCTCCTTATACTTTTTCATACTTATTTTCTTGGACGACCATATTACTTCTTAGAGCCAGAAATAGATATTTTGGGTTAAATAGATATGGTAGCCTTCCAACAAGACATCACTACACTACTGTCCAAGGTAGCTGTTTCTATTTACATTCCCCCTAGCAGTAAATAAAAGTCGATTTCCCCACAACCTCGCTAACACTGGTTATCACAGCATTTAATTCTTGCCACTCCGATGGGTGTGAAACAGCACCTCACTATTGTTTCCATTTGCATTTCCCTGATTAAAACCTGTGACCGGTAAATTTTCATGCTTTTATACATATTTGTCAAATATGTGTTTCTCAATTTTTTAAGAAAAATTCACCTCGTCTAAATCAGGGCCTTTCTTCCAGAGCACTCCCCCCCACACACACACACACAAACACCCACCACAGCTGGAAAGCTGAAGTGCAGGAGGGCAGCAAAAAAACAGCTGACTTACACAAGGAATCATTTCGGACAAAGGGCCCTAATTAATGCATTTGCTAATTAGTCTTCCCCTTCCCTCTTTTGTCAAGCCTTACTTTCAAGACAATACTAGGGGCCAGCGGCCGTAGAACAGGAGAGAGATTGCGGGTGGGGAGTGCAAAAGCCAAAACATTTACATAAAAGTACTACGACTGTCTTTACTGGAAGAAAATGAAGTGATTGCCACCAGTACCTACTACTCAACCTTGTAAGATACCATCCACCTCTAAGAGACTCCTTTCAAACCCTTGGCTCCCCGTTTGAAACATCCCAACTTTTCTCTAGACCACACGCTGCCCCCCTCCCCCGCCCTTCAGCCGCCCTTTTAGCTCCCTTCCCCCACAATGACTAAATACCCTCTTATTTTCCCCATTCTACAGCTTTTTGAGCTCTACAGGACACGCTCCATCGCCCTCCCTCTCCCCTCTAGAACTCCAAGTCCTCTCCTTCCCTTTCCAAGATGTATCCACTACAGTCAAAACCACCCACTCAAGCACCCACCCCAAAGAAAAATGGGAGACCCCTGCAGCACATGGCCCCAACAGGCCAGGCAGGCGGGTGACTTGTCCCCCAATCCTCCCTGCTTCCTTCCCCTTCACGCCTGGGATAACTGTTCTCTAGGGGGTTCTGCGTGTGTTGTCGACAGATCCAGACCACCTGGAAAAAGGCTCATTCGGCCTTCTAGAGCAGAAACGCTTTTTAACTAGGGCCTTGTAACGCACTTCTGTTACGGGGCACGAACGAAACTCGGGCCATTTCATGAAAACAAACACCTCATAGGTGTCTCCACAAAAGCGGGAAGGCCTCCCTCCTATCAATCTCAGCTGGACTGGTTTGTCCGGGCAGTGGTGGGCAATGTGGCCTGGCAGAGACCACACAGTCCCCACGGAGAAGTTTCCGAAGCTCTGCCCCATTCACTCGAAAAAGCCCTCCCTCAGGGAGCACACCCCCCCACCCGATTCTCTCCCCCTGAGGCTCCCCAAATCGGCTCCGCAGAGTAGACCCCCCCAAGCACCCAAAGCGGCCCCTGCTCCTCCTCTCCACCACCCCCCAAGAGATCTCATCTCCGAAGCCTACCTAAAAAGCGCTGGGTGGGCGTGACTGGGACCGGGGCCTAGCGCCCCCTCCTCGCTATCAATGTCTCTCGGGTCCCCGAGGCTAGGTGCTCTTCCTTCTTCCAGCCCCCCCTACTCGGGGCCCGCGCCGGCCCAGGGTGGCCCTGGGTCCCAGCCAGGCTACGACTCTCGCCGGCTACGTGACCTTGGGCAAGTCACTTCCCCCAGTAAGCCTCGGTTTCCTCCTCCGCCAAGCGGAGACCTAGAGAGGTCCTGCCCTGCCCGCCCTAGGGGAGGGAGCTACCCACCGGGTGGGAAAACGCTTTGTGAGCCGCTCGGCGCGGCTGGGACGCAGAGCTCAGAGGGGCTCCCGGGCCGGACAAAGCTGACCCCAGACAACGCTCCACCCCCTCCGCGGGGCCGGTCGGCTGGACTACACGCCTTTGGACCCCCCACCCCCGAAGCCAACCCACGCCCCTCCCCGCCCGGCCCGCTCCGGGACCCCGTACCTGCTCCTGGCGCCCGGCCGCAGGCGCCGCCACCCTGGGCGCCCGCCCGGAGCGGCCCGTGGCCCGGAGGGCTGAGGCGGCCGGCAGCGGCTGGCTCGGGCCGGGGCGGCGGCGGCGGCGGCGGCGGGGGGCGCGGGCGGCGCAGGGGCCCTAGCTCGGCGGCGCCCGGCCTGGGAGACGACGACTGAGGCTGGAAGTGCGCGGCGGCCGCAGCTGCTGAGGCGGCGGCGGCGGCGACCGCGGCGGCGGCGCTTCCGCTCATGGCGGGGGCCGCGGACAGCGGCTCCGACTGCGACTCGACTCCGGCGGGCGGGCGCTGCCTGGGCCCGGGCCGGCGACAGCAGCAGCGGTGGCGGCGACGGAGGCGGCTCCCGGAGGGGGAGGAGGCGGAGCCGGGAAGCGGCAGCGGCGGCGGCGGCGGCGGCAGCAGCGGCGGCGAAGGGGGCGGGGACGCGGAGGGGGCGGAGACGCCGCGCCGCCGCCACCAATGAGCTGCCGGCTCCTCAGCCGCCGCTCCGGGGCCGAGCGGGCGGCGCCGTAGGGCATCCTCTGCTGCGGCCGCTCGTGGAGGCGGGGAGGCAAAGGGCCGCCCGCGGGAGAGCCCTGCCCCGGGGACTGCCCCGCCCCCGGTCCGCCTTCGGGGCACAGACGCTGGCCTCCCGGGCCGGGCCCCGCGCCGCCCAGGCCCGGCTGCGCCTAAGGCTCAGCTGCGCGGCTGCCTCGGGCGCCGGCGTTTGCGCCAGCGAGTTTGCCAGGGGCTCGGCCTGGGTTGCTGCTGCTCGCCCGCGCGCCCGCCCGCCGGCCACCCGTTCCACGGGGGGAGCTGCCTCGGCCTCCCTCCTCCTCTCCCCCGCCCTATAGCCAGTCGTCTCCCTCCTACTTTTGGCTGTTTCCTCAAAGTTTTTCGTTTTCAGACTCTAAGGAAAGAAACTCTCTCCCCTTCTTGGGCTACGTCTCAGTGTTAAATCAGCGGACTCAGAGGGGATAGCAGAAGCAGAAACGAAAGCGATGGAGATCCCGCAGCCTTCTCTGAATTTAAAGACCCATCTTGAATTGAACAGAAGCCAGCCTCCCTCAGCCCCGGCCCCTCACCCCTTTCTCCGACTTTCTCTTCCTCTTTCTTGAAACGCCGTTGTTGTTAAAAGGCTTACAGGAAACCATCTAACCCAGCCGGGCCTAGTCTCAAAAGAGAGGCCGGGCGGTGAGGAAAGGCTTGTGAGCTGTGCTGACAGTGTTCTAAGAGAAGAATTCTGCAGATTCGTGACCCCCCTTGATGCCCTCCTCTCCTTGGATGGGATATTGGTCACCGAACCCATTTGCTTTTCATATTTTTCTGACTTTCATATCAAAGGCTCAGCCACGTGCTAAGAGTGCCTAGCCGTTAAGTACGGCCGTGTGGGTGAGGGTGCAGCTAAACTGCTGACTAGATCGTTTCTGTGAAGTGTTATCCTCAGCCTTTACCCGCATGCAGCCACCAACAGGGAGCTGAGTAGAGAGAGAGCAAACTACAGGTTGACAAAGCGCAGGGCTACAGTGGTAGGCTAGCCCCATGAGAGCCAAGTGTGGATGAATCTGTGGCAACTGACATTTTAAATTCCACCTTGACATTTACTAGGTACATGATCTTTCAGTCATCAGCAATGCTAGGTGCTGGGGATACGATGATTAAGATATAGTCCCAGACTTCAAAGAGTTTACATGTCTAGGGGCACCTGGGTGGCTCAGTCCATTGAGTGTCTGACTTCAGCCCAACTGATGATCTCAGGATTCATGAGTTCTAGCCACACATCAGGCTTTGTGCTGATTTCACCAAGCCTTCTTATGGTTCTCTACCTCTCTCTCTCTCTCTCACCCTCCCCCCTACCCCGTGCTCTCTCAAAAATAAATAAACATTAAAAAAAAAAGTTTACAGGTCTCCTTGGAGTATGGTGAGATAAATTCTTAGAAGTTAAGAGCTTCAAGGTGACTAGGAGTTTACCAGCCGAAACAGGCTGGGGAAGTGGACTGGGAAGACACTAAAAATATAATTGGTCAGAGGTTCCTAGGTGCCTCAGTCGGTTAAGCTTCCCACTTTTGATTTCTGCTCAGGTCATGATTTCGGTGTTTGTGAGGTAGAGCCCCACATGGGTTCCTCGATCACAGCTTGGAGCCTGCTTGGTATTCTCTCTCTTCTCCCTCTCTCTCTCTGCCCCACCCTGCTCTCACTCACTTGCTCATTCTTTCTCAAAATAAATTAAAAAAAAAAAAAAGAATATAATTTGCCAGGGGCGCCTGTGTGACTCAGTCCGTTAAGTGTCCAAATTTGGCTCAGGGCATGATCTCACAGTTCCTGAGTTTGAGCCCCACCTCGGGCTATGTGCTGACAGCTCAGAACCTGGGGCCTGCTTCAGATTCTGTGTCTCCCCCTCTCTCTCTGCCCCTCCCTACTTGTGCTCTGTCTGTCTGTCTCTCTTTCTCTCTAAAATAAATAAACGTTTTTAAAAAATTAAAAACCAAAAAAGAGAATATAATTGGCCAAAAGACCTAGTATTTCCTGAATCCCATCCTTCACTTTCTGATGGCAGGTAACATATTACTAGTTGGGGCTTCAGTCCCAATGCCTACAGCAGAATACCCATAAACTATAGTATTCTCTCCTTTGATAGGTCTCAGTAGCCTTGAACAAAATGAAAGCCCAAATCCCAGTTTCAACTCTTACAACTCCTATTTGGCCAAATACTTTCCCACCAACCCTAGAAGAGAAGGGGCAGGCAAGCAGTTTAATCCAGTAACCAAAGGACCCCACTGAGGCTGTCTTGCAGACCAGGAAGAAACAAGGGAGAGGCCCAGGTTAGGCCCTGGGCCACCTGGCCTTGCCAGTTAAAGGGTACAAAAGAAAGAATGGAACCCATCCATTTGTGTTGTAACCTTTATCTCTGAAAATGTCCTTCCTTCGGCAATGATTAGGAAGAGAGACAAGCATGATGTGTCTAGGGAACCTACAAGTTTAATAAGGCTAGAGCACAGCCTGGGTAATAAGTGGGAAGAAGAGACCAGATTGGAAAGCTAAGAGGATACCGAAAGACCTTGAAGAGTCTTGACTACCATGTTGAGGCATTTGAACTTAAGTAACTAAAGGGAGCTATCGAAAGATTTAGTAAGAGAAGAAAATAATCCGATTGGCTTTGGGAAAGACTCTGGGTGCTGGGTAGAAAATAGGTCGGAGGGGAACAAGAAGAAAAGCAATAAAACTGGCTAAGAAGCTATTAGGCAAGGGACCAAACTGACCCAAACTGAGGCAGAGATGGTAGGATCACAAGTTGCATTAAGGTAGTAGAATTACCAAGACAGAGCTGTCAGGGAAGATGGGAGAGCCTCAAGGGTGAGAAAGAGACTTGGCTTGGGCAACAAGGTGATAGTAGGGCCATTCTTGAAGACAGGGTGGTGAGGAACAGAGCTGATCCTGGTTAAATCGGTTCATTTCTAGGACTCTCATTTTCCTCATCCACATAAGGCAGAAGGGCCTCTGATAGACAATTACTGATGTCTTTCTGAGATTGGCATCTAGAGATTTGCAAAAGAGAAGCAAGATAACAGAATTGCCCATTTCGTTTTTTGCTTCTGTTTCTTTTATGGCGGCAAAACATATATAATAGAATTTTACCATTTTAACCAATTTCAAGTACACAATTCAGTGGCATTAACTATTGTCTTAGCTTGGGCCATAACAAAACATTATAGGCTGGTGGCTTCAACAACAGAAATATATTTTCTCACAATTTTGGAAGCTAGAAGGCCAAGATCAAGATGTCGCCATGGTCAGTTTCTGGTAAGAGTTCCCTTGCTGGCTTATAACTGGCTGGTTTCTCACCGTGTCCTCTCCTAGTGTGGAAGGAGGGAGCAAATTCTCTGGTGTCTCTTGTTTTTTGTCAAGCTTTTTATTTATTTTGAGAGTTAGAGAGAGAGGGGGATGGAGGATCCGAAGCTGGCTCCGTGCCGACGGCAGAGAGCCCAATGCAGGGCTCCAACTCATGTGAGATCATGACCTGAGCCGAATTCTGACACTTAACTGACTGAGTCACCCAGGCGTCCCCCTGGGGCCTCTTTTTTTTTTTTTTTTTTAATGTTTTTATTTATTTTTGAGAGCAGAAGAGACAAAGCATGAGTGAGGGAGGGTCAGAGAGAGAGAGAGGGAGACACAGAATGAAGCAGGCTCCAGGCTCTGAGCTGTCAGCACAGAGCCCGACGCGGGGCTCGAACTCACAGACTGTGAGATCATGACCTGAGCTGAAGTCGGATGCTTAACCGACTGAGCCACCCAGGCGCCCCTGGGGCCTCTTCTTATAAGGGCACTAATTTCAACTTGAGGGCCCCATCTTCATGACCTCAAAACCTAACTATCTCCCAAAGGCCCCGTCTCCAAATATTATCACATTGAGGGTTAGGACTTAAACATATGAATTTAAGGGGAACACAATTCAATCTATAACAACTCCATTCATAATGTTATTCAACCATCACCACTATCCATTGCCATAACTTTTTCATCATCCCAAACAGAAACTCTGTACTTATTAATTAATAACCTTCCCATTCTCCTTTCCCCATCCCCTGATACCTCTACTTTACACTCTGTCTCTATGAATTTGCCTTTTCTAGGTACCTCACACAAATGGAGTCATATAATATTTGTCCTTTTGTGTCTGGCTTGTTTTACTTAGCATACCATTTTCAAGGTTCAAGTTTCAACCATGTCATAGCATGTGTCAGAATTTCATTCCTTTTTAAAGCTGAGTAATATTTCATTATTATATATGTAGATATATATCTCTACATATATATGTATATGTATATTTATGTATATGTATGTATGTATATGTATATCTATTGTATTTTGTTTATCCATTCATTCATGAATGCACATTTATGTTGTTTCCGCCTTTTGGCTATTGTAAATAATATTACTATGAACATTGGCATACAAGTATCTGAGTCCCTGCTTTCAGTTCTTGTGAATTCCACCTAGGAGTAGAATTGCTGCATCATATGGTAATTCTATACTTAACTTTTTGAGGAACCCACCAAACTGGTTTCCATTGTGGCTACCCCATTTTATATCCCTACCAGCAATTTCTCCATTTCCGATTTCTCCACATCCTCATCAACACTTGTTATATTCCATATCTATGTATACATACAGACGCCATCTAATGGGTGCAAAGTGGTATCTCGTCGTGTTTTTGATTTGCATTTCCCATTTCACTCTCACGCCCAGCACATCTATTACATATATTTGTCTTCCAGCATGGTTTGCGCATATTGTTTCTTGTTTTGTCTTTTGGGTTTTTGTTGTTGTTGCTGTTGTTTTTTGCAGGGGGAAATGAGTAGAGGAGGGGGATTATAAGAAAACACTGAAAGGGTTCCTTCCTGAAAAATTACAACAATAAACGCCCAGTAGTATGTAAAACCAAAAGAAGAGCAAGATAGTTTGGGCTACCCCACGGAATTCCACTCCACAGCCTTAGCAACTAAAGGACTCCAGATAAGGTAGAACTCAATGATAGTTGTGACCACGCCCAGCAAAGGCTGTGGAAATAGGAACACCAGATTCTTTGGATTCTGTGTCTCCAAGGAGCTGGAGCAGGAGATGATGAATTTAACTCCCAATATCACATGACTATACTCCTTCACCAGCATATCACAAACACCTGTGAAACACGGCTGAGGGCCCCCCCCCCCCCAATACCTAGAGGTGTCTACTTCACGGTGTGTGTGAGAGCAATAGAATGCACGCTGCCCGTTTTTCTTACTGTTACAACACTAATAAGCATAAGTTTCTATTTCCCTAGACTAGATTCCTAAAAGAATTGCTAGGTCAGGGCGCCTGGGTGGCTCAGTCAGTTAAGCCTCCAACTTCAGCTCAGGTTATGATCTTCGTGAGTTCAAGTCCCATGTCGGGCTCTGCACTGACACCTCAGAGCCTGGAGCCTGCTTCAGATTCTGTGTCTCCCCCTCTCTCTCTCTGTACTCCTCCTTGCACGTGCTTGCTCTCTCTCTCAAAAATAAATAAAAATAAACATAAAAAAAAAGAATTGCTAGGTTAATGTTTTTACAGGTTTTACTTTCCAAAAAGACTATCACCTTATCTTATCTTATTTAATCAGTTATTTGTTTTTACCTAAATTTAGAGGATTGACTTGATCCTATTCCTTACTCGCAAAACTTCTCACATTGATTTTATTATTCTCTTTTATCTGTATTCTCCAACCTCATTCCCCTTTTCCGCCAGAGTTTCCACCAGAGTTTCTATAGTTTCTTTTGGTTTGTAGATGTTTATTTAAAATGTGTATTCTTGTTTTAGATTCATGTGTTTTTTTCGTAAGTAAATAGTATCGTAAGATATATATTTTTTCTTTGTGTCCTTCCTTACAGTAGCATTTTTTTTAAGTTTATTTATTTATTTTGAGAGAGAGAGTGAACATGAGCAGGAGAGGGACAGAGAGAGAGGGTGAGGGAGAATCCCAAGCACACTCCAAGCTCAGTGCAGAGCCCAATGCAGGGCTCGATCTCATGGTGGAGAGATCGCTACCTTAGGCACTATCAAGAGTCTGATGCTTACCCAACTGAGCCACCCAGGTACTCCCGTAGTAACGTGTTTTTAAGATCTAGTCCACTGCTTCTAACTACCAAATAGTACTCCACTCACCACATTTTGCTTAAGGACTTCTTCAGTTATGGACACACAAATTGCTCCTCACAATCAAAAACAATACTGTGAATATCTTCATATATGTCCCTTATGAGAACAATGTGACAATTTCTCTGGGTTACGTATCCAGTAGCAGAATTGGATATTCCATAGTTTTTTTCTCCTCTATATCATTTGATTTTCATTTTTTATCACTGATAAGAATGTGTGTGTGTGTGTGTGTGTGTGTATTTCTTTAACCACTGTATTCCTCCAGGAATTTTTTGATCACATCCTTAGTCCTATCCTCCATTGATTCTTTAATGACTAATTTAGCCGGTAATTCATTCTAACACATTGAAAAAATGTGATACATGAGTCCACACATGAGTCCACAATGATACTCAAAGAAGAGAAGAGTAAAGGGGGGAAAACTCATTTACCACCAATGGAAATACTATGACACTAACTCCTTTGTCAGGAAATTGGTAATTAAAGAGAAAGAATGAAGGATTTAACGTGTCATTTTAGGAAGAAATTAGGTTCATCCCCAACTGATGAGGGAAAACCCTTCTTTGCAGAAGAATGTCAGCTAATAAATGTGGGGCTGATAGAATTAGAAATTCGTCATTTTGTGATCTCCGATGAGATAATTGATCCAGATAAGAATCATCAGTGAATGTTAAACTATTAAAAATAAAGAAAGAAAAGAGACAAATTTATCCTTGTATCTATATCCTACCACTCGCTGGCCCTGGAGACGCTTCCATTTTGCCTTTGCTCCCACCATTCTATTGAAATTGCAGCCCTGGAAGGACAATGCTGACTTCTCCCTTGTGAAATACAATGGGCCTTTCTCATCCGCCATGATCTCTTTATGGGATTCGACAGTAGCAGCCACCTCCCTTTTCCTGCGACTTTCTCTTTTCATCCGCAAAAGACTGCTTATCTATTGCTGTGTAACAAACCAACTTCACATAAAATGGCTTAAGACAAAAATAAAATGTGTTATTTCTTGTGGTTCTGCTGGCAGACTAGGCTCAGTTGGGTGGTCCTCACTCAGATTCTCCTACAAGGTGGCAGTCAGATGGTGGCAAGTGCTGGAACCATTGAAAAGTCAACTGGGCTAGATATCCAAGATGCCTTCTTTACTCATTTATCTGGTACCTGGCTAGAAGCCCTGGGGATTAGCAGGGCATCTCTCTCTCAATGTCGCTAACTTGGGCTTCCTAACAATATGGTGGTCCCAGGATAGGTAGACTTCTTATCTAGTGTCTGGCTTCCCCTACAACAAATGCTCCAATTGTCCCAGGTAGAAACTGCCAGGCTTTCTATGAGACAGTTAATGGTCTCTTTCTCACCCATAATGCATCATCCATTATTTCCAGCTTTGGTTTCTTTTTTTTTTTTAATAGTTTCATTTTTTTTTAAGTTTATTTAATTGAGAGAGAGAGAGCATGAGCAGAAGAGGGACAGAGAGAGAATCCCAAGCAGGATTCGTAAGGTCAGCCTGGAGCCCAACGCAGAGCTCAAATGCAGGAGCCCACAAGCGGGAGCGGAGCTGTGAGATCATGACCTGAGTGGAAATCAAGCCTGAGCCACCCAGGTGCCCACGATGCCCCCAGCAGTGTTCTTTAGAGGGGAAAAAGAACCTGAAGACTCTTCAAAAGTTGAGTGTAAAACCCATCCATGTTTTTACTGTTTCATTTTTAAATACATATGATTCCAGGAGTGCCTGGGTGGCTCAGTCAATTAAGCGTCTGACTTTAGCTCAGGTCATGATGTCAGGGTTCACGGGGTCAAGCCCCACATCAGGCTCTGTGCTGGTCATGCTCTGTCTCTCTCTCAAAAATAAATAAAAATTAAAAAAAACACCTGTGTGTGTATATCTAACTCCAAAGCAATTTTTTTTAAACGTTTATTTATTTTTGAGAGACAGAGAGACAGAGTATGAGCAGGGGAAGGGCACAGAGAGAGGGAGACACAGAATCCAAAGCAGGCTCCAGGCTCTGAGCCATCAGCACAGAGCCCGATGCGGGGCTTGAACTCACAGACCGTGAGATCATGACCTGAGCTGAAGTCGGCCACTTAACCAACTGAGCCACCCAGGCATCCCCAAAGCAATTTTTAAACACTCACTTTTTGCCTAGTCTTTTGAAAACATTTAACTTCGTTTTCGTAGAACCAAGAACTGTCTTCCCTTTTGCACTTGTATTTCTGCAGCTTACTTAATATTTAATTAAATAACATAATTTCAGAAATAAATACGACTAACATACACAAGTTTGGGGGCAAAGTACCAGAAAGCAGCCTATTGGCCGTGAAAGTTCAGCATAGGGAATAGAAAACAGTAATCAGTTAAAGGAGTTCCTATTCTATCTTTTATCGAATCTTTTGAGTTGGAGGTAACATAAAGCCCCCTCAAGAAACTTAGAGTTTATTGGCTCTTAGACTCTGAAGTCTGGGTAGATCTCGCATGACTTGATTCAGGGGCTCATATGACAACATCAATTCCGCATTTTCCTCCATCTCTCAGCTGTGCTTACTACCACGTTGGCTTCATAGTGAGATTCCATGCAGTAACAAGATGGTGATGGCAGTTTCTAGCACAGAAGAAGGAACGTGTATTCCTCTCAGCGATTCTAGCAAAAGACTCAATATTTTATTGTCATTGTCTGTGATCGGGCATGTGCCCACCTCTGTACCAGTCTGTCGCCAGGGCAATGTGATGACCTGATGGATTAGGACTTAGTCCTATGCCTCCCTGAAGTCTTATGTAACCCCATGGACTGAGATAAATTGCCTTGGAGTGTTCACGCATGCTGGTACAGAGGTCCATTCCTACGGTACTGTTTGAAGGAAGAACCATGTGTTGCTGAAGGGCAAGTATAACATCCTGTTCCTCGCTGTACTCCCGCCCCACCGTATGTATGTAGTACTCTGCATATTTGCTGGCACACAGCAGGCATTGCTTATTGTGACCTAAAATCACAAGCATCTTTCTCTTCATTTACTGTGCACCTTAAGGCAGTTTGTAGAAGATTCGCCCTCGGTGTACAACGACGTGCTAGTCCCCATTTGCCTGAATTTTGTTATCTTTTGATCTTTTGTGCTGTCAAAAGGCCTCAAAGCATAGATTTGAATGGGGTTTGGACTCAAAGACTCACAGAGCTGAGCTCCATTATAGAATTCCCTGAGTAAAGTCTTTCCTCTCCATCTCAAGTCTTGCATGTTGCTTTATAATGCTGGTTATGGCAAGGCTGAGGTTAATTTCACCTTCTGGGGTTGTACCAAAGCCATTTTTAAGGACTATCCTTGGGTCTTTCCCCTAGTCCCCCCCACCCCCACCCCTTCCCTTGGTCCCTCCCTTCCCTGCAGCCACAGCTGCCTGGCTCCAGGGCACTCAGACGGCACTGTCGCCTAGGCAACCCAGAAGGGGGCTTCAATCTACTGTCTCCCCAGAGGGGCTGGGCTGGCCCTGAGCCAGGAAGAGGCAGGGGGCAGGGGACCTGACTGGCCCAAAGCAGGGCATGTCGGGAAGTAAACAGACCACTGGTGTGCGGTCTGCCAGAAGGCAAGGGGGAGACCGGGAATGTCAGGGGTGTAATTGTCTGAGGGTTGTACGAGCACACTGCCACGGAGGCTGTGGCCAGCTACAAGAACAGGAATGGGACAGGAGAAAAAAGGCCTGATTCATCTTGGGCTCAGATCTGCCGTGTGGTGGTTAAATGGCTGAGGCTCTGGGTGTGTGATAACAAAGTATTACAAATTGGGCGGCATAAAATAGCAGAAATGTATTGTCTCAGAGCCTTGGAGGCTACGAGTCCCAAATGAAGTTGTCAGGAGAGACACACTCCCTCTGAAATCTGTAGAGGAATGGTTCCTTGCCTCTTCCTAACTCCTGGTGGTTTACTGGCAATCTTTGGCCTTCCTTGGCTTGTAGCAACCTGACTCTGATCTCTGCCTTCGTGGTCACTTTGATGAGATTCTGGGGTGATGGTGGGGTCCAGAGCCAAACGCCAAGAAAGAATTCTTGAAGATGTCTTTGGTGCAAAAAAAGATGAGTTATGGGCAGAAAGAGCTGCACTGGGATTATGAAGAGTGACTGATGACATACCTTCAGTTTGGGAGGGGGTTAGGGACAGCGTAAGTCTGTAAAGAATTTTGGAAGCAAGGTTTCCAGGACCTTGAGGGGCTAGTTGTTATTGGGAAAAAGTCATTTATTACTGTTTAGTAAAACCTCAGTCATGAGACCTTCAGATGTATATCAGGGATCATATGCTTGGAGTATAATTCCTAACATACAGTTGGAGGTTACAGATTAAAGAGGTTTCCAAAGGAATTTTTATGTGTTTAAGGAGACTCACAGGATCCTGGGGGGTCAGGATAATGTTAACCCAAGACTCCCTTTTGCCCCCAGCGACGTGTCATCATCAAGGCAGCTGAGCTCCTAGAGGGGAGGTCACTCTGCTGATTCAAGAACTTGTCAATGGGCTGTCGGCAGTAAGGGAATTTAATTTTTTAAAAATTTTTTAATGTTTATTTTTGAGAGAGAGCGAGAGCGAGAGAGCAAGGGAGGGACACTGAGAGAAGGAGACACAGAATCTGGAGCAGGTTCCAGGCTCTGAGCTGTCAGCACAGAGCCGGACACAAGGCTCAAATTCACAAACCACGAGATCGTGACCTGAGCCAAAGTCAGACGCTTAACTGACTGAGCCACTCAGGTGCCCCAGGGGAATTTAATGTTTCATTTGCCTTTGTTTCCCACATCACCATGGCAAGCGCTTAAACCCCCTTACATCTTGATGAGGGTGATATCAGGGGGTCCAGGAAACGGAGTCTATAGATTTCTGGAGTTTAGGCTATGGATAGGATTGCCATTTTCTTACAGTTTACTAAGTTGTCTGTAAACTGAAGGAGACTCCTTCCTGCATGACTGTGTCTCAATCAGTCAACCATTTGCTTTCTTTCCTTTCCCCGTTGTTGGGCAGCCAGGAGTGTCCGAGGAATACCACACATATCCCACCTTGGTGGGGGTAGTGCTGTTAGCCTGTACTTTGCCCTCAGCTTGCCCCACGCTCCCTCATCAACTTGGCATTCTCTCTGTCTCTTTACCTAGCCATCTTCTTTTTTAAAAAAAAATTTTTTTAACGTTTATTTATTTTTGAGACATAGAGACAGAGTGTGAGCAGGAGGAGGGCAGAGAGAGAGGGAGACACAGAATCCGAAGCAGGCTCCAGGCTCTGAACTGTCAGCACAGAGCCCAACGTGGGGCTCGAACTCACAGACTGCGAGATCATGACCTGAGCCGAAGTCGGCCGCTTTAACCGACCGAGCCACCCAGGCACCCCTACCTAGCCATCTTCTGATAAGGACACCAGTCATATTAGATTAGGGGTACACCCAATTCCAGTATGACTTCGTCATAACTAATTTCATCTGCAACAACTCTATTTCCAAACAAGTTCACGATCTGAGGTACTGGGGTTAGGAATTCAACATATCTTTTTTTTTTTTTTTTTTTCTTAAGTAGGCTTTATGCTCAGTACAGAACCCAATGTGGGGCTTGAACTCACGACCCTGAGATCAAGGCCTGAGCTGAGATCAAGAGTCCAATGCTTAACCAACTGAGACACCCAAGGGCCCCTTCAACAAAGGCTTGGAAAGGTTATTTGACTAGATGAAGGCCTAGAACACCAGGCTAAGGAGCTTGGCTTTTACTTAGCAGAAGGGAGTCTTGAAAGGTCTCTCAGAGCAGTCAGCAGTGTGACTACCTGTGTGACTACCTATGAGTCTCAGGGTTTTTGTCATTGAGGGTTTTCTATCTTTTTTTTTTTTTTTTACGTTTATTTTTGAGAGAGAGAGAGGGCAGGTGTGCGTGTGTGCAGAAGTGAGGAAGGGGCAGATACACACACACACACACACACACACACACACACACACAGAATCCAAAACAGCCTCCAGGCTCCAAGCTGTCAGCACAGAGTCCGACATGGGGCTTGAACCCACAAACCACGAGATCATGACCTCAGCCGAAGTTGGACGCTCAACCGACTGAGCCATCCAGGTGCCCCTTATCTTTCAGTACCGGCAAATAAACCACTTCTTTCTCCAATGCATACACCCCAACTGCCTGTTCAAGTCACAGGCCAACCACATAGTTGAAGCATGGCAAAAGCCTCCAAAATGAAGAGCACAGAGCTGGCAATAGTTTAGAAATAAGACTGCCACTTGCTAAGTATGTCCTGACTCAGTTGCTGCATCAGACAGGAATAATAAGAGTACCTGTTTCACAGAATCGTTGAAGGGTTTAAATGAAGATTATATATATATATATATATATATATATATATATATATATATATATGTGCGTGTGTGTGTGTGTGTGTGTGTATCAGATATTCTCATATATATTTACTGTATATATCGATATACATGTATTGGAAGACGGCTAGCAAAGTAAGAATTCAACAAATATTCGCAAATATTATGTGAAGATGATCAGTTCATTTGGTGAAGAAGGGCAGGAAAAGCAATTATTATTAGTGCCGGTTGTTAGACTTTAGACTCTGGAACTACTGCCCTTCGTTTCTCCCCTCCAGGAATAACAGTCTCTCACATTTGCACAGCAATTTTCAGTTCTCAAAGCACTCTGTCATCTATTCTCCTCTCTCTGTGATCTTCACAACAATCTGGTGAGGCACTCAGGGCTTTCATTATCATCTCCATTTTGCAGATGAGAAACTGAGACCCAGATGGGATAGGTTATCTGCTTTCAACATGCTTTGCTTCCGGGACACATATGACAAATGATTCTTTCAAATGGACACGCACCCATGTGTAATTCCTGCCCCATCATTACTGCTTTCTCTCCCAGTGAAAAACATGTGATGCTATGTAGCCATTAAGAAAGGTAAGTTGAGGGGTGCCTGGGTGGCTCAGTTAGTTAAGCATCCAACTCTTGATTTCAGCTCAGTTCCTGAGTTGATGATCTCACAGGTTATGGGTTCGAGCCCCACGTCAGGCTCTGTGCTGACAGCCCGGAGCCTGCTTGGAATTCTCTCTCTTCCTCTCTCTCTCAAAATAAGTAAACTTAAAAAAAAAAAAAAGAGTCAAATGCTTAACCAAGTGAGCCACCCAGGTGCCCCTGATACATTCTCGATGAAAAAAATCAGATTGCAAATTTATTATTTGTAACAATATTCTATGTATGTTTACACATGCATACAACCGTCAGGAAGGCCACATAAGAAGCTGTTAACAGTGGTTAACTCTGGAATTGGGGAGGAAGAGGTGGTACAGTGGGGGAGGGAGTTTTCACTTTCACTTTATATAATTTTAAATAAACATGTATTATTTTTATAATGAAAACTTAATTCCATTTTGAAAATAAAATAAAGCATTCAGTATATAAGTAACATTATTACAGGCATACCTTGTGATTTTCTTCAAGGACATAATTCATGAATATGCACAGACTCTCTCTGGAATGATATTTAAGAAGCCAATGATAGTGGTTGTCTCTCAAGAGGGAGAGCGAGGAACTGGTATTTGGAGTCAGAGATGGGAGTCAATGGACCTCTCACTGTATACTGTTCTGTAGGATTTAATTTGCTTTTAACCAAATGCATGAATTGAAGTGAATTAAGAGGAAAATATTAAAAGCATCAATGACTTGTAATTACCAATGAATAATTTGTGGGTTACTTCGTGACTGATCACAACACACCAGTGCTTCCCACTGGATTAGATACTAAGCATAGTGCTGAGATCCTCAGGACTTTAGACTCCAAGTATGTGGCTTTTTAACACTATATTTTTCCCAGTCCGTTTGCTTCAAAGGCTGCACTCCTCTACGCCCAAAGCCTTCCAGGCCCACTCCCCAGGCTCAACAAGCCATCATGGAATGAACTCCCCAACCAGTCCTTAGCTAATTTTTTTTTTCAACCACACTTTTTGTTTTGTTTTGTTTTGTTTTTAAAGAGAGAGAGAGTATGTGTGTGAACCAGGGAGAGGGGCAGGGAGAGAGAGAGAGAATCCAAACAGCCTCCACCCCAGCATGAAGCCCAACATGGGGCTCTACTCCATGACCCTGGGATCATGACCCAAGCCAAAATCAAGAGTCCATCACTTAACTGAATGATCCACCCAGATTCCCCTCAACCACAGTTAAAAAAAAATTGGGGGGGGGGACACCTGGGTGGCTCAGTTGGTTAGTTGGTTAAGCATCTGACTTAGGCTCACGTCATGATCTCACAGTCTGTGGGTTCAAGCCCCACATCGGACTCTGTGCTGACAGCTCAGAGTCTGGAGCCTGCTTCGGATTCTGTGTCTCCCTCTCTCTCTGCACTCCCCTCACCCCTGCTCACACTCTGTCTCTCTCTCTCAAAAATAAATAAGTGTTAAAACTTAAAAAAAAATTTTTTTAAGTAATCTCAACACCCAATGTGGGTCTCGAACTCACCATCCTGAGATCAAGAGTCACATGTTCTACCAACTGAGCCAGCCAGAAGTCCTAGCCAACCACACTACCATACAGTTTTACTTACTCTCTTTTTTCTCATTGAGCTAGAACTTATACGTAGTAAATGTACAAAGAGTAAAGGTTCAGTGAATTTTCATATATGTTCACCTGTGTGAACCACCATCCAATTCAAAACATACTTTTAGAAGGCTCCTTTGTGTCCCCTCCAATTAATACCTCCCCCAAGTGTAACCCTTATCTAGTTCCTATCATCATAGATTAATTTTGTCTGTTTTTGAACTTCTTATAAATAGAATTATAAAATATCTATTCGTTGATGTCTGGCTTCTTTTGCTTAACACTATTTCATGAGATTTATCCCTGTTTTGTGTAGCAGTTGTCTGTCAATTCCAGGAGTGGAAGTGCCGAACCCATATGGTATATATATATATATATATACCTACCTTTATATATACCACCAGAGCTGTCCAATATAGTTTTTCAATTTATACTCCTACCAGCAATGTAAGAAAGCTCCAGGTGCTCCACATCCTCACCCACACTTGGTATTGTTGGTCCTTTTAATGTAAGCCATGGTGATGGCAGTCACTAACACTATTTTGACCCCCACTTGGTTCTCTGGTTCCTCCATCTGCTCACTCGTCTGATCTGACAGCTCCTCAATGGACTCTTTGTACTTCCGGTCAACACTTCCTGCCATTCTTTCCTGAAATAGAACCCTGTCCTGCTATGACCCCAGCCCCTGATTGAATCCTAATGCCCACCATAAACACATCTGATCTCTGCCACAGGCTAAGACCTGATTCCAGCACAGATGGAGCCCTAACGCTAATCACAGATAGGTCTCTACCCTAGTCATAGACTATATTCATAGCCCACCATAGATGGAGCCCTAATCACAGCGACGGGGTGAACCCTGATCCCAACCAAAGTGTGACCCATGACCCCAGCTGCAGATTGAGCTCTAATCTTAGATATAGCCTGAGCCCTGACCCAACTCACAAACTGACCCGATCTGAACTCACACTGATAAATACAAATGACTGAGCACAATGTTAGAAATTATTAGAAACTATTAGGGGCACCTGGGTGGCTCTGTTGGTTAAACATCCGACTTTGGCTCAGGTCATGATCTCCCTGTTCCCGAGTTTGAGCCCCGCGTTGGGCTCTAAGCTGACAGTTCAGAGCCCTGAGCCTGTTGCAGATTCTGTGTCTCCCTCTCTCTGCCTCTCCCCACTTGCACGCTGTCTCTCTCTCTAAAAATAAATAAACAACAAAAGAGAAATTATTAGAGAATATGAAATTGCGAGAAAAAATGCATTGTGAAGCGAACTACTGTATAGTCTTCCCTCGGTTCACTTCAAATTTTAATTGTGGCTGAATTTTGCTAAGTTAGGGAAAGTAACTATAATCAACCCTACCCCGACATGTTGTAAAGAACAGGCTGGAGGCGGAGGAGTGTGGCTCAAGGAAACCTAAAGCTGAGCTAGCCCTGCAGATGGAGATGGAAAGACGGGTAACCTTCTTCCTGTCCTCACAAGATGGCAGGTTTATTTTAAGGGTGTTTTTAACAGCTTAAAAAAAAATGGATTCAAAGAACGCTTGGGGAAGCCTCTGATTTTTGGGCTTCTGCCCATGGTGCTTTTTTTTTTTTTTAAACAATGGTTTTTAACTCCCAGTGAGATTTGTTCTTTCATTACCTTCTGATCATATTGCTTTTCATATCCCTTCTTGCAGTCGCTGTTGAAAAAGAAAAAGGAACCAGAGCCTTCGAGAATGAATGCTTGGAGGTTCTGTTTGCCCTTCACCTGCTAGGCAGCAGCAAGCTTAAACATAAGTTTCACTTTTTCTTACGGCCTGGAGAAAAATCTTAATTTCACCCTTAACACCAGAAGAAGGGCATCTGAGCGGACTGTGTCCTGTGAAGGATGAGTGAGCAGTCTACCGTGCAATGTGGACCCTTCACGAAAGTTGTCTCTCTTGGACAAAAGTCCTGATTGATTTGAGATGTTTGATTTCCTAAACAACAACTGAGTAAGACAATTTGTGAAAAGGGGCCACGTGGTATTGTGGACAGGCACTGGGTTGGGAATCAGGAGACCTGGACAGTTCTGCCCCCATGTGTGACTGGCTAACAAATCCCTTCTCTCTCTACAGGCCTCCTCTCTCCATCTATAATAATGAAGTCTAGCTGTTTGTAACCTCTTTTACATACATTATCTCATTTAATTCTTACAACGATCTCAATAAAATAGGAACAGGTATTTCCACAGAAGAGGTAGGAGGAATTAGGAGAAATTAAGATTCACCCAAGGTAACAGAATAGTCATTTGGTTTGGTTTTGTTTTAGTTAAATGTTAAGAGTTAAGCAATTCTTTAATCTTGTTATTTGTCATAATCTACTCATTGGCAAACATTTACTAAGCATTCTCATATGCCAAATACTGTTTGTGACTCAAAGAGCAAGGCATTTTCAGACTAATCTGCTTGGCTAACATGTCAGCTAAAGGAAATATGAATATAGCATTTTCCCTTTCTCCTCCTCTCAGTACAAATTTGGGTTAACTTTATAGTCTGTCTCCCTGGAAATACAATAAAAGTGCAATGTGGGCTATGATATTAGGTGGCATTGTTTAAGGTAAAAATTACTCCTGATTGGTATAATGAATGTGAGTCAGGATATTTAAGGTAGGCAGCCATGGCTTTGGATCTCCCTAAGTGCAGTAAACTCATCTCCCACAGGAAATCTGAAAGCTGTGTCCATAGGACGCAAAATATTGATTCTAATTTAAGATAGGTCATTTCTAAACTGAGGTGGTCACTACATTCACTGATGTGGTCTTAACTCCTTGTACCTGAGCTGCCACCTTGGTTGGGGGGCAGGGGGGGTGCAAAAAAAAAAACACCTAATTTCTGGATTACTACAAGAACTACTGAAGAGAAGTACCAGATGCTGTTCTACCGGTGTGTTGTTTCTTATCTTGGGCCTTTGTGAGTTAATTTGATGCTAAGTAAGGCCTATAGTAATTAAGTGAAACTCAATGTCTAATTGAGCCCAATGACCATGAGAGCAGAGTTTTCAGGGGTGAATCTAAGTCAAATAATTTTGAAGATAGGATTCAATCCCTGTTTTTTCTGACTCTAGAGCCATGGTTCTCTATTTTGTCTATAGATTGGACTCGAATTGCAATAATGTTGAAAACGTTTGCCCCAACGGAAACAGCAATGGAAAAGAACAAAATAGTGCTACTCACAACATGAGTGAGTCTCTCGAACCTAATGATGAAGGAAAGAAGTTCGATGTAAAAGAGGACATATTGGATAATACCACTTACATGAAGTTCAAAAACAAGCAAGCTCACTAGAATAGTGGCTGTCATTAAGGGCTGAGTAGTCACTGAAAGGAGGCACATAGGAGTCTTCTAGGTGGCTATAAATATTCTTTATCTTGGAATCCTCATGTGCTGTTGGTGGGAATGTAAATTGGTGCAGACACTGAAAAACAGAATGGAGGTTCCTCAAAGAATTAAAAATATAAATACCATATGATCCAATAACTCCACTACTGGATATTTACCCAAAGAAAACAAAACACTAATTTGAAAAGATATATGCACCCCTGTGTTTATTGCGGCATCATTCACATTAGTCAAGATATAGAAGCGACATTGGGCACCTGGGTGGCTCAATCAGTTTAAGCTGCTGACTTTTGATTTCTTCCTTTATTTTTAATATTTACTTATTTATTTTGAGAGAGAGAGAGAGAGAGAGAGAGAGAGAGGAGAGAACAGTGGAGGGACAGAGAGAGAGAGAGCAACGCTGAGTCCAATGTGGGGCTCGAACTCACAAATCGTGAGATCATGACTTGAGCAGCAGTCGAGAGTTGGACACTTAACCAACCGAACCACCCAGGCGCCCCCCGACTGTTGATTTCTGCTCAGGTCATGATCTCATTGTGGGATCAAGCCTTGCGTCTGGCTCTGTGCTGATAGCATGGAGCCTGCATGGGATTCTCTCTCTCCCTCTCTCTCTGCCCCTCCCTTGCTCAGTCACTCTCTCCTTCTCTCTCTAAATAAATTTTCTAAAAAAATTTTTTAAAAAGACATTGAAGAACTTAAGTGTTCATTGATAGATGAAGGGATAAAGAAGATGTAGTGCATATAGATAATGGAATATTATATAACCATAAAAAATGAGATCTTGCCAATTGTGACAACTTGGATGGACCTAGAGGGTATTTTGCAAGTAAAATAGTCAGATTGAGAAATATAAATACCATATGATTTCACTCACATGTGGAATCTAAAAAACAAAATAAATGAATAAACAAACAAAAAGTAGAATCAGTACAAACTGATGGTTGACAGAGACCGCAGGGAGGGAGTAGGTAAAATGAGTGAAAAAGAGTGGGAGATACTAACTTTATCAATGAGTAGGTCATGAGAATAAAGGGTACAGCATAGAAAATACAGTCAATGATATTATAATAGCACTGTATGGTGATGATGGTAGTTACACTTGTGGTGAGCATAGCCTAACATATAGAGATGTGGAATCACTACTTGTACACCTGAAGCTAGTGTAACGTATTTCAACTATACTCAAATACGATTTTTTAAAAATTCTGTGTCTTGAGCTATGTGTTAGCTGCATGGGTGAGTGAATATATTCATAAAATATGTAAAGGCAGAGTTAATCAGGGAACTCAGAAACAGTAAAATAGACTGGATCAAGGGTGGGTGGGGTGCTTAATGGGAAGTCAGGCAAGTTTGAGGTCATGGGCTAGAGGCTACATCTTCCAGGAAAGTTCCCTCTGATTCTGCAGGGTAGAGACCGCAAGCTCCCATGTACACTATGTGAACAGTGCTTTAACCAGAAAGACTTAAGGCTTTGAGGAGAAGAGAAATAGGGGAATGGGACCTGGATGTTCAACTCCCAAGGAAAGCAGGGAACAGAACCTTGGGGCTGCAACCAAAAGGCAGCCCCACTGTGCCAGGGACTATTAATATAAAACACAGGAAGGTAATATTTTGTGAATTTCAAGTGACAATTTTGGGGATGATGTTTTACTTTTCATGTGGCTCTCTTTTCCCCCCATCTATTTTATAAGAAGTTTAATTGTAAGAGAATTAAATAAAGTAATTCATAAGGCCTTATTTTAGTTAGTACGAATTCCAGACAGCACCTGAAATTAGGTCCTGCCCATGGTTGAAATGGATTAATTAATTCCTGGCTCCAGGCTGGGACAAAATTTCTACCATGAGGGCCAAATTGGAAGGGAGAGTTCAGGAGTCATGTCTTATAAGAAATGGCTGAAAAGATGGAGGTCATTGTCCTAGAGAAGCAAATATCTGGGAGAAAGAGACAGAACATGGGAAGTATCTCCAGATAGCTGAAAGTTTTCCATGTAAGACAAAGGTAGACTTACTCAGAGTGACTTCAGAGGGGAAACAGGACCAGTGAGTGGAAATTCTGGAAAATAGAGTGTAATGAGAAAAACCTTTCATGAGGAATTGGAGATTTAGCAATTTTTCTGAAATGCAGTTTATTCATTCACTGGGTTAAGCTCGGGATACAAAGGAGAACATGACCCACAAGTTCCCTTGAAGAGCTTATTAAGTGTGGCAGAGACTACAGATTGCCTGATATTTATTCTCCTTTCCTACTAACAAAATTCTCATTTTGTTATGAGCTGTAATGTGTCCAGCTAAAATATCACTTCTCTTGCAGCAAGGAATGTGAATGGAAGTTGTAGGGTGGAACTTCCAGGTCATGTTCTTAAAAAGGGCTGACTTAGATAACAGAGGTACCATTATAACTCTCCCCTTTATTTCTGCTGGAATACAGATGTGATAACTCAAGTTTCAGCTGCCATAGTGAGTTACCCTTCATATTTGAATCCACTAAGGAAAGTAGAAAAGAAAGACATAAGGATCTTGGGTCTCCAATGACTGCAAAGTCTCCATATCAGCTCTATACTGACTGTCTCTGGATGTCTTTTATATGAAAGAAACAAATTTCTACCTAATTTTTAAGTTATTTAGGTTTTCTATAATTCACAGTCCATATTAATCCTGATTCACTACGCAAAACTTGTTTCAAACTAAAATTGGATACAATGACAATTGAGATGTCTTTTAGCTCAAACAGCTGGGTACTATGACTATTAATCTTCCAGGACCCAGTAACCTGTCACCTTCTGTAGGAAAATTTCCCAGATTCTTTAGGAAGATTCAATATCTCCCTCTTTGGTTCTCTTACAATATTTTGTTTATTCTGCTAGGATAACACTAACTAAATTGAGTCTTATGGCAAGGTCCCTGACACATACATTTATGATTACTGTTCATAATTGGTTGCACAGGCATAGCACGAGGAGAACGTTGAAATGGGGAGGGCACCCATGTTGCTGTCCAAGGTCCTGAACCGTTCAAAACACACTGGGGCAGTTTCTCTGGTCTCTGAAACACTAATTCTCGCCAAATAATTCCGGTGAGGTAGAGGCAATAGCAGGCATAAATAATAAGAGCTGAAGCAAAGAGGCAAAGAGATAGAGAACACAGGCTGCTCTGAACACAGCCCCTGAGAGGGGGTCAGGTAGGAAAAATGAAAACACTTTTGACAATTTGAAATGTCATCAGAGTTAACAAAGAATGACAAGTAAAAATGCATCAAAAATTTGTTCTAAGCAATGCAAACTGTGCACGTTTGATAAGAACTATATTTGTGCAGAAGGGAAACAGACTGTCGTCTAGGTGGAGATGGCAGGAGGAGTGATCTTCACTGGATTTATACCAGCATGCTCATGCTTTTTCTTTTCAATCATTATTTTTCTTTTTTAAATTTCGATAAATAGTTTGTAATTTTTATAAATACTGCCACACAAGAACTTGGATTGTCCCTTATGTTTTACGATTTGTGCTGCTGATTTCATGTATTTTTTAAATTGATGACAAGAAATGTTTTCCCTTCCCCAAATTTGGAGAATGGGATATTCTACCTTCCTTTCCCTCCTCTTTACAACCCATCCCATTTGTTTGGCTTGACTAGCCAAGTGAGTTCCTCCTGTACAAGATTGTTACAGTGCTCTTGATTCAAATTCATGCTGGGTGTTTAAAAATGCATCATCTCAGTTAATCCTCTCAACAGCCCACAATATCAGAATAATTATTCTCATTACAATTAGATTCATGTCATGGATCTTTGAAGTTTTTTTTGAATCGGATAGCTGAAACAATGAATAGTAATTCATAAATGTCAAGGGTCTTTTCTAATTTACCTATCTGTCTCCCAAAATAGCCTATAAAAAATTTGAGGTCGTGATATATCTTATTTATCATTATATTTTCAACAATGTCTAGAATGGATTCTGATGCATAGTAGGGTCTCGAAAGTATTTTTGGAATAAATAAATGAATTAATAAAATACATAATAATTACCATTGTATTTGAATCACTTAAATAGGCTGTATTTATGCATAATATATCAAAGATACATAAAGGAAATCTCAAAATAGTCTTAACTGTGGTGAAAAGATTAGGAAAACATCCTATATGGCATTTCTACTGTGTGAAATAATGCGTTCTTGCAAATTAAGACAAAGAACAGAAATCATGAAATAATCTTCCTTCACATCTAGGTGTCTCTCCTGTGATAAGCCAAAATGATTTAGCTTATTCTAAAGAATAAAAGGGCAAGCCCTACTATCGCATCTTTTTCTCTTCCCTTCCTTTCTTCCATTCTCTCCCTTCACCTTTCTCTCCTTCCTGTTCTGTTCCCATTTTAAAACATTTACTGAGATTCTACTGCATTAATGCACTATGAGGATTTCATCCTACTTTCAAAGAGTTTACTCTAATCGGGAGGGGGACAAAGTTCACAGATACCAGTATCTATAACCATAGTGATAACATCTGGCTTTATACAATAACATTGAACCCGCAATTTTACCCAGAGCTGCCCTCTTGTCCAATGTGAACCCTGTCTTGGGAGACTTGCCTGATCTTACCTCCTGAGTACAGGAGCAAAGAAAATTCTTTTCCTCAGTCTGTAAGTACCCATTTTATCTGGCTGAACTACAATAGCAGTGAGGCTTTCCTCTGGGATTAAGAGCTAGGGAAAGCCTCAGAATGATATCCAAAATGACTAAAGCTACTCAAAAGAAAGATTATAATAACTGGAAGGAGGCTTTTTAGCTCTTCCGGTCAACTCTCCTCAATTTTCAGATCTGGAAGCTGGGGTCCAGAGAGATGATGAAAGGATCTACCTGCAATCACACCACAAGTCAGTGGCAGTGCCAGGGCTCAAGTATAGGTTTAGAGGCTTCCTCTAAGCATTCTTTCTATTTTCCATTATTTCTTAAAGTTCCCAGGGTTTACTCAGGGCTAATGTGTATAACCACAGCTTTGAACAGCTCTGACATGACTATGATGTAAATAACACCCTTAAAGTTTTGCATACAGTAGCTCTTGAGATTATTTTAGGTAGTGCAGGACAAATGTTTATAGATACTAATAATTATATTATACATTTCTTTTAATGTTTAGAAGATATAAAGAGCACATCAAAATTTGGCATTATGGATAGGGACACTATATAATGATTTAAAGTTTCCCTTAAAATTTAAGTTAAAAAGTAAATATATTGAAATTAATATAGGATTTTTAAAGTTTATTTATTCTGAGAGAGAGAGAGAGAGAGAGAGAAAGTGAGAGAGAAGAATGTGTGCACATGGGGTAGGGGCAGAGAGAGAGAGAGGGAGAGAGAATCCCAAGTGAGTTCCTTGCTGTCAGCATGCAGCCTTATGACAAAGATCAATCTCATAGACTGTGAGATCATGACTTGAGTCAAAATCAAGACTCAGATGCTCAACCTACTGAGTCATCCAGGTGTCCAAAAATTAAAATAGTTTTTGAAATTAGTGTAGGTGATTCAAGAATATAGTAAAAATAATGGAAGTGGTATATAGATTACTGACATTTAGGAAACATTGTTTATTATATCATGCTGTGTCCTCTAGGATAAGATAAAGGACTTTGACAAATCTACCTGCTCATTATGAGAAGACAACTTATTTTTTTTTGAGAAGACAACTTTTTTTATGTGAAAGTGATGATTGGATAGTTGGAAAATATGTACATTTAACAGAAACAGGTTAAAAGTAGTTAGAAGAGGATATTTTATATTTTATTCAAGAAGGATAGAAGGCAACCAGGTGGGAGAATTAGGCCTGGATTTTGGCCTGTTACAGAAATGATTACATTTTCAAATATGCAAGCTTGAATTAGCAAAGGGTCAGATAGAAACCCTGTGGCCTCTTTTCCTATAATTGAATGTGAATATTTATCAGACGAGCTAGGTTTAAATCCCGCTTCTGCTACTTCCCAGCTTGTGCCCTCTGTCATGTCCTTTAACCCATCTGAGTTTACAAAGAAACCTGGGTGATGAGGATTAACTATGAGAATGTAAAAATGCCTTGAAACGGAGAGTGAGAGAAATCCTGAAGGAGAGAGGAAGAAAAAGAGAAGAATAACGAAAGAGAGGAAGCTAGGTTGGAGAGACTATAAGAATGGGAGCTGGTAAAAGTATCTCAGACTTTATGCGCCGAAATAGTCATTCTTGTCACAAGCTGCTAGATTCTCTTCTTATGAAAACATTTCTAAGGTGGCAGATGAATATATTTTTAAAAAATTTCCTGAAACATAACACTCTAACAGGATGTGTTAGAGAAATGCCAAGAAAAGAAGGCAGAAGGAGGTAAAGTCCTTGGATGAAGAGGAAGATAAAGTGATGTATGTATGGACCTACAGAGGAAGAAGTCTCTCCTCCTCCACAAAGTCTTCCTGACCTGTTGGGTAGATTTGACTGTCTCATTCTTAGACCCCCACTACACTTACACACCTTCTACTAGAGTTGGTACAATGGTTTAGGGACTTCTTTGTCATTCCCTCTAGAGACTGAACCCCTTGAGTGCTAGGACTGTGTCTTCTTCACCTTGTGTATTCCCAGTTCTTTCCACAGAACGTGGCACACATATGCCTTGCAAATGCTTATTGAATGAATGAGCCTGGGTCACAGAACCTGAAACCATGTCTTTTGAGGGATGAACGGTGGTCCAGAGGACATTTATCCTGGGGAGAGACAACTCTGGGGAGTTACATTCACTGTTTTCCAATATCTGAAGGCTATTTGGGGGAAGTATATTTAAAATGGGTTCTATATTTCCTTGGCACAGTTAGGTCTCAGAAAGCAAGCCTTGACTCACTATAAGAAATTCAAACCATGAGAGCTGGCCAGCAATGACATGGCCTATCTCAAGGGGGCAAGAGCTTACTGCAGCGGAGACTAGATACCATTTTTCGGACACTAGATTCAATGATTTCTGTAACCTGCCCATCTACTACTCTTCATATGAGTCTCTTATCTTCTGTTTTTTAAGTTTTTGGCTGATTTAAAATATTTCCCCCACTGGGCATCTGTATCTATTCTTGGAACCATAGACCTCAGAGTTGGAAGGAACCTCTGAATTCACTTGGTCCAATCCCTTCTTCGTACCACTTTACATGGGAGAAACCAAGAGCCAAGTCAAATCGCTAGATTAGGGTGGAAGAAAACCTCACAAGCCAGGTCCCCAGGGTTCTCTTCATTGCTGACCAAGATATGTGCTTGTGTCAGAGCAGTAAGACTCTCTTCCCTTTTCTTGTCCCTGCATCTTAGAGTCTCTTTGCAGGTACTCCATTCCCCATTCTCTCAAATCAGAATAAAGGTTCAAAGGGAATTTGCAGAGTTAGTAAAGACGTAGCATAAAGAAAATGTCCTGATTTTTTTTGCTAAACTATATTGCATAGTGGATAATCATCATGCACTTGGAGGAGAACACACAGTCAATGCACTGCAAAATGTACCCACCATATCCATGAGATTTGGTCCTGGGCTTCATGTGCCCAGAGGCAGAGGAACCTGTTTTTAATTTACATGGGGATATATGGAATTGAAACTTGAGGGTTACAGAGACCTGGATTCTAGTTACTCCACTTTTCTAGCAGTGTGATATTGGGCAAGTTCATTAACCCTCGGGTCCCCAGTTTCCTCATGTTTAATATGAGAATAACTATATACCTCCCTCCCAGGGGAGAGGTAAGGCTTAAATAAAAACAAAACAAACAAACAACAATAAAAAAACAACACATAAAATTCTGAGCATAGTCTTTTTTTATTTTTCTTCCAGTCTTTTCTCAGATGTAAAAAGAGATAATTGACTAAACCTTCTCCTTAACATTCCATCCTCTTCCCTTTTTATGGGAAACAGTCCTGCTCAATCCCAATGGTGCCTCTCCATGAAAACTTGCCCTGCACTCTAACTAGGTGACAGTGCATAGTCACTTCCCTCTACAAGCTTGTTTCTCTGTCTGTAAATGAAGGCAGGAGAGGAAGAAGTGTCTGCTTTCTATTTATAGCAATCTGTTGCCACAAGTATATCCTAATTTTGAAATGTTAAGAAATAAAAGGATTTCTAAAAATTGGGTTAGAATGCTATCTAAGGTCCCTCCCTGCTCTGACATTATTTGAGCCTGAGAATCTAAATCTCTCTCTCTTCCCCACACCCACTCCCATTCCCTTTGTCCATTCTTACCCTCTCTTTGGCCTTAGAACACAGAACTCAGCAAAAGTGCTGTGCAGGTGGAAGGATTTTAAGAAATTTAGCTTTCTCCCCTGGACACCCAGTAGGAACCAGTTCCAGAAACTGCTGTGGCTGGAAATGTAGGGGAGCCCAGAACAGATCTGGTTGCTTCACTAGCTGGAACGTAGGCTATCTTTTAAATTTGAACCCTTTTCTTTATGATTTCACTGTGTCATCCCCAGCCGGTACCCAATTTTCTTTAGGGAAGTCCAGCAGCTGACTTAGAGAACTACAGACCTAAAAGGATATGAGCTGGGTTATAAAGAAACCAAGTTTCTGCAAAAGCCTTGCAATACACCCTGTCCTTGTTCTGGTCTCTGAGTTCTTGGGTTTTTTTTGGTTGTGGTTGTTGTTGTTGTTGTTGTTGTGTTTTTCCCTTTTTTCTCAAAAGCCTAGTGGCTTAAGCTTTTCTCACCAAATGACATTAATGATCTTTTCTTCTTTGCCCCATTTTAGTAGAGAGAGGCCACAAGCTAGTTATCCTAAAGATTTATAATTTAAAAATTTCAGAGAGAATGTGAAATTTAAAAATTAGGAATACATGAAAAGGCATTCTGTCTTCTGTGGAAAAACTTACACAGGATCCAGTAACAGTGAGGCTATATTTCCTCATGGCAAAAATTGGCCTAAGCTGCTGCCTCCTTGGGGCACAGCTCTTCAGTTGACCTGTGTCTGTTCCTCCCATACATCACCTGACCCTCATGGTCATTATCAAATTTATAATGTTAAATATAGCCCACTTCACCAGAGCCTCATCCCTGTAGAAAATGAGTTTGTGACTCCAGGAACAGATTATAACTGCAAGTATCTATGAATCAACAATCATACAAAACTATTTGCAGTCAAGTAGAAAGGTTTTAAATCCAACTGATGACATTACAAAAGTGTCTGGATCTGGCATACAAAAGGCATTCATTAAAGAGTAGTTGTTAGTAGTAGTAGTAGAAGTAAAATTATTGTAACTTAACTGAAATGGATCTTGTCATTTTTAGGGCAATACTAGGTCAGAGGTGCCTAAGAGAAATACAAACAGGACTCTACAAAAACAGTAGAAATCTTTACTGAATGCCCTTGGAAACAAGATGGGAATTATATCACAAAACGTACAGGTATTTCATGAAAATTCTCATTACAAAGCTGTCTCCCCAGAGCTCCATTCTTCCGGGGGACAGCTCATTTCATCTCCTCTGTCTCTTCCCCCCACCGACCTCCACCGATTTGCCTCTGCCCTCCCCCTTTCCTGCTTCCATGCTTTCTCCTGAAAAGCAGACTGGTCTGCTCTCAGCTTCTGTTATGCTCCTGCTTCAGGGGTAAAGAGAGTGGGCAGAGTATCTGTAAATACTTACATTTAGTGTTCTCTTCTTTTGTCTTTATCTTGATTATTAATATTTACAGAGTAATTACTGAGAAACTGCAGAAATCCTTCATTCCTTGTCAAATATCCCAGAGAAGAGTTTATATAATTTAGACTGGGCTGGGTTGGTAAGACCTATGACAGAGGCCTGTATAAAGTACGTTAGGTTTTGGAGATAAGGGCACAAATGGATGTAAATCCGTGAAATCCAGACAACGCCCCACTTCCTCTCGCTGCTCTACTTCACAATGAGTTCGGCAAAAGGAGTGGGAGTTTCAGGTTAGGAGAGATCATTCCTAGTTGGCTTCTGAGAGGAGGAGGGGCCTAAATGACGTTGAGTGGAATTCTGAAGTCCAGAGCTTCTTCGGTCCTTCCCTTCCCTTCCACAAATCCCTGCTCAACCCCCTTCCCCAACCCCACCCCAACAAATAGGCAGTTTGCTGGGATCTCTCTGCAAACAGACTGAAAAGTGTTCTCATCAGGAAAGCAGCTACTCTTTTCACTTCCTTTCCTCTGCCTAGGTGTCTTTGGTGGATGTAGGCTTAGGCCAAGAGGAATACAAAGCAATCTTTTTTTTTTTAAATTATTTTAATGTTTATTTATTTTTGAGATAGAGAGAGACAGAGTGCAAGTGAGAGATGGGCAGAGAAAGAAGGAGACACAGAATTCAAATCAGGCTCCAGGCTCTGAGCTGTCAGCAGGGAGCCAGACTTGGGGCTGAAGCCCATGAACCCCGAGATCATGACCTGAGCTTATGTCGAACGCTTAACCAACCGAACTACCCAGCCACCCCTAAAGCAATCTTTTTGAGAAATACATTAGAGAGCCTTGGAACAACTCTCTGGTTGGGAATTTGAGGACTACTTCTCATCTGTGTGACTTCAGTCTAGTTGCTTTCCTTCTCTGATTCTCAATTTTCTCTTCAATAAAATGGAGCTATAATCCTATCTCTGAATACCTCACGAGACTGTTGGAAAACATATGCTATAAAATGAGGTACACACTGGGGAGTTGTCTCCTTGCTCTAATCCTGCTTTGCCACCCACGGTTACCAAAGTGACATCTCTTCTTTCTGTGACACTTGAAGGCTCTTTCCCATCGTTTTGAGGGTTTGGCAGTCTTTCCCAGTCTATGTGAAAGTAGTCATAGTCTCTCCCTTGGATGCTGCTATTGTGAGATCTAAGGCTAGTTTTTCAGAAAGACCTAGAGATGAAGTCTATGCCTTTTGACTCAAAGGACCCTGGGCATATCTCCCTCCTTCATTCATTTATTCATTCATTTGATCAGAGAGCAACCATTGTTCATTCAACACACTTTCTTTTAGCCTTTAGTCTGCTTGCTGTGATGGAGACAGAATTAAATGAGCAAGTCCAAGGTTCAGTGTTCTAGGAGCTCAGAGTCTTTCAGGGAGGCAGCTGAGTAACCTGACAGTTTGCAAAGCATAAGATAATGGTGGCAAAGGGTCTCTATGAACTTGCGGTTAAGATGTTGGCCTGAGACTGGTGGATTCATTCCCAAGATAGACTCACTCACATAGCTGCTCAGCAGGCTTTAATTTCTTGCCATGTGGATCTCTCCGAGGTGCTGCTTGAGTGTCCTTAAAACTTGGGGGCTGGCTTCCTCCAGAGCTAGTGATCCAAGAAAGAGCAAGGCATAAAATGCTGTCTTTTATGACATTGCCTTGGAAATCACCTTCCATAATTACTATAATATGCTATAGGTTACACAGACTACCTAATTCATTGTGGGAAGGAGTGGAGAGGAGAGGAGAGGAGAATCACTGGGGGCCATACTGGAGGCTGGTTACCACATGCCCCTTGGAAAAATCTTTAGATAACCAAATATTTGGGTTCTCTTGGTCTTTTCATGGAAACTCTCTCGGTATTGGCACACTGTCTCTATTCCGCCCCTCATCAAACCCGATCTTAAATCTCTGGCCCATCTCCATTTTTACACGTGTATAAAAATTCACCCTCATTAACATAGAGTAAATGGAGGTGGGGTGCTATCAAACAAAATGCAATTTTAATCTGCCTCTGACTCCATCTCTGACACTCCACCACCTTCTAAAACCCTACTTTCCTGACACCCTATTCCCAGCTGCTTCTCTGATAGAGAACAGCCTCAACATACCTTTTTGCAGTCCTCCCTGAATTCCGCTAAGTAATGTTTTCTCCACATTATTACAGAAGTGTTTTTAAAGTAGGAGCCCAGAGTAGTTAATGACTCTGTATGAGGATGAGGGAAAAGCATTGTTGAAGAAGGAACCTCCTTATCCCAGGTTTCCTGGATTCTTATGGTGGAAGTTCCTTAAAGGGAGGAGTAGTGGCTTATATGACTGGTAAGTTTAGAAGAAGGAATAATACATACAAGACCCAGCATTTATCTCTCTCTTTTTTCCTTTGGCACAAGAACAGATGAACCTGGCAGATATCTTGATCCATACTTTGAAAACTCAAGTATTATAGGAGATCAGCAATTGCCTGGAGCTGAGTGAGGATAGGGTCACAGACATATTAGGGAAGAACATAGGATACCCAAGGTAGGTTGATGGTTTTACAAGTATATAGCACTGTCGAAACTCATCAAATTGTACACTATAAATATGCACAGTTTGTGATCTGTCAATTATACATCAATAGAGGTGGAAAAGACTAAACAGACAAGTGCAGAGAGAATTATGGAAAGGATTTTATACTTGTGAAAAAGCATTTTATATAATTACGTGATTTTATTATAAAACCCAATGGGAGTTGCCTGTAAAATTTATATACATGTACATAGAAAATGGGAACAAATTGTTAACCAAATTAAAAATCTTTCAGATAAAGAGCATCATTGTTTTTTTAACTCATTTGTTAAAATTATTGTAATTCCACATCTTCCAAATGGTTTGCAAGAAAAACTGATTAATATGATGAAAGATGGGTATTTACTACCTGAATTTCAACAAAAAGCAATGGGAGCACACAACTGAAAGAGGAAATCAAGTTTTGATATAGTCTTGGACCTACATATCACTGTGAAGCATCTTTTTTAGCTACGACAGCCTCATAACAAAGCATCCAAAGAAGCTGAAATGAGACAAACATTTAAACTTCCATATCAGAAATTATTTTTTTAATTTTTAAGGTTTATTTATTTTGAGAGAGAGAGCTGGAGGGGCAGAGAGAGGATCCCACGTAGGCTCCGCCGCACGCGGTCAGTGTAGAGCTCCATGTGGGGCTCAAACCCACGAACCCATGAGTTCATGATCTGAGCCAAAATCAAGAGTCGGATGCTTAACTGACTGAGCCACCCAGGAGCCCCTATTTAAAAAAAATTTTTTTTTAACGTTTATTTATTTTCGAGACATAGAGACAGAGCGTGAGCAGGAGGAGGGCAGAGAGAAAGGGAGACACAGAATCCGAAGGCAGGCTCCAGGCTCTGAGCTGTCAGCACAGAGCCCGACGCGGGGCTCGAACTCACAGACCGGGAGATCATGACCTGAGCTGAAGTCGGCCGCTTAACTGACTGAGCCACCCAGGCGCCCCTAAAAAAATTTTTAAATAATGAACTTCATTTAATCACATGGTACTGATTAAAATATCGTTGCTAACAAAAATGTTTTTTATAACTAATAGATAAAATAAAACCAATTTTAAAAAATGTTAGAAACAATACTTGTAATAGATAAAATAAAACTTTAAATATTTTTTAAAACGTCTGCATAACTGTAGGGCCAAATATTAACAAAGTCATTTGGCCTCAAACATAAGCCATGTTCTCCAACTTAGACTCTATTAATGATACAAATGACATTTTTGTCTCAATCAGTCAATTCCTCTGTCTACATATGAAATAGTTCTCAACAGGGCATCCTGGGTGGCTCAGTCAGTTGAGCTTCTGACTCTTAGTGTCTGGCTCAGGTCATGATCTTGCGGTTTGGTTCGTGGGGCCAAGCCACACGTCGGGCTCTAGCCTGGATCCTGCTAGAGATTCTTTCTTTCCCTCTCTCTCTCTGCTCCTCCCCTGCTCATGCTCTATCACTCTGTCAAAACAAATAAACATTAAAAAAAAAAAAAAAAAGAAAGAAATACAGTTCTCAACTGAGCAGGGAAAAGGTGGGAGTTATTTATTGACTTGATTGGCTTGATTTTTGAAGATTGGATAGAAGGTCATCAAGTAAAAATGTGGGAGAGGGCATTACAGGCAGAAAGAGTAGCATAACAGAAGATACACAAATAGGGGTGCCTGGGTGGCTCAGTTGGTTAAGCGTCCGACTTCAGCTCAGGTCATGATCTCACAGTCTGTGAGTTCGAGCCCTGCGTCGGGCTCTGTGCTGATGGCTCAGAGCCTGGAGCCTGCTTTGAATTCTGTGTCTCCCTCTCTCTCTACCCTTTCCCTGCTCACACTCTGTCTCTATGTCTCTCAAAAATAAATAAAAACGTTAAAAAATTAAAAAAAAGATATGCAAATATTAAGGAAAGAACTGGGTACATGAGGGAAATGCATAACTGTGGTACTTAAGGGGCATGTTGGAAAGTGGCAGGACAAGAGGCTATTGAGCCATAGCCCTGGGTCTAGATCCACATTAGATATATGTGTCTTGAAAGTAGGGGCCCTCGCTGATTTTCTGGTGCATAGAACAGTGTCTCACTCAGGGGAAAAAAAAATAAAGAACATTCTGATTATGTTTAGCGAATTTGAATGTTTCCTGTGGGTGATGGGGTTTTGGTTCCTCGCCCTTTCCTTTTCTTCTGTGAACTAGCCCATATGTTTTTAAAGTTAGCCAGAGCTGGTTTCTGTTGCTTACAATAAAAGAACCCTGCCCGATTCAGTCTCCTCAATATCTCTGCTATGCAGTATACCAAGGACATACTACATCCTTTCAGTAGTGGGCCAAAGTTCAGAAATCTCTGGGTGTGCAATCATGGCATTTAAACTAATAAACATGGAAAATTTAGAGGGTCCATGTGTGTACTAGATGGAAGTCAAGTGTGTGTATTTAAGTCAAGTGTGTGGAACATATGAATGAGCAGAAACATTAAACACAACCTTGAGGAAAAGACAACAGGCAAGTGCAAACAAAAAGAAAGCAGAATATGCATTATTCATATTACAAAAGAAACTCGAGGAAAGCAAACTCTATTTAGATATTTACAAAAGGGAGAGCACTACATAACAAAGTTCATACAAATGGGCCAAGTCTCTCCTTACAAGAAGATTAACAAGCTTACGACTCTTTATTATAGAAATAAGAATGAAAATACCTAAACTGAGCAGTCAGATGAAGAAATATGACAAAGAGAAGGGAGTAGACAGGAAAGGTGTTCGGCTGCAGACAGGTTCATGGGTGTGGAATAGGGGGAGGAAAAAGGACCTCTCAAATGCACAGATCATATGGTTGGAGAGGTTCAAGGGCAACCCAAAGAGCCCAGTGTCACAGAAGCAAGGGAAACTGTTTTAATGAAGAAGTAATGAATTACAGGGGTGCCGGGCTGGCTCAGTTGGAGCATGTGACCCTTGATCTGGGGTTGTGAGTTTGAGCCCCATGTTGGGAGTAGAGATTACTTAAAAATAAAATCTTTTTTTTTAAATTTTTTTTTAACATTTTTATTTATTTTTGAGAGACAGAGAGTAAGCAGGGGAAGGGCAGAGAGAGAGGGAGACACAGAATCTGAAGCAGGCTCCAGGCTCTGAGCCATCAAGCACAGAGCCCGACGCGGGGCTCGAACTCACAGAGTGTGAGATCCTGACCTGAGCCGAAGTCGGCTGCTCAACTGACTGAGCCACCCAGGCGCCCCTTTTTTTTTTTAAAGAAGTAATGAGTTACAGAAAAAAGGCACTGATCACTAATATCCAATGCAAAACAGAGATCCAACAAGAAAATTACCTAAATTACAGAACATGGCGATTACTAGTAAGAGGTCACTAGGGTTTCTTCTGCACTTCCCACAGAAAGAAAAGACTTTTGCAGAATTCAAAGAGAGGCCATTGAGGCACTAGCCGGTTCTTTCATTTGCCATTCAGCATTTCATTCCCCTTCTTATGGTAAGTGTGCTCCAATTTTTTTTTTTGAAAAGGACATCCCTTCTCTTTTCAGCCATGTGGTTTGGGTGAAACAGACACATCTCTGTGTCCAGGGGTTGATTTGGCAGACCATGGGCTGGATAACTTAATGCTGTTTCCAACCCTCTTCTCCCTCGCCTACCTCACCTGTACTCATTTTCACAACCACCTTACGGTGAGCAGTGGCAATGTGATATATGGCACGGAAGAGACATGGTATCTAGATAGATGTGATAACTAGAACTGGAGCGTCCACCTTTTGAAAAAAGTGGAAGGATCAAGAGAATCACAGCTCCACCTGTCTGAAATCACGGAAGTGTGGGATGACACCAGTAGCTGTGTGATCCCAGACTTTCTGTGAAGTGAGAAATATAAACCCCTGATGTATATTCTGTCCGCGTAGCTGAATTAATCTCTGTTGCAGAAGACCTGTGACTTATGGCGACGCTGATCTTGCCCCTCATTCCGGAGGTGGCTGTGTGACTCAGGCCCAAGGCAGCTCATGCTCTCCGTTTTCCTGATGACAGCAGATTGCTCAGGGATGGGCACCAGAGCAAATTCGGGACAGTTAGAGCCAAAGAAACTCCATTTCTAGGATGTTTGTGTAAACCGTCGGAGAGCCATACTTCTCTTTTCCTGCAGTAATTGAGCAAGAGACGATGTGTAGGTGGAGCTGTGGCAGCATCTTGCCACCATGAAGGGGGAATCTGTCTGAGACTCAAGCTAGCGTGGAAGAAAGAAAAAGAGAAACTGGGTTCTGATGACCTAGCTTGGGATTTATTCGAGCCTTGTTTGGGGTCACCCCTACCTGCCCCTGGAGTTTCTACACATGTGAGTCAATAAATTCCCTCTTAGTTTAAGCCAGTTAGTCTTGGGGTTTCTGTAGATGAAATTGAAAAGGATTGTATTTTCCAATGATGGCTGCATCCATATACTTATCCCACTGCATGTGCTCTTCTTGCAGTGACCGATACCCTTCCCACCAGGGTGGGTCTGTATTCCCACCCCTTGAGTCTGGGTGGGGCTTGTGACTGCCCTGACCAGTGGAGGATGGCCCAGTGATGCCATCTGAAGCTAAGGTACATGGGGCACCTGGGTGGCTCAGTCGGTTAAGCGTCCGACTTTGGCTCAGGTCATGATCTCTGGATTTGCGAGTTCAAGCCATGTCGGGCTCTGTGCTGATAGCTCAGAGCCTGGAGCCTACTTTGGATTCTGTGTCTCCCCCTCTCTCTGCCCCTCCCATGCTCATGATCTGTCTCTGTCAGTAATAAATAAACGTTAAAAAAATTAAAAAAAAAGAAAGGTACAGATTCCATCCCACTCTCTTCCGACGCTTGCCTTTGTAACCCACCCACTATCTTGTAAGGAAACCTAATCCGCCTAGAGAAGCCACGTATAACTGTAACACCCAATCTCAGCTAAGCTTTCAGCTGAGAGCCAGAACCTATCACTAGATGTGGGTGAATGAGCCTTCGGAAGACTTCAGCCTCCAGTCTTCAAGTCATCCAGCTGAGACCTGAGACATCACAGAACAGAAAGCCAAGCCATTCTGGCGGTGCCCTGTGGTGCCCCCTCTGATGTCCTGACTCACAAAAAATGTGACAGATAATAAATGATTATCATTGTTTTCATGCAAACTAAGTTTTAGGATACTTTGATACACAGCAACAGTTAAATGAATCCAGAGTTCTAACCAATAGAATTCACGTTCTATGGGAGAGTGGTTTAAGAGCAGTGGAATGAGAAAAAAAAAATAAAATAGTGGAATGAGAAATAAGATTCCAGAGGGTGAGGAGTGAGTTGAAGATGAAGAACAAGATCTGGAAAGTAAGCTATTCTGGAAAATGTCCATGAAAACACGTCCGTGGTGTTAGGAAAGGATAAAAAAACAAGTCTGGATCCAAAGCAAACAGCAGCCTTCATACTTCTGCTCATGATCAGAGGCCCAAGGCTATGAGTTTGAAAGAATCCAGGAGGAGGATCTTCAGTGAAGAGGTTTTGTGCATTCCTCTGGAGTCCACAAGGCATTAAGAAAGAATCACAGGTGAATCTTGGAAACTCTCAAGAAGAAGGCATTTATTTGAGAAGCATTCTCTATTCAAACCTTCTAGCCGACTCTACTGCCTACGATAAAGATCAAGCTCTTCCTCCTGGCATTCAAGGATTTCCTTGACATTTCTGTTTCCCAACCTCTTCTTCAGATGCTCCACACTCCAGCAGAACCACAGCGCTACAAAACAGCCCTACTTGACGTTCTCCAAAGTCTCCTTCACTCTGCCACCTCTGAGCCTTTGCCCTAATGGGGAAAGGGCTCTGGGGCACTAGTTGTGGTCAGAGGGCTCTTGAGAGTCTGTATTGGGTCCTCGCCTTGCCAAAGTCAAGAAGTCTCCTGGAGAGAGGGACCAGCTGTGTGTCGTCATAGGGCCTCCATCTTTCTTCTCATATGATTTTTAAATACCTTATTTACGGGAGTATGATTTACATGGAATAAGATGCATAGATCTTAAGTGTACAGTTCTATGAGTTTTGACAGTAGTAATCACCCAGGTGAATAGAATATTAGAATATTTCTACCACTCGAAAAAAATTCCCTCATTCTCCTGTCCCTTTCAGGCAACTCTTGCATAACTCCCCTCCCACCCTCAGAAAACAACTACTCTAATTTCTTTTTTTAATGTTTATTTTTGAGAGAGAGAGAGAGAGAGAGAGAGAGAGAGAGAGAGAGAGAGAGAGATACAGGCACCAGCAGGGGAGCAGCAGACAGAGAGGGAGACACAAAATCTGAAGCAGGCTCCAGGCTCTGAGCTGTCAGCACAGAACCCAACCCGGGGTTCGAACTCATAACCATGAGATCATGACCTGAGCTGAAGTTTGGACACTTAAGTGACTGAGCCATCCAGGTGTCCCAACTACTGTGATTTCTATTACCAGAGATTAGTTTTGACTCCCTTTGAATTTTTTAAAGATTTTTTAATTTTTAAGTAATCTGTATACCCAACGTGGGGCTCAAACTCACAACCCCAAGATCAAGAGTTGCATACATGAGTGGCTCAGCTGGCTAAGTATCCAACTCTTGGTTTCAGCTCAGGTTATGATCTCGTGGTTTGTGCGTTCGAGCCCTGCATTGGCACTCCTTGCTGACAGTGTGGAGCCTGCTTGGGATTCTCTCTCTGCCCCTTTCTGTGCTCTCTCTCTCAAAATAAGTAAATAAACTTTAAAAAAAAAAAAAAAAGAGTTGCAAGCTCTACCAAGTGAGCCGGCCAGGCACTCCTAGTTTTGCCTCTCTTTGAACCTTATATAAATGGAATCACTCCATATGCGCTCTGTGTCATGCTTCTTTCACTCGACATAATGTTTCTGAGATTCACCTGTGTTTTTGTGTACACTGTTCATTTGTTCCTTTTTCTGGCTGAGTAGCATTCCATTGTGTGAATACAGCACAATCTGTTTATTCATTTCCTTGTTGATGGACAATTGGAGTTGTTTGCAGTTATTCACTATTATGAGTAAAGATACTCTGAACATTCTTGAACATTTCTAATGTACATTGGCTTTTATTTCCTAGGAGGGGAATTGCTGGGTCATTGGACAAGTGAATATTTGACTTTATAAGAAACTGCTAGATGGTTATTCTAAGTAGTTGAGCCACTTCATGCTCTCACCAGCAGTGTATGGGAGTTCCAGTTGCTCTAATCCTTGCCGATATTTGATATTGTTAGTCTTTTGGAGTTGTCACTGGGTGTGAAGTTGTATCTCATGGTTTTAATATGCATTTCCCTGATGACTAAAGATGCTGAGAGCCTTTCATGTGCTTATTCATATGTTATCTTTTGTCAAGTATCTATTCAAGTTTTATTTTTTAAATTGATTTGTATTTGTAGCATTCTTTGTTGCCAGGGTTACAGACACAGAGTCCAGAAGCCCCCCTGGAATTCACCGGACCCTGGCACACAGGTTCAAGGCCAGATGTCTATAATCAAAGCATCTGAATCTACTTAGAAGTCAGGCTACACAGGATTAGGCGAGTGTTGCAAATTGTGTCATTTGGCATTTGACATGACACCTGGACAAAGAGTAGAAATTCTGAATATTCTATTACAGTCGTGATTCTCAACCAGGCATACCCATTGTAATCACCTAGGGACCGCTCATTCCCCAGAGATTCTGATTTAACTGGGAGAGGTGCAGTCTGGGCATTTAGAGTTTTAAAAGCTTTCCAGATGATTCTAATATGCAGCCAAGGTTGAGAATCACTTGTCTAAAAGGAAAAGCGTTCACTCATTACCCGGCATCTGCTGTGCTATTTTTGCTAAGCTGTCAAGCTAATTTACAAAAAACTTTAAGACTCTTTTTCACATAGGTAAGTGGTTTGGAGAAGCTATAGATTTTAATTTATTTATCAGTATCAAGTATCAAACTGCAGAAAATGGATCGTGATCAGTTACTTCTTTTCCTTGGCTTTGTAATTTTCTCAAGGCCTCATCTCATACATAATAATCCTGTTTGAAATGAGGAGTTCATTTTCACAGTTCTAGACACATTCACACAGCAGTTAACAGAAGAGATGTAAGAATCATCTTTCTCTCTTGTCTTAAGCTGATGTGGAGACATCTCATGTATTTGTAATTAATTACCAAGTTCCATCCTCCCCAAAAGCCAGATTTCAAATTTGGAAAAGGTTATGCAAAAGTTATCATCTTGGGTAGGGGTCAGCACACTGTGGGCAGTAGCCAAATCCCTCTCATAGACTAAAATGCAGACTAATGATTGTTTTGTAAATGATGTAAAACTGTGAACTAGAAATGGTTTTTACATTTTTTTTAATGTTTCTTTATTGTCGAAGGAGAGAGACAGAGCGTGAGTGGGGAAGGGGCAGAAAGAGGGAGACACAGAATCCGAAGTTCTAGGCTCTGAGCTCTCAGCACAGAGCCAGATGTAGGGCTCAAACTCATGAGCTGTGAGATCATGACCTGAGCCAAAATCAGGCACCTAACCGACTGAGCCACCCAGGTGCCCCAGTTTTTACAGTTTTATTTATTTATTAGTTTTAAATTTTATTTTTATTTTTTTAACGTTTATTTGTTTTTTTGAGAGACAGAGAGAGATAGAGCATGAGCAGGGGAGGGGCAGAGAGAGAGGGAATCACAGAATCCTAAACAGGTTCTAGGCTCTGAGCTGTGAGCACAGAGCCCAACATGGGGCACAAATTCACGAACCTGAACCTCAAGATCATGACCTGAGCCAAAGTCCGATGCTTAACCACTGAGCCACTCAGATGCCCCAGTTTTTACATTTTTAAATGATGGAAAAAGTCAAAATGAGAATAAAAATTGTATGAATTTCGGCTTCCATAAAGTTTTATTGGAACAATCATTCATTCATTTGCATATATTTACATATCTTTCCATTCATTTGCATATTACTTATAGCTGCTTTTGTACTCCAGTATCAAGACTGAGTAGTTGCAACAGAAACTGTAAGACTTATAGAGGCTAAAATATTTACTATCTGGACTTTTACAGAAAATATTCGCGGACCGAGGTCTAGAATAGTAGTACATAATAGGACTTATGATTTGTTTGGGCGATCTGAAAGTAGGAGGGTTGACCTTCCTGGCTAGAGCCTCAGAGAGGGCCTGGGAGGTTCTCAAAGCCCCTCAGACCTATAGTGGCAGCATCACCTGGGAACTTGTTTGAAATGTAAATTCTCCAACCTTAGCCCAGACCTACTCAATCAGAAGCTTTGGGAGTGGGGTCCAGCACTTGGGGTGTGTGTGTGTGTGTGTGTGTGTGTGTGTGTGTGTTTTAAGTTTATTTATCTTGAGAGAGTGGGGGGGAAGGGGCGTAGTCTAAGAAAGAGAGAGAGAGAATCTTAAGCAGGCTCTGAGCTGTCTATGTGGAGCCAGACACGGGGCTTGAACTCACAAACTGTGAGATCATGACCTGAGCCAGACGCTTGGGGCGCTTGGGTGGCCCAGTTAGGTAAGTGTCTGACTTCAGCTCAGGTCATGGTCTTGCGGTTTGTGAGTTCGAGCTCCACATCAGGCTCTGGGCGGACAGTGCAGAGTCGGCTTGGGATTCTCTCTCTTCCTTTCTTTCTGCTCCCTCTTCTCTCTCTCAAAAATAAATAAGTAAACAGCAACAAAAAGAGTCGGATGTTTAACCAACTGAGCCACCGAGGTACTGTAGCCCTTGGTGTTTTAACTAGGCTCTCCTGGTGGTGCTAGAGCACAGAGGGGTTTGAGAAGCTAGGCAGGCAGGCTTTCAGACAGCAGCTTGAAGTCCCTGTGACTCTGCATGGCATTGCAGGTGCTGAATGATCCCCATGGACCTGAGAGGGGCCCAGAAGTAGCTGGAAGAGAGCTGGGCTCAAAGTGACATGTTTGGAATTGAAGGCAGATGTGATATAGCAAAGCATGGAACAGGGCCTGAAGACCATCTGGGGAGCAGCAAGTTTCAGTGATGCTAACGCTTAGAAGCCACACTGATGCAAGAGGCGGGATTCCCAAATGAGTGAGACTGATTTTTGCCACACTGCAGAAGTAACAGAACTTAAGGTGCAGGAAAAACAAAGTTTAATTTCTTTTTTCTCAAGCTTTATTGAGATATAATGGACAAATAAAAATTGTATATATTTCAAGAGTACCACGGGATGATCTGATACATGCATATGTTGTGAAATGATTACTACAAGAAGCTGATGACTATATCTATTACCTCACTAGGTACATCATTATCATCATCATCATCTTATTGTTATTTATTTTTTTTTTTTGGTGAGAACAGTTAAGATTTACTCTTAGAAAATTTTAAGTATACAATATAGTATTATTAACTATAGTTGGCATGCTGTACAGCAAATCCTCAGAATTGTCTGTACGCTTTGACCAACGTCTTCCCATTCCCCCCTCCCATAGACCCTGGCAATCACCAATATACTCTGTGCTTCTGTGAATTGCACTTTTGCGGTTCACACATGAAGGAGATCACACAGTGTTTGTCTTTCCGTGTCTGCCTTATTTCACTTAGCGTAAAGTCTGCCAGGTTTATGCATGTAATTGAAAATGGAAGGATTTCCTTCTTTTTATGGCTGAACAATATTCCATTATATATATTATATATGTAGTATATAATACACACACATACACACACACATATACATATACTTATTTATCACATATTCCGTATCCATGCATCTGTTGATAGACATTTCAGATATTCAGTTATGTGAATAATGCCACAGTAGTGCAGATATTTCTTCAAGATCCTGATTTCAATTATTCAGATGTATACCTAGAAGTGGGATTATTGGATCGTATGGTAGTTCTGTTTTTAATTTTTAAAGGGATTTCCCTGTTTACTATAATGGCTGTACCAACTTACATTCCCACTAAAAATAAGCAAGTTTTATCTTTTATTCACATCCTCACCAACACTCATATATGACTTTTTAAAAAAATCTTTATAATGTTTTTTAAATTTATTTTTAGGGGAGAGGGGCAGAGCACAAGCTGGGGAGGAGCAGAGAGAGAGAGAGGGAGACATGGAGTCAGCAGCAGGCTCTAGGCTCTGAGCTGTGAGCACAGAGCCTGACACAGGGCTTGAACTCGTGAACTGCGAGATCATGGCCTGAGCTGAAGTCGGACGCTTAACTGACTGAGCCACCCAGGTGCCCCATATATGACTTTTTGAGAATAGCTGTCCTAACAGGTGTGAAGTGATAGCTCATTGTGGTTTTGATTTGCATTTCCCTGATGATTCGTGATGGTTAGTTTATATATCTGCTAGCCATTGATATGTCTTCTTTGGAATAAAGTTTTATTTATTCAAATATAGATTTGTGAACAGAGATTTGTACTTCCTACATCCTTAATAAATATTACTTCATTGTTTTAGGGAAAATGTGGGGCTATGAAGACTACTCTAGAGGAAAGTTCAAGATCCTATGCAGCCAGCCAGCAGTAAATTGTTGTGGAACCTATAATCCCAGACTCTAAATTTCAAAATGAGACCTTGCTGGGGCACCTGGGTGACTCATTACTTAAGCATCCAACTCTTGATTTCGGCTCGGGTCATGATCTCACGTTGGTAAGATTGAGCCTCAAATGGGGCTCTGCACTGAGCGCTGAGTGTGGAGCCTGCTTGGGATTCTCTCTCTCTCTTCCTCCCCCCACCTCTCACTCTCTGTCTCTCTCTCTCTCCCTCTCGCTCTCTCTTTCAAAATAAAGAAATAAACATTAAAAATATATGGCTCATCAGAGCCTGGAGCCTGCTTCGGATTCTGTGCCTCCCTCTCTCTGCCCTTCCCCTGCTCACACTCTGTCTCTATGTCTCTCAGAAATAAATAAATAAACGTTTAAAAAAATGTTTAAAAATATAAAAAATAAAAATGAGACCTTGCTATTTGTAACGTCTGTGTTGAAGCAAGGAAGGAAACAAGGGAATGCTCACCAGACAGAGGCTGGGACCATTAAGCTCCAATTCCTTAACTTATCAAAATAAAGACTTCCTCTCATCCATGAATAAAACCTCAGATTCCCCACCAAAAATCCCCATGATCAGCAGTGGAGGAAGGGAAGATGAGACATTTTGACACTCTGTAGTGGATACATCTTGTAGTCAAAAGTGAGCTGATTTCGAAAAGACTTTTTGATCACAAACCTTTATAGATAAATAATCCCATTTATTTTTTAAAAAATCACAAGGAAAAAAGATAAGAAAAATCCTATAAATTGAAAGACATACAAAACATTGCAACCAATTGCAAAATACGGATCTTATCTGGTCCCGATTGAACAAACTAGGAAAAAATGAGACAATCAAGGAAATGTACAGTCTGGATATTTGATTATATTAAGGAAGTTTTATTAATTCTTCTCACAGGTGAGAATGGCATCATGGTTATGTTTTTCAACTAACTTTTAGTTTTTAGAAATGCATCCTAAAATGTTCATACGGAAAGATATAATACCCTGGCTGTCTTTAAAAAATTATTTATAATCTCTACACCCAATGTGGGGCTGGAAGGGGCTTGAACTCATGACTCCAAGATCACGAGTCACGTGCTCTTCCGGCTGAGCTAGCCAGGCCCCCTACCCTGGGCTGTCTTTCTAAATAATATGAAGCAGGAGGGAGGTAGGCAGAGGTACAGATGAAACCAGACTGACTGTAAGTCAGTAAGTGTTGTCACTTAGTGATGGTGTATGAACCCATACATTTCATTATACTATTCTGTCCAATCTTGTATGTGTTTCAAATTTTCCAATGTAAAAATCTTTTTTAAAAGCCTTTTTATTTTTTTACTTTAGAGAGAGAGAGAGAGAGTGAGAGGGGCAGAGGGGGAGAGAGAGAGAGAGAGAGAGAGAGAGAGAGAGAGAGAGAATTTTAAGCAAGCTCCACGCTTGACCTGACCCTGGGGTCATGACCTGGGCCAAAACTAAGAGTGGGACTCTTCACTGACAGAGCCACCCAGAAGCCCCTCAAAAGCCTTTTTGAAAGAAGGTAATAACATTTATTTGAAAGAAGTCTTGGTTATTTGTATAATAACATATTTAGAATCTTTATAAAAGCATTTTATTATTTTGTGGGTGAGTAAAACACTACAGATATTTTTGATGATTGAGATTTTGCCTGCATGGTATTTTGTAGTGTTTTATTATGGGGAGGCTGCTTTCCTCGTTGTATTCTTCCTTCTTAGGAGAGACAGACCCATATATTCATATCTATGCATTCGCGGGGCCATGAACAGGCCTTTCTAGGGATTCTTGCTGTTCATCCCTGTATGAGGAAGAAGGGGGGTGGGGGAGAAGGAAGAACTTCCTGGTAGGCAGCAGCAAACCGCCATTGCAAGCGAGGTAAAGACTACAAGGAATCCCTTAACCAGGATTCGTTCTGTGGTTTCCCAGTTAGTCCTGGCATCGTTTATTCTGCATATGCACATAGCTCTCCAAGAATACTTCACTGTGGGCATCTCTTAGTTATCGTTGCCACTTCTCTTTCCAAGCTAAGGCCACTACAGAGCAGTGAAAACTTAGGGGCTCCCCTTCGGGCTATCGTGGTCCTGAATGGCACCTGTGATCTGGAGGGGGCTCAGGGGTGTGTTTCATTTTTAGTGCTCTTGCTGTGGCCGGGGCTTGTTTCCAGTCTCCAGGCAGGCTTGCGAAGAGATGTGTTATCCACCTGGGTGGTCCGGTACAAAGTACGGCCATGGGAGGGGTCAAAAAAATTTCATAAGGCTGAATAAATCAGCTTGGCAGGTCTTTCTCTAGAATTCCTTTTGTAGATCCAGTTCTTCCAGCTGGAAGGGACGTGCTGGTAATGGAATCCAATCTTGGCCTGGAAGCCCGCTGAAGCCCATGGCCTTTTAAATTGCAGTTCGCATGTGTATCATAATTGGAAATGGTTCAGTTATCTAAGGCTGTCTTGTTGCAAAATTTACTCAGTCCTCGTTTTACAGGCTCCTTGCCAGAGTTTTGGGGGTGATGCAGAATACGGGGTTGAAATTTGACCTTTCAGTTTTTATACACACATTGGAAAGTTAGTCCCGTGAAGTAAGAATCTTGCTCTGTAGCTGTAGATCACGGGTTCTCAAACTAGACCACATATTGAGACTGCCTAGGGAACCCAGGCCTGGGTGCCTCCCTCAGAGATTCTAGTTTAACTGATCTGGGATGTGACCTGGCCATCAGGAACGTGAAAAGTTCCCTAAGCGATTTCGATATACAAACAAATTCATGAGCCATCAATTGCATTCTCATGACTCAGTCATTTTCGGACTAGAGTTTCAAGATCCTGTGAATGAGATAACTTCAAGGGCTGAGATCATTTTCTTCGGAATAAAGTAAGATTTAAAAAGCAGAGCTGCATTATTTTTTCCAGCAGAACATCAGTAGAGCTCAAAGGGGGAAGTCAGAGCGAGCGGGGTCTAACAAGCCTTGTTGTCAGAAGAACCTCTTTTTATAGACACATAAAAGACTAAAACACAAACTGAATGATATAAAAACAAACCACAGATATGTGGGCCACATTTTGATTCCTGCGACGATGGTGTATTGGTGGTGAGGGGGTGGGTCTTGGAGTCAGAGGTCCATGAATAGAGTTCTGGGTTTTCCACTCGGGAGCTCTGGGATCTTAGATGAGTCATTTGGCCTCTCTGAACTTTGGTTTATTCATCCCTAAAATCGCTGTAACAATGGTTACTTTAGCGGCTTTTTGCAAAGATTAGGTATGTTGGGGCATCTGGGTGACTCAGTTGGTGAAGCGGCAGACTTCGGCTCAGGTCATGATCTTACAGTCTGTGAGTTTGAGCCCCGCATCGGGCTCTGTGCTGACGGCTCAGAGCCTGGAGCCTGCCTCGGATTCTGTGTCTGCCTCTCTCTCTGCCCTTCCCCTGCTCACGCTCTGCCCCTCTGTCTCTCAAAAATAAATAAACATTAAAAAATTAAAAAAAAAGATTATGTTGACACGTACTGTGCTTTTAATCGTAACACACAGCAATTACGCTATCATTAATACTGATTAAAAAATCGGAAATATTTGTTATCTGGGCAGCATCCAACTCACCCCAACCCTTATTTAAGGAGCATCTTTGATGTAATACTGCTATACATATCAATTTTCTTTTCACAATTTGTTTTTATAGCAGAAATTGCGAACATACCCAAAAGCAGAAAGAATCACACACGCCGGAACTTCTCAAGCGTTAGCGTTTCTACGATTCATCTGGGGAGCTTGTTACACTGCAGATTTTGACTCAGTAGATCCACAGTGGGGCCCAAGACTCAGAATTTCTAAACCCATTCCCTGTGACACTCAGTTCTGCTGACCACAAATACCATACACATGTGTTGCTATCACAAAAGACCTTAGTCCGGGTGGCTTAAACAACAGAGATTGAGACCTCATGGTTCTGGAGGCTGGGAAGTCTGAGACCGGGATGCCAGAATGGTCTAGTTCTGGTGAGAACCTTCTTACTGCCTTGCAGACTGCTCTTTTTGCTGCATCTTCACATGGCAGAGAGGAGAAGCTCTTATATCTCTTCCTGTGCGTATAAGGGTACAAATCCCATCGTGGGAGCTCTACCCTCGTGATTTCCTCTGAACCTAGTAACTCCCAAAGGTCCCACCTCCTAACACTATGGCCTTGGGAGTTAGGGTTTTAGCATATGAATTTTATTTTACAAATTTCTAAATTTTTAATATTTATTTATGTATGAGAGAAAGAGAGAGAGACAGAGAGTGAGTAGGGAGGGGAAGATAGAGAGGGAGACACAGAATCTGAAGCAGGCTCCGGGCTCTGAGTTGTCAGCCCAGAGCCCGACACAGGGCTCCAACCCGCGAACCGTGAGACATGACCTAAGCTGAAGTTGGACACTCAACCGACTGAGCCACCCAGGTGCCCCAAGAATTTTAGGGAGACACAAACATACAGTCCAAAACACAAGGGTAAAATGTACTTCTAAACACTATTATTCAACTTCAACAGTAATTAATTCCCGGCCAATTTGGTTTCCACCTTCTCTTCATTTATTGTCACCCCAGTTATTTTGAAGTAAATCTCAGAAGCCTGTCATTCCACCTATATTTCAGTAGGTATCTCTTTTTAAAGAGATACAGTCATGCCTCGGAGATATTGAGGATTTGGTTCCATATCACTGCAATAAAGCAAATCTTGCAAAAAGTGAGTCGAATGAACTTTATGGTTTCCCAGTGCCTAAAAGAGTCATGTTTACACTTAGATGATAGCCTATTAAGGCATGCAATAACATTGTGACTAAAACAAACAAACAAAAAACCATGTACACACTTTAATTAGGAAATATTGTTGCTGGGGCACCTGGCAGCTCACTTGGTTAAATGTCTGGTTCTTGGTTTTAGCTCAGGTCATAATCTCATGGTTTCGTGGGTTCAGGCCCCGCGTGGGGCTCTATGCTGACAGCACAGAGCCTGCTTGGGATTCTCTCTCTCCCTGCCCCTTCCCTGCGTGTGCACGTGCCCACTCTCTCTCTCTCTCTCTCTCTCAAAATAAATAAACTTAAAAAATACTATTTAAAAAAAAGGAAATATTGCTGAAAATTGTTAGCCACTACCTGAGCTTTCAGCAAATCATAATCACTGATCACAGATCGCTGGAATAAATACGATACAATAATAACAAAAAACGAAAGAATGAAAAAGATCAAAATATTGTGAGGATTACCAAAACGTGACACAGAGACACAAAGTGAGCAAATGCTGTTGGAAAAACGGCACCAAGAGACTCGTTTGGCCCAGGGTTGCTACAAATGTCCATTTTATAAAAAACCCAGTGTCTGCAAAGCGTGGTAAAGCAAAGCACAGTAAGACAAAGTATGCCCGTGTCTTTGAAAAATATAACTGCAATACTAACACTGCCCCCCTAAAAAATTTGACTATGATTCTTTAATATCATCCCTATCCAGATAGCATTCATATTTCCCTGACTGTCCCATCCATGCTTTTTTTGTTGTGGTATGTTAATTTGTCCCTTCAGTCTCGTTTAATCTGAAGATTCCTATGCCAGCTTTTTTTTTTTTTTTTAAGAAGCTAAGGTCAGAGATTTTTAGGGTCTCGCTTCCTGCCCTCCTGAAGTTGTATAAAAAGTCTGTTTCCTGTATTTCCTGTAAATTGGTGGTTGGATCCAAAACCTTAATCAGAATCCGGTTGGAATTTTTTTTCTGCAAGGCTACTTCATCGGCAGTGCTGTACACTTCCTCAGGAGGTACAGAATGTCTGTCTTTCTATCCGGAGTCTTTTAGATGAAGTTGTCCCTCTAAATAATGGAATTCACGTTTGGGGTATGCTGCCACCGGGTGGTGACCGCACGCATAGTCACAAGTTCCAGCAGTAAAACAAGAGAAACACTTTGGGTGTAAGGTGCTAGGAGCCTGGACTTGTCTTCTCCATTGAAACTTTATTCAATTACCACAGTTCTTAAACATAATACGTAAAAACTACTTTTAAAATAAACGAAGGCTGTGTCTTTATAATAGTAGCTCTGATTTATTGAGTCCAAGAAACTTATGCCTGTGATCTCATTTAATTCTCATGATACCCAAGAATTTTATATCATTGTGTCCATGGTAAAACAGAGGTGAGGCTGAAATCTGTGGTCTCCATTTGTTCTCCTAACGATTTCTGTGCCTGCTGCCGTCCCTTCTGGTCTATTTTGGTACTTGCTGTCCCCCTCCCCCCACCGCTTATAGCTGTGCTGATTTTTGTGTATTTGTCTGTTTGTCCTGCTCCCCTACCCCTCCCAATCCATTCTCCATCCATCTTTGCTCTGGGAAACTGGCTTCTGTGGATTCTATCACCAGGTTGCCTGAGCCTTCCTATGGCTTCCAACTGAGTTCAGCCCAATTTATTCTTTGTGTTTCTTCCCTACTTTGCAGTGTTTCTGAATGGCTACTATTTCTGCTCCAGGTGGACCTCCTCCATAGCTTCTCACTCAACTTCAGTTAATATGGTTTGCTCCTCTTGCCCCTCAAACCTCAGGGTTTTAACAGCTTCCCGCTCTTCTGTTCCCTGGGAGGCTCGGCTTTCTCTTTAGTGCCCTTTCTCCACCTACTTTAAGTCAGGAGTACCTTCATCGACACATTCCCGCAAAATCCCTGCTGAGGGTGCTGACTGCGCAGGGATTCTCTTCATCCACTGCCTCCCCTCCCATCTTCTCCTCAGCCCACTTCAGTGAGGCGAGCACCCTGGCGTTTCCCTGAGAACTTACTATGGTTTCCACTTCTCCTAGCCAGTGGTTAATCCTCAGTTCTCATCTTACTTTTCACCCACTAGGAGCTTTAAAGAAAAAAAAATTTTAATTTGAATATAGTTTACACACAATGTCACATTAGTTTTGGGTGTACAACATAGGAACCCGACACGTTTGTACATTATGCTATGTTCCCCACAAGAGTAGCTCCCATCTCTGGCCATACCACACAATTACAGTATCATCGATTATATGCCTTATGCTGTGCCTTTTAGTCTGTGACTTATTCATTTCACAAGCGGCAGCCTGTGTCTCCCACTCCCCTGCACCCTTTTTGCCCATCCCCCAACTCCCTCCCCCCTGGCCCTCATCTGTTTGTTCTTGGTATTGATACTTGGTATTGGTCTGATTGTGCACCAGCTGCTCCTGCCACCCTCCTCAAAGCACTTCCTTCCCAGGCTTCCCATCACCACATGGTTGACCTTTGTCCCTTCCCAGCCACTCCTCTTCCCAACCCCATCTTGGTGGCATGTTCAGGCATTCCAATTCATAGACCTCTTCCCCACTCTCTTCATATTCATCTCATCCAGTCCTGGTGCTTACACGCCACCTCTGCACAGACCACTCCCCAGTCTGTCCCTTGTCCCGACCCACCCCGGAGCTCCAGAATCACATATCTACTTGCCATTGCAAAATTAATTCTTAATTTTTTTTAATGTTTATTTATTTTCGAGAGGGAGACAGAGCGTGAGCCAGGGAGGACAGAGAGAGAGAGAGGGAGACGCAGAATCCAAAGCAGGCTCCAGGCTCCGAGCTGTCAGCATGGAGCCGGATGTGGCGCTCGCGTTCACGGACCACGAGATCATGACCTGAGCCGAAGTTGGACGCTTAACCGACTGAGCCACCCGGGCGCCCTGCAAAATTAATTCTTGATTCGAGACCCCCCTACTCTGATATACTACCTACTGCTTAGTTGATGGCGCATCACCATTCACTCGGATGCTCAGCTCAGAACCCCTGAGTCACCCTTGATTCCTCTCCTCTCCTCACTCCCCAAGACCTACTCCATCAGCAAGTCCCATGGGGGCTGCCTTCAGAATGTATCCAGGATCTCGACAACTTTTCGCCATCATTGCTGCCACCCACACCCAAGCCACCGTCACCTGCTAGGACAGCAACTGCTTTCTTGTTGGGTCTTACTGCTCTTCTTCCTTCTAGTCAGTTCTCCACACAGCCGCCTTCTGGTCTCTTAAAAATGTAAATCAGGTCACTCCTCGGTTCATCTTGACCTTCCCTCCCACCTGGAATGCAATCTGAAGTGTTTCCACGGGCTGCAGGGCCTTACGCCATCTGGTGGCTCCCACCTCTCCCCCTAACCACTGGCCTTCTGCTCTTGCCCCGTCTGCACCGGCCACACAGGCCTTCTCTGACCATGCCAAGCTTGGTCCTGCTCAGAACCTGTCTTTCTGGCTCCCTGTGTGTGGAATGTTTTTTTTTTTTTTCCTATCTCTCATGGCTATTTCTCATCCTGCAGACCTTGGCTCTCCTGTCATCTCCTCAGAGGGGCCTTCTCAGACCAATTCATCTAAAATAGCAACTCTCCCTCCACTTCACTTTCCAACCCCTGTCCCTGCTTAGTTTTCTCAGCCAATACGGCTCATATTCTGAAATGAAAATCACTTCTATGTTTATGCGTTTGTTCTCTGACCCTCCTCCTAGAGCAGTGGCTTGCAGGAGCTCAATACTATTGGTCGGGTGGGCTTGTGAGTGAGTGACATCACTTTTATCTCTTTCTCTGAGTACGGCGAGTGCTCGGTACATGTTTGCTCAGTGGAGAGCCTTGGAATCCGGGCCCTGATTCAGGAGGCTCCAGGCCTGCTGCAGACCCCTCCTAGTCTTGCGGTTTGGAGGTGTGTGAACCCAACTGGGACACCCTGAGCGCTCTCCATGCCCTTCGCAAGGACGACGTGATACCTTGGCCATGGGGTTGGGGGTTTTCGAGACCTGCCAGTGAACCTTCTTACTGTGGACATGGCCATCTCTTAGCCCAAGCCCTCCTATTTATCCCTCAGGTCAGTTCTACGTGGAGCCCTCTGGGGCGCTGCTCTGGGGAGGTAGAGCGAAGAAAGCTTTGCTGTGAGGAATTCATGGCAAGGTGGGGTCTCCGACAGCTGTCCCAGGAGGCCAAGGGGACTCAGGGCACACCAGAGGGGGAACAGCCAGGTCCAAAGGCGTCTGATCGGCAGCGCATCTGTTCCCAATATTCTGGCCTAAAACTTTCTGATCTTGCACCTGCTGGCTCACCTTAACTTGGAAACACTCCTCAGGGAGAACAGATTGGGCTTTTCCTCTTCCAACCCGGCTTCAGGGATTCTGGGAATTCCGGCTGGCATGGATAGCTTCCGAGCTGGCAGTGAAAGCTGTTGCAAGATTTCTTGGTACCCAAGGAGGGTGGTCTGTGGGCTCAGTCTCTACATATGACCCTCTGGATGACATCTTCTGATGGTCAAGGCTCATGGGCACACACACTATGGCAGCCGGATTGGAGCTGGGAGACAATGCAGGATAACCTTTTTCCTTGGCAGGTGGGAACGCTCATTCACTCACATGTCATTAAAAATGTAGTGCGTTGTTATGCGTGTTGGAATGTAATTTTCTTGAGACGTTTAACAGTAGTCCTTTTTCCATGTGTTTTATCACCCTCTCTCAACTTATCCTCCCCCCCCCGCCCACCTCCTCCTTTTTTATTCTCTATGTCCCTAGGAAAGGGATGTAATAGAAATTAAAATAAAAATTCCAAGGAGTCATTCTTGCTTTGGTGTCCAAAAATATATGCCTTTCTATAAATAGAGAAGACTCCAAGAATAGATAAAATCAGTATGAGAGAGAGCAGGGCTTACCAAACCCTACCCTCAAACGATGAAGAGGTTCTCCTGTGACTGGGAGAAAGAAAAGACCGAGAGGAAGTAATGAAGATAGAGACTCTGGTAGTGTATGGTGGGACAAGCTCTGCCTTCTCGCGGGGCAAAGTTGAAGCCTGGGGATTCTTTTCCTCCAAAAAAGGGGGAGCCTGATTTCCACACTCTTAGATGGCACAGAAGGGAAGAGAGCTTCTAGATTGGAAGGGTCTTGACCGTCAGGAATGACAGACATAGTGACAGTCACTGGCGTGGGCTGATGACCAATGGTCAGATGCTCACCTCCATCGTCCTAATGAAGTGGAAGAGAAATTGTGGGGTGGACTCTGAAAGCTTGAGATGATGTTTCTGCTTGTTTGGTGGAATGGGAATTCAAACTCAAAAGTAAGCTGAGCTTTCTCTCTCTCTCTCTCTCTCTCTCTCTCTCACACACACACACACATGCACATACACATGCACACGCACACACACACATTACAATTCAAAAAGAAAGTTTATTGAGCTCCTGCCGTGTGCCAGGCTGGGAGCAGATACACAGACAGGTTCTCTGGCCTCTGTATTACAGAGTCTCTCCAGGGGAGCAACATTTGAGCCGCCGAGCATGAGCCTTGGTGTTAGGCGGAGTATTGGAAAGGTGTGCATAAGGCTGCGTGATCACAGAGGTGAGTGTGCATTCTCCTGGGAATTACAGCTCAGGCCTCACGGACTCACAAGACGCCAGCTTCGGGGTGCTCACAGCAGCCACTAAACTCCCAGGAGACTAGTAGAGAAAGCCAGAGCTTGTGGATTAATTCACACGAGGACAACAAACCTTTGGGAACTGGCCATTGGTATAATTCAAAAGGTACTGTCAAATGACAAAACTAAAACAATTTAGTAACCAGCTTGATGTCCTTTGTGCAAAGGAAAACAATCCGTGGATTGGGGGTGTATGGTGCCTCACAGTGAAGCACTCTTCCCATGGGATATGGGGCAAGAATGAGTTTCATGGAGCATTAGAAGCAGCAATATTGGGGTGCCTGGGTGGCTCAGTTGGTTAAGCACCGACTTCGGCTCAGGTCATGATCTCAAGGTTTGTGAGTTCGAGCCCCGAGTCGGGCTCTGTGCTGACAGAGCCTGGAGCCTGCTTCAGATTCTGTGTCTCCCTCTTTCTCTGCCCCTCCCCTGCTCATGCTCTGTCTCTCTGTCAAAGGTAAATAAACATAAAAAAAAAAATAGAATGAAGGGATGCCGAAGTAGCCGAACCACATTAATGACTGGCCGTCACTTTAGGAAAAAAAAAATGAAGCAGCGATACTGAAATGGCACGACTGGCTAGGAGGCTGCGGATTTCCTTCTAAGGCTAACAGGTCCCTAATAGGTTTTAGGTTTCCATGACAGGTGTTTTTATAAGCGCAGGCTAATTCAGGCTTAGATCTGTGATGTGGGCCCAGCCACCGGGGCGTCCTTCATATCGTGGGTCCTGACGCACCAATGAACGTCATCAGGACAAAGCCAAAGTGGTGAAAAGAGTCTTCTTTCCTCCCCTTTTCTCTAGCCAGTCGCTTCCCCCCCGGAGGCAATCTCAGCTACCAGTTTATTTTGTCTAAGTGTAAGTTGTAAATATTTCCCAGTTTGTTGCTTGCTTTTCGATTTATTTGTGTTTTCTTGTCATGTTGACGTTTTAACATTTTTATATAGGCTATTCTTTTTAGATCTAAAAATTAGTTTAAAAATGCCTGCAATAACCTTCACACAAATGTTCATAACAGCTTTATTTGTAATAGCTCCAAACTGGAATCATCCGAGATGTCTTTCAACATGTGAGTGTATACACACACACACACACACACACACACCATGGAAGGCTACTCAGCAATAAAAAGGAATGGACTATGGATACATGTGACACGTTGGATGAATTTGTTTTGCAAAATGTTGACATTGGGGATATGACATAATAAGAAATACATATTTGCTGTCTGCCTTCCCCGTTCCCCCTTTCCTGGCACACAGCTCCTAAAACCCTTGGAATCTCTGAAGCGGCGAGTGTATTTCTCTATGTTAATGAGATGACTGGGGGCTGGAGTCTCCTGGAAAGCTCCTAAGGATGGAGGCTGGTTTTTGCCAGAGGAATCAGCCTTGTGATTAGAGAATTGGGAATTTCAGCCCCATCCGCCAACCTGGAGGCTGGGAGTTGAGCGGCTGATGATTTAATCAACCATACCTACATAGTGAAGCCCCCACAGAAAACCCTAACTACAGCATTCAGAGAGCTTCCGGGAGCTGAACGCATGGAGGTGCCGGGAGAGTGATTTGCCTGGTGAGGCCTTGGACGTGAGCCCCTTCCCACATGCCTTGCCCTAGGCATCTCTTCAGTCGTATCCTTTTAGAATAAACCAGTAATGTAGTAAGTAAACTGTTTTCCTGAGGTCTGTGAGCTGCTCTAGCAAATTATCAAACCCGAGGAGGGGGGCATGGAAACTCCTGATTTATACCTGGTTGGTCCGGAGTACAGGAAGCGTGGACTCCAGATTGGCATCTGAAGTCGGTGAGGTTTTGTGGGACTGAGCCCTTACTGTGCTGTCTAATGCTAACTCCAGGTAGAGAGTGTCAGAACTGATTTGAATTGTAGACATTCTGCTGCTGTCAGAGTGTTTAGTGTGGTAGTAATACAGAAGGAACCAGAGCAAAGCATACAAGGGATTTCTCTGCATTCTCTCTTACTCCTATTGCATGTGAATCTATAATTATCTCAATAAAGATTTCAATTAAAACTCACACGACATAGTAGTATAGAAAAGTAAATACTAAGAGTCTTCTCTCTATACCCTAATTCCGTTTTCTAGAGCGAATGTTAACACTGCAACGAATATCCTTTCTAGACATTTTCCTATATACAGTGTTTAAAAAATGTTTAAGTATTAATAAAAATTTTTTAATGTTTATTTATTTTTGAGAGAGAGAGAGAGAGAGAGAAAGCATGAGTGGGGGAGGGACAGAGAGACAGAGAGACACAGAATCTGAAGCAGGCTCTGAGCTGTCAGCCCAGAGCCCTACGCAGGGCTCGAACCCATGAACCATGAGATCATGACCTGAGTCCAAGTCAGACGCTTAACTGACTGAGCCACCCGGGCGCCCCACTCACACACTTTTCTAAACAAAAATGGGGCTGTGCTATAGAAGTAGCTTATTTTTTTCACTGAAAAAGCAGACATTCTTCCATGGCATGTAGGGTTGCCAACATACAGCAATTAAAAATCTATGATGTCCTGTGAAAATTGAATTTTGGATAAATAGTGGATAACTTTTTAATATAAATACATCCCTACTATGTTGCCTTTTACCTGGAAACCCCAATGGCAGTATATTTACCTAATTCTTTTTTTTTTAATTTTTTAAATTTATTTTTGAGAGACATAGAGACAGAGCGTGAGCAGGGGAGGGGCAGAGAGAAAGGGAGACACAGAATCTGAAGCAGGCTCCAGGCTCTGAGCTGTCAGCACAAAGCCCGACGTCGGGCTCGAACTTACAGACCGCGAGATCATGACCTGAGCTGAAGTCGGCCGCTTAACCAACTGAGCCACCCAGGCACCCCTACCTAATTCTTTTGAAATTCAAGGTGTAATCTTTAACCTTTGCCTATTGATGAGGCTGCCCTTTTGGTCAAGATGTTCATCATCATTCTTATTAATTCATAAAGTCTCTTAAGTTCATATATACCTTAAAATTTAATTGTTCAAACTTCTCTCATATTCAATTCAGCAAGCATTAACACAACTACAGCAGAAAAAGCCTGGGCTTTGGATCCCTGGCTCTGCTTCTTACCAGATAATTAAATTTCTTGAGCCTCAGTTTTCTCATCTGTAAGATGGGAATAGAAATATCTACTCTGCAGGATTAGAAATAATGTGTGTCCAACCCCTAGGACAGTGTCTGCAGAGAACGGAAACTTAAGAGAGAAACCATTGTTTCTAGTAATGTTAAGTTCCTGCTGTAGGTGCTGAGGGGCCAAGGAATAAACAGAATTAAGAAACATATACCTGATATTGTTTGCTTCCTTTGGATTTTGAAACAATTTCAAACTAATTGGAAAGTTGCAAGAGTAAAACGGAACAAGGAGCTCCCACACACCTTTTACCCAGATCCTCTAACTCCATGTTTTGCCTTACCATCATCATCATTGTTGTCTCACCGTTTTCTCAAGAACAAGGACATTCTCTCACCTAACCACAGTTTCATGATCAAAATTAGGAAATTTAACAAATTCCCAAAGTGGTTTTCAAAATCAAATTTCGTTAAGTCTTTTTAATTTTTTTTTTTTTTTTAGAGCTATCTCCTTTTCTAGCAGGACTGTGGCCAAAAACTTGATTTTGTTTGGCTTTCCGATTTCTCTTGGATGGGATATAGGAAATAAGCCAAAGTTTGTAGCCTGAGGTCGTCCTACTTGAGCTTGGTCAGGGAAGCAGCATTGCTATGGATGGACTGAAGCCTTTGCTTCACCTCCGCATGGATGACTTAGCCGCAGGTAGTGCTGGCATCCGGGCATCCGTCCTGCCACTAGAAGAGCCCAGCTCCTACCCTGCTTTGCCAAGCCTGGATACTCCTATGCTCACAAAGTGGCTGCTTCAGCCATTTCAATGGCTGGAGGGCACATCTGCTTGTCTTCCTCTCCTGGTCAGCACCCCACCTGACCCCAGCCTGGCACACGAGGCCCTTCAAAGTAGGTCTCCGCTTACCTGCTCTTCCCTTCTCGCCACACCCCCTGTTCCCTGTGTTCTACCCAGCATGCCTCTCTCTGAAGAGACTTGTATTTTCTTGCCTCTGCGCTCCTGCATACATACCTTGCCCTGTCTGGGGAATGTTCTTCCCTGGTCAGATTTTATTTTTTTTCTTCCCAAGGCCTAACTCCGGTACAAAATATTTCAATTCCCTGGTCAGAAATCATCGCTTTCCTCTTCAAGCTCTAATCAGCATAGCTGTGCGCACTGACATTTTGGCCCTTTTCTTTGGCCCTTTGTGAGAGTTGGTTGTCTACGAATCTGAATCTGACTCTTCTGTCTGTGAGTTACCATGTCTCTTTATCCCTTTCTCTGGCATTGCCCTGAACAGAGGGGCTGGCATAGGGTAGGCACTGGTGACTGATGAAGAATGAACAGGACACAATTACCCTGTGTGAGAGGGGCAGACGTTTGGGTTTAGAGATGATGCATGTAAGTGCACATTAACTGCTCAAAAAATCAGAGTGGGTTCTATTATTGCTGCTAATGGTGTAATTATTGGTAGAGATGTTACATCCCAAATGGCCAGACCCACCCAGTTAGTGACTCATGAAACAGGGAGGGGCACCGTCATAATCCAACCTCCTTATTTTCCATGTGAGGAAATAGGTCCATAGAGGACCAGGCACTTCTTTCTGGCCTCACGACTCAGAGCCCTGCCTCCTTGTACTGAGCTGTTTTGCCTTGTGGCATAATTACTCTCCTTAATTCAGTAATATCCAAACTCCTTAAAATATGTATATTCACAATAATTTTGAAAAAGTAGACATCTAAATTTTCTTATAATTTTGAATAATCAAAGGAGGTGATTTTTGGATTATTACAAAGATTTCTTTAAAAACTGGATTATTATGTACATCTTAGATGTTACAGCTGTAATATCACTCCTTTAAAGATATCCACTGAACTGGAAATACTGAGGGACTTGATACCCACTATCGTCATCCATTAATAAATTACACAAAAATACACAGCTTCTTTTTCTTCTTTTTCTTAAGGTTTCTTATTTTGAGAGAGAGAGAGAGAGAGAAAGTGAGCGCACAAGATAGAGAGAGGCAGAGAGAGAGGGAGACAGAGAGAATTCCAAGCAGGCTCTGTGATGACAGCACGGAGCCCTACCCGGGCTTGATTTCACCAACTCTGAGATCACGACCTGAGCCAAAATCAAGAATCCGACAGTCAACAGACTGAGCCAACCAGGCATCCCCACAGCTTCTTTTTAACACTTCATTTCTCCTCCCCCCCACTCATATTTCTATTCCATGGAATGTTATCTTAATGTTAATTTTTTTCTACTTAAAAACCTTTTATCCAGCACCCTATTTAATTTCATTGCAGTAAAAAAATTATATATATATGTAGAGGAGAGAATTTTTAAGGCAGTGAAACTACTTTGTATGATACTCTAATGGTGGGTACATGTCATTATACATTTGCCTAAATTCATAAAACGTACACACCAAGGGGGAACCCTAATATGAATGAACTATGGTCTTCCAGTGTCAATGTAGGTTCATCAGTTGGAACAAATGTACTACTTCCGTGATTTGATGAGGGATATTAATAATGGGAGTTATCTTCCGGTCAAACGTCTTGTGAACCTAAAACTGCTCTAAAAAAGTCATGTCTATTTTAAAAACACATATACAAATTTATACTTAATGTTCTTTCCTGTGGCTATAATTTTTAATTTTTTCTTCCGGAGTTACCATTACAATTGTAATTCATACAGCGATGAAAATCACATAAATAATGACCAGATAGTGAACTGTATGAGACTTTCATTGGGATGCCGGGTTAATGATTTGGTATCGTGAATTCCCTAATGGACAATTAATTTGGCCCCTGGGATTTTATTCCTGGCGGCAACACATTTTAGTGAGATTTGGAGAGGTGAGAGTATACTTGTATTTGATGGGTGAGAGAAAGGCCACTAGGCAAAGGGAGGACGAAATGAGAACCGTCAACACCAGCGACTTCTCTGCAGATCAATTTTTGGCAGCAGGGCGTAAGAAGGTAGAATGATGTGGAAACTTTGTTCGTCCACGCCCCCTGGAGAATCTTCACCCGCCCTCCGGCGAAGGCGTACCCAGTCTAAAGACCAAGACATCACATCACAGGGACCTCGCTCACCCGGAGAAAAACTGGCCGCCCCATACCCTGCCCAGCCCTTCCGGTCCGGTCAGAGCGCGCCCGCGCGTCCCCGCCTCGCGCGTCCCCGCTTCACCCGCCCGTGGCGCCGCGCGCGCCCCCGCCGCGCCCCGCCCCTTCCGGCCCGGGAGGTTTGATTTCCTTGGCGGGCGGAAGCGGCCAGAACCCGACGGTCCCAAAGCTTACTAGGGGTTCTGGGCGCTCCCTGCTTCGCTCGGGACGGCTGACCGCCTCGTGTGTGCTTCTACCCGCCCCGTCCCGCCCGGCCCTCTGCCCCTCCGCCCCTCAGGTCAGTGTCTCCCGCCGTAGGTGAGGGCCGGGGTCAAAACTGCGCGCGGCGTGGGGGAGTGGCGGCGGGAGCCCAGCTTTTTCCTGGCTCACCGGAGACTGGAGCATTTCCCCGGAACCCCACCTTACGCACCCACTTCCCGGTTGATACAGTCAGCCTTTCCGACCCCCCAGTTCTCTTCTTTGTGAGTGGGGATAATGAGCGTACCTACCTCAGAGTTACTGAGGTGCAGGCAAAGCGTTTGCAGCTGAGGAGGCTGCGGGAGTTGTGAATTTCCATGCCACGTTTCCCTGACCCTGACTGTCTTCGCGAAAAGTAGTTGAAGGAAGGATTCCGACTTATTTCTGTTGGTACAACCCAGTTGACTGGGGCAGTGTAGTTAAAAAGGAAATGTGTGTTACCACCCCCTTTTCAGAGTCAAAATCCTTCCCCTTCCTTCACCTTCCCAAAGTAGTGGCTTAAGAGGGTCATACGAAAAGGGATACGCCCTGACTGCCAGAGCAGTAAAAGGGGCAGCACCACCAAAAAACCGATGGGAAAAGGGGGAACTCCGAGAGGCGAGCGTCCCAAGAAGGCACGTTGGATGAATAATTATACTTAAGCTTTACTTTTGGGATTTCTCTTTGGTAGTGGAACGGGTTAAAGTGGCGGTGGTTTCAGAGGTACCTGGAGTTTTGCCTAGAAGCCAGTGTTCCCTGACTTTTTTTGTTCATATTTTGGTTTCTGTTTACTTTGTTGTGTGGGAGAAATCAGAAACTCCTTTACTGCACCCTCATGGGCTTGTGTCGCTAGTGGCTCTGTCTTTCCTGTGTGTCGTCTGTGGACCAACCAGATTCGCAAACGAGTCCCTGCACGTCTTTAGGAATGAATGCCTGCCTCTTCGTTGGTGCTCCCAGAAGCCTATGGGAGGGAGCAGGACAGGATGCTAATTAAATGTATCCATTATAAGGCCACATTATAAGCTATTTGATATTCCTCTTCTCCTTTGAAAGATCCTCACCGTCAGTATCTTACCAAGCTCATAAATGAGGTAAATGTAATACCTAGTAATAGCGTAGCCCAAATAATAACGTTCGTAAGAAATTGCGCCCAATTTGTTGCTCGTCTATAAAATTTCGTAATAAATTTCTTACCTAAGCAGTTCTTGTTTCCTCAGGGAAGTAGGGCATCCCAATTGTTTGTGCCCTCAGTTCTTCTATTCAGTCGCTCAGAGGACTTTCAGGTACTGATTGGAGTCTAGTTTTCTTCATTATCTTCATTATCCACAGTTGAGAGGCTGCCTTCCCCGTTGATCATACACCTCCTTTAAGCAGCCACACAGTTGGGTTCCTCCAGCCCTGTCCTTCCTGTGTTCTGTATTTCCAAACTTTTGAGTTATCAATGAACAGGGCAACCAGCCCCACATCCACAAAATTTGAAAACCAAGTAAAATCTGTTGTCATTAAAGCAGTTTGCAATGCAAACACCCGTTTTCTTCTAAGAGAAGCAAAAATGGTGGTCCCTGGATTCAGTAGATAGAAGTTAGGCCCTCGTTTGTATTCCTCATCCAAAAACATGGTGCAATATGAGGGTGGGGGGGGTAGGTAAAAAGGAAAGGGAAAGTGCATGGTTGCATCTTAAATTAGCGCCAGCTGAGCTCTGCTAGTTGTCTCGAGGCCACGAGCTGGAAGTTCAAAACTCACTTGGGAGAAATCTGTCACGAAAAGTGCATTGTGAATTCTTGTATTCCGTATCTGGGGATGTGACTTCCAACAGCATACGAATGATTTTCTCCTTTCGAGTGTGGCAGTCGGAATCGCCCGGTCCTTGATACGGTGGCAAGTAGGATTCTTACGTTTTGTGAGGCTTTTGTCCATTTCCATCTCAAGGTTTTTAGGCTTTGAAATTTCTCTTCGTGTTTCCTCTTTAACCCCTGTGTTCTCAATACCCCAGTACTGCCTTCGCTGGACTTTGCTCTCTAGTAGCAGGCAACTTTCTAAACAGATTTATAGCCTGATATTCCCCCATTTCTCATCTGCTCTTTCTCTCTTCCCTCATCAGGATCCCAAAGATTTCTTTTTTTTTTTTTTTTCCAAGATTTTGTTTTTAAGTAATCTCGACACCCAACATGAGGCTCACATTCACAACTGGGAAATCAGGAGTCGCGTGCTCCACTGACTGAGCCAGCCAGGCGCCCCAGGAGCCCAAAGATTTTTTTGTGTCGACTGTACCTTTGCCGCTGTTGTTGCCTGTTTTGAAATTTCTTAGTTCCTATGAGTCCTGCTTTTTGGGGTGGCTCCACTTCATTCCCACCTTTGCCCCAATGACAAATACTCTTGAAAAGATTTCTGAATTAGTACTGCTGTTTAAGGACATAGTTTATCCTGTGCCTCAGGTGCCAGTGAGAATAAGTATGGCCGCTGTGATATCTCCTTCCCTGAAGTAACTTGCCACTTCAGCGGAAGCAGAAATGTTCCATTTTGGAGCGCCAGGTGGTTCTGACTCTTGATCTCAGCTCAGGTCATGATCTTGTGGTTTGTGAGTTTGAGCCCTGCGTCCGGCTCTCTGCTAATGGTGCAGAGCCTGCTCTAGATTAGCAGGGATTAGATCCCTGCTTGTGCTCTCTCTCTCTCTCTCTCTCTCAAAATAAACTGAAAAAAAAGTTCCATTTTATATCCCCAACTTTTCTGCTTCTTTTGTTGCCCTACCCCATTCATGCAGGTTCAGCTAGATTAAAAATTCAGTCTGCTTATTAAGTTGGTCCAGTGCTGTCTCTTCCTAGGAAATGGCTACTATTTATTGTATCAGAATGTCTTTTGCCCATGATCTTTATATTTCTTGATATAATAGCTTTGGCATTAACATTAAAAACTTTTTTTAAGGCTGATGTTTTTCCTTAAGTTTTAATTTTCCTTCCAAAGCTTCTGCTATAGTGTTCTTTTCACTGACCAAATTTTGAACGCTTTTTACTAGCTGACCATAATTTATCTTTTATCTCTAAGTAAAATGATTCGTGGAATCAGAGTGCTTTATGCATTTTAAAAAGAGATTTAAAATGTTTGAAAACATATCCTTTGCAGCTCTTGGGCTTTGTTTTGATTATTTCATTCAGTTTTTTTCTCTACCTTGATTTAAGAAGATGCCCCATCCTCACTGTCTTAAGGACCTCCTTTTCTTTTATAAATTTTTTTTAACATTTATTTTTGAGACAGAGACAGAGCATGAGTGGGGGAGGGGCAAAGAGAGAGAGACACCCAAAATCTGAAGCAGACTCTGGGTTCTCTGCTGAAAGCTGAGGGGCTCAAACTCATGAACCATGAGATCATGACCTGAGCCGGAAGTCGGACGCTCAACCAACTGAGCCACCCAGTCACTCCTCTCCTTTTTTTTTTTTTTTTTTAATAAACTCACCATATTTCTGAGGTTGAACTCAGCATTCTAGATCTTCCAAAGTCATGACCATTATTAAGGCTTAGTAACATGCTGGCCACCCAGCTCTGGATGAGTCAGGATGAAGAACAGAGAGTGTGAAGGTAGTGAACATGGTGCTGGCTGCCCGTCAATCTGAGCCTTCGGTGGGCTTGTTAGAGCCTGCCTGTTGGTGAAGGGAGACCAGCTGGTTCTAGAAATGAGCACTAACACCAGGTGTCTACAACCGAGAGGCAGTAATCAAGTTTCCAGGTGGAACTCGCTTCCCAAGTCCCAGCGGGATATACATGTACTCACTTAATTTTTCGAAATGTTAGTGAGAGTGGGTCCAAGGATCTCGAACCCTGTTCTGTCACAGCTACTCCGCTGCTAGGTCACCGAGGGAGATTTGTGCACAGGGAACGGGCCAGGCAGAGGGAGGATTTCATCTCTAGCTGGCCTTTGGCCTCAAACTCCTTTGTGAACTCCTGAGTCCTGGTGTGCTGTGCTGGCCCGAATGGGACATTCTTTGTGCCTGACTCAGTGACCTCCACTTTCCTGGGCCTCCTGATTCCTGCTTGGCTTTTCTAAGGCGTGTCCTCCCAAGATGAGATCCCTAGTCCTGTCCTTCCATACCAGCCTCTGGGAAGGAGAGTCCCTTAAAGAAACCACTTCTGTATAGGTTCAGAGATCTTTCACCCCACGTCTACCCATAACGAAAGCTCCACTTTACAGCACCGAAGCTCATGTCCTAGGACTTGACCTATAAATGGGCACTTGTAGAAAATTTTAGAATTCTACTTCCTAGAAGCTTTCTTGTACTGTTTTACTTTTTTCTTCCTTGGCTTCCATGAAACTGTATTCTTTTAATTCTATGTTTCTTTCTGCCTTTTCCCACTCCTAGCTCTAGGTCTGGTGTGGGCAAGACCTTAGCTGTCTACATTTTAAAGATTTGTCTTTCACTTTTAAGTCTTTAACTGTAGTTGATTTTGTGCATGGTGTGAGAGAGAGATCCAGTATTCTTTTTTTTTCTTCTTCATGTGGCTAACCCGTGTCCCTGCTCCAAATCTACATTTCCGTTTGCTGGTAACTCAAAAGCAGTTTCAGTTCAGTACATGTCACCCTTTTTTTTCTGGAATCTTTGCACCTAAAATTCCCTCTCTTCCCAGTGCTTGTGTTCTCATTCTTTTTCGGCTGACAACTCCTGTAAGGTCTACTGACCAAAAACCACTAAGAACACATCTGTAGTAAAATATTAGGTGTAGTAAGCTTGGTGCAGCAAGAGAAACCATGCTTATTAGAGACTGAGAAGGGCCTTCTAGGAGCTGAGCTTCTGCTGGTGATTTTAAGAAAGAATTAGGGGAGCAAGGACCCATTTTAGAATGGATAATGTCAAAGAGCTGGGGCATGTCTGCACGTGGGTATCTCAGGAAGCAGGAGGTGGGAGGATGTCATTGGGGAGATAAGAGTCAACCTAAGAGAGGATCATTATTTTAAGCACCTCTCTAGTTTGATTGCCTGAGGGCTGATTTTCTTTTTCTCTCTTTTCATCCTTTGAATCGGATCTTGACTTAAATATTACCTTCTCAGCAACCCATTCTGACCACTGTCGCTTATTTCTTTCCCAGTATTTATGACAAATTTTAATTATTTATCTGTTTATTTGCTTTTTGTCTTCTCTGCTAGGATGCGAGATTTATGAGGGCAGCAACCACATTTCTTTCCTTTCCCATTATAAGGCTTAGTGCAAAGCGCACGTCTGGCACAACATAGGTGCTCAGTAAACACATCTCTGTGACAAATGAATAAACAAAAAATCAGGGTTGATGGTCTGATTGCAGTAGCACTTCTGCCAGATATACTGCTTATCTCTAGTTAAAGTCAACTAAGAGCCTATCCGCCACAAAGAAGACAAAGCTGATAGGAGTGTGACCTTAGGTACTCATGTACACATTAGGGCCCTCGTCATCCCTGTTTTGTTTTTTTTTAATTCTACCTAATCTTAAAACTCAAAAAGACAAAATCAAACAGTATCTACTGAAGACTTTTTTACAACTAATTTTTCTATATTTTTTTATATACTTGAAAGTATAGTCGACCCTTGAACAACATGATTTCGAAATGTGCGAATCCACTTATACGTGGATTTTGGATAAATATGGTATGGTACTGTAAATGTGTTTTCTCTTCCTTATGATTTTTTTTAAAGTTTATTGGTTTATTTTGGGAGGAGAGTGAGTGTGTGAGCTGGAGAGGGGCAGAGAGAGAATCCCAAGCAGGATTTGTGCTCCATATAGAGCACAGAGCTCCACATCTGGCTTGATCCCACGAATCTTGGGATCACGACCTGAGCCAAAATCAAGAGTTGTACACATAACCAACTGAGCCACCCAGGTGCCCCTTCTTATGATTTTCTTAATAACATTTTCTTTTTTCTAGCCTACTTTATTGAAAGAATATAGTATATAATACATATGAAATACAAAATATGTGCTAATTAATTAACTCTTTATGTTATTGATAAGACTTCTTGTCAACAGTAGGCTGTTCATAGTTAAGTTTTAGGGTAGTCAAAAGTTACATGTGGGTGTTCAACTGTGCAAGGGAATCAGTGCCCTTAACCCTTGCATTGTTCAAGGATCAACTGTACATGTAACACACATAAATTGTGGAGCATAACAATAAAATATGTATTTCTTGTGTTTTTTAAAATTATAAAACATTGGAATCTTAATTTGCATTTCCCTGATAACTAATAAAATTGAACCTTTTTTTTTCATGTTTTTAATGGTCCTTTGTATTTCTTTATGAAATGCCTTTTTATTTCATTTGCTTATTTTTTTTTTCGGGTTGTCTTCTATATCGTATATAGTATATTCTGGATAAAAATCCGTTGTTTATAAGCGTTAAAAATTTTCTCATGTTTATGATTTTCTTTTTTTTTTTTTTGGGATGACTTTGGATGGGCAACAGATCTTAATTTTAACATTTAATGTTTTTTTTTTATGATTAACACTGTATTTAAAAGATTCTCTTCTATCCTGAAATTATGACAATATTGTTTAAAAAAATTTAAGGGTTTATCTTTCATATATAAGTCCTTGCTTGATCTGGAATTGATTTTTATCTATGGTATGAGATAGGAGTCCAGATTTTTTTTTTAAACCATATAGTGAATCAGTTTTTTGGCATACTTTATATACCTAAGACTTATTTATATGTGCACTTACAAGATAATCTCATAGTAGTTCCTTTTTTGATCATGTACTATTTCTGTCTTACAGGTTCCTTTTGGAATTTTGTAGAAACTTCCAGGAGTACTATGAAAGATTATGATGAACTTCTCAAATACTATGAATTATATGAAACTATTGGGACAGGTACTCATTTTTTTTCCTGGAGGCAGAGGACAGATACTCTATTTGAGAATACAGTGCATTTGGACAGTCATGAGCTTTTCAGTTTTACCTGTGTAGTTTTAAAATTCTTCAACCCACTTTAGAAAGAAAAAGTGGAGCAAGAGAGAGGAGAATAGGAGGAGAGGCCTCGTAGGTCATTTTATTTAGAATTGAAGTCACTGGAGAGTTTTGAGCCAAAGAGTGATCTATCTGACCTTTGTTTTTTTCCTTAAAAGATTTTTTTTAATGTTTTTATTTTATTTTTGAGAGACACAGTGGGAGTTGGGGAGGGACAGAGAGAGAGGGAGACACAGAATCCAAAGCAGGCTCCAGGCTCTAGGCTCTATGCTCTATGCTCTAGGCTCTGAGCTGTCAGCACAGAGCCCGATGCAGGGCTCGGACTCATGGACTGTGAGATCATGACCTTAGCCCAAGTCTGATGCTTAACCAACTGAGCCAGCCAGGCGCCCCTGACCTTTGTTTTTAAGGGTCACTCTAGCTGCTTGGTTGTGCAAAGATTGGGCTGGGAAAGGCAGGGGCAGAAGTAGAGAGATGTTAAGAGGTTTCAGTAATTCAGGTGAGCAGTGCTCGAGAATATGGCGACTTGGATGAGGGTGATAGCAGCGAAGGTAGTGAAAGGGCTGGGATTCTGTATGTGCGTGTGTTTTAATTTATTGAGGTGTAACAGTAAAATATGCAAAGTGCATTAGTCTTGATGAAGTTTTTTTTAATGTTTTTTTATTTTGAGAGAGAGAGAGAGAGACCGTGTGCGAGTGTGCGCAGGGGAGAGGCAGAAAGAGAGGGAGAGAGAGAATCCCAAGCAGGCTCTGTGCTCGGGGCTCGGTCTCACAGATTGTGAGATCATGACCTGAGCCAAAATCAGGAGTTGTACGCTTAACTGACAGAACCACCCAGGTGCCTCTTGATGGAGTTTTACAAACACTTCCACCTATATGTTCTACGCTCAGTTCAAGACAGATTTCTAGTCAATACCTGCCTCTTTTACCCCAAGGTGACAACTGATATATTTTGAAGACAGAGCCAATGGGATTTGTTGGTGGGTTGGGTATGTAGTGCGAGACAGTAGAGAAGGACTAAGGATGGCTCCCAAGTTTCTGGAAAATGTTCAGTTGCTATTTACGAGATGGGGAAGACCATAGCAAGGGACCACCAGAGCTTCTTTTTATTTATTTATTTTTAGTATTCATTTATTTTTGAAAAAGAGAGAGTGTGGAAGGGGCAGAGAGAGGAGGACAGAGGATCTGAAGCAGGCTCTGTGCTGAGAACAGAGAGCCCAACACAGGGCTCAAACTCACAAATCATGAGATCATGACCTGAACAAAAGTTGGGCGCTTAACTGACTGAGCTACCTGGGTGCCCCAGGATCTTCTTTTTCAAATGATTAAGTTGGCAATTTGTTTTAGATACTAAAGTGTAGACATTTATCCAGCATTTGATCCAGTTTTGAAAAATCATATCCTGCTTTTGATCCAGTTTTAAACTGAGTGGATGTTTCCCGTTGTCTTTTGTCTCAGCAACTTTGTATTATAGTCTAGCCGTTTTAATTACAAAGCAAATTTATTTGTAATGTTACTTGTGAAGCAAATTTCTAGACAGTGAATTCTGTTTTCTTCTTCATTACAAAGTTCAAGATACTGTCATGGTAAAAAAAATCTTCAGCTAGACATCGGATGAGAGAGGTTAAAGTCATGGCTAGTGCTTTGGAAGCAACAGGAAGAAAGCGCCACCTACTTCCAGGAAAATACGGATTAATGGAGCCTTTTAGAAGCATATGGAGGGGCATCTGGCTGGCTAAGAGCATGCAACTTTTGATCTTGGGGTTGTGAGTTTGAGCCCCACATTGGGTGTGGAAATCACTTAAAAATAAAATCCTAAAAAAAAAAAAAAAAAAGGCATGCGGAGAGGTATTTGTGTCTGAGACCTAAGCTTGCTCTGTGATGACTTTAGGTTACTCTTGCTGATCTCTTCATAATATGTTTTCCTGTACTTAGGTGGCTTTGCAAAGGTCAAACTTGCCTGCCATATCCTCACTGGAGAAATGGTAGCTATAAAAATCATGGATAAAAATGCACTAGGGGTAAGTTAAAATTATTTAAAAAATATCTATAGGTCAGTTTTGTAAATTAGAACCCGAATTTGCTCTAATGTTCTAGTTACTACTTTTATTAGAATAATCTTTCTATAGCTTGTTTGTTTGGCTTGTTTTTAGATTGCAAGTTATGTATAAATCTCTAGTTTTAAAAAGTTTTAAATCTGGAGCAGGGGTTACTTTGTTTGCTTGTTTGTTTGGCTTGTTTTTAGATTGCAAGTTATGTACAAAGCTCTAGGTTTAAAAAGTTTTAAATCTGGAGCAGGGGTTACTTTGTCCTTAATTTTAATGCCAGGCAATGATACGTGTCTGAAGTCTGTGGGGTCCATTTTCCTACAGATGTTTCATAGTCTTACTGGTGTTTCTGGAGATGTAATCTCCTGTACTTTCTCATGATCTCATTACTAAATGTTGACCTCTTTTATGATAGATAGATGTGCGTTCTAGAATTTTATTCAAAATGACCTTCGAAGTTGTATCATGAAGTACTTTTTGTAATCAGCCTCTTTCTCCTATACATGGGTGTTTCCAGGACTGATCTGATGGTTACCTCCTGAAACAGCCATTCAATATGTTGTTTTGGCTTTAATGTACATAAAATTTATTGTTTTTATTTTAAGGGAAGATGGGTCTCTTTTGATGGTCTTTTTGGGCCTGTTAAACCCTTTCTAGTGTTTGAAGTCACCTTGAGTGCTTGAGTGGTCTTTTGTTTCTACTTCTTTTATCATTCCTCATATTATCTGGTTTCTTTCTTTTTTTTTTTTTTGTTCTGGTCTCCAGTTGAGAATTCACCAGTCTCTTTGTATAGATCTGTGGCTGTTCCTTTTTTTGTGAAAAAAAAAAAAAAAAAAAATTTTTTTTTAATGTTACTTATCTTTGAGAAAGAGACAGAGTGTGAGCAGAGGAGGGGCAGAGAGAGAGAGACAGAATCTGAAACAAGCTCCATGCTCCAAGCTGTGAGCACAGAGCCGAATGTGGGGCCCGAACCCATGAACTGTAAGATCATGACCTGAGCTGAAGTCGGATGCTCAACTGACTGAGCCACTCAGGTGCCCCTCTTATTTTTTATTTTTAAGGATATAAGTGCTGATTAACATGCATAAATAAGTTAGAGAGAATGTGAGGAGTTCTGTTACAGCAATGTCACTCAATTCTATGAACTACTTCCAAATTATATGCCAAAATACAGTGACCTAATCAGAAATTATTTCTAACAATCTGTCAACTGACAATTCAGGCTCTCCTTCAGTTTTTTTTTTTTTTTTTTTTTTTTTAAGTTTATTCATTCATTTTGAGAGAATGTGTGCATACAAGCCAGGAAGATAACAGAGAGGAAGAGAGAGAAACCTAAGTAGGTCCCACACTTGCCAGCACAGAGCCTGACTCAGGGCTCAACCTCACGAACTGCAAGATCATGACCAGAGTCAAGATCAAAAGTTGAAAGCTTAACTGACTGAGCTGCCTAGGCGTCCCTTTCTTTCAGTATTTTTGTTTTGCATTGTTCATTATTGTATTTACTAAACTAATAAAAAGGTATTAAAACCATTTTTCTTGAACATTTAAAGCATTGACCACAAATCTAATTAATTTAATTCCTTTGAGCAACTTAAACTTCAGTTATAAATTCAGTATGTCTTCTTCATATGAACACTTCAAATGCTTTATTTATTTTTAAAATTTTATTTGTTTTTGAGAGAGACAGAAACAGAGCACGAGTTGGGGAGGAGCAGCGAGAGGGAGACACAGAATCTGAAGCAGGCTCCAGGTTCTGAGCTGTTAGCACAGATCCTGATGCGGGGTTCGAACCCACAAACCATGAGATCATGACCTGAGCCGAAATCGGATGCTTAACTGACTGAGTCACCCAGGCGCCCCCCTGGAATGCTAACCTAAGGGATTCTGAGATTATTTTGATTTTTCTGGACATTGAGATTATTTTGATTTTTCTGGAAATTGTACTATTGACCCACATCAAACTTATATTTCATAAAACCCTCAAGGCCTTTTTTAATGTACACTCAGATAATTTTTGTTACATTTTTCTGTGCTGTTGAACAATTTGGCAATTGGTTGCTTTTGCTACTCAGTATTAAAGCTTTTGCTATTGATATTTGGAGCACTTCCAAAATAGGTTTATTGCTCATGTAATGTGTTTTGTCACAGGCTGATTTGCCCCGGATCAAAACAGAGATTGAAGCCTTGAAGAACCTGAGACATCAGCATATATGTCAACTCTACCATGTACTGGAGACAGCCAACAAAATATTCCTGGTTCTTGAGGTTAGTAGTATGGTCTAGAGACTGAAAGGTATTTGGTTTCTGTCTTAGTCCATTTGGGCTGCTATAACAAATATCACAGACTGGGTAGCTTATGAACAACAGAAATTTACTTCTCATAGTTCTGGAGTCCAAGAATTCCAAATTCAAGGGACTGGCATAGTCAGGTGACGACCTGCTTCCTGATTCATAGCTGGCACCTTCTTGCTGTGTCCTTAATGGTAGAGGGACCAAGGGATCTCTCTGGAACCTCATTTATTAGAGTACTAATTCCATTCCTGAGGGCTCCGCCCTTGTGTCCTCATCACTTTCCAAAGGATCCACCTCTTAGTACCATCATCTTTCAGAGTTAGGATTTCAACATAGCAATTTTAGGGGGAAATCAGATATTTAGACCATTTCTATTCACTTTATCAATAGTTAAGGGAAAAGTGTGTTTCACCTTCTGAAAGATTAAGTAGATGTTAATCAGCTTACCTGTTTGAATTCTCTTTATAACAATCTAGATTACGTGGACATGTGTAATAAGTTGGAGATTCGTTGTAAATGCATACTTTCTAATACACTCCTAATAGGGTTAGAATTAGTGAATGGAGTATGTTAGAATTTGTCCTGAAGGGAGGGATCCATTTCAGTTTTATATGGCATGTTAGTCTAGGGCTGCCCTACCAAAGTGCCACAAACTTGGTAGTTTAAAACAACAGAATCTATTGTCTCACAGCTCTGGAAGCTAGAAGTCTGAAATCAAGGTTTGGCCAAGGTTGGTGCTTCTTTCCTAGTTTCTGATGGTTAGTGACAATCTCTGGTGTTCCTTAGCTTGTAGATGTACTCTATCGCCATCTCTAATGGCGTTTCCTTATCTGTGTGTCTTTGTCCAAATTTCCCTCTTCACGTAACAACACAGTCATTAGATTAGGGTCCACCCTGACCCAGTATGACTTCACATGGACTTGATCACATCTACAAAGACCTAAATAAGGTCATGTTCATTGGTAGCAGATATTAGGACTTGCACATATCTTTTTGTGGGACACAGTTCAACCCACAGCCTATAGGTAGCGTTCAATACATGTGTTATATGAATCAGACTCTTTCAAGTTGTGACTGCCCTTTTCGGCCTGAAATGTAAAGTCTTTAGTGTATCATCCATCTTTTGTTTCATTTGCTTTAGTCTCGGCCAGGGCTCTAAATTTTTTTTTTAAGTTGTTAAATTTATTTTGAAGGGGGAGAGGGGCAGAGGGAGAGGGAGAGAATCCCAAGCAGGCCCCACGCTTTTAGTGCAGAGCCTGATATTAGGCCTTGATCTCATGAATCATGAGATCATGACCTGAGTTGAAATCAAGAGTTCGAAGCTTTACTGACTGAGCCTCCCAGGTGCCCGCTGTAGTCTCAGCCAAATAATTTGTAACTGCACATCATTTTCACAGCACATTTGAAAACACATTTTAAAATTCATAATGTTGAAAGTTTTGGGCCTAAAACCATTTTGTCTTTATTATCCTGTAAATCCGCCCACATGGTCCACAGTGGTGCTTTTAAAGCCTTTATTTTAAGCTAATCCCTTTGTCCAAATTAAACACTGAAAAAAAACCCCAAACCAACCAAAAACCTCTAAACCTAGGGGCAAAACCTAAAAGGTACAAGAGAGTATATATTAAAAAGTAAAATTCTCTCTCTCTCTTATCCCAGTCCTCCAGTTCCCTTTCCTCTGACTCAGTCACTTTTCTTGTGTTTCTTACAGATTTTCCATGTACGGTAGATGCTTAAACAACATAGGTTTGAACTGCATGGGTCCACTTATACACAGATTTTTTTCAGTACAGTACTGTATATATATTTTTGCCTTACGAGTTTCTTTTTTCCAGCTTACTTTATTGTAAGAATACAGTATATAATACACATAACATTTAAAATATGTGTTAATTGACTCTTACGTTACCGGTAAGGCTTCCTGTCAACAGTAGGCTTTTAATAGTTAAATTTTGGGGAGTCAAAAGTTATATGCATATATCAAAGAATTAAAAATAGAACTACCATATGATCTAGTAATTCCACTACTGGGTCCTTACCCTAAGAATATGATAACACTAATTTGAAAAGATATGTGCACCCCTATGTTTGCAGCATTATTTACAGTAGCCAAATTATGGAAGCAGCCCAAGTGTCCATCAGTAGATGAATGGATAAAGAAGGTATGATATGTTTATGTACACACACATAACACACGCACGCATATGCACACACACTATGGAATATTATTCTGTCATAAAAAGGAAATCTTGTCATTTGCTGCAACCTGGATGGATCTAGAGAGTATAATGCTAAGTGAAATAAGTCACTCAGAGAAAGACAAATACTGTATGATTTCACGGAACAAAAAAGAGACAAACCAAAGAACACTTTAAAAAAAAATTATTTTGAGAGAGAGAAAGAACAAGTTGGAGAGGGACAGAGATAGAGGGGGAGGGACAGAGAGAGAGAGAGAGAATCCCTACCAGGCTCTGCACTGTCAGCGTGGAGCCCGATGTGGGGCTTGAACTCACAAACTGTGAGATCATGCCCTGAGCTGAAATCAAGAGTCAGACACGTAACCAACTGAGCCACCCAGGTGCCCCTCAAAAAACACTCTTAACTATAGAGAACAAACTGATGGTTACGAGAAGGGAGGTGAGTAGGGGAATGGGTGAAATAGGTGAAAGGGATTAGGAGTACTCTATCCTGATGAGCACTGAGCAACGTATGGAATTGTTGAATCACTACATTGTACACCTGAAACTAATATAACACATAAGTTAGCTATACTGGAATTAAAATTTTAAAAAAAGTTATATACAGAGGTGCCTGGGTGGCTCAGTTGGTTAAGTGGCCGACTTCAGCTCAGGTCATGATCTCATGGTCTGTGAGTTCGAGCCCCGCATCGGGCTCTGTTCTGATGGCTCAGAGCCTGGAGCCTGCTTTGGATTCTGTGTCTCCCTCTCTCTCTGCCCTTCCCCTGCTTACGCTCTGTCTCTGTGTCTCTCAAAAATAAATAAACATTAAAAAAAATTTTTTAAACATTTTTAAAAAGTTATATGCAGATTTTTGACTGTGAGGATGTTTAGCACCCTTAACCCCCTAACCCCTGTGTTGTTCAAAGGTCAACTCTAGTTACAAATCCCTACATATATTTCTTATGTGTGTGTGAATACATATATCTATGTGTTTTCATGTATATGTAAATATATATACATATGTAAGTGGCTTATTTCTGTCACACATGGTTGCATAATATATTATTCTTTATCTTGTTTTTCTTTTTTTTTTCCCCTGTACTTAACATTTTAGCTTGAAAGACCCTCTATATTTGTAGAGGTTTTTAATGTTTTTGTTTCATTTCGTTTTGCCTTTCTTTATTTGTCTATATAAAGTAGGATGTTTATATAAATCTTGCTGAATAGCATTTAAAAAATTGAGGTATAATTTTTATGCTAAAACGTACACATTAGGTATACAATTTGAATAACAGTAGACACCTAGGTATTTCCCACTGCAGGCTAGGAATAAAATGTGTCCATTATACCAGAAAGTTTTCTCCTGACCCTTTGAAGTTAGTCCCTATAAGGTCATCTGCCCAGTGTACTTCTCAGTGACCAGTGATTTGATTTTTGTTACCCGTTGTAGACTTTGATAGAAATAGAATCATATAGTCTGTACTCTTTCATGTTTGGTTTTTTTTTGTTCAGCATAATGCTTTTTGCAAGTCACTGTATCAATGTATACTTTTTTATATTTTATTCATTTAACCCTGGAGATTGTTTCATATCAGTTTGTAAAGAGTGTCCTTTTTTCTTTTTTTACTGGCTGCATAGAATTCCATTTTATAATGGAACTTAAATTTAAATTGTGTGAGCATATTTGGTTTTCCAGGCTTTGTTGTTACAAAACAACACTGCTGCAGTGGATAACCTTGAAAATGTATAATTTTTTTTTAAGATTTACTTTATTTTTAGAGAGAGGGCAGTAGCAGGGGAGGGGGCAGAGCGGGGAAGAGAGAGAGAAAGAGAGAGAGAATCCCAGGCAGGCTCCATGCTCAGCATGGAACCTGACCCAGGACTTGATCCCATGACCCTGGGATCATGACCTGAGCTGAAATCAAGAGTCTGACACTCAACCGACTGAACCACCCATGTGCCTCTAAAGTGTGTTGTTTTTGAAGTTAGAGTATATTTGTAGGAACATTTTCTAAATTTGGAACTATGAGGTCAAAAGCTATAGATATCTCTGATTTTAACTGCTACTGCTAGGGTGAAATGAAATCTTGAAGGGAAACCCCAGTTTACAGAAAAAGAAGAAGGACTGGAAAGCTTAAAACTTTATATTCGGGACCTGTTTCCTGTAGCTTCTTATGAACCTCTGTAGAACTGGGCTCCTTCTGGTGCAGACTAAAGATCTCTGGTCTTCAGGATGGAGAAGCAATAATTGCTCCTGGGGAGCACCTGGCTGGCTCAGGTGGTAGAGCGTGTGATTCTTAATCTTGGGGTTGTGAGTTTGAGCCCTACATTGGGTATAGAGATTACTTAAAAATAAAATCTTAAAAAAATATTTAACAAATTATGCTGGTTTTTTTTTTTTGTTTTTGTTTTAGGGAACTACACTAAATATGAGTGCATTAAGATGAAAATGGGTTTTAGTACTTTGCTACAAAAATATAAAACCCTGAATGAACTTAAAAATCACAGTGTCAGGAAGCACCTGGGTGGCTCAGTTGGTTAAGCATCTGACTTCAGTTCAGGTCATGATCTCATGGTTTGTGAGTTCGAGCCCCATGTTGGGTTCTCTGCTGCCAGTGCAGAGCCTGCTTAGAATCTTCTGTCTTCTTCTCTCTGCCCCTCCCCAGCTCTGCATGCTCTCTCTCTCTCAAAAATAAAATAAACATAAAAATTAAAATCACAGTGTTAGTTGATTCTACTTCTACTTACTGGTCATAAAAGTGCTTGAGACCAAGAGCTGTTGTTCTGTGTCCTGGATTAATTGTTGACCTGTTTGATCGTGAGAGTGTATTTTTGACTATGGCCCCCCTAGGTGAATTAAAGATATCTCTGAGTTAAGTATAATTTTTTTTAATTCCTCCGAAATGACTTTTGTCGGTAGTAATCATATCTGCGCACCTCTGTTGTTATTCAAGTATTGCCCCGGAGGAGAGCTGTTTGACTACATAATTTCCCAGGATCGCCTGTCCGAGGAGGAGACCCGAGTTGTCTTCCGTCAGATAGTGTCTGCAGTTGCCTATGTACACAGCCAGGGTTATGCTCACAGGGACCTCAAACCGGTAAGTGACTGTCACAGATGCTCACCTGAGGGTTCAGCGTCATTTACCAGGTTTTACTAGTGTTCCACAGGTTCTTTCTGGGTAGCATCTATCTTAGCTTTGCTTCTTTTTTTTTTCTCCACTCATAATGTATCGCTTTTCTTTCCTTGTTTCTGACTGCCAGTAGGCTTTTTGGGATGTACCTTATTGTCAGTATTCTGTGTATTTGTTAGTTGTTGGTGACACTATGAATGTCTTTGTCATCAGCTGGGGAGTAGAATCTTCAGGATTTTATCTCTAGGAAAGAAGAGTTTTGAGTATTTTCTTTGAGAATATTGTCATTGAGTATTTTCCCTTCGATACTCTTTATCTAACCTCATCGTCCTTTAATTTTAGTTCCGTTACACCTCAGAAAGGAACAGTTCAATGGAATGAACAGACTCATTTTCAAGGGCAGAATCAAAATGTGAATACTCTTACATGTGTGGGTTCTGACTAATATGGAGGGTAGTGAACTTGGATTTTATGTTACTTGGCATTAGGGTCAGGGATCTAGAATTGGTTGACAAATATGGCAACGTTACTTTCCTTTTCCCTCTGTTTATACCCAGCCCATTGATTTGAGCTCGTTCTTTCGGTTTGGCATACATTGTGTTTGCTTGGAGCTGGACCTCAGAGCACCACGGAGGGGCTGGTTTATGCCGAATTGTCTTGAGGGGAAGCAGGATAGTTGCCAACATTCCTCCTCTTTCACTTTCCTTACTTCTTATCATTCTTTTTTAGTGATTTTCATTCTGTTGTTTCCAGGCTGCTTAGTATAAACGATCTTAAATCTTATCTGTTGGTTTTCCTGTGCCTGGACTACAGCACACAGAGCCTCCAGCAGCAGGGTCTGCAGGCAGAAAATGTAACTGTGACCCAGGGTTTTAGAAGAGTGGAAAAAACTTATTTCATGGAAGCAGAGGTCTGTGTTACATTTATTGAATTTGGAAAAATGCAAAATATTTGTAACTTTGTTAGTGAAAAGCTAGAAGCTCTGCTGTCATCAGCCAGCTCCAGTTCCGTCATCCTCCAGCTTCCGTTGAGTATCTAAGGATGGCAGGCCTGTCTTATTGCCAATATGTGGTGCAAAGCTCAAGACGTCTGTAACCTTACTGACCAAACTCTGGGGACACCTTTATTCATCAAAGAAGAAACAATAGAATGGGAAGGCCAAATAGATCTCCTGTGATCCAGACTCTCAAGTTAATTAATTGTATAACCAAAAATCAAAGGTGTAGCAATATATGCTGCTTCAAAAGTATTTATAACTTCTGAGGTAAAGGGGAAGAGAGGAAAAAAAAATCTCTGAAATTCCAACCAAAATGTATTGTGTTTGAGACTTTTTATTTTTATATTTTTTATAATGTTTGCTTTTGTCCTGAATATATATGTTGTATAGGTATATATTTTCCCCCCGCAAAAGGTATCAATCCTTGAATACAGTCCCACAGAATACTCAAGTTTACTTTCTATTTTTTAAAATTTACTATGGGAAATACTCTGGAAATAAATGTCTTATATATGAAAAAAAAATCTTGTTCGTTTAGAAATTGTTTTTAGAAATGGCTAGAGGAGAGGTAGGATGTGATATAAGGAAGTCGATATGTAGTTATGAAAATATCTTTGTTTCCCCAGGAAAATCTGTTGTTTGATGAATATCACAAATTAAAACTGATTGACTTTGGTCTCTGTGCAAAACCCAAGGTAAGTGCAGAAATAAAAATGTATTTATTTCCTTTGTAAATGTACCTTTTAGGGTGTTCCCTTCACTGACTTCCACTTAGCCTTTATTGGGCGTGGTTGCATCCATTGAGAAGAATGTTAAATTTCATACCCTTTAGAAGTTCTCTAGATGATTTGAATAGGTAGCAAAGACTGAGAACCACTGCTCTAGGTCCAGGCTGGCCCTGCTGAAGCCCCCATGAGTGTGCTGTGAGAGAATTTGCAGTGTTGAGGTGACATGAGGTCATTACAACAGGAATTCTGAGTTGATCATATGTTTGCAGTTTGAGTATGTTCCCACTAGATGAATTTTGTCCATTTAGATAGGAGTTTTGGGAATTTAGTGCAGATCTCTTCTTTGTTATCCAAATGGTTCTGTAACTAATAGTTACACTTTGAAAGGCAATCCTCTTATAAAAGAAGAAGGAAAAAGTCCATATGCACTTTTAAATGTATATGGTTACATATTTCCTTAATTTGCACTCCACAGTTAAGTACTGGTATTCTCCAGCATACCTTCTCTTTGAGGTGACTTTGAACTTTCCAGCTGTGCCGTCTGCAGAGCTCCTGTGTGGCTGCCTGTTGGAGGCTTCCTCCTGAGTTCTTTAATGATGGTACTCACAATCTCTAAAATGAGCTGTCTACACTCATTAAGAATGTTGAAATTGCAGACCTGTCTTAGCCCTTTGTAGTCCCATGATTATTTTCTGCCCCAATCAGAATTAGCTAAATGCAAAGGGAAGCAGATTTTTGCCCCTTCTGCTGAATGTCTGATTCTTTCTGATTTTCCTCTCTTCCCCGAGGCTCTTCAGAGATTGTCAGGGGAGCCTTGTGTCTGGGAGCCAAATGCTCTACGGCGTTTTTTTGATCGGCAGGCGTATAAAGATAAAACATACTTTGAGCAGATAAGCTGGTTTAAGTCATGTTCTCCACAGGAGGCAGTGGAGGAGGTTTGTGACAGACTCCCTTAGCTTTTATTTATGGCTGCCACAGATTCGACCCACACAGACACCATCTGAAAAAGCAGCCTTGCCTGGGAGAGGATTGCCTCCGCTTTCTGCTGAGCGGTTCACTTCTGGGCACGTCGTTGCTGTTGTAAATGAAATCTCGCAGTTTCAAAGTCATTTGCCAGTTGTAGGACTACACAGGTGTTGGGTAGTCGTGTCATGTTCATTACATCTTGATGTTTCTGCGCGAGAGCAGAGGATGTCGAGCAGGTTCCTCATTTTCACAGATCTGGAAGCTCAGGTGTTCTTTTTATTTGTGTTATGACTGGGTCTAGAAAACAGACTCCTAAGGCACTGTTTGATGCAGCCGATTCCTCTCTTCTCTCTAAGGAAAGAGAAACTTTTCTGTATTTGTAAAGACTTGATATTGGAGAGAAGGTCCAGGAAAGAAATAGTCCTTTTTCTGTGAGTACTTGGGAGTGAGAAGACATGGGTGCTTGGATGTATGCTAAGCGGATGATTATCTGAATGCATGTCTAGCAGAGTAGGAACCTGACTTGCTTGAGCTAAGGGGAAGAAGATTTTGTTCACGCCAGGTTGTACTGGTAGTGGAAATCCAGAGAAGAGTACACGCGCTCACACGCATAGAGCAGAGTATTGGGTTGGCTGCATAAGTCTCTCATTCTTTGAGATAATTCTTCATCTAGTTTCTTTCTGCTTGTGCCAAAAGAATGTTTATCAAGGTTTTGATTTCTTCGGGGCTGTGACTAATGAGTATTTCATTCTTTCTTGTTGGCAGGGTAACAGGGATTACCATCTTCAGACATGTTGTGGGAGTCTTGCTTATGCAGCACCTGAATTAATACAGGGCAAATCATACCTGGGATCGGAGGTAATTATTCATTGATTAATTCAATATGCAATCAATATACATTTATTGGTGACCTGGAGTGAGTCAGACATTATGCATTGGGGATAGTACAATAAAGTAAGAAATAATCTTGTTAATCCAAGAGTTCAGTTTATTCAGAGAGTAAGATTTAAAGTAACAGGTGAAATGAATAGTTTGCAATAAATATGATAATACATAGTATACTATGAAGCGAGGGTATATGTCTGGTGTGGTGTCCTTGTTATGATTGCTTTCATGTTTAAACAGTACCATAGTTTAGACTGGTTAGTCCAGCCAGGTAGAGCACAAGGCCAGGGTTGTAGCCTCAGTTTTCAGAGATGCTAGCTGGTTATCTCTGAGAAAACTTGGACTTTGTTCATAGCCAAATAGTTATCTGAGGCCAGCATGCCTTTGCAGGAGGCCCAGGCTCAGAAGGCCTGGGCACTGCCTGTTTTACTTACCGTTAGCTATTGGAAGCTAGTCAATCCTTTCCGTTCTTTGGAGTACTAATATTGCTAGTATTACTATTATAAGACAAACAAAGTTGAGTTATCAAAAGCTCAGGAAATGCTGGACTGAAAAATTTTTTTAGTTCAGGACATTTCCAGATCTTTAATATGTTCTCGTCCACTATGAACCTCTGGGAGGGGAGCATCCAGATAGCAGCTGGTCTTGATTTTACTTGCCTAGAGAGTCCACTTTTTATGTGCTGTATCTTTTGGAACTGGTGTTATGTTGGAGAAACCTTGTTACTTAATTTATAACCAGATAAGATGGAAACTGACTTCTTTTGGTGACTTTTGATTTGGATGTAATCTCAAACTTATAGAATAGTTGCAAATATGGAATGAGGAACTTCTGTATACATTTAGTCCTATTCACAGTTGTTTACATTTTTTCATTCTCTTCGCCTTTTCTTTCTCTTTCTATGTTTGTATATATACATATTATTTTCTTGGACCCATTAAGAGTAAGTTTTAGATATTATTCCCCTTTGGCATTAAGTACTATGTATGTATTTCCTAAAAGCAAGGGTCTTCTCTTTTATACCTACACTTCAGTTATCAAAATCAGGAATTTAACATTGATACAACTTGTTTAATCCATAATTCACATCCTCGTGCTGTTAATTGTACCCCTAATGTCCTTAGCTGTGTTATGTCTCTAGTCCAGGATTCGGTTCAGGATCATGTGTTGCATTTACTTGCTGTATTCCTTCGGTTGTCTTTTTTTTTTTTACTTAAAAACTTTTTTTTCTTTTGAATACTTAGTTTTAAGGGAGAGAGAGAGAGACAGAGTGTGAGCAGGGGAGGAGCAGAGAGAAAGGGAGACACAGACAAAGTGGGCTCTATAAGGCTCTGAGCTGTCAGCACAGAGTCTGACGCGGGGCTCGAACTCAAAACCATGAGATCATAACCTGAACTGAAGTTGGACACTTAACCGACTGAGCCACCCAGGCGCCCCATCCTTTGGTCTTTAATCTGGAAGAGTTCCTTATCCTTTATCTTACTTGACCTTGACATTTTGAGGAATCCACTTGTTTTGTAGAAAGTACCTCAATTTGAATTTGTGACGCTTATGATTAGATTTAGCTTATGCCTTTTTGGCAGAAATACCACGAAGGTGATGTCGTGGCCTTCTCAGTGCATCACAGGAAAAGGAACAAACTTTACTGGCACTTATCATACTCCTGGAATCATGCTAGATCCTTTTCTTGTTCAGTTGTGGTATAAATACACACAACAAAATTTACCATCTTAATTTTCTTTTAACTGTCTTAATCATTTTTAAGTGTACAGTTCAGTAGTGTTAGACACATTTAGGGGCACCTGCATAGCTCAGTTGGTTAAGCATCCAACTTCAGCTCAGGTCATGATTTCATTGCTCATGGCTTCGAGCCCCGCGTCGGGCTGTGTGCTGACAGCTCAGAGCCTGGAGCCTGCTTCAGATTCTGTGTCTCCCTCTCTCTCTTCCCCTCCCCTGCTGGTGCTGTCTCCCTCTCTCTCTCTCAAAAATAAATAAACATAAAAAAAATAGTGTTAGGCACCTTTATATTGTGCAAACATCTCCAGAGCTCTTTTCATTTTGCAAAATGCAACTCTGTACCCATTAAATAATTATTCTATTCTTCCTTCCTCCCACCGCTGGCAGCTACCTGTCTACTTTCTGTCTATATGAATTTGACTACTTTAGGTACCTTATATAGTGGAATCCTACAATATTTGTCTTTTTGTGACTGGCCGCTTTCGCTTGGCATAATATCCTCAAGACTTATCCATGTTGTAGCATGTGTCACAATTGTTTTCACTTTTTTTTAAACATTTGTTTATTTTGAGGGAGAGAGAATATGCACATGCAGAGAGGAGGGGCAGAGAGAGAGGGAGAGAGAGTCCCAAACAGGTTCTGTGCTGTCAGTGCAGAGCCTGACATGGGGCTTGAACCCACAAACTGTGAAATCGTGACTTGTGCTGAAATCAAGAGTCAGACACTTAACTGCCAGAGCTGCCCAGGTGTCCCAATGCCAGATACTTTTTATAATTTTCATTTAAACCCCACAGAAATCCTTTGGAGAGAATACTGTTACTCATTTCATTAAGGTAAGAAGTGAAGCAACTGAGGCTCAGAAATTAAGTGCCTTCGCAAGGTCACACAGCTGGTAACAGCAGGTCAAGATTTGAACTGAGGGAGGCTTTACTGCATACCTGTACATTATCTTTCTCTGTCTCTCACTTTTAAATTATATGGTAATTTTTTTTTTAAGTAGGCTTCACACCCAACATGGCGCTTAAGCCCTCAGGTGCTTAAACCTGAGATCAAGAGTCACATGCTCTACCAGTTGAGCCAGCCAGTCACCCCAATAATTTTTTGATAGACTTTTAAAACATTTTTAACAGCTTTTATTTTAATTTTTAATAATTTACTTATTTTGAGAGAGAGAAAAAGAAAGAAGGAGGGGCAGAGAGAGAGGGAGACAGAGAATCCCATGATCTCATGAGATCATGACCTGAGCTGAAACCAAGAGATGGACACTTAGCCATAGAAGCCACCCAGGCGCCCCTTTCCTTATCTTTTTGTTTAACCTCAGTCATAACCTCTCTGTTGACTTCTTATGGCATTTGATGAGGCCAAGCTACCCCACTGTTTCCTGTGCAGCCTCTTTGCTTTGAATTGAACACCCTGGTCAGGGGTGCATGCTATCCAGGCTGAATTTATAGATCAATTATTTGACATTTCTCAAGCATAAATAGTTAATTTCTGACCTCCTGCAACTTGGAAGAAAAAATGAGGTGTTTTCCTGAAAGCAGATCATTCACTTGGGGCGTCTTAATAATTTAATGTGATTTGGTAGACAGGACTAGGGGTTAGATTTAGGTTACTTAGTAGAGGTACTACTTGGATGTGATGCTGCTTGAGTGATTTTAACTCTTTTTCTCTCCTCTTCCCATCCCTCCTGCCTTAGAAAAAAAAAAGTTGCCCTTTTTACCTCTTAAAATTTTCCTAAGGCTCAAGTGAGAGTGAGAGCTGTGACTTCTCTTCAGTCAGCAGCGGCATCCTTATTGACTAAGGCCAAATACCGCTTGAATAAGTGGTTAGTGCTTAGGACTCACGGGACACATGGATATCTTATCCAAAGGTTAAGCTCCTTTCTGGGATTTTGAGATTTGTAGGTGTGTTTGTGCTGGCAGGCTAATTTCTAGCCTCTATATTTGAGAAGTCAATCGTTGAACTTTATTAAGGTTTCTTAACGTAGAGAGGACCTTACAGCACAGCTTTGTCACATTTGCAGATGATCAGTAGTAAATTTTAAGACTTGTTTTGATATCCTCATGCATGTTTATATAACTCTCAGTAGCACTACAGAACTGTGTTTCAGAATCAGAGACCTGGCCTCATCTCCTTCCTTATCATAACCAATCTAGTCCAGCCAACTGGGAATTATTATCTATTGAGTGTTAGAATCCAACATTGGGAGAGAGTGCACTGAACTGACAGTCAGGAGGCCTACCTGGGTGGCCTGCCATGACTGGGTGACTTTGAACAAGACTTCCTTTCTGGGCTTTAGGTTCCTTGTCTGTGTAGAATGAGCAGGTTGAATTGGAGGATCTCTGCACCTGTTTTCAGGTCTGTGAAGATTCTGTTCAGTGTACTGTCATTCTGTAATGTGTTCTCATTTTTTAAGAAATTATTTCTTTCTCCCTCTCAGGCAGATGTTTGGAGTATGGGCATACTCTTATATGTTCTTATGTGTGGCTTTCTGCCATTTGATGATGATAATGTCATGGCTTTGTACAAGAAGATTACGGTGAGTACTACAAGGCGTACATAGAATTTCACGGTAAGAGTTCTGTAGTGCACACTGTTTGCTTTTATTTGTAAGGCAAAAACAGGCAGAAGTAATGTGTGCTCTTAGAAGTCAAGACGGTGGTTACACTTTGGAGGAGGGGAGTGACTAGAAGAGGGGCATGAGGGGGATTCTCTTCTCTTTCTTGATCTGGGTGTTGGTTATGCTTGTGTATTCAATTTTTGAAAACTTATCAAGGTGGACCCTTAATACGTATACTGTTCTGTATGTATATTATACGTCTTCAGTAAAATGCTTAACAGAACAAAAACAAATGGGAAAACAAACATGGAAGATGATTTTTTTGGTAACAGTTTTTCCTTTGTATCCTGCAATGATACGTTAGTAAATTACTATCTTAAATCACATTTTTCTGTTGGGTTCTGATAAAATAAGAGAAACTGCTTCTTTTTGAAGGTAGCATTTGGTTTTAAGGTATAATAAAACCATAGTTAAGAGTCCTTTGGGCTTTGTTAAAAATCCTATGTATCAGAGACTTCTAGAAAGGTTTGTGGTTGTGGGGGTTGGAGATGGAGTCGCAGTGGGGAGCGACTATTAAAAAATACAGGGTTTGTTTAGGGGAGATGAAAACATCCTGGAATTCTATAGAGGTAATGATTGTACAACTCTATGAATGTACTAAAAACCAGTGAATTGTACACTTTAAAAGGGTGAATTTACATGACTTAAATTCAATTTAAAAAACCCTCAAAATCATATATACCAAGGAAACAGTAAAATTCATTTTAAAGATTTAATATTCAAAGCAAGCTAACACAAGAAGATACGTAAAGAGAAAGAAAGAACATCATTTTGTGTCCCTAGCAAACCAGGGTCAGACCAACAGAGCAACTTCTCTGCATGTGGCTTGAATTCAGTTCTGTTGAACAAATATTTCTGAAGGTCTTCTTTGTATAAGATACTGGAAGGCATGAACAAGAATCTGTGAAACTTGGTCCTTGTCCACCAAGGCCTCATTTCTTGTTGGAGACAGATAAAGGGCTATCTAAAAAGGGCAAAGGGTCAGGGATGCCATATTATAACAGAGATATAAATGAAGTTAATACAGTTATCTATTGAGTGTTAGAATCCAACATTGGGAGAGAGTGCACTGAACTGACAGTCAGGAGGCCTACCTGGGTGGCCTGCCATGACTGGGTGACTTTGAACAAGACTTCTTTTCTGGGCTTTAGGTTCCTTGTCTGTGTAGAATGAGCAGGTTGGGCGAGGGGTTTGGGAGAATATGTTAGAGGAAGTGAGGTTGGAGCAGGGCTTTCATAAGGGGTAGAAGTACTTTAGAGAGGGATATGGGAGAGAGCCTGTCTGGTAGAGTAGACAGTGTGAGCAAAGACAGAAAATAGGAGAAGCATGGGGGAGGATAGTCAGATGTTTTATGTGGCTGGACCACAGGGTCTCTAGCACCCTTTAGGTAGGGAGATTACCTAAATCAACTCACATTTTGGGGACACAGTACATTGAACTGAAAGTGGTAATCCCAGTTGGCTCGTTGCTTGTCCTATAGAACAAGTTTAAAGGCACTGAGTTCAATCTTTTATTTTTCAATTTACTTGACTAAATAGTTATTTCCTATATCCGCCCCCACCCCCCCCGCACTCCTCCTCCCACGGAAAAACCTTTAAAATCTATGCCAGAATTAGAGATGAAATGTAGTAGTTCCAACTCCTTGAAGGCGAAGGAGTTCTGATTCTGCAGAGTCAAATGGAAGTAGGTCAGCACAGCCGTTACCACTGCTTTGGGGAACTGTGTGTACACATGCCTCTCCTCGGGAAGGAGAAATGGATGGGGCAGGAGGCTGGAGGCCAGCTTCATGGGGCTGGCCGGGGTGGCCAAGACAGCCTGTATTTCCTCCCATCCCTTCTCTAGAAGCCTCCCCTAAGCTTCTCAGGGTAGCAGTTGTTGCTTTTGCTGAGCTCGCTCACTGCGGCCGCAGTTCTGACTACAGAGAACCACAGCCGGGTACAGGGGACAGCAGTGTTAGGATCGCTTTGTAGCTTCAGCTTGCTTTAACGGAAGTAGAGTGGGAAGGAGGCTGAGCTTTGGGCAACTCAGCACCAATTTTCCAGTTATGCTTGTTTAGAAAAAATATTAGGTTGGCCTCTTCAATTATTCACTCTTTTTGCTATTCTTTTCTGTAATGTAGAGCTATGTTCTCATTCTAAAAATAATTTTAGTATTATAAGCTACTAGTGTATTTTACACACTCTTTTTTTTGGGAATTCCATGCCAAAGAAATAAACTGACAGACAAATTTCTCCAAAGATGAAATCTGGATCTGTTAGGTGGTGTAGCATGAAATCTTACACCTTTTAGAATTCTAGAAAGACAGTGTGGGAACACATAATCATAGAATTTCACTGTTGGAAAGGATCTTACAAATTCTGTTTTCTCACCTCTGCCTCTTGTTTCATATTTAAATCTTGACTAAAACATCTGCCTCAGTTATGTCCATGTAATTTCTCTCAGGGTGGGGGAAGCCTTAGATAATGGATGTGGAGCAGTGATTCACAACCCTGGCTGCATACTAGCCTCACTTGGGGTGCTTTAATATATTGGGTCCAGCCCCCAGAGCAATGAAATCAGAATCTCATTGGTACTACTAAAATCCAGGATCTCTACTTTCTGTTTGTGGCCAGAGTTTGGCAAATTACTTTGCCTTTCTGAGTCTTAGTTTCTTCCTCTGTAAAATGGGTGGACCGATAGTTTTTACAGTGGAGGGTTGTTAAGATTAAATGAGTTAAGCCATGTATAGCAGAGTAGTGCTCAGTAAATGTTAGCGAGTATTATTAACATCTTGTCAAAATTTGGTTTGCCAGTATTTTGTCCAGGACTTAAAATTCGTTCAGAGATTAAGATGTACTTTTCTTTCTTAAACTGTTTTATTTGTTTTACTATAAAGTTAATTGAGGGGATTTTCTCCCTTTTACTGTTTTTTGTTTGTTTTTGTTTTTTGGAGGGGAGAGTTTAAGATTAGAACTTTTAGTTCCTTGGGTGTCTTATGGAATGTGCTTGTAAGTCCATCTCCACCAGGGTTTTCTTTGTAGGAAGATTTTGAAATAGCATGTCAGTCTGATCAGAAACTGTCCAGTGTCTGCTTTTTCATCTCGAGTATAAGCCCCAGTTGGCGCTGTGGGCTGTAGGCTTCATCCTTTGTGACCTGGCCTCTTTTAACCTCAGTGCCCTCATCACCTACCATTCCCCTCCTCACTTGCTCCATGCACCTGTACTCCTTATCTCTTTTCTTCCCTCATTGGTTACTTGAATGTGCCAAGCATGCACCTGCCTCAGGGCATTTGCACTTGCTCTTTCTGTCACCTGAAGTGCTTTTCTCCCATATAGTTGCTTTGTGCTCACCTTTCCTTCAGGTCTCTATTTGAGTGTTCTTTAATTAGAAAGGCAACCCTATACTGTATATTAACTAACTTGAATTTAAATAAATAAATTAAAAAAATAAGGCAACCATTCATGTGTGTGTTTATTTGTACTTTTGTTAGTTCATTTCTTTTTTTATTCATTCAGTGTCCTTTCAACTATTGAAACAGTTAAATATTTATTGAAAACCCAATCTGTGCAGGCATTTTTCTAGGTACTTGGGATATATAAGTGAGTAAAACAGATGGAAGATCCCTGTCCTCATGGAGTTTCTATTCTGGTGGTCGGGATATAGAAAAAGACAATGAGCAGACTGAATAAGTAAATTATATTAAAAGATGATACTTGCTTTGGGAAAAAGAAAAAAAATTGAGCAGGGTAAGAGTAATCAGAACAGATTGGAGAGGTATGGAGGAAGAGGGGGGCAAGTTGCATTATTAAATATTAAGTAGGATGGTCAGAGTAAATCTCACATAGGTGAGATTTGAGCAAGACTTGAAGGAGGTGAGAGTGTTAGTCAGTGGGTTTCAAGGAGGAGAATGTTTCAGGCAGAGGAAACGGCAAAGACCTAGAAGTACCTCCTGTAGTCCGGGGAGAGCAAGAGGGCTGGTGTGATGGACTGAGAAATGAGGAGAGTTGTAAGAAATGAAGTCTCAGGAAACAGGAGATCCGCTTGTCACTGGGCTCTGTGGGCCGTCATGAGGACTTGGGCTTTTCCTCTGAGTGAGACAGGGAGCCATTGGAGGGTTTTGAGCAGAAGGGTGACATCGTCTGGTTTAGGTTTTACCAAGATCATACTGGTTACTGTAGGGAGCAAATGTTTATTCAGTTTTCGAGAGACAGTGTGAGCGAGGAAGGGAGGGGCAGAGAGAGAGGGAGACACAGAATCTGAAGCAGGCTCCAAGCTCTGAGCTGTCAGCACAGAGCCCGATGCGGGCTTGAACTCAAGAACCGTGAGATCATGACCTGAGCCAAAGTCAGCCACTTAACTAACTGAGTCACTCAGGCTCACCCTATTATTTTTTTTTATTAATTTTTTAACGTTTATTTTTAAGAGAGAGTGAGCTAGCATGAGTTGCCTTTTAGATAATAGCCATTTTGACAGGTATAGAGTGATATTTCATTATGGTTCATATGCGCTTGAGACGGATATATATTCTGCTCCTGTTGGATAGAATGTTCTGTATATGTCTGTTAGGTATATTCAACAAGTATCTGTTGCTCAAATCTACAGTTTCTGTATTGAATTTCTGTCTGGATGATATACCCATTGATGAGATTTGGGATATTAAAATCCACTACTCTTGTGTTTCTGTCCTTTTATCCCTTCATATCTGTTAATATTTGCTTTATGTATTTAGTTGCTTCTGTGTTAGATGCATAAATAATTCAATTGTTATAGTCTCTTTTTGGGATTGACCTTTTTACCTAGTGTATCTTCTTACATTCCTTCTGGGGTGCACATGCCCCACCTTTGAAGACATCCATTCAAGGAGAATGGATGGTTGACTCTACATATTCTTTTTTTTTTTTTTTTTTTTTTAAGTTTAAGAAACAGAGAGGGGGAGGGAGGGGCAGAGAGACGGGGAGCGACAGAGAATCCTAAGCAGGTTCTGCATAGTCCGCGCAGAGCCCGATACAAGGTTTGAACTCATGAGCCATGAGATCATGACCTGAGCTGAAATCAAGAGTTGGAAGCTTAATCGACTAAGCCACCCATGTGCCCCAACCCTATATCTTCTTTTAGGTAGACCCTCAATTAATGTAATCCCTCCCAGCCAAGTTATTGAGTGTCAGTAAATTAGGGATTATGGTCCCTAGACATTTCCTGAAATTATCGCTATGCTACGGGCAAAAATGACTGTCAGTTTAACCAGGGCTAGGATTGACATTCTTTTGTGAACAACATGGAGTCTGTAAAGGATACTTGACGTCTTTATAATGACTGTTTGGGAATTTCAGTAAGACATTATGCCATAAAGGATCACTACAATGATTTTATCTAGGAAAAGTTTTGAATTCTCACCTTGGGCATACATAGTCTCAATAAAGATGTCTGACTTCGAAAAGTCTGATTTCTGTATACTCTGTAGATATACACCTAGTAAAACAAAATGAGATACTGTATGGATTTACCAACTATAAACTTTGATTTTAGAATAATTATATCTCTTCTTTTTTTTTAATTTTTTTTTTTTAACATTTATTTATTTTTGAGAGACAGAGCATGAGCAGAGGAAGGGCAGAGAGAGAGGCAGACACAGAATCTGAAACAGGTTCCAGGCTCTGAGCCATCAGCACAGAGCTTGATGCGGGGCTTGAACTCACAGGCCATAAGATCATGACCTGAGCTGAAGTCAGTCGCTTAACCGACTGAGCCACCCAGGCGCCCCTATATCTCTTCTTCATAGTGATGATTATACAGCTGTAATATTTGATTCGCAGTGTTAAAATGATGTAATCCACATGTAAGGACACTACTTGGCAGGAGGGCATGCATTCAGCTCTTCCAAGTAATATCTAGCCTTTAGGGGCAAGTTAAATAGAAGAGGTAGGTAGACCAAGGGTTGATGGGGGGATATATTGTTTCTTATCTTATTGGAAAATACTGGTTGATCTGTTAGAAAATTTTTCCTACGAACCCTGACTCAAGTAAGTAGCATGATGCAGAAGTCTTACAGATATGTGAACAGCTGGGAATCTGTGTTGCAGCTTAATTTATTCTTTTCTAGGGTGCTGAAGGCAAGGAAACGTTAGTTGAAACTTCAGTCTTCTTGGCCAGGTGATACAGACTAGAGGCTGGCAAACTATGACCTACAAGCCAAATCTGGCCCACCACCTGTTTAAACAGAATTTTAACAAGCCATACCTGTTCGTTTATGTGTTGTCTGTGGCTGCTTTTGCACAACAGTGGTGGAGTTGAGTAGTTGTGACGGAGATTGTGTCGCCTACAAAACCAAAAATATTTACTATCTGTCCCTTTCCAGAAAAAGTTTGCTGACTCCTGGCTTAGTGTTAGTGATCTGTAGCAGAGTGATCCTTCCCAGAGCCTGCATGCTCTTTTCCTAGAATATTGGCCTGAAATGCTCAGGCTTGTAGTTTATCAAGAAACTGACAGTTAATTGTTTTTATAATGAAAAACAAAGTATATATGGTAAGACACTAAAACAGTGCTAAGACGTATATAATTAAACCCCAAAACTTCCTGCTCACCTAGCCTTCTGTTTTCTTCCACAGAGACACCTATTTAGAAATTTCTTCTATATGTTTATAGGAATTATCTGTACTTTATATATCCTTTGGGATTATGTCATCTGCACAGTGAATGGACATTGCCCCCTCCTCCTTTTTAAATTTAATACTTTACTTTGAAGATTGTTTCATATTGGTACTTAGCAGCATATGTAGGTTTCCATTGTTTGTTCAATGACTGCCTAGTATTTACTGTGAAATTTCTTTTATTCTAAGTTTGTTTACATCATTTTAAAAAATTAATTTTTAATTACACGAGTAGTATGTGAAAACATTCTCTGTATAAAGAATTAAAATATTACAGAGAACTGAAGTTCTCTTGACCTCTCTCAGGTAATTACAATGATCACTTTGGTTCTTCCAGATCTTTTATTTGTATTTGTAGTCATTTATATTTTTTTCTTAACATAAATTGTATCATACTGATATTATTCTATATCTGTCTTTCTTTACTCAACATCGTATGTGCCATTGTACATATAATACTAACTCATTTTTACAAATAGTTAACCTAGCCATTTTCTTGCTGAATATTTTAGGTTATTTTCTAATTTTTTCACTAATATAAGTGATGCCCAGTGAGCATCCCTGTGCCTATCTTCTTGGACATACGTACTGAGTAGTAGAATTGCTGATCCTAGGTATGACTTTTGAGGAATTAACAGATATTGTCAAATTGTGCTCTGGCATTTTTCCCCCACGTTACACTCCCACCAGCAGCGGATGAGAGTAGTTGTTTCCCCATGCTGTCTTTAACATTATTATTTATAAAAATTTTGGATGTTTGTAAAACTTTTGGATCTTGGTCAATTGAATGGGTGAAAATGGCATCTGAAAATGGGATCTGATTTTTAAAAATTTATGGCATCTCATGTTTTGTTCATGTCTTTAATAATTAGAGTGTTTGAACAGAGTTCCCATACGTTCCTTACCCAGTTTTTCCTATTATGCACATCTTACGTTACTATGGTACTTTGTTACAACTAAGGAACCAATGCTAGTTCATGACTATTAACTCAACCTGTTTCACTAGTTTTCCTCTATGTCCTTTTTCTGTTCTAGGATTCTTTCAGGATATCATATTATATTCAGTTGTCATATCTTCTTAGCCCTCTCTGATCTGTGATAGTTTCTAGGGATCTTTTATTTTTAGATAAATAACTATTTATTTTAAAATAAGTAATTGGTTGTCCTAAGACTACTTACTCAATAATCCATCACTTTCCTATTGATTTGAAAGGATAGTTTTATTATATATTGAATTTCTACATTTACATATTTTTGGGGGGCTTTAAATTTTATTCCATTTATCTTTTTGTCTATTTTTGTCCGATACATAATTATTTTAGTTACTGTATCTTACCATTTCTTTAATGTCTGGTAGAATTAGCCTTTTCTTATTCTGTTTTTCCTCTACAACATTCTGCTCTCATTATTTTTCCTTGGTGTACCGTTTGTGCCACTTTGCATGTTTCTTAAATATCTCTAATCCAAGCGGTCGATTATAAACCTGAATAGAATACATGTTTTGAGAGTTGGGTTTTGGTCTCTATAAGGTACACTTAGCCAAGGTTTTATGGGTTTATCCACAACGATAAACTGACTGTTAATGCCTTACTGAAATTGAACTTTATTATGATGTTCCTCATTTACCAACTTAACTCTAAACTTTGCTTTTTTTTAAAATCTCGTCTGGACCTAAGTTTCCATACTGTTTTATTTGCCTTCACTTGCTACTCTTTCAAGTTCACATTTATACGTTACGTTTTTATTTTATTTTTTATTTTTGAGAGACATAGAGACAGAACATGAGCAAGGGAAGGGCAGAGAGAGAGGGAGACACAGAATCCGAAGCAGGCTCCAGGCTCCGAGCAGTCAGCACAGAGCCCGACGCAGGGCTCGAACTAACAAATCGTGAGATCGTGACCTGAGCCGAAGTCGACCGTACAACCAACTGAGCCAATCAGGCGCCCCTCAAGTTCACATTTATATGGCAGCCATGGAATCATTACCCTCTATTATCAATATATTGTTTCACCACTACAAGATGAATGTATCAACATATAATTTTCCGTGTTCTCTACATTTATTTGTTTATTTTAATCCTTTGGGGGGTATTTTGATATTTTTGGTAAATCAAATATTTCTGCAATGGAATGAATATGGTAGAAAATGTCTAATTCTTGTTCAGTGAAGATTTAACCTTCCTAATTAATATTATTTACTAATACTGTATATTCTTTGTTTCTCCTACTCTGAATTTCATCTTTTAGTTTTTCATGTATTTGCAAGTTGAAAATTGATTCAAATTAGGACTTTTATGCATTATTGTGGAATTTAATTTCACACATTATAGATTTTGAAATTTATTGTAATCTTGACTCAGAACTATTGTTCCGAGGCGCAGTGTAATACAGTCTGCTGGTTGAATCTAATTAAGGTGTCGTATCACTTGCATGCAGTATGTATCTTTGCCTAGAATATTTTAAAATTCCTCACTTGGGAATAACACTTCCTTCAGTTCTTGGTCTGATTGAAAACCCAGCAATACTTGATACACTGTATGTAACTGTTGTTTAAGAGGCAGACTTTATCTTTTGCATTTGTTGATTATTTTAATCAAAATGCTCAGTTGTAGTTTCTAGTATGATTACCGACAGATTGGGTATTAACCTTATTAATGTCACCTATATTCATTTACCATCTCTGCGTTCAAAGACAAACATGACCATACTCCAGTTTGGGGTACACAAATATTACAAAAGAGTAGATAATTTAGTAAATGAAAGCTGAATAGCTTGCAAGTAAAATTGCTTTCTAACAAGTATAATTTATAATTTTAAAGAAAATGGGCACATTATCTTTTTATGAGATTATATTTTACAATTACTGAGTTGACTATATACTGTAATTATGTGTTGGAGAGATCGCCTGTCTTTCTTAGAACCATGTGAAAAATGAACAATTTCAAGCTCTCTAGAATTCCCAGGATTATCTTGCTTAGCCCACAGGGTTCCCCCCCTTCTTGGTTTCTCTCTCTATTACCCATTTCTTGCTCTCATTTGCAAGGTAATCGTCCCTTAAATAAACAAGCATTCTCTAAAGACTGAGCAGAAACCAGGGTTAAGTTGCACAGCCCTTGCTGATAGGGCCTTTTGTGGAAATGTTCTTCCCCAACAGAATTGCTTGTCTCAAGGTCTTTTCTATTTGATCTTTGCGTATACTTCCAGTATTTAAATAAGGAGCCTTGTCTCCCCGTTTACCTCTAGGCTTCCTTAGACTTTCGAGCACAGTACAATAGAAAAAGTATTGTATGTCTTTTCTAGCCCCATCTCCACCCGTGTTTTGCTCTATAACGATGTTTTCAACTTTGGCACAGTTGACATTTTGGACTAGATGATTCTTTGCTGTGGGGGCTGGCATATGCATTGCAGGATGTATAGCAGCATCCCTGCCCTTTACCCACTAGATGCCAGTAGTAGCTCCCAAGTCATGACAGTAAGGAACGTCTCCAAGTGCTAAGAGAGTAAATCTTAAAAGTTTTCATCGTAAGAAAAACACGAAGCAAACAAAACTTGTAACCATGTGTGGTGGGTATGAATTAAATTAACTGTGGTAATCATTTCATAATATATACAGGTATCAAATCATTATGTTGCACACATAAAAAGTCTCCACATAGTGCTAGATGTCTCCTGGCAGTGGGGAACAAAATCAGCCCCAGCTGAGAACCAATGCCTTATAATATTGAGCAAGTGCTTGATTTCCCTGACTGAGACTTAGATTCCTCATCTGTGTAATATGGTTAATAATCCTTGCTTACTGCACAGGTTAAAATACAATAAAAACGTATTTTAAGGTATTATGTACAAAGAAGAGGGTGGGTTAAGGCTGGCAGCAGAACTCAGCTCTGAATTCTGTTTCTGTCAGTATCCCAGTGCAGAGAATGAAGCTGAGAATGTCCGGTCTTGGTGGCGGGTCACAGGCCTCATGACTGCTTGTAGATGGTACTCGGCAGAGCTCCCCTTCTGTCCAAACAGGGAAAGTGGGTGGGTACACTTCAGGAGGTACAAGGAGCAGGGCTTGACTTAGATGACGTGTTCCTTCCCAGACAGTCTGGCGGCAGCTGCAGTGGGGTAGGGCTCCATTGGGAGGACACGTGGCATTCCACAGAATGACTCTAGCCTTTGTTACAATACTATTTAGCACTCTGGCGTGCACGGTTTTTGGCCAGCGTACCCATCTCTGGTCCATTACTGTTTTGAGCATCACCATCTCCTTCCTATTTATTTCAGATTCAACAAACATTTATTGTCTCTTACGGGCCAGGCATTGTGTTGAGTGCTTTCACATATTCCTTTTTACTCCTTTTATAATCCTACAGGTGGAATTACTTGTTTCACAGGAAGTAACAATAGTAGTAGTAATAGTAGTATTGGTAATAGAGGCAGCAGTAGTAGAAACTAAAATATATGGAGTTCTTACTGTATGCCTGGCACTGTGCTCGGTGCTTTATATGTATTAAATCACTGAATCCTAGCAACATTTTTTTAGGTAGGTACTATTATTTTGCTTCTTTTTACAGGTGAGGAAACCGAGGCACAGTGAGATTCAAAGCCTCATCCACATGGCTAGTAAGTGGTAGATTTTGGATTTGAAAGTAGGCAATTTGTCTCCAGAGCCTACTTTCTTAGGAAACAATGTCAGAGAGAGTAACTAACTTGTACAAGTTCATGGAGCTGCTATGAAGGAGGCTGGGATTCACATGTTGACTCCAGCCCGTCGCGGTTTCCAGCGTGCTAAGCACCACGCTTCTCATTCACCTGTTCTTGCTTCTTTCTGGGTAGAATAGTTTCTGTGGTGCTAACTTACAGCACATTAAGGGGATCTATTAGAAGACAGATCTTGATTTCAAGGTGGGATGATAAAACGGGTGATAAAAAGAGGCAGAGAGGAACTTAGAATCAGCCTGGTGGAGCTTTTCTTATTCAGTACTTTGGTCTGAATATTTCTTTTTACATCTGGTTTCTGTAGAATACTGCTGCTTTTAGTGAAGAGTACTTTTGTTTTGGAAGGTACTTTCTGAATTTAAAGCAATAACATTTCTTTTATTTTGATAGATCTAGTGATGGGCCTCTTATCTGTGTTGGACCAGACCAGAAAGGGCTAGAACCAGACTTTTCCTTGGGGTGGGCAGGTGCTGGTGAGAGAGAGGTATGCGAGGAGTTAAACCCTTATAGATGGCGTATTAGTTTCCTAGGGTTGTCGTAACAAAGCAATGTAAGGCAGTGCCTTAAAACAACAAAAATTTGCTCTCTCGCAGTTCTGGAGGCTAGCAGTCCAAATCATGGTCGGTAGGGCCATGTTCTCTTTGAAGGCTCCAGGGGAGAATCCTTCTTGGCCTCTTTCTAGCTTCTGGTGTTGGCTGGCACCTTAGAAGTCCTTGAATTGTAGATGCATCACTCTAGTCTCTGCCTCTGTCTTCACGTGGCCCACTTCCCTGTGTTTCGTGTCTCTGTGTCCAGCTTTTCCTCTTTTTATAAGGACACCAGTCATACTGAATTTAGGGCCTACCCCTATCCAGTATGACCTCATATTAACTTGATTACATCTGCAAAATACTATTTTCGAATAAAAATGCAGTCACATGTTCTGAGTGGACATGCGTTTTGAGGAGCACCACTGAACCCAATGCAGATGGTATCCAGGGAATAAGCTATAAAAGGCGCCACAATCAGCTTGAGGGGAGACCCACCAGAGTACATGGGGGTTTGACTAGTGAATGAAACATGACAGAGGATATTCTAGGAACAGGCTGTGATCAGCTAGGTCATAACCATTTGATCAGTGTAAGCAGGTAGGAGAATCCTTACCCTAGGCCGGTCTCTACTTTATTTGGGACAATGGCAAGAGGAAGGCAAACTGTTTGAGAGAGCAGGCAAATGATCAGGTTGTTAAGAAAGAGAACAAGTTAAGACACCCAGGATTTGAATCTTGAGAGACCTTGGTCTCCGGAATAAGGAAAGGCTCAGATATGAGGGTGGCTAACTAGGTCAGGGCCAGTCCCACAGCAACTGATTTACTGCTCAGTCCTAGAGACTTGGCTGAAGTATCTAAAAATCCCCACTTCCTAGAGATAGGCCTGGAGCCAGGCGGCATGGAGCAAGGAAAAATGAATGAAAGACCTTATCAATGTAATTCAGAAACAAATCGTCAGTTTTCAACACTGGCTAGTGTTAAGGTGCCCCGGTAAGGTGTAAGTAATAGCGGGCTCTCGGGATGACATTGAGTGCACTGGATAAAGGAGATTGAAAAATTTAATAATATTAAGTGTCATTCGTAAACTGAAAGAAAGCTCTTGTCCTTCCTGGGAAACACTTTGTAAGGTTAGCCTCTCTGCTCTCATCAGAGTGGCTGAGTCAGAGATTGAGTTGTTTTGACATCAACACAACTGCTTCTTTGGAACTTTGATTATTTCTTTAACATAATTAAAATCTAGCCTGCCATGTAGTTCTAGGACTCTGAGCGACCCATATGTGTCTGTTTCTCCCCTCGCCTTGGAGCTGGGCTGATTTCTGGGAAGGATTGTGTCCTAGACAGCTTATAAGAACAGAGAACCCCAGTGCCTGTGCTAGCCAGTGACTGCTCCGTCTACCTGTCTCTACCCTTCTAGCCTTATTTAACCGCTGTAGGCTTGATGCGCACATGCATGTGTTCATGTGTGCATGCCTTTGTCTCCCTGGATGTATATTATATTTCTTTATTTTTTTTAATTTATTTTATTTTGAGGGAGAGGGCGCAAGTGAGTGAGGGGCAGAGAGAGAGAAAGAGAGGGAAGTGGGGTTCACCTGAAGCAGGGCTTGTATTCACCCAAACTGGGGCTCAAGCTTACCCGATGTGGGACTTGAGCTCACAAACTGCGAGATCATGACCTGAGTCGAAGTCAGATGCTTAATGATTGAGCGACCCAGGTGCCCCTGTATGTTACATTTCTAATTCAAGATCCTTTTTTTTTTTTTTTAATGTTTACTTAGTTTTTGAGAGACAGAGAGAGACAGAGTATGAGTGGGGTTGGGGAAGAGGCAGAGAGAGAGGGAGACACAGAATCTGAAGCAGGCTCCAGGCTCTGAGCTGTCAGCACAGAGCCTGATGCAGGGCTTGAACTGATGAACCGTGAGATCATAACTTGAGCTGAAGTCGGTCACTTAACTGACTGGGCCACCCAGGCGCCCCTCTAACTCAGGATCTTTATTCAGTACATTTTGTCTTCTGTCTTTCATTTTGGTGACCCTCTGGAATTTGCCAGTAGTCTGTGTTCCTTAATTCCCAAAGTTATCATAAACAATTCTGTGATGAATGTTACTGTTCATATATTTCATATACCAAATTATTTGCTTAGGATAAATTGCTAGAAGTGGAACTGCTAGATCAAGGATAGGCAATTTTGAATGTTTTTTGTATGTATTTCTAAATTATTCTCCGGGAAATCTTATATTCTCTAGTGTTATATATAAACACTCTTGTTCTCGAACTCTAACACTAGATGTTTTTCTTAAGTTTGTCAGTTTGATAGACAACAGATGGTATCATATTCTTGTTTAAATTAATTACTTTTTAATTATTGGATTATTTGGACATATTTTCATGTTTATTGACCATTTAAAAGTTCTTGTTTTAGAAATTACCTATGAAATATTCTTTGCTCATTTTCCTTTGGAGTGTGTGCTTTTCATCCCATTCCTTTGTTTATTAAACAAATGTTAATTGAGTACCTTTTCTATGCTAGGGCCAGGTGCTGTTCTTTGTGAGCAGTACTGACAAAATCCCTGTGATTAAGGAGCTTACATTGTATTGTAGTGAGGCAGAAAATAAATGACGAGTGGGGATAAGGACTGAAGGAAAAGTAGGCATGAAAGGAAGGTAGAGAATGATTGTGGGGGGCTGCTGGGTTATGAAAAGGGTCCTGGGAGGCCTCACTGATGCCACTAGTATATAAGTGGAGACCTGAAGATTAAAGCTGATTTTTGGGGAAAGCATTATAAGGTGGAAGAGACAAACAGTGCAAAGGCCCTGAAGTTGGACTGTGTTTGGCATGTGACCATAGTTTGGTGAATGAAGGGGAGAGTTAGGAGGTGAGTCTGAGAGGTAGCAAGGAGTTGGGTGGGTGTGGGGTTACAGAGCATGAAAGCAGAGCCTTGGAACCAGATAAGGTATTTGGAAGCATTGGAGAGTTTTGAGTGGTAAAGTGACATGACTTGACCTGATGTTTTAAGAGAACATTGGTGATGGTAGGTGGAGACTACACTGGGAGGTGGGCAGTAGTGGAATCTGGAAGATCAGGAGCCTCTTGCCATATACCAGATGATAGACACTAGTGGCATGGTGGAAGAAGTGACAAGTGGTTCCGGATAGATTTTTAACATAGAACCAATGGGTTTTGCTGATGGGTCAGATGCGAAGTGTGAGAGAAAGAAGAGTTAAAGATGCCTCTTGTTTTTTGCCGTTTGAGGAGATGGGGGAACTGTGGGCAGAACAGGTTGGCTGGTTGTAAAATCTTAGTGATTTGTAAGCGCTTTTTATGTGATGAAGTTTATTAATATTTAGTCATTTAGGTAGAAAAAGTTTTGTCAATTTGTTAACTTGGTTAGTGTGTTTTGCTGTACAGAAATTTCAACTGTTAGTCTTTACAGTTTTTGTTTTTGCTGTCATGTTTAGAAAGGTTCTAAAAAACCCATTCTTGTCTTAAGTCCTCTATGGTTTTGTATTTGCATTCACTCTTTAATCTGGACAGAGTTAATTTTGGTTTAAACTTAATTAAAATCTTAATTTTTTTCAAATAATTAACTTTTTATCCTAGCATCGTTAAACAGTTCTTTGCAAAGAGAAATGATCATTTCGTTTCCTCTGGGAAAGAGGGGAATGTGGCAAATTGTGTAAAAAGAAATTCTATTACATATTAGTGTTTGTCAAGCCCCTTGTCTTTGGTTTGTGACTTGGTGACGATAATTTCTGATTATCCTAGATTGTAAACATTTGTCTCCTGAGTCTCTTTGATCCCCAAAGAAGGTGCTTAGAAAATGGCTTAGGTCAGTTTCCCTCAATGATTGTGAATTCTGTCCCAGTGGATGAAATGTGACCTGTTTTTAACCACAGCCTATGACTTGCCACCAATACACTTTTCTACTACTTCATTTTTTGTCAACTGATAATTGTTCTGAGATTACAAACTAAAATTTGCTTTAGTAAAAGGACTACAATATATGCTTGTTGTCCTCTTAGTCACACTACAGATCCCAAAGCCCTCCACATTTATGTATTCCAGTTACGTTCTCTCTGCTCTAGTCCTTCTCTCATAGGTGGATAATTTAGAGGAGACGATATTTAATTTACTGGGTTTTCTTCTTTAGGGTAAGAAATACAGTTCCTATGTCGTTAATAATGTTTACCAAATCTTATAGTTGGGTTAAGTCTTCAAGCTTGGAAGTACACCACCAGCATTTTTGTTACCTTAGAAATTTATTTCAAGGCTGATCGAACCTAAATCTCTTAATTGTTTCTTTGTTCTTTTTTGTAGCGAGGGAAATACGAGGTTCCTAAGTGGCTCTCTTCTAGTAGTGTCCTGCTTCTTCAACAGATGCTACAGGTAAACTTTGTTGTTTATATTTAAATAATAGAAGTCTGCTGCAGTTGTTTGATCCAACTTTAAGATGTTTGTGGTGCTGCTGTATTTGGAAGACAGCACTGTTTTCCTGTTAGCCTAAAAAACTTCCATTCAGTATATCTACTGCCCTCTGCTAGATGCTTTCTTTTCTTTTTATTTATTTATTTTGAAGTTTTATTTGTTTAAGTAATCTCTATACCCAACATAGGGCTCGAACTTCATGATCCCGAGATCAGGAGTCTCTATGCCCAACATGGGACTCGAACTCTCATGACCCCGAGATTTAAAAATGTATTCTTCTTCTTCTTTTATAAGTTAGATGTTTTCTTAATTATGTTGCAAATGCATTTTCTTTTAGACCTCTACCGAATGTCTTTGCTGCTGTGATTTTCCTTCCTTTTTCTCAAGCATTGTCTGTTTTCTTGGACCCACTCGTACTCCACTGTGTCCCGTTTTCTTGCTCCCGCTCTTGCACATTAAGTGTATAGGAGATAGGGAATAAATGCTTGAATGAGCTGATAATGCAATCGAGTGGACCCTATGACCTAGTGTGATGGTTCTCAAACTTTAGTACGTATCAGAATTGCCAGTGGGCTTGTTAGAACACAGACTGCCAGGTGCCGCCCTGAGAGAGTGTCCGATTCAGTAGATCTGGGGTAGGACTAGGAATTGGCCTTTCTAACGAGCTTCCAGATGCTGCTGATGCTGCTGGTTTTGGGACCACACACTGAGAACCACTGATTTAGGGGAATGGCTTCTGAGGATAAAGATAAGAGTGCTAAAATCTAGGTATCTACCCTGGCAATCAATAGACATGCCACTAACCTGGTTCTGATCTGTCAGATGGGGCTTCTCACACTGGCCTTATTGCTGTGTAGTGTTGTGAGGGTCAAATGAGACAAATAGGAAACACTTTGAAAATATGAGTACCTTATTAGTGCAATATTTTTTTCATTATTATGTATTCAGAATATCTTCCAGTTTTTCCATCTACTAAGCCTTCTCCACTTTTTATTCAAAATTTACCTCAGGCTCACCCACCTTGATTAAGTAGGGCCAGACCACCAAATCTCCATAACGAGATTGAAAACACCTCATCTTTCTTCTGGACTCCAAAAAACTTAATCTTTGTTGATTAATTTTCCTCTCTCACATTTGAAAATTACAAATGGAAAAGAAAGGTGTGCTTTTCAACTTGTTCTATGTGATTGTAAGCTCATCAGAGGTAGAGATTGCATATTCACTATGAATGCCCTGCATTGTGGCTGCTTGAATATTAAATTGGTGAATATTTCCTGTGATTAGGTTTTCCAGCAAAGACTATTACATCATACAATAGATGGACTGAACTTCATGAATAATGTCCATACCAATGAAGTTCATGTTTGTTAAACATTTATCTTCTAAGCCTGTGTTGGTTGCTATAGTTTTCTGGCCTCTATTGCCTTTTTTAAAGAATTTATTCCAAGGCCATTTTAAGGTCTTTGACCGCATTTTTGTGATGATAAAGTTTACATCTGTTCTGATGAATTTTGAGTTCTCAGGAGTAAAGGAGTTCTGTGTTCCCTATTTGAAATGTTAATCTCTAGCTACTTCTCAATGGCCACTAGGTGGACCCAAAGAAACGGATTTCTGTGAAAAATCTATTGAGCCATCCCTGGATCATGCATGATTACAACTGTCCTGTTGAGTGGCAAAGCAAGAGTTCTGTAAGTAAAATGAAGTCCAGTAGAATTTTTCAAAAAACTTTGATCTTTCTGTGGATTCAGGACCTACTCTGATATGGTTTAAATATAAAAGAAAGTGTATTTTGTAGACTTGTTTATCAGATTGGTGTTTGTGAGGCTTGTAACCTAATTATATATCTGCCTGTTAATCTCTGGACAGTGGCTCTTAACTCGGGCTGCACATGAGAATCATTGGGACCTTAAAAAAAAATGCCAGAGTACCTGCGTGGCTCGGTTGGGTGTCTGACTTTGGCTCGGGTCATGATCTCATGATTTGTGGGTTCGCATCCCGCTTTGGACTCCCTGCTGACAGCTCGGAGCCTGGAGCGTGCTTTGGATTCTTTGTCTCCCCTTCTCTCTGCTCCTTCCATGCTCATGCTCTGTCTTTCTCTCTCAAAAAAATAAATAGGCAGGGTGACTGGGTGGCTCAGTTGGTTAAGCATTTGACTTCAGCTCAGGTCATGATCTCGCAGTTCATGAGTTCGAGTCCCACGTCGGGCTCTGTGCTGATGGCTTGGAGCCTGGAGCCTGCTTCAGATTCTGTGTCTCCCTTTCTCTGCCCCTCCCCCTATCATGCTCTGTCTGTCTGTCTCTCTCTGAAAAATAAATAAACATTAAAAAAAAAACAACTTTAAAAATAAATAAGTAAATAGATAGATAGATAGATAGATAGGGTCGCCTGGGTGGTTCAGTCTGTTGAGTGTCCTACTCTGGTCGCTCAGGTCATGATCCCACGGTTTATGGGTTCCAGCCCCGCGTTGGGCTCTGTGCTGACAGCTGGGAGCCTGGAGCCTGCTTGGGATTCTGTGCCTCGCTCTCTCTGCCCTCCCCCTGTTTGCACTCTGTCTGTGTCTCTGTCTCTCAAAAATAAACAAACATTAAAAATATTAAAAAAAAATTAAAAAAAATTTTAAAAATGCCTGTGCATGCATAGGTGGATTTTGAGAGACCTGGCAGAAAACCATGGGGGAGGGTAAGAGGGGAAAAGAAAAAAAGCGCCACAAAGAAGGAAGGAGACAAAAACATAAGAGACTCTTAAATACTAAGAACAAACTGAGGGTTGAGGGGGATATGGGAGGGGAGAGAGAGGGTGACGGGCACTGAGAAGGGCACTTGTTGGGCTGAGCACTGGGTGTTGTATGGAAACCAATTTGACAAATTGATTAAAAAAATAAATAAAATAAAAGCTTCCAGGTGTTTCTTACCTGTAGTCAGGATTGTCAACAGTGCTATGGAAACCAAGGCAAGTTACTTAACTCTGCCATATCTATTTATTGTCTATAAAAAAGTAGATTAAGCCAGTTCTGTCTGCTTCCCAGAGTAGTTATGAGGTTATAGCAGTTCTCAAACTTTTAGGACTCCTTTATACCTTTAATATTTATTGATTGATCCATTTAAAAGTAACAGTAGTATACCTATTGCATTTTATCTCAAATTAATATTTTCTGAAAATAACTTTAAACAAGCAATTTAGCAAAAAGAGTAGCATCTTTGCAAATTTCTTTGAAGTCTAGCTTGATAGAAGACATTGGATCTCATCTGCCTCTGTATTCAGTCTGTTCTGATATGTTGTTTTGATTGAAGCTTATGAAGAAAAAGCAGCCTCACACAGATATGTACTAGGAAAAGAGATAAACACTTTAAAAGCTTTTTCAGATATTTAGGGATATTCTGTGATAGTGCATTAAAACTTGACAACTGGTAGTTTCTGAAAGGTTAGTTGATTGTGGAATATGAAAGCACATCGGAGAAGCTCTTGTACTCTGTTCCATTCAAATCTATCTGTCCATTGGATCCCTTCCTCATGTAATACTATGCTTTGGTCATTTGGAAACTATTGGTTCACTGAGTTATGCAGATCTTTCAAATGTTAACACCTTTCAATTATACACTAGAAAAAAAATCACATTCCTTTTTTTTTTTTTTTTTTTAAGTTTATTTATTTTGAAAGAGAGAGAAAGAGAGTGCCTGTGCATGTTAGTGGGGGAGGGCCAGAGAGCCGGGAGAGAAAATCCCAGGCAGGTTCTGTGCTATGAATGCAGAGCCCGGATGCAGGGCTCGATTCTGCAAACTGTGAGATCATGACCTGAGCCAAGATCAAGAGGCGGATGCTTAACCACCCAGGCACCCCAGAATCACATTCCTTAAAATCACTATTGACCTCATCAGAAAAGTTTTTAAGAATCAGAAAACTGTAAACTAATGGTGGCAGATACAAATTTTTCAAAATCTTAATTTTTGCTTGATAGCTCAAATTTTATCATTGGCAACAAATACTGTCAGTTGGTTTTCCTTGAGTGACAAGTTCATTTGTGCGTTTTGTTTATTTTTGAGAAAATGCCAAATACCCAAGTCTAAATAATTATAGTTTGCTAGTGTTCTTTCAAGTAAAATTGGTGTTCTATGAAAACAGGTAATTCAGCTCCTGACTCAGTCACACAGACACTTTTCCCTAAGCAGCCATCATATTTGGGGATACATAAGTGCTTTTTACACACTTCCCATTTTGTCACACAGAGTATCAAAAACACATGTCCTCAGTGTCCAAGGTTTAATAAAATTAATACTTTTTACTGTTACAACAATGATATTTTTTTGAACGTTTATTCATTTTGAGAGTGAGAGAACGTGCATAAGCTGGGAAGGGGCTGAGAGAGAGAATCCCAAGCAGGCTCTGAGCTGTCAGCGCAGAGCCCAACACGGGGCTTGATCCCAGGAACTGTGATGTGAGATCATGACTTGAACCGAAACCAGTAGTTGGATGCTTCACTGACTGAGCCACTAATGAGTCCCACATTCATGATCTTCTTCATTGGCACCGACTAAAAAAATTTTTTTTGAACCGTAAGTGCATGACAAAGAATATGGTATCTTGGTCTAGTTTAGTGGCACAGCACTGATTCATACTAAGGCACCAGCAGTGTTACTCATCATTGCTTTTGCACCATCACTGCAAATGTTAACATGGTGAAAAATGAAAAACAGTATTATTATGAAAAATAGTTGTGACCTTGGAGAACCCTGAGAACTGGTCTAATGTATATATGGAAGAACTTTAACACAGAGTGCTATGCGAGTAGCATAATAACATAATAACATGCGAGTAGCATATATCAACATTTAAATCTTTTTTTTTTTAACCAATGGCAACTTGAACTTGGCAAAAATGTGACTATTACGAAAGGGTATGTGCTTTGATATTAGTTAACTGTTACTATGTAAAATAAAATCTCAAAATTTTAGTGACTTAAAACAATAATAACTTAGAATTCTGTGATCAGCGATTTGGGTTGGCTCAACTGGGCAGTTCTTGTGCCCGTCTTACCTGGTGTCACTCATGTGATTGCAGTCACCTATGACTTAATTGTGGCCGTATGGTCCAAGCCTTACTCAGAAGATCAGCTGTTTGTGCTGGCTGCTTGTGGGGCCACATTGTGTGTAGCAGGCTAGTTGGGGCTTCTTGAAATCGTGGCTGGCTTCCAAAAGAAGCAAGAAAGTGGAAAAGCTCTAACACTTAATTTTTCCAGTCTCTGCTTACATCATATTTGCTAGTATCACCAAAGTGAGCCACATGCCAAAGCCCAGAGCCACGATGAAAGGTATGCCCTTCTAAGTCCAAACAATTCTTATCCCCTATATATAGAAAAGGAAATCAAGAAATGAAAAATAATGACTTAAAAAATAAATTTGAAAGAGGGGCATCGCTTTACATCTTTGCAGAATATTTTTAGTCTGACTTATTAGAAGACACTTGGATTCATATCTGCTTTTGCCTTCAGTCCATTTTGCATTCCACTGTTTTGATTGAAGCATATGAAGAAAATGTAGCCTCACATAGATATGTGGTTACAAAGGTATTTAAATGCTTTAAAGGAGAAGTGTTTTAATGGCCTTTTTAGATAATTCGGCATGTTCTCTGATAATCAACTAAAACTTATGCAGCATAGTTGACTATGTGCATGGGTTCTGCAGAATAGCTTGGAGGTTTCTCAGGCATGCCACAGTACGGACCTGGTACAGCTGTGAGGTATTTGCTTTCTGGAGTAATCACATTAATACATACAGACACTCTTCCCAGTGGCTACCTGGTCTTGGAAAACTAAACAAAGCTTGTTTTTAGCTCCTTACTAGTTTGCCCACTGTTATGAAGCCTTCTGATTCTCCTGTGACTGTCAGCTCCTAATGTTTTTCTTCTCCATGTTCCCTTCAGTCATCCAGGACATCTTTAGTATGGAGCAAATGCAGTTAGAGAGACAACTTAATTATTTTTTTTAAGTTTTTATTCACATTCCAGTTAGTTAACATACAGTGTAATATTAGTTTCAGGTGCACAACACAGTGCTTCAGCACTTCCATACATCAGCCAGTGCTCATCAGAACAAGTGCACTTCTTAATCCCCGTCAGCTATTTAACCCCCCCCCCCCCCACCTATCTTCTGGTAACCATTAGTTTGTTCTCTGTAGTTAAGAGTCTGTTTCTTGGTTTGCCGCTCTCTTTCCCTTTCTTTTTTTCCCCTTTGCTCATTTGTTTTGTTTCTTAGATTCCACATATGAGTGAAATCATGTGGTATTTGTCTTTCTCTGACTATGTTGTCCCAAATGGCAAGATTTCATTCTTTTTTATGGCTGAGTAGTGTGTGTGTGTGTGTGTGTGTGTGTGTGTGTGTACACACATTTTCAATTTCAATTGATGGACACTTGGGCTCTTTCTGTAATTTGGCTGTACGCTGCTATAAACATTGGGGTGCATGTATCCCTTTGAATTAGTATTTTTGTATTCTTTGAGTAAATACCTAGTAGTGTGATTGTTAGATCTTAGGGTAGTTCTATTTTTAACTTTTTGAGGAATCTCCGTATTTTCCACAGTGGCTGCACCAGTTTGCATTCCCACCAATAGTGCACGGGTGTTCGCCTTTCTCCACATCCTTGATAACACCTGTTGTTTCTTGTGTTGTTGATTTTAGCCATTCTGAAAGGTGTGAGGTGATAGCTTATTGTAGTTTTGATTTGCATTTCCCTGATGATGTGCAGCATTGAGCATCTTTTCATGTGTCTGTTGGCCCTCTGTATGTCTTCCTTGTAAAAATGTCTATTCATGTCTTCTGCCCATTTTTAATTGTATTATTTATTTTTGGGATGAGTTTGATAAGTTCTGTATATAATTTGGATACTAACCCTTTATCAGATATGTCATTTGTAGATATCTTCTCCCATTCCATAGGTTGCCTTTTAGTTCTATTGACTGTTTCTTTTGCTGTACAGAAGCTTTTAATTTTGATGTAGTTCCAATAGTTTATTTTTTATTTTGTTTCTCTTGCCTCAGGAGAAATATCTAGAAAGAAGTTACTACGGATGATGTCAAAGAAGTTACTGCCCGGTTCTCTTTTAGGAGTTTTACGGTTTTAGATCTCACATTTAGGTCCTTAATCCATTTTGAATTTATTTTTGTGAATGGTGTAAGAAAATGGTCCAGTTTTATCCTTTTGCATGTTGCTGTCCAGTTTTCTCAATATCATTTGTTGAAAAGATATTCTTTTTACTCTTGGATATTCTTTACTGCTTTGTTGAAAATATTGTAGATTCATTTCTGGGTTTTCTATTCTGTTCTGTTGATCTATGTGTCTGTTTTTGTGCCAGTACAATACTGTGTTGATTACTATAGGTTTGTAATATAAATTGAAGTCTGGAATTGTGATGCCTCCAGCTTTGTTTTTCCTTTTCAAAGTTGCTTTGGCTATTCGGGGTCTTTTGTGGTTCCATACATATTTTGGGACTGTTGGTTCTAGCTGTGAAAAATACTTTCGTATTTTATAATTTCTTATTTTTTTAATTTATATCCAAGTTAGCGTATAGTGCAACAATGATTTCAGGAGTAGATTCCTTAATGCCCCTTACCCATTTAGCCGATCCCCTCTCCCACAACCCCTCCAGCAACTCTCTGTTTATTCTCCATGTTTAAGAGTCTCTTAATGTTTTTGTCCCCCCTCCCTGTTTTTATATTATTTTTGCTTCCTTTCTCTTACGTTCATCTGTAAAAATACTTTGGTATTTTTTTTTTCAAAATTTTTTTTCTAACGTTTATTTATTTTTGAGAGACAAAGAGACAAAGTATGAGCAAGGGAAGGGCAGAGAAAGAGGGAGACACAGAATCCGAAGCAGGCTCCAGGCTCTGATGAGCCATAAGCACAGAGCCTGATGCGGGGCTTGAACTCACAGACTGTGAGATCATGACCTGAGCCAAAGTCAGCCGCTCAACCAACCTGAGCCACCCAGGTGCCCCCTTTGGTATTTTGATAGGGATTGCATTAAATGTATAGATTGCTTTGGGTAATATAGACATTTTAACAATATTTGTTCGTTCCCGTGAGCATGGAATGTCTTTCCATTTCTTTGTGTCATATTCTTCAATTTCTTTCATTAGTGTTTTATAGTTTTCAGAGTACAAGTCTTTCACCTCTTTGGTTAGGTTTATTCTTAGGTGTCTTATTGTTTTTTGGTGTAATTGTAAGTGGAATTGAGTCCTTAATTTCTTAATAATTGCTTCATTATTGGTGTGTGGAAATGCAGCAGATTTCTGTACATTGATTTTGTATCCTGTGACTTTACTGAATTCGTGTATCAATTGTAGCATTTTTTTGGTGGAGTCTTTTGGGTTTTCTATATAGAGTATCATGTCATTTGCAAATAGTAAGTTTGGCTTCTTCCTTGCCAATTTGGATGCCTTTTCTTTTCTTGTGTGATTGCTGTGGCTAGGACTTCCAGTACAATGTTGAATAAAAGTGGTGAGAGATAACATCCTTGTCTTTTCCCTGACAGTAGAGGAAAAGCTCTCAGTTTTTCCCCACTTAGGATGATATTAGCTGTGGGTTTTTCATATATGGCCTTGTATTATGTTGAGGTATATTCCCTCTAAACCTACTTTTTTGAGGGTTTTTATCGTGAATTGATGTTGTACTTTGTCAGATGCTTTTTCTGTGTCTTTTGAAATGATCATATGGTTCTTATCCTTTCTCTTACTGATGTGCTGTGTCACATTGATTGATTTGTGAATATCGAACCAGGCTTGCAACTGATGAATAAATCCCATTTGATCATGGTAAATGATTTTTTTAATGTATTGTTGGATTTCATTTGCTAGTATATTATTGAGACTTTTTGCATGTATGTTCGTCAGGGATATTGGCCTGTAGTTCTCTTTTTTAGTGGTGTCTTTATCTGGTTTTGGTATCAGGGTAATGCCAGTCTCATAGAATGAATTTGGAAGTTTTCCTTCCTTTTTAACCAAGAGTTTTGTTTTTTTTTTTAATAATTTTTTTTTAATGTTTATTTACTTTCGAGAGACAGAGCGTGAGCAGGGGAAGGGCAGAGAGAGAGAGAGAGAGTCAGACTCAGAATCTGAAGCAGGCTCCAGGCTCTGAGCCATCAGCACAGAGCCCGACACGGGGCTCGAACTCACAGACGGTGAGATCATGACCTGAGCTGAAGTCGGCCACTTAACCGACTGAGCCACCCAGGCGCCCCTGAAAGTTTTCCTTCCTTTTTTTATGTTTTGGAATAGTTGGAGAAGTATAGGTATTAACTCTTTAAATGTTTACTAGACTTCTCCTATGAAGCTATCTGGTCCAGCTTTTTTGTTTGTTGAGAGTTTTTGATTACTGATTCAGTTTCTTTGCTGGTTATTGGTCTGTTCAAGTCTTCGATTTCTTCCTGTTCCAGTTTGGTAGTTTATATGTTTCTAGGAATTTATCCATTTCTTCTAGGCTGTCCAATTTGTGGGCATATAGTTTTTCATAATCTCTTTTAATTTGTATTTCTGTGGTGTTGTTATTTCTCCTCTCATTTGTGATTTTATTTATTTGGCTTCTTTCTCTTCTCTTTTTTATCAGTCTGGCTAGAGGTTTATCAATTTTATTAATTTTTTTCAAAGCACCAGCTCTTGGTTTCATTGATCTGTTCTATTGTTTTTTAGTTTCTGAATCATTTATTTCTGCTCTAAAATGTATTAGGTCCTTCCTTCTGGTGGCTTTAGGCTTCATTTGTTGATCTTTTCCTAGCTCCTTTGGGTGTAAGGATAGGTTGTTGAGCAGCAACTTCATTCTAACAACTACCAACACTGAGTGTGCAGTGTGTGCAGGTGTGTGAACAGTGCAGTAGCAGGGCTGGGAAGCTGGGATGTGCCCCTTGTGAGGAGGAGGGAGTGGGTGGTGCAAATGCCTGTGTTCAACCATTGGGGGTCATTGTTTCTCCATGTGTAGGAGGGCTTTGCATGTCTTCTCGGCCATGATCCTCATAGAGGATCTACTACGCTTGCAGTAGAACAGATGCCTAAATGAAGAAGGTCGCCAACACAAAAATTATTTTGAATTTGGGTACAGTGTAAAGTAAAATATATAGTTTCAAGTGTTCAAAGAAAGTATGTAAATTTCCTTATATCTTAGTATAATAATTGTTATTTGCTGAATACTTACTGTGATCAAATAGTGTGCTATTATAGTAAGAACTCTCTGTGTATTATACTACAATGTAATACAGAGCTCTTAGGGTATTACCTTTAAGAGTCAGGTGATATTCTATGGCTTTGTGTTTTTAACTCTTTTAACTGATTTAATCCTCATATCAACCCTCTGAGGTAGATACTATCAATGTCCCCATCTTGCAGATGAAGGAACTGAAACATAGAATCATAAGAATCTTCCCCAAGATCAAACGACCAGTAAGTGTAGAACCAGGATTTGAACCTAGGCGTAAGGGCTCCAGAACGAAACGGATCTGGTAGGTCAGATAATTCAAATTTAGGGCCTACATCCTGCATAGCTGTGGCCTTTGTGATGAGGACCAGACCACGCCTCTGGTTTCTGTTGAAATAGCTAGTGGAGCAGCATCATGGAGAGTGGCACTGTGGTGTGACGGAACAAACTCTGGGCTAGGAATGAAAACTGCCAGTCTTATGCACATTGCAGGAATTTTCCTGAGTCTTTATTTTCTTACCTCTAATGTGGGTATTCTAACATCAGTCTCTTGTGGCTATTTGGGTTATGTTTTGCCATTTATAGAGTGACTTTACATGTTATGTCATTCATCTGTCTTGCCTGCCTTACAGTATTGCTTCAGGGATCAAGTGAGTTATATACAGAAGAACTCTAAGAGTTTATTGTTGCTTTTCAAAGTATTTGCTTTTTCTCCCTCATTATTATGTTTTGTCAAGATGAATTATAAAAAATAATTCAGATTTACTTGGATATTTAATGTATAGGTGCTATTCTAGAACTCTCTGCATGACCTCCTTCTATCGTTTTCACACATAACTCTAGTACCCAAGTATTGTATCAAATAGAAGTTATATTCAGTTCCATTTTCTGCCCTACTGAACAGGAAATGTAGGCACAGATAATCCAAAATAATTGACTAGCTTTTGGTATTCATTTTTGTACTTAATTTAACTTGAGTCTGTGTGGCTGAGAATTTAGAGTACAGATCTTCCTTGACTTAAGGGGTTACACCCCGATAAACCCATCGTAAGTTGGAAATATCTTAAGTCGAAAATGCATGTGATACACCTAACCTGCTGAACAGCATAGCTTAGCCTGACCTACCTTAAACTTGCTCAGAACACTTACATTAGCCTATAGTTGGGCAAAATCATATAACACAAAGCCTATAATAAAGTGTTTAATATCTTTTGTACTTTATTGATTACTGAAAGTGAAAAACAATAATCGTATGGGTACAGAATGGTTGTAAGTGTATTGGCTCTTTACCTGTGTGGTTGCATGGCTGACTGGGAGCTACAGCTTGTTGCTGCCCAGCGTCACCAGAGAGGATCATACTGTATGTTGCTAGCCTGGGCCAACATCAAAATTCAAAATTTGAAGTATGGTTTCTACTGAATGTGTATCACTTTTGCACCATTGTGAAGTTGAAAAATCATAAGTTGAACCATTGTAAGTCTGAGACCATCTAAAAGTATTGAACCTCTTTAGAAAACCTAGCTGAAGATAAGCCATATATATATATATATATATATATATAAATTTAAGTTAATTTTATTTTTATATAAATATAAAATTAAAATTATAAATATAAATTTATTTTATATAAAATAATTTTTATATAAAATATATATTTTAATTTTAATTTTTTTTTAATGCTTATTTATATTTGAGAGAGAGAGACAGAGACAGAGTGAAAGCTGAGGAGGGGCAGAGAGAGTGGGAGACACAGAATTTGAAGCTGGCTCCAGGCTCCACAGAGCCCGATGCGGGGCTCAAGCTCAGGAACTGTGAGATCATGACCTGAGCTGAAGTCTGACACTTAACTGACTGAGCCACCCGGGCGCCTCTAGATATGCCCTATTTTTTAAGATTTTGGTGTCCTGTCCACCCCACTCTTCATTTGTTCCAGTTCAAGAGTCCAGCAGAGAAGCTAGCGCCTTCTTGCCACCCTTCCCTCCTTTCCCACACACACCTGTGGTAAAGGGTAAAGGCACAAAGTAGGAGACTATGGGAGAGAGAAAGGTTTTTTGTTTGTTTGTTTGTTTGTTTTTAGGGCAGTAACTTAAGATTATGGAGGGAACCTCAGAAATCTTTTCCTTCTCATTTGAGCAGTAGTGGCATCAACTGGTGTCAAAGAAGATGCCCAACTTGTGGTAAAGTGTCTGGGCTTCTGAGGTCGGAACCTTCCTTAAGGGGGAACCTATAGTAGGAGGAACTGCTAAGGTCAAAGCAACACAGTGAAAAATTATCTTAGCATTTTGGACTTTTATAGTACCGTTAGCATAAGCCTCTGTGTCTCCACATTCTCTGTAGCCTGTGAGGTTGTGCTTATACAATAGGGCCAGCCATGCAGTTCCTTGTTTCTAGTGTTCCTCTGTTTTCATGATGGCAGCATGGCTTTCTCTTGAATCCGTTATTACAGGTGTTGTGGCCAAAACAAGAGAAGATTCATGATACTGCTCCGCCTTGTGCTGGGCAAACCTCTCTTGGCATATTATGTTTGGTTCTCAGCACTTCACATTGAGGGTCAGTGACAGCCTAGAGTGTGTGATCTAAAGAAAAGGCCAGGATGGTAAGGGGCGTTAATCATTGAAATGGTGGCTAAAGGACCTGGAGAAGAAATGTTGTCTATAATAGGAATATTCAAATTTATGAAAAGCTCTTACACCAAAGAGGAAGTAAAATTATGATTGTTAGTAAAATTAGTTAACCATTTTTTGAGAGTCTACTCTGTTAAGGTATTATACTAGGCTCCACATATGTTGTACGTATTGCAAGTCAGGGTTCCATTTCTATTTTATAGATGATGGAACTCATGCTCCGAGAGGCATAGTAACCTGCTGAAGGCCACACAGTTATTTAATGATTTCACGATTCAGACCGAGGTCTTTCTGATTCCAAAGCCTGTTAGCTATAAGATTGTACTGACTCACAGCGAATACAGATCATAGGGAGACAGACCTTAGGGGACAGGTGCGAGAAGCTAGCCATCCCTGTTTCCTGGAGAGGAGGGCTAGGGTAGAAAGTGAGAGATCACATATTGGGGCTGTTGTGCAGAGAATTCATACATGGAGAAGATGACTTTAAAATTATATTCCTTTGAATCTCTTCCACTGTGATCTTCTGAACTCCTGTTCCAGGTTCAGGCTAGACCTGTAAAGGCTCCTTTGGCCTTTTGGTTCCTAGTGATTCTCATTTGGTTCTCAGAACCTACTTCTGTCCCCTCGTGCATGAGTCAGCATACTTGGATAATTTCTAGCCTGAAGCAAAATAAAGCTTGTACAGAGGCTCTCTTTTTAAAATCGTGCTTTGCTAGTAGCCTCAGCATCGTGGTGATTGTGCGTCACCTGTGGCACCATCACAAGGGCTTCTTGGATTGGTGTGGAACTCAAACACAGCTGGAGGTGTACCGTGCTGCAGGTTGGCACTCTGACCAGTCCGTTGTGTAGCCACTGATTTTAGTACCTAGACGACTGCTCTGTGCTGAAGATGCCATGCCGGCCTCACAGTAGGGAAGGAGCACGTAGGGCCTCGGCTATAGGACATCATTCTTCTTCTTTTTTTTTTTTTAAATATTTTTTTAATGTTTATTTACTTTCAAGAGAGAGAAACAGAGCACGAGTGGGGGAGGGGCAGAGAGAGAGAGAGAGAGAGAGAGAGAGAGAGAGAATTTGAAGCAGGTTCCAAGCTCCGAGCTGCCAGTGCAAGAGTCTGATGCAGGGCTCAAACTCATGGACCGTGAGATCATGACCTGAGCTAAAGCCGGATGCTTAATCGACTAAGCCACCCAGGTGCCCCTAGAATATCATTTTAACAGTAGATCACATGATGATGGGACAGGAAGGGAAAAGAACTCTTCTTGAACTGCTTATTGTCATCTGCTGATACCTTTAAAAATTCCAGAGAATGTTTATTCTTACTGAAGAATTTGACGAACTCCATTTTTTTTACATATTGGTATTGCTTTTACAAGGCAATTTTGCTAATTTAGAATTTTAAAAACAAATATATTTATAACTTTTGTTAATAAAATTTATAATATTTTTTGTAGCTTATTCATCTTGATGAAGATTGCGTAACAGAACTTTCTGTACATCACAGAAATAACAGGCAAACGATGGAGGATTTAATTTCATTGGTAAGAAATATGACATGAATATGAGAGTAATATCTTTTGATTTATTCTTCATTGATAAAATAAATGTGCTGATAAAGTACATGAAAAATAGTATAGCATTCCTCAGACCTATGATTTTATCATGGATGTAAATATTATATTTATGTATGATTTCCACTTAATTTCTTTTCTCATGTCTGCTGAAGACCCTTTTTTTTTTTAATGTTTTATTTATTCTTGAGAGAGAGAGACAGAGCACGAGCAGGAGAGGGGCAGAGTGAGAGGGACACAGAATCGGAAGCAGGTTCCAGGCTCTGAGCTGTCAGCACAGAGCCCGACGTGGGGCTCGAACTCACAAGCCGTGAGATCATGATCTGAGCCGAAGTCGGACGCTTTACCGACTGAGCCACCCAGGCGCCCCTGGAGACCCTTTTTAAAAATGACATTGGGAGTCGCCTGGGTGGCTCAGTCAGTTAAGCGTCCGACTTCAACTCAGGTCATGATCTCACAGCTCGTGAGTTTGAGCCCCGTGTCGGGCTCTGTGCTGATAGCTCAGAGCCTAGAGCCTGCTTTGGATTCTGTGTCTCCCTCTTGCTCTGCCCCTCCTCCACTCATGCTCTCTCCCTCTCTCTCTCTCTCTCTCTCTCTCTCTCTCTCTCCCTGTCTCAAAAATAAATATTAAAAAACAAAAAAGCTTAAAAAAGAATACCTCTTTCATGAGAGTATTTAAAAAAAAAAAATGACATTGGTTTCAGTCTGACTCTTGATTTTGGCTTAGGTCATGATCCCAGGGTCAGAGGATCGAGCCCTACATTAGGCTCTGTGCTGAGCATGCAGCCTACTTGGAATTCTCTCCCTCCCTCTCTTCCTCTTGCCTCTTTCCCTATCCCCCTAACCTCTCCCTCTCCCTCTCCCTCCTCCTTCCTCTGCCCATCTCCCCAACTCATGCACGTGCACTCTCTCTCTCTCAAATAAAATTTAAAAGAAAAAAATGACATTGATTAAAGAGAATTACAGTGGGGAAAAATACAGAAATAGAAGAAACTAGTCCACAGAGAGTTGACAGAGTTCTGATTTTACTAATTGCAATTCTGTACGTGGCACTGTGATTCTGCTGTAGGGATAGGTGAACACAAAGCGGTTTTCTTCTTACCCGAAAGCAACTCCATAGCATCACATCACTCCTAAGCTTATGAACCAAAAGCTGTGATTATTATCATGATTTCTGTGTTGGATCATTTTAGTTCTTTCGGATACTTAATCTCTAGATCATACATGTGTTTTTTCCTAGAGATGAAGACACTCATAGTTGACTCTGAGTGTAATCTAACCTGATAGGCAGGGGTTGAGCCCAACTTTGTTCCTGGTTCAGTACTGTGTCTTTCATTGTCTCTGATTTGTGTTTTTTTGTTTTTCTTTTTTCTTTTCTACTTTGCAAGGTAAAGGCCTTAAGCAAAACTTTTTTTATTAAACAAAGCTTTGCTAAGCTGCAATTCTTTTCAATGAGGAGGAGATATAAAAGATTTCTTTCGGATGACATAATAAGCAAAGGTTCTGGAATGTGTATGTGAAACAGAATGATAATTTGTTTTGCATGGAAAATGGCTTTAAAGGAATGACAAGGATTTGGAATTGATGCAAGGCCCTTTGTCTTTTATAATGAAAATTTGAAGTTTCCACTTAAGCGACTTAAAAATAAAAGTATGATTTTTTCTTTAGGATGATCTTTCATAGAAGACTGTCTTTCAGGTACATAAGATTTCTTTTAAAATATTCATTTTAGAAGTTTTTAAATGCCTACAAAAGTAGAATAGTTTAACAGTGATCTTCCATGTACTCATCATCCAAGTTCAATAATTAATGACGTTTTGCCAGCTTTATTTATATCCCAAACCCCCTAGCCTTTTCTAACTAGGATATTTCAAAGCTTGGCCCAGACATCTATCATTTTATTGAGGAAAGATTTGGTGTGCAATCACAGACTTTTATTTATTTATTTATAAATGTTTATTTATTTTTGAGAGACAGAAAGAGAGCACAAGCAGGAGAGGGGCACAGAGAGAGGGAGACAGAATCTGAAGCAGGCTCCAGGCTCTGAGCTGTCAGCACAGAGCCCGATGTGGGGCTCAAACCCACGAACTGTGAGATTATGACCTGAGCCAAAATCAAGAGTTGGACACTTAACTGACTGAGCCACCCAGACACCCAAGATCATAGACTTTTAAAATCTGAATCCTAAAAGTAATATATTTAGGATTTCAAAAACTATTGAAAAAAATATCTTTAAAATAGTATCCTTTATGTGATCTTTACATAATTTTCAAACTTAAAAGTGAAATGGGAAAAATGGGAATAGGAATTATTTTCTTTAGGAAAAGTAGATAACGAAGCAAGATGGAGATTATTTTCTGGTGTTACATCTCTAAAGACCTCAGTGATTCTGAAAGCTAGGCATAAACACCGTCAAGAACGCTGTGAAAAAAGGAATAGTTTTTCTTCCTGTGGACTCTTCTCTCATTCTTAAATGTCTGCTTCTGCTTATTTTCCAGTCGTAGGGATGACTAGAATACAGGCTATTCATTCTAAATGTGACATTCTCCACCTTTTGTGAATCTCCCGGGAATCTAACCTAATCCTGATGCCAAGGTCCCACCCCCAGAGATTACGATTTAATTGGTTTGGTGCGTGGCCTAAACATGAGCATTTTTAAAAGCTTTCCCAATGACTTCAGTCTGCAGCCAGGAGTTGAGAAATACTGCTATAAATCCTTGCTGTTCAAAGTATGGTCTGACCAGCAGCATTCGCATCACTTGGTGCTTGTTAGAAATGCAGACTCTCAGAGCCTATTTCAGACTTACTGAATCAGAATCTGTATCTTAATAAAATCCCTAAGTGATACATATGTACTTTAAAGCTTGAGAAGCTTTCGTCTAAGTCAGTGGTTTTCAACTGGGCGCAATTTTGCCCCTCAAGGGACATTTTTGGTTGTCACAACTGGGGTGTGTGTACATGATAATGGAGTCTAGTGGTTAGAGGCCAGGATGCTGCTAAATATCCCACAATGCACAAAACAGCCCGTCACCAGGAGGAATTATCCAGGTCAAACATCAGTAGTGTTGGGTGGAGAAATGTTTAGGTAGTCTCAGGGAATTCACATTGGTCCTAGGAACTTTCCAGTTTAAAGAGCCTCAGGAATAGTAGGTTTGAGATCAGCTGTGGTCTGTTACGCTTTTTTTTGGCACCTCAGAGGCTTTGCCTTTACTTTGGGGTTTGGTTAGACAGGACAGAGAGAGATCAGTTTAGTGCGATCTGTGCTAATCTTTGTGCAGAGAGAGAAACACTATTATTCTCAAACATTTGACTCCTATATTATATACATGAGCACTCTTAAACTGCTTTTTATATGCAGCCGTTAGAGTTTCACTGTGACATGATTTCGGGCTATCTCACCGTAGCCTGCCCGAGACCTCCCAGTATTGGTGCCAGAGCTTCCTTCCACCTGATTGCTTTCCTTACTGTCCCCCTCTTCTTCCAGCTGTAGGTGGCTGTGATTTGTGGGGGCAGCCAATCATCTGGTAGGGGGACCTCACTGAGGGCCACAAGTGTATATGAGAACCTATTCAGACCAAGACAGATCCCTTCCCTCATCCCTGCAATGCAAGTCTCCCTGTATTCTGGCGGCAGAAGTTTAAAGGGCTCAAGGACCAACCAAGGTCAGGGGAATGATAGTGAGCCACTCCTCAGTTTCCCAAAACACTCTGTACCAGGAACTGCCTATCCTCAGCCCAGGTGCATGGCCAGTTCTTCAACACTTAGCCTGTGTGAACAGCAACTGGGGATTTTTAAGTGTTTTTTCTTTTTTTTTTATGTTTTTGTTTTTTTTTAAGAAATGCAACCTTCTTTATAATAGGTAAACCCGATTTGACTTTCAAAAGAGGGAGCTGCCTAAAAGATAAGGGAGACGTTGGTTGTGTTAGACTTGTGGATTGACATCACCTGAAAGCATAACTAATGTGCCGATTCATCTGTTATTGAACACTGAACTCCCCTGTGCATCTAATTGTAATGAGTCGTACACAGTGGCTATGGCAAAAAAAAGTTATAAAAAGGATACGTTTTTTGCTTAGGGATAAAGAGGAATTAGGGGATGGCTATACTCTGAAGCAGGTGCAGAAAATTCCATCTAAAATTGTCCAGGTATTGTTTACAGTGCCTGGATTGTGCCATACCATTGTTGATAAGCAAATGGCAACTTGTTTCTGAGCCATTGTGTGTAATCAGTTTATGGCATCTCTTTCAAAAAGGTAGGGCTATTTTACGTGAGACCATAGATGTGGCAGGTGGGAAAAAAATCTTGAATGTAGTGTTTGGCAAGTGGAGAGTGGTTGTAACTACATAGTTTCTACCCAGTTCCCAAGTACCTTCTCTGACCTTCTGGACCTTCCCCCGATCCTGTCTGGGTTAAAGGCAACATTCTGTGATAATTTATCACGGTATTTTATACCTTTTCCACCAGATTGACAGGTCCATTCGAGATTTCAAAGCATACATGATGATTGTGGCCATCTAAAATATTAACTGATAAAATTTATTAATAAAAATAGGGTTTTTATTTAGACCTTTTTAGTAGAAGACCTCTTTGAGGAGATACATGCATTAAATATTATTCAATATTAGTAAAATTTAACACTTTTATAGGGTAGAGTCTCCTAGTCTTATGAGTGCATTATTTAGAAACTTTCAGTTACACGTAATGGATGTGAAGAGATGTGTTTGCATCCAATACTTCCTAAAACCTCATTAAAATAATAATACAGGGGTAAAAAAGTAAAAAATTTCACAAGGATGATTGGAATAAAAGAGGAGACAAAAAGTAATGTCAGGGGCGCCTGGGTGGCTCAGTTGGTTAAGCGTCCGACTTCGGCCCAGGTCATGATCTCACGGTCTGTGAGTTCGAGCCCCGCGTAGGTCTCTGTGCTGGCAGCTCAGAGCCTGGAGCCTGCTTCAGATTCTGTGTCTCCCTCTCTCTCTGCCCTTCCCCTGCTCACACTCTGTCTCTATGTCTCTCAAAAATAAATAAACGTTAAAAAAAAATTAAAAAAAAAAAGTAATGTCAATAAAATTTTGGAAGTTATAAAATAGGTAAGTGGCAGCTGACATAGCATTTTAGAGAAAGCTGAAAGCTAAGTGCCTGCACTGGGAAAAGAAAATAAGTAAATTGGTTAGAGCCTTAGGCTCCAGAAAGGCTTAGAAATCATAGGTACTTGGAACCTCTGAAGTTAGGGAAGTAAGTAGGGTAGAACAGGAAGATTGGTGGAATAGGAAAGTCTGTATTAGAAACAACTGGAGCCTTAAGTCCGTTTTCTACCTTGTGCTGCATGACAGTCACGTCTTCCTGACCCCAGCGGAAAATGGGAGACACTGAATCAGAGGCAGTCTTGTACCACACAGAGCTTGTCCATTTTGAAATGGCCGCATGGACATATGCAGTCCTCATATTTAACAGTGAACCACTACCTCTGACCCCTTCCCTGTTCAACTGTGAGAATGCTGGAACCAGGATTTTATCCTCTTGGCAGTGGGGGTGGGGAAAATACTGGAAGATTCGTTTCTAGGGAAAAGCCCAGAGACAGGACCTACTATACTTAATGGTTGGGAGTTTAGATTCCTGTCTGTTCATCATAGAGGGAAGCCCCCAAGCTGATAAGCAGCCTCAAACTACACACAGAGCCTTTAATTAGCTGTGCTTTATAATTCCTCACCTTTAAATAGAGATAGGCAGCCAAAGATTACTAGACCTTTGAGGAAAGCCTCTAACATGAAAATTAGAGATCAAAACAAGTGGCGGGGGCCAGAGGTGGGGGAGGAGGAAGAAAAGTAAAGATACTCAGAAATAAAAGATAATGCAGGGAGTGGGAGAAAATGGCTAAGAAATGATAATTAATATTCTCAGAGATAAGAGAAGCTATTTCTTTTTCGAAATAGGAATAAGATGACTAAAAAGGAACATTTCAAGAGATAGCTCTTGAAAGTTTAAGATATGATGACAGAAATGAAAAGCTTAGTAGAAATGATTGAAAATGAAATTAAAGGAAAATCTTTTAAAAGTAGAACCTAAAGACAAAGAAATGCATAAATAGAAGAGAATGGGTAAGAAAGGTCCAACATACAAATAATAGAAGTTGCAGGAAGACAAAATGGAAGAAGGGAAGAAAGTGTCAAAGAAATAATACAAGAAGAAATATTTCACAACTGAAGGTTTCTAAAGTAGTAGAGCTGAGTTTTTAAGAATGAAAGAACTTAGCCAAGGTTTGGAAATGTGGATGAAAAAAGATCTACACAAAGTGGAATTTCAGAAAACCGGGGGAAAAAAGAATATCCAAAAAGTTTCTAGAGCCAAAAACAGTCCCCAAAAGATCATAAACAAAGGCTTGGAATCAGAAAGACTTTGGATTTTTCAGTAGATGTATAAGAAGCGAGAAGACCATGGAACAGTGTTTTCAAAACTGAAAATTATTATCATCCTAAATTTCCATACTCAGCCAAACCAGAATCAAGTGTGAGGATGGAATGCAGTCATTTATCAGACATCCAAGATCTCAAGTTACTGGAGGATATATTGCACCAAACAAAAAAGTAACCAAGAAAGAGGAATCCTTAGGATCTAGGAAACTGGGGACACGTTGTAGAATAGAGGTGAAGGGAATCCCTAGACTGACAGTTGAGTTGCAGATTGAGAAAGAAGCCAGACCAGAGTGGAGCATGGAATGCAGACATCAGGTGAAATGTCTCCAAAAGGGCAATGGAGTGGGGACCAGATCAGCTGGTGTGTGTGGACACGTTGAGGGGAGGTGAAGAGTGCCGGAGAGTGTGCAATTGAATTAGTAAGATGAATACCTGCCTCTTTTTTATTTACTTCAGGAAAAAACAAGATATAAAAGAAGGAAATGCAAAGAGAGCACCCTACGTGGTTTAGGTGCAGTTCCATGTTGGTTGTTAAGATATTAGAATATTTACATACTCACTGGTAAAGAACTGCTACGAGTGCCCTCCCTGTAGCCCATTACCTCCCTTAGGTCCCCTGGGCACCTGCCTCCAGTCTCCTCTGGAACCCAGTGATTAAAAGGTTAATAATTGTCATGGCAGGGGTCCCCCAGGACCCTACTCACTCTTAGCCTCTGTTGTAATTGCTTAGAGTCAGGGTACCAATGAAATATTTCGAACATTACCCTTACTTAGTTGTGAATACTATTTACATAATCATAGTAGTATAAATATTGATTTTACTAAAAATTGTGATAAAATTATAGTGGGAGGATACAGGGAGAAAGAATGTATGAGGCAGGAAGGAAAGTTCTTATTTTCCATACTAGGAAATTCATAGATAACACCTGAAGCTGAAAAAAAATTTTAAAGTAATTAAAACTAAAATTAAAAAAATTATAAGCAACATAGAAACATGGAAGAAATAGCTTAAAGCATCTAAAAGTGGTTCCCTCTGGGGAGTGGAAACTGCCTGTGTGTGTGTGTGTGTGTGTGTGTGTGTGTGTGTATGAGAGAGAGAGAGAAGGAGACACGGTACAGGGGATGGTTATTTTTTCTGAATGGAAAAAAGTTAATGTAAAATAAAATATTATTTGAAAAAACAACTTTAGTCTTCTAAACAACTCGATTTTCTTTTTTCCAGTGGCAGTATGATCACCTTACAGCTACCTATCTTCTGCTGCTAGCCAAGAAGGCTCGGGGAAAACCAGTTCGTTTAAGGCTTCCTTCTTTTTCCTGTGGACAAGTCAGTGCTACCCCTGTTCACAAACATCAAGGTAAATGTTAGAACCTTTTGTGTGAACACTGCTGCTCTGGCCTCATGCTTGCTCCTTTCGTGAGTGGATCCACCACTGGTGTCAAGGAGCCAGAGGCAAGACATTTTATGATTTAAGTATTTTCGGTGAGGAAAATGGAAAATTCTGAACTTGAACTCTAAAAATTTCTAAGTTAACATGGCATCGTTAATCCTCTCCTCTACTTTGTTTTTCACGGAAATAATTTTTGATTGTAGAAAAACTTTAAGCCACAGAAAGGAAAATAGAACTTATGTATAAATCTACCTGTCGATAATATAGTTTTATTTGACTGTGACTTTCTTTTTTGGTGTGCTTATTTATATAACTTACGTATATAATTTATACAAGTGCTTTCTTTTTAAAAATTTTTTAATGTTTATTATTTTTGAGAGAGACAGAGAGCAAGCAGGGGAGGGGCAGAGAGAGAGGGAGACACAGAGGGAGTCTGAAGCAGACTCCAGGCTTTGAGCTGTCAGCACAGAGCCGGAGGCGGGGCTCGAACTCACAGACGGCAAGATCATGACCTGAGCTGAAGTTGGCTGCTTAACCGACTGAGCCACCCAGGTGCCCCTACAAGTGCTTTTAAAGGACACTGTATTATTGGGTTGTGGTTAAAAATTTTAAAAATTGTTGGGGAGTGAGATTTCTGAATACAGGATGTATTATACTTTATATGACATGAAATATTTTAATGAATATTTTGATACTCATTTATTTTTATGGTTTAGGTTTTTGTTTCGGACAATAGTAATAACTCATGTAACTCAAATACCTTGTATGAGTTTGTCGTGACCACATTTTTTCATTTTTGTCTTCTTTGTCTCGTTTTTCTTTGTCATGAACATTTAGAATGGTGGAGAAACTTTACATTTTTGGAAGCACCCATGTCATTCCTAAGAGCTCACATTAGTCTCTGTCTTCTGTCTGATTCTTTGTTACCTCATGGTTTAAAATTCTGCCTTCCAAATCCTTTGCTGGATGGGTATGGAACTTTGGAATATAATCAATCTTCCCTTGATTAATTTAGCTTGCAATTTAAATTATTCTAATCCCAGGAATTTGTACTTTTATTATTCTCAGAGAGAGGTAGTTAGCTCTCTTTATTTAATCCAGTATGGCCCAAATGACTATATGTGAGGTCTCAAAATTATGTCAAAAGAAAAGCTACCTTTTTCATGATCTTATGTTGAATCTCCCTCTGATCTCCCTAAATTCTTGAATGTGTCACTTAGATCTCTCTTTTTGGCATTTGTCAATTATGTGCTGCAGATATAGGGGATCTTATGTCATTTCCAGATCCTGTCAGTCCCTGCTTCCCTCTTCTCCTCCCTAGTTAGTCTTTTGACCAAACCAAGCCCTAAAAGTGCCAGTAGCTGTTATGTAAAGGGATCTCTGTAGTGAGATAATGTCATTCTGGGATGGTTTTCTACTCTATTCTTGGAGAGTTTTGTTGGGTTGGTGAATACGCCATGCCCAAATAGATCTTTTACCATGGACTCTATGGGTTTTCCTGTCACTCGTCCTGCCCACATTGCCAGACTCTTTAAACTTTCAGACTGAGGTGAAGATCTTTGGGTCAAGGAGGACACAAAACCATGAACTCTGTTTCTGATCAAGGTAATTTCAGAATGGTATTAGATAAGTCTGTACTTAGAATAAATTTCAACTAAATTTTTACATTTATTACACCTTTGTTAACAGTTCTGAGATATTTTCCTAAGCCATTGAATTTTCTTATATCTGGATTGGCCCAATCTCAGTTTACCTGCTTATAAGATTTATGAAGTATTCAAGTATCTGGCAAGATACTTACTCTTCTCTTTCAACTAATGAGCATTAACCCTGATCATGTAATTATTTGGGCATTTATGTTATTGAATCCATTTTTATGGTAGGTAGATATTTTAATGACAAGAAGTAGCGGAGAAATAAAATTTCAAGTTATTTTCTGCTTTTTATGTAAATCATTAAAACTTGAAACATCGTTTATACTGTTCTCCCTGCTGATAGAATCACCCTTTTTCTCTGGGGTGTTGTTTATAAGAAAGTAAGTAATCCCAAACTGCTAATCAATAGATGGCATTTTCAGCAAAACAATAATACAGTCTGATCCAGGAATCAGATTGGTTAAAAATTTGGTTTGGCTAAAGATTGAGAGGTCAAGGAGGGGGAAAGTAGGAGGAAGAGAAGGAGGGAGTGAGTTGGGAGAGTAGGCGAGAGCTAGATTGTAGAGAACCTTGAAACACCATGTCAGAAGGGTTAGACTTTATGCTATAGGTAATGGGAACCATTGATTTTTGAGCAAGGTAGGATAAGTCACTTGACATGACTGTAATTTTGAAAAATGTATCCAGTTTTATACAGACTTGTTCAGTTAGGGATGCGTGTGTGCTGTTACTCTGTCTGGCAGTGCCTGGGGCAGCCATCATTCATACAACACTGGACTTTTCCCCACTGAGCCTGGATTTACCTTTAGTATTTTTCTCTTCCTAGCACTCCGTGTAGCCAGTTCTAGTTGATGATAATTGGAGAACTCTGTCATCCCTGGTTGAGAGGATAAAGATGTTGGTGGCACAGACCATACTGTCTGTTTGAATAGTTCAGGTCTGAGAAGATGTGTCCTTGAATTAGAGCAGTGGCAGTGGGACTGGAAAGTAAATGGCGACGTATGAAAAATTCAAGTAAAATTGTCTGGCCAGCTTAACTAGATGTTGAATTTCGGAAAGGGAAAAGAGGGAGAAATAAAAGATCCAATTACACTCCATAGTTTTAGAATTTAGAGTGTGTTTAGTATACCCTTAGTTTATGGAGGGGGAAGAATGAGGGAGATAAATGACTTTGGTGATATTGTTAGCACAGGACCCCAAATACTCTGTCCCCAGGAGATCTGTCTTAAAGCTAGTTTATTCCTAGGAGAAATTGCTACATACTTTGCCCGTACTTGGAACGAAGAAACCTGTATTTCAAAGTCATTTCCCTTCTGTTTTCCACTTTGTCAGAACTTTTTATTTGTAGATTTGCAGTGAAGTTATTTGTCTGGTGTTAGAGTGATTATAAAGCCAAATTTATCTTTGGCTAAAGAGTATGCCATATAATGTAAACATGTTCCAAGACATGTTGTTTGAGAGTCAAAGATTGTCTTCATAATTTGTATTAGCATTTTTTGACTTCCTGTTTTCTGTCCTGGATGGTGAGCTCTTTCAATATACTATCTCAGATTTGTTTCTGCTTCCAGGGCCTTGCCCTGGGCCTTAAACATTCTCTTTTAAAAATTGATTCATGATGGCGTTGTCTCTAAGTTCTTCTATTTTTGAATAGTCAAAGAATCTGAGTCTAGAAGATATGACAACAAGTGATGAAAGTTATGTGACTGGATTGACAGACTATGACTGGTGTGGAGACAGTTCATCAGCAGGTGTGGCCACCCCACAAACACCACAGGTTGGTTTTTTGTGTTACTGTTTAAAGCAGTGTATGTTGCCTTAATTATAAAGACATCTAGACTCTAATGTGAGTATGTATAGTAGGTCTGTGTAATATGCAGTATTGTGTGTGTGCTTGCAAATTTAATGGATTCCTAAGCCATCGAAGACATTAATGAGAGATTTGTTGGAATATGAACAAAAGGGAAGCCAATTATTTCCAAGTTGAACAAAGTGAAGTTTCCATTTTAGAGTACTTTACTGTTCCTCTTTTCACTTGTCTGTTTTTCCTCCTGCCCTCCCCTCCCCTTTTCCAAAAATGAAGTACAGCTTACATGTGGTTAATTATTCACTGTTCTAGTGTGCGGTTCTGTGTGTTTTGACAAATGCATACAGTCCTGTAACCACCATCAAAATCAAGAACAGGTCTGTTGCCCCCTCTCGTAGAATCCCTCATTGCAGCCAACTCCCCATTCCCCCCAACTCAGAGCAGCACCTGATCTGTTTTCTTCTCCTTTTGATAATCTTTTGATTTTTTTCATCTTATTTGGCGTTTGTGGAACTTATTGGATGTACAGTGAATGTTATTCCTCCACTCTCTCTGAGGGGGCCACACAGAGTGCACTCCTTTTGACCGCAGTGAAATACAGGAACAGGTGTGCATGTTTCTACTTGGGGAAGCTCAGTAGAGACTTAGGATCCAAAGTTTTTACCGGGGCTGGTTACACAGGCTCTCTTCGTTGGTGGAGTCGGTCACAATCCCAGAAATTCTAGACTTCTAGAAGAAAAGCTGGTGTTCATCATAAATCACACTGCTTGTAGTCTGTACAGCCTGGTACAGCAGGGTTCGGCGCTCCAGCCATACAAACAGACGTATCCCGACAATGTCGAGAACTTTCTAAAAGCTGAGTTCCCAGCTTCCAGCAGGACCTGCTGTGCTGACTCTTGTGCGCAGCAGGGCCCCTCTTACATACGTGCAAGAGTCCTGCCACATTTATACTTAGGTGTGGAAATGAGTATCTTCAGCCTTACCAGTTAATGCCAATTTTTTCCCCAAAGTGGTCGTATTAAGTATACTTCAACTAGTAGAAGAGTGTTTCCATTCCTCTACATATTTATTAATGCTTGATATTTTTAGCTATTTAAATTTTAATATTTAATACTTAAATATTTTCTAATCTGGAAAGTATAAAATTTTATCTCCACATTGGAAAGTCCATTCTTTCACCACCAAATCTATAGTGGTACTTTGATCATATATCAAGATGTCATAGAAGTATGTCTGTGTCTGGACTATAGTTTGTTTTATTGGTTTATTTTCACTACTACTACACATCTTAATTACTTTAATTTTATAATACTTCTCTCTCGTTGGCCACTTTCCTCCCATCTTGTTCTTCTCTAGGAATGTCTTGGCTATTCTTGCCCCTTTGCATTTCCATATACATTTTATTATTATTATTAATATTATTATTTTCATATACATTTTAGAATCGTTTTCACAAATTCCACTTCCACTAAAAAATTGAAATTATATTGAATTTAACTTTCATCTTGGGAAAAGTTGAAATCTAAACCCTCAAACCCCCCTATCCATAAAGATAGTATATCTCTTTATTTACTAGGTTTTAGTAATTTGCTTTCAGTAGTTTTATAAATTTCCTCAAAAGATCTTACATATATTTTACTAGATATATTTCTAAGTACTCATATATTTTATTGCTGTTGGGAATGGTAGGTTTTTTATAATCACATTTTTCTGTTACTGGTATATAGATATGAAATTGATTTTTGCCTAATGATCTTATAGTCAACAACTTTCCTAAACTCTTAAATTCTTATAATGTGTCTGTATATTTCTGTATATTTTTTTGAGTGTTCTGTGTGTAATAAATCATCATTGGATGGAAGTTTTGTTTCTTCCTTTCTAATTCTTTTTTTTTTTAACAATTTTTTTAAACATTTATTTATTTTTGAGAGACAGAGAGACAGAGAATGAGCAGGGGAAGGGCAGAGAGAGAGGGAGACACAGAATCTGAAGCAGGCCCCAGGCTCTGAGCTGTCAGCACAGAGCACGACTCGTGGGGCTCGAACTCAAAGACCGTGAGATCATGACCTGAGCTGAAGTTGGCTGCTTAACCGACTGAGCCACCCAGGCGCCCCACATTTGTTTTTTAATGTTTATTTTTGAGAGAGCAAGAGAGACAGAGTGTGAGCAGGGGAAGGGCAGAGACGGAGGGAGACACAGAATCTAGGCAGGCTCCAAGCTCTGAGCTGTCAGCACAGAGCCTGACCTGGGGCTCGAACTCACGAACCATGAGATCATGACACTTAACCAACTGAGGCACCCAGGCACTCCTCTTCCTTTTTAATTCTTAAACCTTTAATATCTTTTTAAAAAAATTTACTTAGTAGATCTAGCAATATAGCAGACACTGTTTTTCCCAATTGTAAAAAAGAATACTTCTTTTATCATTAAGTATGATGTTCGTTCTCTCTGTCCCTTTTAAACCTTCCTCTTCCCCCTCTCCCTCACTCATTTTATTCTTCTTTTCCTTGTCATTCTTCCTCTCTCCCCACTGCACCTCCCACCCTGTATTTTTCAGGTTAAGACCTGTTTTTCGTTTAGTCCTGGTTTGCTAAGATTTGTTTAATAAAAGTCATGAATCTGTATTGCAGGAAACAAATTAAATAAAATTTACCTGTTGAGAATATCATCTATTTTTGTTCCTTACACTAGTTAGTATAATTAACTACATTAAATAATGTAGTTTGTTATATGTTATATCAATAGTTTTGATGTTAAAGAAGTCTTATATTCTTTATATAAGCCCAGTTTACTATCTTTTTAATACATTACTGGGGTTAGTTTGCTAATAGTTTGTTTAGAATTTTTGCTTCTTTTTTCTTAAAAGGAAAATGTCGTATAATTTTCTGAATCATATAATCTTTTTTCTTTTGAAAATTTTAATTTTTTTATTATAGAAGTCATACATGCATACATTCATCTTATAAAACATTTAGACAATTTAGAACAAAGTCAAATAATGCTTTCTTCTCTTTTCCTTGTATTCTGTCCCATTTTGTATTCATCTTACCTGATATTTGGTGATTATAGTAGTCTTCTAAAATGAATTGAGATGTGTTCCTTTTATTCTCTGGAATGGTTTTTAAGAGCTAAGGATTATGTTTTCCTTGAATGCACATAGGACCATGTAGACAGTATGAATTTGGTCCCCAAACCGATGTGAAATTACAAATTATTAAAGGAGACTTCGGGATCTCCAGAGCCAAGCCCAGGACAGACACATTTTCGTGTCGACTTCTTTATAGGGCAGATTTATATTTAATTTACCGTTTCATTTTAGTTGTGTTTTTTAATAATTTTTTTAATGTTTCTTTTTGAGAGAGAGCAAGAGGGAGGGGCAGAGAGAGGGAAGGAGAGAGAATCCGAAGCAAGTTCTGCACTATCAGCAAGGAGCCTGACACGGGGCGGGGCCGGTTGTGGGGCAACTGTGAGATCAAGACCTGAGCTGAAGTCAGATGCTTCACTGACTGAGCCACCCAGGCACTCCACCTTTCATTTTAGTTATAGCGCCCTCTGGCTTTTCATGAGCACGTCGGTTCTAACTTACCACCTCACATAGATCGGCCTGAAGCTTCCGTGGCTGTTAAAGCCCATGCTGCCGGCTGTCAGGGATGGTAGGTAGGTGACCTTAGAGCAGTGGGCAGCTTTGGCCTTTATTATATCTCTGGATTCATGCTCTTCTTAGTTTAGCCTCTGAGGATTTTCCTTTTTTTGTAAGCTCAACCATAAATTCAAAATGATTAAAAAATATTTTGTATCCAACATTTCTGTTAGAGTATTTTAACATGGCTTTTCTGCTGTCATCATTGACTAAACTTATTTTTTGGTACATATTAGAGAAAAACCATGGGAATGTAGGCATGGCAAACAATTCTCAGGGATTTATTTGTGACCATTCTCAGCATTGCCTGAGACCTGGTTATGTTTGATTTAACACTCCGCCTGAAACATGTTGAGAATGATCTGTCAATAGAACAGACTAAAGTGATCTACTTGTACTAAAGAGAATTGAATATACATTTTCAAATTTCCTGGTATTGCCAATAATATCCTTTTGAGAGTATGTCATTTTAATAAAAATGGTGCATGGTAATTTGCAAATGATTAAGGCATGTTGTAGAGAAATTGACTTTTCTTCTTCTTTGTGCTTTATCCTGTAACTTTTTTTTTTTCCAGTTTGCCAAGCATTGGACAGAACCAAATGGTCTGGAATCTAAATCATTAACTCCAGTATTATGCAGAGCATCTGCCAATAAATTAAAGAACAAAGAGAATGTATATACACCTAAGTCTGCTGTAAAGACTGATGAATGCTTTGTATTTCCTGAGCCAAAGACTCCAGTTAATAGGAACCAGCACAAGAGAGAAATACTCTCTACACCAAATCGTTACACTACACCCTCAAAAGGTATTTGCTATATGGACTAATCAATGATAAAACACCTTCAAATTCTGTTCTTACCATCTAAATAAACACATAATAGGTCAGAAATGGCTAGCTTTGCTCTCAGGAATTTCTGTTTTTTTATCCTACGTTGTTTGCATCGGTTGAAATGAAAGCATATTAGTCAACTTCTAATTTTTCTTAAGTGATATTTTTTCTCTTCACATATATAAAGTTGAAGTATAGCGTCATAGAATATCAATGCCGAAAGGCAAGTTAGAGCTCATTTCATCCACGTGCTTTTTTCACAGCTGAAGAACACAAGGCTCAGACAAGTGATGTGCCCAGGGTCATATATCCAGGTCTAGACTTTGCTTTCTCCTTTGCCCCCACTTACCGTGACTAAAGCTGAAGTCTCTGCTGAGCACTTCTCACTCACCTGGATCTCCAGTTCTGGTATCTGATCCTGCCCTTGCTCAGCTTTCAGAAGCTCTCATAGCCCTGTGATGTCCTTCTAGAGACACAGGTCTGCGTCCGGGTTTTACAACTTTCTCCTTGCCCTCGGTTTCCCTATCAGTTCTGTCATCACCAGTTATTTAAGTGGTTTCCTTTATGACCCCTCAGTGTTTTCTTGCTGGCCTCATTTGGGCACATTCTGTTTTGTCAGTGCCTAGAACTGAACCCAGTTTTCTAGGACTGGGTCTCATCAGGATAAGACAGTAAGCGTCATGAGAGTAGAGATTCTGTCTGCCATGTTTGCCACACGGCATAGTATATGGTAGGAGCCATCTCTATTGTCTCATACTTAGTAGGTGCCCAATGCCTTGTATATAGTGGGGCCATATCTGTTGAAGGAAGGAATGAATGAGAGAGAGCCTGAAGGGGTTTTATTTAGTGTGAGCTAGTCTGTGTCACTTTTTTTTTTTTTTTTTAATTTTTAGAGTGAGCGTGAGTGGAGGAGAAGGGGAGAGGAGGCAGAGGGGGAGAGAAAGAGAGAGAGAGAGAGAGAGAGAGAATATCTTAAGCAGGCTCCATGCCCAGCATGGAGCCTGACACAGGACTCCATCCCACAATCCTGGGATCATGATCTGAGCCCAAATCAAGAGTCGGACGCTCAACTGACTGAGCCACCCTGGTGCCCCCAAGTCTTTTTTTAAAATGACTCCTAAATGTTTTTGGCCTTTTTTCTAGCAATTGTAACCTACTCTTGTTTTATGTTAAGAGCCTCATGAACCCAAACTCCAGGACATTGCCATGTGAACTGCTGGTAACTCGCGTCCTGCCATTGTGCTTCCAGCTTGCTAGTGGGCTGATAGCCAGTTCCAGCTCTGCTTCTTGTAAAGATTATGATCAACTTTGTCAGAATATTTACTGGAAGTTCTGTTATTCTGTTAATGACATTCTCTTGTCCATCAACTCAAACAATACTTCTCCAGAATTGTGAAGCTTGCTAGTTTGGTGTGATAAGCGCGTGTGGCTGCCTGGGGTTGTTATGAGGGTTCAGTGAGGTAAGGTCTGGATACTAAGGTCGGACGTTAGTAGTAGTAGCTGCTATTGCATTTTTTTCTTAATGGGGTATTTCTCTTCTGTTACGTGTTAATATAGCTACAATATTGTTTGTGAGTCAGGGGGTTGGGTAGGGAGATAAGATGAACTTTAGGTCATTGAAGGCAATTTTTTTTTGAAGCCTTTGATGTTTATCGTCCCTTCTCTTACTGAGTTTGTGTGTTTTAACTTAAAAAAATTTTTTTTTAATGTTTATTTTTGAGAGAGAGACAGCATGAGCAGGGGAGGGACAGAGAGAGAAAAAGACATAGTATCTGAAGCAGGCTCTAGGCTCTGAGCTGTCAGCACAGAGTCTTGCGTGGGACTTGAACCCACAAACCGTGAGGTTATGACCTGGACTGAAGTTGGCTGCTTGACCAACTGAGCCACCCAAGTGTCCCTGTGTGTTTTAACTTTTTATGTAATTCTCAAAGTTTTGAAACATGGTAGTTTGGGATTAATAATCTTAAAGTATCATCAGTTTGCATAGAAAACTTTCAGTTTGTGAGAAAGATTATGTTGGTCTATAGCTATTTTTGCCTATTTTTCATTAAACATAAGAGCCACCTCCAGAAGCGGCTGGCTAAAGCCCCGACTGATAGCTTCCATTAGTGCTGTGCACTTTACTTTCTTTCACTCTGAGTCATTTTTCACATAAGCATTAATCACTTTCTTAATCTGGTACAATCCAGTCCATGACAATTCATCAAGTAACTCTGTTTAATAGTAGATACTTCTTGTATACAAAGATGAAAACTATTTTCAGAGATATTATTTTCTTGTTCTTATGGAACCAGTGAAAATAGTCCCGAATAGTCCTAAACAAAACAAAACCTCTAATGTCTTTTTAAAAACTTGATATCCTATGCTTATTATTATTATTATTATATTATACCTCTAAAGGGTATGCAACTTTTAGATCATAAACAAAAAGTAACTAATTAGTGGTGACCAGATTTGTTATTGTGCATTTGTCACAAACTATCTGGATACAAATACCCTACTAGAATGAAATACAAAATTCTAGAATAGAATAGAATGGAATTTATATTCTAGAATATAAAAATAACGAAAGCTCACACTGTTTAATAACTTGTCAAGCTTTCGCAGGGACTATTCTCTTTGCCAAACAGGAGTTGAGTAGGGCAAGGAATTGAATTAATACCTCTCAGTACTATTTTCAATTAAAATCATAAACTGGATCCTTGTATAAAACAGATTGACTTTTGTTTATAGAAAGAATCAGTAGTCATAAAATCTGTATTTATATGATCTATTTAAATTTGTCGTATAGGGACACCTGGGTGGCTCAGTCGGTTAAGCGGCCGACTTCGGCTCAGGTCATGATCTTGCAGTCTGTGAGTTCAATCCCCGTGTCGAGCTCTGTGCTGACAGCTCAGAGCCTGGAGCCTGCTTCGGATTCTGTGTCCCTCTCTCTCTGCCCTTCTCCTGCTCGCGCTCTGTCTCTGTGTCTCAAAAATAAATAAACGTTAAAAAAATAAAAATAAAAAAATAAATTTGTCCTAAAATATTTATACTAAAATTTTAATCATGGTCTCAGTTTTGCAGTGAAGGAAAAGAAGAGCCACACATGCAAAGCCAAAATGATTTTGTTTTTATAATAAATCACATGGAAATAATTCTTTAAATAATTAGAGCCTTAACACCACTGGCCAAGTGATTACAATATTTGAGTCAATGAATAAGTCATGTATGCATTTTTGACAGAAATTTTGAAACCATAAAATATCAGCTACATATGGTTTGTGTTTGTTGTTTTTCTAATAGCCAAAAACCAGTGCCTAAAAGAAACTCCAATTAAAATGCCAGTAAATTCAACAGGAACAGAGAAGTTAATGACAGGTGTCATTAGTCCTGAGAGACGGTAAGTGTTCTGTTTTTTAGATTCTTTGATCTTTAGTGTATGTAGCCAGATTTCCTTTTTTCATGTATGATCGACCTGATTAAGGTAACAAACCATTGTGTAAATTATGCCAGAGACCGTAGAAATGTCTAGCCGAATGAGAATGGTCTATGGCCATTACTGTAGCTCTTGTTGCTGCCCTCCTCATGGGGAAGAAATCTGAAACTCTTTAGCAGTAGGACTGGCACCTTAACATATGGCAGACTGGGAAGACAGTGGCCCTGGCCCCAGCCACATAGTCCCCTTTCTGAGGCCCATCTTTTCCTACGCTTCTCCTGGTGGAGTATAGACATCCACCAACAGAGAGCAGTTGCTCATATAGTAAAGATGCCATCTGCTGTGTCAAAGAAAACTCATTCCTCTTGTATGGACATGGACAGTTCTGCAGCATTGGTGACCCTTCATTGTCTTTATTTTTTAATTAAAATTTTTTTAAAATTATTTATTTATTTTAAGTAATCTCTGTGTCCAAGTGTGGGGCTCAAAGTCAAGAGTTGCATGCTCCTCTGACTGAGCCAGCCCGGCGCCCCTCATTGTCTATAATAGCTATTTTTTATTTTTATTTCTTAATTTTTGTAAAGTTTATTTATTTTGAGAGAGACAGAAAGAGAGATAGTGTAGGCGCATGAGTGAGAATAGGGGTGAGGAAGAGAGAGAGGGAGAGAGAATCCCAAGCAAGGCTCCATGCTGTCAGCACAGAGCCCGGCATGGGGCATGATTGAACTTAACCAACTGAGCCACCCAGGCACCCCTGTAATAGCTATTTTTTTTTAAAGCAGGATCCATTTTGAGGACAGTTGGAGAAATTAGACTGTGAACTAGATATTAGACAGTAGCGTGACATTCTTAATTTTCTTGATGTCATGTTGGTATTGTGGTTATGTAGAAAATGTCCTTATTTGTTGGGTATGTGTGCTGAAGTCTTTCAGGGTGAAGTCTCATGGTGTCTTCCGACGGGTTACCTTCAGATGGTTCAGCGAAAATGTGCATATATTTAATGTATACATTTATCTACATAGGTAGAGGAAGCAAATGTGGTGAAACATTTCTGATGTTGAGTCTAAAAGGGTATATTCACTCAACTTTTCTGTATATTTTTCAAATTAATTATTTTTAAATTTACATCCAAATTAGTTAGTATATAGTGCAACAATGATTTCAGGATTAGATTCTTTAATGCCCCTTACCCATTTAGCCCATCCCCCCTCCTCCCACAGCCCCTCCAGCAACCCTCTGTTCACCACATTTAAGAGTCTCTTATAGTTTTGTCCCCCCTCCCTGTTTTTATATTATTTTTGCTTCCCTTCCCTTATGTTCATCTGTTTTGTATCTTAAAGTCCTCATATGAGCAAAGTCATAGGATATTTGTCTTTCTCTGACTGACCAATTTTGCTTAGCATAATACTCTTTAGTTCTATCCACGTAGTTGCGAATGGTAAGATATCATCCTTAAAGATTGCCGAGTAATATTCCATTGTATATAAATACCACATCTTCTTTATCTGTTCGTCCATCGATGGACATTTGGGCTCTTTTCATACTTTGTGTATTGTCAATAGTGCTGCTATAAACATTGGGATACATGTGCCCCTTCGAAACAGCACAGCTGTATCCCTTGGATAAATACCTAGTAGTGCAATTGCTGGGTCATAGGGTAGTTCTATTTTTAATTTTTTGAGGAACCTCCATAGTGTTTTCTGGCATTCTCACCAGCAGTGCAAAGGAGATCGTCATCCAAAGGAGATCCACATGCTTGCCAACATCTGTTGTCACCTGACTTGTTAATGTCAGCCATTCTGACAGGTGTGAGGTAGCATCTCAGTGTGGTTTTGATTTGTATCTCCCTGATGATGAGTGATGTTGAGCATTTTTTCGTGTGTCAGTTGGCCATCTGAATGTCTTCTTTGGGGAAGTGTCTTAGTCATGTCTTTTGCCCATTTCTTCACTGGATTGTTTTTTGGGTGTTGAGTTTGATAGATTCTCTATAGATTTTGGATACTAACCCTTTATCTGATATATCATTTGCAAATATCTTCTCCCATTCCATCAGTTGCCTTTCAGTTTTGCTTTCTGTATAATTAAAAAAAATTTTTTTTTAATGTTTTATTTATTTTTGAGAGACAGAGACTGAACGTGAGTGGGGGAGGGGCAGAGAGAGAGGGAGACAGAATCCGAAGCAGGCTCCAGGCTCTGATCTGTCAGAACAGAGCCCGACATGGGGCTCAAACTCACGGACCACAAGATGATGACCTGAGCCGAAGTTAGACGCTTAACCGACTAAGCCACCCAGGCGCCCCTGTATAATTTTTTTTAAAAAGCTAAAAAAAGGGGAAAAACAGTTTTGCCAAGTGGCAGTTGGCTGAGGGCAGAGGTGATGGCTGTGTTCCAGTGGAAGATGGCTCTTGTGCTCCCTGAGGAGTGAGCTGGTCTGGCCTTGGCATACTTGACTGGTCCGTGATGGCCCCAACTGGCAGGAGGCCCAATTTTACTCATGGATTTTTTTTTTTTCTTTTTAAGATGTCGCTCAGTGGAACTGGATCTCAACCAAGCACACGTAGAGGATACTCCGAAAAGAAAAGGAACCAAAGTGTTTGGGAGCCTTGAAAGGGGGTTGGATAAGGTTATCACTGTGCTTACCAGGAGCAGAAGGAAGGGCTCTGCCAGAGATGGGCCGAGAAGACTAAAGGTAAGTGCGCTGGATTCTTTGGTATGGATTTCAGGAGCTGGTTGCTAACTGGACTATTTTTTTTTTCCCAAGAGGAGTACTGAATGAATGACTGAATTATTTTTTATTTTATGCGTTTTGATGCAATGGGCTTTGAGAATGCAGAGGTAAATTATATATACTTGCTCCTTTCTAGGAGTGAATATAATTCAAATATTCAAGTAGAGAGATTAATCACAGAGGCAATATGGAGGCGAGGAAACGGGCATATGGAGGAGCTGAGAGCTGCCTTGAGGATGGGGACTTGAGATTAATCATCATATCTCTGGCATGTAGAAGACACATGGATACCTTTGTAGGCCCTCACAACATATTTGAATGCATGGGAAGTGAATTTGAACTTTGAGTGTGGTGTATGTGAAGAAAATAGCGGGAAGTTAGGCTGAGAGGTGCTCACAGGCCTAAGAGGTTTGGACCTTTGATAGTCCTGTCATGCTTTAGAAAGGCTTAATGTGTCAGTGGTATGGGCAATGTGTTCGATGGGGAAAGGAAAGGAAAAAGAAGTTATTAGTAGATATAAAATACTTCTTACTCTCTTGGATTCTCTCTGAGCGTTCCTTCAAACATCTAATGAATGACATTTTTGTTCGGGGGAAGTAAGAGGTAAAGGTATGAATGAGACTCCACTCAGAAATGACACAGCCCATGTCACTGAGGATCTCACAGAGTAGCAGTGAAGACAGGGATGTTGCTTTGTGCTGTGATAAAAACATGGTCCGGGAGGCGTGAGTTCCAGAGGAGGGAAGAGAAGATGGTAGTGTTCCCTATTATTTGGGGACTGGGTCTCTGTTTAGTTTTTGCACTGAGACTCTTATTTGGGGCAAATCTGGGCCTGTTTGGGGATGGTAAACGATGCGCTATTGGCCAGAAGTGTGCTTCAGGGGAGAATATTCAGATATGTCCTGTTAAAGTGGAAGAAGATAGGACTTATCCATTGATATTTGTTGCCTGTTGAACTTTTATAATGTACTGGGAAGTTTTGCATATGGCTGTTTATTAGGTATATTTTCTCCTTTTGTTCTAAGATTTCTTTCGATGGAGACAGTTATGAAATATTGCAAACACTGACATTGGGATCAAGAAAATCATAGTGCTGGGGCGCTGGGGTGACTCAGTTGGTTAAATGTCTGACTTCAGCTCAGGTCATGATCTTGTGGTTCGTGGGTTTAAGCCCCACATTGCGTTCTGTGCTGACAGCTTGGAGCTTGGAGCCTGCTTCAAATTCCGTGTCTCCCTCTCTCTCTGCCCCTTCCCCAATCGCGCTCTGTCTCTCTCTCTCTCAAAAGTGAATAAATGTTAAAAAAATTAAGAAACTATAGCGCCATTTTCCTGAAAAACATTAGATAAAGAAAATTAAGGAAACATGTCTAATCATATATGTTATTGAGAAGCTAAGAAGTTGTCAAATACTAATGGATAATACCCTAAAAATGTTCACTTGTATAAATTGTTTGGACCCTGAATGCGTTTTCCGGAAGGAGCTGCTATGATGTTAGTTGACTTTCCAGGGATTCTTTACTACTTCCAGGATATAGGAAAAAACCCATATATTGGGAATGAGAAGACCTGAGTTCTAGCTTCAGCTTTGTACTTTGTAGCTTGGATAAGTCATTTTATCCCTGCCTGCCTCAATTTCCTTATTTGTGAAAACTGGAGAGAGCTGGGATGCATAAACAAAGCTGCCTCTGTGGAATGTACATGAAATACTCTATTATATAAGGTGTTCATTCCAATGTTTTCTTTTTTTTTTCTAATTTTTATTACTGAAGTGTAGTTGACATACCATATTATACTAGTTTCATGTGTACAACTAGTGACTTCATGATTCTGTACGTTATTCAGTGCTTGCCATGATGAGTGTGGTTACCATCTGGCACCACACTATGCTATTAGAATGTTATTGACTGTATTTCCTATGCTGTACTTTTTAGAGAGGGAGAGAGAGAAAGTGCGCGCACAAGTGGGGAAGAGGGGCACAGGGAGAGAAGGAGAGAGAATCTTAAGTAGCCTTTGTGCTCAGCATGGAATCTGACACGGGGCTGTCTCCCATGACCCTGGGATCATGACCTGAACCAAAATCAAGAGTCAGATGCTCAACCGACTGCACTGTCCAGGTGTCCCAAAGGTGTTCCAGTGTTGAGTGAAATTATCTTCCATGTCGAGCATTTTTAACCTAATGTAGCACGACCATAGTCCTCATTAACACACATCTAATATCGGAAACTTGATCTGACTTTGGATCTGTAACCCTTTTAAATGTTTTAAGCTTTTGCAGAACTGTGGGACTCACTTTAGGAAATTTGTTAAGTTTTTCCTGTCTACTTCTTTTTATTTTTTTAATGTTTACTCATTTTTGAGAGAGAGAGAGAGAGAGAGAGAGAGGCACAAGTGTGGGAGGAGCAGAGAGAGAGGGAGACAGAATCTGAAGCAGGTTCCAGGCTCTGAGCTGTCAGCACAAAGCCTGACACAGGGCTCAAACCCATGAACCGTGAGATCATGGCCTGAGCCAAAGTCTAACTCTTAACCAACTGAGCCATCCAGGCACCCCTCTACCTATTTTTTACATTAAAAAATTATAAACTTAGAAAAGTTAAAAGGATGGTACAAAGAACACCTTAGTTTGTTAAAATGCAAATCATACATAGTTAAGCCTCTTATAGGAAACAATCTGTAAAAAATCTAAAATTTAAACAGATACATTAGGATTAATTTTTAAAATGTTTATTTATTGTGAGAGAGAGAGAGAGAGAGCGAGCATGTGCACAGGCAGAGGAGGGGCAGAGAGAGAGGGAGAGAAAGAATCCAAGCAGGCTCTATGCTGACAGCACAGAGCCCGACATGGGGCTCGATCTCAGAAACCATGAGATCGTGATCTGAGGCGAAATCAAGAGCTGGATGCTTAATTGACTGAACCACCCAGGCGCCCCAGATTAATTCTTTATTTTAGACAAGGAACCACTTAAATTGTATTTGGAAGTGTTCTGCTTACTATCTAGACAAAGCCAATTTTATTGGTGAAACAGCCCTGATTGGGGACCCAGCAGACAGAGGGTCCTTATCATAGCTGTGCCACTTGTTTTTTATAATTCGAAGCTGGGGCCCTAAACTCTGGTCATTGAACACTCAGCTGCAGATGGACGTATCATCTGCACTGCTGTTTAATCTGGTATTTTCTTTACACTGACTCTTTTTAATAGCTTGTTTTTTAATTTACATCCCATTTAGGTAGAATATAGTGGCAATAATGACTTCAGGAGTGGATTCCTTAATGCCCCTTACCCATTTAGCCCATCCCTCCTCCCTCAACCCCTCTAGCAACTCTCTGTTTGTTCTCCATATTGAAGAGTCTCTTATGTTTTTGTCTCCCCTCCCTGTTTTTACATTATTTTTGCGTCCCTTATGTTCATCTGTTTTGTATCTTAAAGTCATCATATGAGCAAAGTCCTAGGATATTTGTCTTTCTCTGACTAATTTTGCTTAGCACAATGCCCTCTAGTTCCATTCACGTAGTTGCAAACGGTAAGATTTCATCCTTTCTGATTGCCGAGTAGTACTCTGTTGTATGTATATACCACATTGTATCCATTCACCCATCGATGGACATTTGGACTCTTTCCATACTTTGGCTATTGTCGATAGTGCTGCTATAAACATTGGAGTGCACGTGTCCCTTCGAAACAGCACACCTGTATCCCTTGGATAAATACCTTGTGCAATTGCTGGGTCATGGGGTAGTTCTATTTTTAATTTTTTAAGGAACCTCCATAGAGTTTTCAGAATGGATGCATCAGTCTGTATTCCTATATTGACTTTTAAACAAACAAACAAACAAACAGATTTATAGAGGTTTAATTGACCTAAATAAACTGTACTTCTTAAAAATGCGTGATTAATATACTTTGGTGTTATAAAGACACCTGTGAAACTGTCACCACAATCAGGAAGACTAACTTTTTAAAATCTTAAGTTTATTTATTTAAAAGTTTATTTATTTATTTTGAGAGAGAGAGCGAGTGAGTGAGTGCAAGCAAGGAAGGGGCAGAGAGAGAAAGGAATAGAGGACCTGAAGTGGGCTCTCTGCTGACAGTAGAGAGCCTGATGTGTGGCTCAAACTCAGAAACTGTTATGTGATGACCTGAACCAAAGTAGGACTCTTAACTGACTCAGCCACTCAGGGGCCCTGATCATAAATTTATTTTTAAAGAAACTATATGTTATTAGTTTTTGCCAATTATGTTTTTCTAAATCAGATTGGAACAAATATATATAAATACCAAAATAAAAATGCGGTTGACCCTTGAATGACATGGGCTTGAACTGCATAGGTCACTTACATGTATGTTTTTTTCAGCAAATATAGTAGGAAAATTTTGGGGGGTCTTGCAACAATTTGGAAAAATTCAAAAACGGTGAAACCTAGAAATATCAAAAAAATTAAGAGAAAAATATGTAGATATATGTAGATATTACTCTTTTATCATTTACTATCATAAGCTATAAACAAATATAAAAAGTTAAAATTTATCAAAACGTATGCACACAAACACAATACAGTACATGCTGCCATTCACAGTTGAGAGAAATGTAAACACACTTAAGATACAGTATTAAATCATAACTGCATAAAATTAACTGTAATACATGCCGTACTACTGTAATTATTTCGTAGCTCTCTTCTGTTGCTCTTGCACTGAGCTTGTGTCATGAGTATCTGCTTAAAAACACCACGTGATGCTAATCATCTTCACATGAGGAATTTGTCTCTTCAGTAAATTGCGTATCGCAGTAAAAAATCTCTCGTGGCTCTTGCATATTTTTCACGTTTAAATATGTTTGGAACGTATAAATCATGTTTAGTGCAATGCTCTACACCTCGAATGACACCAGGGGTGACACTGTATGAAGTGCCAGTAGTGATGCTGGATGTGCTCCCAAGAAGCAGAGAGAAGTCATGACTTTACAAGAAAAAGTTGAATTGCTTGATGTGTACCATAGATTGATGTCTGCGGCTGTGGTTGCTCACCATTTCCAGATAAATGAATCCAGCGTAAGGACCATTGTTTAAAAAAAAAAAAAACAAAAAAAACCCGGAAAACTCACGAAGCCATTGTGACACATGCCAACAGGGATAGAAACCTTGCATTTTTTGTAAAAAACTTTTTTTTATCTCAAATTGAAAATGCAGCTTTTATGTGAGTACAGAATTGCTGTAAGAAAGGTATTCCTGTGATTTAATATGATTTGAGAAAAGGTGAAGTCATGTTATGACAAAGCAAAAGGAAGGTGAAGTATCTAATGCTGGAGAATTTAATGCCAGCAAAGGATGGTTTGATAATTTTAGAAAGAGTTTTGGTTTAAAAAATGTTAAGATAATGAGAGAAGCAACTTCTGCCGACCAAGAGGCAGTAGATTCTGGTTCCCAGATGCTATTAAGAAAATCATTGAGGAGAAAGAATATCTTCCTGAGCAGGTTTTTAATGCAGACAAAATTACCCTATTCTGGGAAAAAGAAAAATGCCACAAAAGACATTCACTAGTAAGGAGGAAAAACGAGCACCAGCCTTTAAGGCAGGAAGGGATAGGCCAGATCTACTATTCTGTGCAAATGCAGTTGGGTTTATGATCAACACTGCCCTTGTCTATAAAGCTGCTAACCCCTGAGTCTTGAAAATATGACCATCAACTGCCAGTCTGTTGGTTGTACAAGAAGTTCTAGACAATGAGAATGCTTTTTCTGGATAGATTTCTTCAATGAAGTCAAGAAGTACCTTGCCAGTAAGGGACTGCCTTAAAATTTTTTTATAAATTTTATTTATTTTTAGAGAGAGAGCAGGAGAGAGGGGCAGAAGGAGAGAGAAAGAGAAGAACGGAGGGAGGGAGGGAGGGAGGGAGGGAGGGAGAGAGGGAGAGAGGCAGGAAGGAAGAGAGGCAGGAAGGGAGGATGGAAAGATGTATGCATGGAAAGTAGACTCCATGCCCAGTGCAGAGCTGAACATGGGACTCAGTCTCACCACTGTGAGACCATGACCTGATCTGAAATCAAGAATCAGAATCAGATGCTTAACCCACTGAACCACCTAGACGCCCCAGGGACTGCCTTTTAAAGTTCTTTTGATATCGGACAATGCCGCTGACCACCCAGAACCCTATGAGTTCGACACTGAAGGTATTGAAGTGGTCTGCTTGTCTCCAAACACAGTGTCTCTAATTCATCCTCTAGAAAAGGGAGTCATAAGGACCTTTAAGGCTCATTACACGCAGTACTACGGAAAAGGTTGTCAGCATTATGGGAGAGAATGTTATGAAAGTCCAGAAGGATTACATCATTGAAGATGCCATTGTTGTAACAGAAAAAAGTCATGAAAGCTTAAGCCTGAAACAAATTTTTGCTGGAGAAAACTGTCCACATTTGTGTATAACTTCATAGGATTTACGACAGAGCCAAACAGAAATTACGAAAGAGTTTGTGGATATGGCAAAAAGATGTTTGTGGGGGTTTCAAGGTATGGGGAGAAATTCAAGAGCTGATAGACACCATACCAGAAGAATTAAAAGAAGATGAGTCGATGGAGATAAGTGCTCTGAACCAGTGGCAGGTGATGAGGAAGAACATGTAGAAGAAGCAGTGCTAGAAAACAAATTGACATTAGACAATCTGGCAAAAGGGTTTTGATTATTCAGGACTACTTTTGACTTCTTTTATGACATGGACCCTTTTATGATACGGGCACTGAAACTAAAGCAAATGGTAGGAGGAGGATTGGTACCAGACAGAAACGTTTTTTAGAGAAATGAAAAAGCATAAAGTCAGACAAATTGCGATGTATTTCCAGAAAGTTCCACCAAGTGTGCCTACTCCTTCTCGTCCCCTTTTACCTCTTCCACCTCTGCCACCCCTTAGACAGCAAGACAACCTCTCTTCTTCGTCCTTCTCAGCCTACTCAACATGAAAAAGAGGAGCATGAGGGACTTTATGATGATCCACTTCTACCTAATGAGCAGTAATCATCATGACATACAGTTAATAAACTTACCTGTTGTGTATGTGTGTAAGTGTCTTCATGCGAATGTGTAATTACTGTGTGACAAGAGCCATATGAGACGTTTTTGTGCCATCATCATCATTACCTAAGTGTTCCTCATGTTGAACCTTGTGTGCAAGACTCATATGGAAGTGGATAGCCTATCTTTACTTAGACACAAGGTGAGTGGTATTTAATATAAAATTAATGATGTGTTAGTTCTCTTACTGTTTTATAACTTTGCTTTCAAAGAATTACATTACTGTACAGTATGCTTCCCTTGTCTTTGGAGAAACTGCTTATCAGCCTATCATCACCAGTAGGTATTTTTAAAAATATATATAACAGTGTTTCTAATACTGTATTATGAATATGACTGTATTACTGCATCCCATAAAATTTTATAACCATTTATTCATTAGTGTGTTAGGCTAAGCTACTGTGAAGCAATCATATTGATTACACCAGGCTACCATGAAGCAGTCATATTGCTGGCTTTTTGTTATCAGCGCATGAGTCATCATACCTGTGAATAAATATGAATTTCTTTTTCACATTATCTTTTCATTTTTGATATCTAGTGTTAGTAATACATGTAGCATCTGTCATGTTTTGTATCATGTAAGACAGTATTGGTGTAGGTACTAATAGAAGATAGAGGCTTCATCTTATAACAGACAATGTAAACTTAGAGTATTGATAAATACGGTACAGTACTGTAAATGTATTTTCCCTTCCTTTTTTTTCTTAATAACATTTTCTTTCTCGCTTATTTTGTTGTAAGAGTATAGACTATAATACATATAACATACAAAATATGTGTTAATTGACTGTTATGATATCTGTAAAGCTTTTGGTCACTAGGCTATTAAGCTTTGTGGGAGTCCAAAGTTATATGTGGATTTTTGACTGCATGGGGGGTCAGTACCTCTAACCCCTGCATTATTCAAGGGTCAGCTATATGTTCAGACCACATTTCCTGGGGCATTTATTTCATCTCTCACAGTTTACATCTTAGGAGTGTTTATGTCTCTGGCGTAGCATAGGAAGAGAGAAACAAGTAAAGCTTGAACAGATAGATGTTAATTAATATTTATGTATTTCATTAAAAGGATTGGTAGGAGAAGAGGATGAAAAGTTGAAAAGGGAGGTATGGATGCACTTACTAGTGAACATAATTTCTCCAAGCTTTCCAGTGCCATCTTATTCCAGCTTACCAAGAATTGGTTGTAAATTCTTTCAGTATGTCTCTGGAAGTGTTTCCTTTTGAACTGGTACTATAATGAGTTTGGAATCTCTAAGTTAGATAGGATGGTGTTTGTGTTGACATAAAGATTTACTTCTTACCCCTTCTTTTTCTTTTTTAAGCTTCACTATAATGTGACTACAACCAAATTAGTGAATCCAGATCAACTCTTGAATGAAATAATGTCTGTTCTTCCAAAGAAGCATGTTGACTTTGTACAAAAGGGGTAAGAAGCACACTTAGAGGCTGTTGCATTTATTACTTTCTATCTTTTGAGCTTTGAGAAGACATGTATTGATTCTTCTCTTTTTAAAAAATATTTCTTCCACTTCATTTTCATCAAACAAGCTTTTATGGTAGTGTCATTGTTCATAATTTTGCTTCTTTGGTTTTGTTTCAGGTAGTGCCATATCGTCACCACTTTCAAAGTTAGACTTTTCAAAATAGGAAAAATCCAAACTTCTTCCAGTTTTTTTCCCCTCCAGTCCAGTATTTTCCTTTGATGCTCTGCTTTTCAATAATGTTTCTAAATTGTAATCTAAATTTATGAGACACCTCAAACAAATCGGATTTATAGAATCCTTTTGTTTATGACTTGCTGTGGGGCAGGACTAAGTTTTCGCACTTTAGGAAATTATTTCACCTTAACTCTTTCCCACTGTTGAGTGAGCTGCTGGCAGATCCTCCGTGGCTGTGATCTCATGGTCTGAATGGCCAGACCTCTTCTCGTTATCTAAGATGTTCACATTTCTAAGTATTTCCAGTTATGTCTTTTTCAAATTTCATTATTGAAGCAGATAAAAAGAGCCACTAATCATATAAAAAACATTTAACTAGAATGTTCAGTTTAGAGTGAGATTTTTGGAAACAATCTTTTGCAAAAGTAATTTTACTTTTCATTTTCTGTAAATGTTGGCAAGCATTCATTACCTGGACCATGGCTTTCTTCTTTAGGCGCCATCGGAACATATATAACTCACTCCGATCTGTTCTTCGTGCGTGGGGTTTAGCAGTGGTTCCAGAACCTCTAGCCAAATCTGTATTAGAAAACTGTAAATAATCTTTCCTTCAGCGTATAATCTCTCTGTCAGATCACCAACTAGCTCTTAGCCAATACTTTATCTGTCTAACTTCCTCTCAACTACAAAGTCCATGCCTTGATCCTTCTTTTTTTCCTTTTTATCTCTTCTGTTTCTTTTTAACGTCTTTGTGACAAAGCAGAACATCAGAAGCTAAGTTTTTCAGGGATGTGATGTTGCTAACCTTAGGTATATTCCATTTTTCTCTTTTTTCATTTATGAAGAATTGGCTTTTCTCTTCCATATGACTGAATTGCTCTATGCCTCATCTTCCTGTCAGAAACCGTAACTACAGAGTACTCCTTTTGGCATTTCTGATAATGACTGCTCATTTTTAAGAGATGAAGACCTCAAACACATAACTAAGTAAGAGAAAGGATGATATTTTGTAAAACCTCATAATATATAACAGATGGAAGTAATTTCTCCACACTTCTGTGGAACAGTATCTAATCACATGTCCCCCATATTTAGGGAACTGAAATTTAAAATTGATCGTATTGTCTATTATTTATTGGAGATGAGTAAGACAAAATGAAAATATCAATTAAAAAATTGATTTACATGAATTCAAGTTATTATAACTTCACGGGAACCTACCTGATTCTTAAGATGTGTTTAAGGCTTCATTTGGCTTGGGCTTTTCCATTTTCAGAGTTGTTATATGGCAGATCTAATATATATATATATATATATATATATATACACACACACACACACCATGTGTTTCAAGCATGGGAATGGACCATCTCCATGGGCTTTCTGTTATAACTCTGCTATAAAGTGTAACAATCATTACCTCTTAGTAATATTAGAAAAACCTCAAAAACACACACCTTTCTGACAGGTTGGTGGCATCAGCTTTCTTTATATGAAAGACAGAATTTTCTGATGAGGTGCACACAAAAAAATAATCTTCCCTGTGCTTTCCTTTGTTGTGAACATTGTGGAAAGGGCCTACTGTTCACGGATTATACTGTTGAAAGAGTTACATAAAGGAGGCCAGAAGATTTCTTGAGCATGAATGGCATGGGTAGCTATGAAAGGAAGGCTTTTCTTTGGACAAGGGAAAGTTCTGGTAAAGCCTTTCATGTTTATTCTTTCTTAAGATCATAGTTCTGCTTTTGCAAAAACACCAGTCATGCTCTATGATTAAGGTATGGCTAAGACATTTGGAAACTGTAAGGACTAAGATATTGCTTAATGAAATAATGGTTCATTTTCTCCACTGGTATTCATGGTTCTGCTACTAACTGGCTTCTTATCTTGTTTTCATAGCTATACACTGAAGTGTCAAACACAGTCAGATTTTGGTAAAGTGACAATGCAGTTTGAACTAGAAGTGTGCCAGCTTCAGAAACCTGACGTGGTGGGTATCAAGAGGCAGCGGCTTAAGGGTGATGCCTGGGTTTACAAGAGATTAGTGGAAGACATCCTGTCTAGCTGCAAGGTATAATCGTTGGATGGTTTCCCCTCTGCTGGATGACTATGGGTGTGATACAGCCTACGCGGAGAATGGTCTCATTGGTTTTATTTTTAAAGTCCATTTGAGCTCTAGACTTGTTTCTAAAGAGCTGTCTTAAAGACAAATATCTTTTTGTTTTTAAACAAAAGATATTTTGCAGATGAGTCTAAGGCGAGCCCCTCTGTCATTATCTATTACTGTCTTTTTTAATCATGTGGTTTTGTATATTAATAACTGTTGACTTCCCTGTTGACTTCCATATGTGAAAGTAAGCTCTCAACGATGTCTCCTTTTAATGTGTAATTTCTTTCTGAATAAAATCATTTGTGAATATAGCAGACTTCTCCTCTTCTTTGTATTTGATTTTGATACAAATAAAACCTCAAATGGCTTCCTGACTATTAAGTAGAGACTATTTGGAGATGTTTTATCTGTTATCAAATATGCCTTGGGCAGAAAAAACAGATAAGAATTCATTTGCATAATTTTTTCCTGTCTCTGATTTAAGTAGGATTTATTGAGATCGTTAACTAAGTCACAGCTGTGGTTACCAGAGTTAAACAACACATTTAATAGGTTGAATAAAAGAGTATTGACTTCAGTAAGTGTGTTCGGTCCACAATGATAAGTATCTGAACTATGAGACCCCATGAAATGTTACTTTATGGTAATTTTCCTTAAGTCTCAATGTTGGCCCCAAATTTGTATTTTTATTTCACTTTATTGGTCTCTAAAGGCTAGCACGCAAGTTGTATTTGTATGGATTTTACCAATTAAACTAGTTGGAGAAAAAATAGCACTACTTCTAGTCAATAGTGAGGGAGTATTTTGTCACTCATTTATTCAGCAAACATTTACTAAGTGCTTTAGGTCCTGGGGCTGAAGATGATATTGTCTAGTAAACTCAAGGAGTTCAGAATCTATTAGGGGCAGATGCATAAACTAGTATTTATAGCATAGAGGGGATGACCAACTTTGGAGGACTAAGGGGTGATTTATTGGAGGAAACAGTATTTGTCTTGAAGGATATATAGGCGTTCATCAGAAAGAGAAGAGGGAATATGACATTCTTGACAGCAAGAAGAGTATATGCAATGGCAGGAAATTGTACAATGGCACATGCCATGTTGAGGACGGAGGCAGCAGGTGGTGCAAGGGGGAAATAGCAGGAGATGAGGGTTAAACCTTGAGTTGGAAATAAGTGACGAAGGAACTTGAAGGAACCTGAATGCTCCAATAAACTGTTTTGGCCAAGGGAAGCTGTTCAAGGGTTTAAAATTTTTTATAGGGGCGCCTGGGTGGCTCAGTCGGTTGGGCGGCCGACTTCAGCTCAGGTCATGATCTTGCAGTCTGTGAGTTCGAGCCCCGCGTCGGGCTCTGTGCTGACGGCTCAGAGCCTGGAGCCTGCTTCCGATTCTGTGTCTCCCTCTCTCTCTGCCCTTCCCCTGTTCATGCTGTGCCTCTATGTCTCTCAAAAATAAATAAACATTAAAAAAAAAATTTAAAAAAAAAATTTTTTATAACAACTGTATTGAAATATAATTCACGTATTATAAATTTCGCCTCTTTAAAGTGTACACATCACTGAGTTTAATTATGTTGACATTTGTGCAGCTATCCCCACAATCTAATTTTATAACATTTTCATCACCTCAAGGAGAAACTCTGTATCCAGTAGTGATCACTCCCAGTTCCCCCACCTTACAGCCCCTGGCACCCACTAGTCTACTTTCTGTCTCTGGATTTGAGTATACTGGACATTTCATATAATGGACTCATACTGTATGTACCTGTTGGGTCTGGCTTCTTTTTCAAGATTCATCATGTTGTATCACGCGTCAGTATTTCATTCCATTTTACAGCTTAATAATATTCCATTGTATGGATATATCACGTTTTGTTTATCCATTTATCAATTGGTAGACATTCGGGTTGTTTACACTTCTTGGCTGTTATGAATAATGTTGCTGTGAACATTTGTGTACAGATTTTTGTGTGGTCATATGTATCCAGTTGTCTCGTGTGTATGTACTCCTAGGAGTGGAATTGCTGAGTCATTTTGCATTTTGAGGAACTGACGAACTGCTTACCATTGTATGATCCTACCAGTGATCTGTGAGGGTTCTAATTTTTCTCCATTCTCTATAACATTTGTTATTGTCTTCCCAATTTATTTTAGCTCTGCGTAGTGATATCTCATTATGGTTTTGATTTGCTTTTCCTTGGTGACTAGCGATGTTGAGCATCTTTTTGTGTGCTTATTGGTCATACATCTTTTTGGAGAAATATCTATTCAGATCCTTTGCCCATTTTTAATTGGGTTGTCGTCTTTTTATTGTTGAGTTGCAAGAATTCTATAGTTCCAGCTCTAAGTCTCTTATCAAATATACGATTTGCGGATTTTTTTCTCATTCCTTAGGTAGTCTTTTTACTTTCTTGGTGGTGTCTTTTGAAAAACAAAAGTTTTAAATTTTCTAAAGTCCAATCCGTCTATTTTTATAAAACATAAGAGAAGACTCACTCTTCTATCCCTGTGGACGATGGCATGGTCTGGAACAGTGATTTTCAAAAACTTTTCACCATGAACCACAGGAAGAAGTCTATTTTACTTTGGGATGCATCACACATAAATAATTTATAAAACACTGCTTAGCGTTACTTTAAGTGTGATACTATTTTCTTTTCTTTTTTTTTTTTGTAAACATCTATCTGACAATTGCAATCTTTACATTGGAGTTTTTTAGTATATTTATTTTAAAAATTAAAATTAAAAAAAAATTTTTGGTATTCAGTCTAGAAATGCTGTTATTGGCTCTACTATCCGTCAGACTGGATCAAGTAAAAATAGATACTCTGCTATTTAGCCGAAATCTTGCTTTTCTTTAAGGAAAAGAAATGTTAATGTTTGCCATATCATCTAAAATCTATCACTTAGCACAGATTTTATAGAACCACTTGGAAAATTAAAGGACTATAGTTATGAGTTGAGGAAGTGAGTCAGGGTTCATTCCTAAGAGGCAAATATGGTTTAGATTGTTGGTGCTAAGCTAAATGTGCATAGTTTTAGGTTGGCTTCAGTTTCCATTGTCCAGCCACACCTGGACTTTTTTGGAGGGTTTGTGTGCATTTTATGTCCAGAGGAAGGCAGTGTGAAGAAGTGGGGAGGGAGCCTTTGAGGAACGGTTTAAGGGATTGGGAGTTTGGAACCTGGAGAACAACTTAGGGCACCAACCCCCAAATACCTGACGGTCTGTCATAAAGGGAGAACATGAGACTTGTTCGGCTGACAGTAGCAGACAAAGGGAGTCTAGTGAGATGTTGGAGGTAGAGGTCATATCTTACTCATCTTTGTGTTCCCACCAGTTAGTAGGGAATACAGTGGAGACTCAGTATATACTTATGAAGTTGAACCATATTGAAGTTAAGCTCACAATAAAAGAGCTTGCAGAAAAAGCCCAAGCTACCTGACAAGAGTATCACCTAGGAATTTGGTGGTTTCCCTGTCATTGGAGGTGTTCAGACATGTTGGACAGCCATTTGTAGGACAGGTCATAGAAGGGATTTAAGTATTGAACTGAACCAGTAGTCTTGAACCTCCTATCTGCTGTCTACCTGTAATCCAGATCAGCGTGGAAGATAATGAATCACTTGTTTGCATAGGGAGTAGAGTGACCGCAGAAACTTTGGCAGTTGCAGGTTAGGTAATATTGAATATTTTGCAAATTGGGAATGATAGAATGGTGTATGAGTTATATGAGCAATAAAAGATTGTGTTTGTTGGCCATGACAGGGAAAAAGAGAGTAATGATCATAGTACCTACTTAGTATTGAACACCCACTATGTGCCAGCCACTGCACTGGATGGTTTATATCAGGCGTTAGCAAACTAGGGCCTGTGGGCCAGCCCTATAGCCTTTTTTGATAGTTTTATTGAAACTCATCTCATCTATGACTGTTTCTGTGCTACAGTGGCGGAGTTGAGTAAATTTGACAGACCGTATGTCCTACAAAGTATATTTACAATCATAAAGTAGTATCATAAAGTATTTACAGAAAAAGTTTGCTGACCCCTGATTTAGATAAATGTTTTCAAATCTAAACATATGAACTCATTTAGTCTTTACACTAACTCTACAAGGTTGGTGGTATCCCTTTTTACAGAGGAGAAAGCTGAGTCTCAGACAAAGCAATAACTCTATCAAGATCATAAATCTTGGTTAGTGTATTGGATTTGAATCAGGCATGACAGTCTCCAAAGTCCATGTTCTTTCCTATACTAGAAATAGATGTAATACCTCTCTCCTGAACTTGTACCATATAGGAAAGCATGATTATATATGATACTTATCAAAAGATTGCTCTTTTATAGCAGCAATCTAACACAAACTGGTTAAGATGTAGGAAAACTTTGCTAATTCAGACCTTATTACAGTGTAACTTACTACAGCTGAGTGTGTTCTGTGATTCTTCTTGGTGAAAATAATAAGTAAGAATATAGTCTATTAAGGAAATAAGAACTGAAAGACTTTCAGCTTCTTGGTTCCACAGGGATTTTATGCTTTTACGATCATGATTATTATGTAATATAGGCCTATAGAATTATATATTTAAAAGCCTTTCTGTCGGTTCTGGGTCAGGATCCATTTCCTTACATTTTCTAATTTCTGGAGGCGGCCCACATCTCTCAGTTCATGCCCCTCTTCCTCCATTCTTCACACAAAGGCAAGCTGGGTCCTTTTCACATCACATCACTCCTTCCACCGTCACGTTTCCTTTGGGTTCAGAACTCTTCTCCCTCCCTCTTCTGCTTTCAAAGACCGTAATGATTACCAGGGCCTACTCGTGTAATGCAGGAGTATTTCCCTGTCTTAAGGTTAGCTGTTTGGCAACCTTAATTCCATCTGTAAGCTTAATTCTCCCTTGACACATAACATATTGCTAGATCCCAGGAATTAGGATGCAGTGTCTTCTCTCCATTCTTCTCTCCATCACAATGGTCAACTGAGTTTTCACAAAGATACCAGGACAATTCAGTGGGGGAAAAGAACAGTCTTTTCAACAAATGGTGTTCAGGGGCACCTGGCTGGCTCACTTGGTAGAACATGCAACTTTGAACTCAGGGTTGTGAGTTCGTGGGTGTGGAGATTACTTAAAAAGAAAATCTTTAAAAAACAGTGTTCAGGTAATTGGATATCCACATGCAAAAAATGAAGTTGGACCCCTCACATCATATTAAGAAAATTAACTTAAAATGGATCAGAACCTAAATGTAAAAGCTAAAATGATAAAAATTCTTATAAAAAATGTGGGAGTAAATGCAACCTTGGATTAGACAATGTTTATATAGATATGATATGAAAAGCAGAAGCAACAAGTGGAAAAATAAATACGTTGGACTTCACCAAAATTAAAAACTTTTGTGCTTCAGAGGACACCATCAAAAAAACGAAAAGACAGCCTACAGAATGGGAGAAAATATTTGCTAAATACATCTGACAAATGACTTGTATCCAAAATATAAAAAAATTCTTGGGGTGCCTGAGTGGCTCAGTCAGTTAAGTGTCCAACTCTTGATTTCAGTTCAGGTCATGATCTCACAGTTTGTAAGTTTGAGCCCTGCATAGGGCTCTGTCTCCTCCTCTTTCTGCTCCTCCCACATGCCCCCTTCAAAATAAATAAATAAACTTAAAAAAAAAATTACAATCTTAAAACTCAACCGTAAGAAAACACAATTTTAAAAATGGGCAAAAGAATCTACTCCTGAAATCATTGTTATACTATATGCTAACTAACTTGGATGTAAATTAAAAAAATAAATTAAAAATAAAAAAAATGGGCATAAGATCTGAACACATACTTCACCAAAGAAGATGCACGGATGGCAAATAAATGGACAAGATGCTCAACATCATTTGTCTTTAGAGAATTTCAGATTAAAACAAGATACCACCACACACCTATTACAATGGCTAAAATCCAAGAAATGGACAATACCAAATGCTAACAAGGGTGTGGAGCAACAGGAACTCTCACTCATTGCTGGTAGAAATGCAAAATAGCACATCCCCTTTGGAAGACCATTTGATAGTGTCTTCTAAAGCTAAACATCATCTCACTATATAATTCAGAAATCATGCTCTAGGTCTTTGCCCAATGGATTTGAAACTTAGGTCCACAAAAACTTGTGGTGAATGTTTATTCATAATTGCCAAAAAGTGGAAGCCACAAAAATATTCTTCAGTATGTGAATGGATAAAACAGACTTTGGTACATCCATACAACTGAATATTTTTCAACAATAAAAAGAAATGAGGTATCAAACCACAAAAAGACCTGGAGGAACATTAAATGCATATTACTAAGTGAAAGAAGCCAGTCTGAAGAGGCTACCCATTGTATGATTACATTAATATGATTGTATTAAACGGCATTCTGGAAGGGGTAAAGCTGTAGAGACATTAAAAAAGTCAGTGGTTGCCAGGGGATGGGAAGTAGTATTGAATCAGTGACGCATGAGAATTTTTAGGGTGGTAATACTATTCTGTATGATATTGTAATGGTGGGTAAATACTATTATGCATTTGTGAAAACCTATGGAACTTTACATCACAAAAAGTAAAGTCTAGTTTGTCTGAATCTGTTGAGGCTGCTGTAGCAAAGTACCATAGACGGATGGCTTAAACAGTACTTATTTTTCACAGTTCTGGAGGTCAAGAATTCCCCCAAGGTCAAGGTGCCGGCAGATGCCTGCTGCCTGGTTCAGGCAGCTATCTTCTCGCTGTGACTTAACACTGTGGAAGAAATAAGGGAGCCCTCTGGGGTCTCTTTTGTAAGGGCACAAATCCCATTCACAAGGGCTCCATCCTCATGACCTTATCAGCTCCCAAAACCCTACCTCCAGACACCGTCACATTGGGGATTAAATTTCAACATATGAATTGGGGATGAAGGGAAGACACAAACATTCGGTCTGTAGTGTTATTGTGTGTGAATCAAATCACTTAAGAAGTTGGGATATCTCAGGAAGGAATGTATACTGTGGCAAGAGAATCGAGCTATTAAAAAAAATGTGTGAAATAACCTCACCGAAGGGGGTGGGGGGAAAGGTACAGACCTGAGTAACTTTGGAAATGAGAGTGTGTAAGCCTCAAGACCAAAGGAGCCACACATAAACCTTGCACTCTAGATGATAAAATGATTTCCCATGAGAAGACATTTTGATATTGTATACTGGAATTGAAGTAGATGGATGGTAGATGGTAGAAGCTAGATTTCTCACTGTTGGTGTGGGAATTTACAGATAAGCAAAGGAAGGAGGCTAGAATGATTGATGGATTAGGGAAGGAGACATCAGTAAAAACTCACCTACCTTAATATAGATAGATACAGATGGTTACATTTAGAAATACTTATAGATGTGTGTGTGTGTATATATATATATATATATATATACACACACAACTTAGTATTAGCGCGTGTATTTCTTTGTTCTGTTAGCTGAGAAGGTCCGAAAGGCACTCTGGTAGCAACAAACAGACCTACTGCCCAGATCTTGGTTTCGAATACCATTCTCCAATAAAAGGTACCAGGACTCCTTGGAGAAATGGCTAATTCTAGGACTTGGGGCAGGAAATATGCAAGCTGAGTCTGAAACATACTGCCAGAAAGTAAGAAAGTGCTGATAACGGCAACACTCACCTTGATGGGAATGTGTCATTAAGTGGAGAGAACCCGGAGTTGTTGGCAGATTTTTAAAAACGTAAGATTTTTGAAATGACAGTGTGAAGGCTCTGTTATGTCTGAGTAGAGAGACTTTGGGCAGTTGCTTGGCATCAAGAAGCTTTTAGGTTCTCGACTGTTAAATGGGAAAAAACTGTGACTCCTAACACAGGGCCTGTCCAAAGTAAGCCCAGAAGATGAGCTTCACACCATCCTAACTGCACTCTATGTAGAGTGGTCTTGTCAAAACAGAAATCTGATATGTAGCCCACCCATTCTTTCCACCACTGATCTTAATGCCTTCCAAATGATTAGCCGGTGGACTCAAGCTATTTGTCGAATATGTATTCATTCTTGACTCACTTTTAACTTCATTTAGTTCAATTATTCAGTCGACATTTGTTGAATTTGAACTCCGCAGTTGGTGCTAGGTGAGACATGGGAGAGAATACATGTATTATACGGCCATCAGGGTGCTTAGGGTGTCCATGAGAAACCTGTTGGGTGGCACCAAGATGCATTGAAACTCACACATGGGGTTTTGGGGTCTCCTTTCCACGGGATCCTCTAAGCCAACTTCCCAAGAGGCACCTGTTTCTCATAGCATATGAGAAGGATCTAGAGTATGACCTCTTACTCCTACTTTAAGCGTTTTGAAGACTTCTCTAAGACCAGCTCTGGCTTTTTGTATCACTGTCTGTGAGACTGCACTTCAGCAGGAAGAGTGCTAGATTCTGAAACTCAGATAGGTGGACTCCAGAGCTGATTTTGCTTATGACCTTAGGTAAGTTACTAGCCGTCTCTAGATTTGTTTTTATAAACATGACACACATATGCAAACACATACAAACCTCTTACGGTCTCTCCTAGCTGGTATCACAAATAACATTGATGTTTGATGTGTAATTAGGGGTGATGGTTTAAAGTTTCAGCTATGAAGGGTGTCCAGGTGGCTTAGTCAGTTAAGTGTCTGACTTCAGCTCAGGTCATGATCTCGCAGTTTGTGAGTTTGAGCCCCACGCTGGACTTCGTGCTGACAGTTCGGAGCCTGGAGCCTGCTTCAGATTTCGTGTCTCCCTCTCTCTCTGGCCCTCCCATCCTCATGCTCTGTCTCTCCGTCTCTCGATAGTAAATAAGCGTTAAAAAATTTTTTTAAGTTTCAGCCTGATAAGTAGCTCCAACGGAGCAGCTACAAACACCTCACTATGTGATATAAGTATATACTCAAAATACAACACTCCTTACAAAGGATACTGTGGCCTAGACAACACGCATCCTCTGTATTTAGTGTTCATTCTGCTGATCTGTGTGGTGTTCTGAATTCCCAGTCTGGTTTATATACTCTGAGAAGCCTCAGGCACTCACTTGATGGAGAGAAATAACTTGCATAGAAAAATATTTAGAATTTCCAAGCACAGAGTTATAGAGCAGAAAGATTTAATTCCAAGGGAGACTCAACGAAGTTTGCTGGCTGGTGGGAAATTTCTTGCATTTGTTCCGATAGACATAAATCACCCAGAATGCTTATGTACTCAGGGTATGTACTCAGAGGTGAGTGATACAGTTTGATATTTTAGTGTCAGAGGTGCAAAAAAAAAAAAAAAAAAAAAAAGTCTTTGAGGAAGGGGATATCTCTCAGGATTTAATATTTTTATTTTTATATTTTAATGTATTTTTAATGTTAAATTGTATTGTTTTGGGCTAGATATTAGAGGAAACATCAATTTATTCAATTTCAGAGTCAAAAGGAGCCCTTAGAATAAAAGCCTACTGCCCTTCTCCCCACCCCACCCCGTCCCTGCCATGTCCTTAGCTGAGAGGAGGAAGATCTTTTTTTTTTAGAGAGAGAGAGGGAGATGGAGAGAAATCATAGGGGACAAGTCCAGGGTGACAAGATCCACCATCCATCATGACTCCTGACCACGAACAGTTGGAGCCTTTCTCTTTACTCTGTGGGTTTTTTTTTAATTAACCTTTTTTCATTTTTCCTACTTTAGAATTTCACATTATAGTCCTTTGTTCATTCTCCTCTTTTCTCTTGATAATGAAAATGGATATAATATGAACTTAAACTCACTTGCCCTGGGTCATTGCCAGTGCTTAATAAAAGTGTATTAGTATTTGTAGTAATGATAATAACCCGCAGATAATGATGTCGCTAAAGACCAAAGGGTCCCCTTGCATGAGAAGCCCCCCCTTCCAGTCTCCTAGCTTTGCTGGATTTAACGGAGACCTTGACTGCTTCAGATAGTCATTGTCCCTTTTAAATTATCAAGGTTTCATGGAGACAAGCATTCTTCACTTAAGAGTTTTCCAGACTGTCTGATGTGCTGGGCTCTGGATAACCTTGTTCCTATGTCATCATATGTCATGCTGCCTCTCGGAAATTGTTCCCTGATGTTTGCAAAAATGAACTACTTAAAGGAAAACCAGAAGAAATTCCCTTTGTTCACTTACACACACACAGACACACACGTGCACACACACGTGCACACACACACATACTTCACTATTGGAAATGGTCACACTCCGATAAGTGAGTCAGGGTGGTGAGGAGATCTGAAGGTGTGTGATATGAGGAATGGTAGAGGAATGGAGGTAGCCAGACTTTACAGAGACGAGACTGAGGAGGAGATGTGATGGGCATCTTCAAAAATCAGAAGATCCGTGGAAGAGGCATTTGGACTTTCTGTGTGGACCTACTGGGTATAATAAAGAAGACCAAAGTTATGGGTATAATAAGCTGGATTTGGTGTGATTCGAGGTAGGCCTTCCTTCTTAGCCATCTAAGAAGGAAACATGCTTGCCCAGGAAGTGGCCAGTCTCCTATCCCTGGAGTGCTCAAGCAGCAGCCTCCCAACTGGACTGTTGAGGGTTATAAAGACTAGGTGATGTTTGAAATAAGTCACTCGAAGTTCCCTTCTAACTCTAAGGGGCAATAATTCTGTGAGGTTCTTGCTATGAGAATCCAGGATCTGATTTCTACATTGTGGAGCTGGGGCCCCAGGGTTTCTTGGTAGAAAGTTCAAGTCTGGGATCTGGCCTTAGAAAGGGGAAAATGGCCCTTTCCAATGGCCCAGCATCTCCCCTGGCCCCAGGGTTATATGAGTAGATCTAAGCCCCAGGCATACTGCAGCCATTTTCAACTACATGTCTGAAGAAGAGTGGAAGGAGTTGAAGAGAGACAAGAGAGGAAACAATAAGTCATCAAAGTTAAGAGAGGAGACCTTTGAAGGAGGGATAAACAGCAGTCCTGGAGGCTGCTGTGAGGACCAGGAGGCTGAGGAATGAGAAGGGGGCCTTGGATTTGTCAAGCAGGAACCAGGGGTAGGTTCAAGAGTGTGCTGGGACAGAAGCTTGACCTCAGGAACACAAGAGAATTGCTGAGAAGTAAAGGCAAAAAGTTCAGATGACATGTTCATGGATTTGGAGGCTAGACAGGTAAGACCTATGCAGATGACTGAAGGCAGAAGGGAAGGAGAATGAAAATGAGGAGAAATAGCTGATGTTGGAGGCAGAAAGGATGTTGGGTAGGGGAGAGGGACAGAGAGAGAGTGAGAGATCATCTCTGTTTCTCAGATCGGTAGATAGATCCACGCAGATGGGTTTAGGTTTAAAGGGAAGGTGAGAAATCCTTTGGTCTAGGGGCACCTGCGTGGCTCAGTTAAGTGTCCGACTTCAGCTCAGGTCACGATCTCGTGGTTCATGGGTTCGAGCTCTGTGTTGGGTTCAGTGCTGACAACTCAGAGCCTGGAGCTTGCTTCAGATTCTGTGTCTCCCTCTCTGCTCCTCTCCTGCTCGCACTCTGTTTCTCCCTCTTTCTCAAAATAAACAAATATTTTTTAAAAATTTAAAAAAGAAATACTTTGGTCCAAAGAGGATATTGGAGGGGCGCCTGGGTGGCTCAGTCAGTTAAGCCTCCCACTCTTGATTTTGGCTCAGGTCATGATCTCCCGGTTTGTGAGTTCGAGCCCTGCATCGGGCTCTGCGTTGACAGCGTGGAGCCTGCTCAGGGTTCCCCTTCCCTCTCTCTCTGCCCCTCCCCACCCCTCAAAATAAATAAATAAACTTAAAAAACATAAAGAGGATATTAGAATGTTGCCGTGGAGGAAACTGCCCAGGGGTAGTGTCCAAGGGCACCACTGTCATGCTTGTTGCTGAACTCAGTGACTGCACTGGCTGTTCCCCGCCCCTGACACTGTTGACCATTTCCTCCATTTGGAACTCTCTCTGCTTTTGATTTTATTCCCTTCTGGTTTTCCAGTCACTCCTCAACCTCACCCTCCGTCTGGCCTTTAGCTGTTAATTCCAGGCTTCTGGCTTTGACCTACTTCTCTTGCGCTTCGCAATTCTAGTTTCCGTGTGACTCATGGCGGCTCCCAAATCGCCATCTCCGGCCCAGACCTCTCCCCTCAGCTCCATCCTTCTCGTTAGTCCACCTTCACCACACAGCTCCATTTGAATCTTCCGTAGGCACTTAAACCGCAACACTTCTAGACCCAAAGTTATTGTACCCCCCAGACCCTATTTTTCCCCCATAGTCCCCATCCTTAGGGTGACCGTACATCCCAGGTTGCTGAAATAGTCTCAGTTGAAGCCTGTTGTTCCAGCATAATTATTAATAGTCCCTCTTTTCCTCTCAGAAATGTTCTGGTTTGAATAATACATTATAAGGTCCCTTTATCCATTTTGGACAGTGGCACGACTGCTCACGTAAATGCCCAGACCAGAAATCTCATGCTTATCTTCAACCTCCTTTTGCTCAACTCCCATGTTCCATATCATTTGTCTCATTCCAGTAGCCCCGGGGAGGGTCCACTGGACAATGGGGACAGTGTCTTATGCACTTGGATAGTCCACTGGCAGGCACAGAAACTGGCCTATAGAAGATGCTCAGTAAATGTCAAGTAAAGCACATGAAAATGGAGTTAAGGGATGGAATTAGAAGCCATAGATTGTTAGAGCTGGAAAGAGTGGGCCGTTAGGCCTATCTTCTCATTTTGTAGATAAGGAAATTAAGGCACAGTGTGGTGAATGGACTTGACTAAAGTCATATGGCCCAGTAGTGGCAGGGTCACTATTGGACTCCAGATCTGCCAGAACCTGTCTAAGGTTCTTTTCTAGGTGTTTTAAATTTTCTTCATTAATTAGAGGAACAGCTCAGCAGTCTTCCTTCATTAGACCCCGTGTGTATGTGTGTATGTGTGTGTGTGTGTGTGTGTCCTGAGGGTTCGGGGATGTTGCATGGAGGGGAGGAAGAGATATTCTTGCTTCCAAGAATGTTCAAAGGAGCCGAGGAGACCCGTCAGGGTTTATTTGAGAGGCGCTACACCGCATTTCCGCTGGAGACATTTTCACCTTCTCAACATTGCCAGACCAGGTTAAAATAAAATCTGATCTGACAGTAGCTCAAGTGGTGTCTTTGTTTTTGTTTTTAAACTAAGAATCAGATGCTGTGAAACACATCCTCAGTAAGGCGGATAATGGGAGGCTATCATATTTACTGTTCACTGACACTAGGTTGGTGGACATGGGGATTCTGGGGAAGAGGCTGTCTGCCCGCCTTCAGTGATGTCTTTCCCCCTTCTTTTAGTTCACCTCCAATTCTTCTCTTAACTGGTCTTGGTGAATATATAATTTGATTTTGAAAAAATTATCTCCTTTTCTGAACTTTGCGCTCCTTATTTGTAAATGAGTAGGTTAGACTAGATACTCCCGTAGCTGCATCCAGCCCCGATTTGTATCATATGAAGGCTCCTCTACCCATTGGTTGGGGCCGACTTAGACATTCGTATCCACCACATGTATTTCTAATATATATATATTTAAACTATCAAAATCTCTGTCTCTGTTTTGTTCTTGGCTAGACTGAATCTCTCCCGTCCTCTTATACTTGATACTTGAATCCATCATTCCCTAAATGTCCAGTCCTCTTTCTTTATAAAACACTCTAATACGCTTATTATTTCAGCCATTTATATTTAACATTAAAGTTTAATCATGAAGTTGTTAACCATAGAAAATTATTAAGTAAGTGAGTTTGGAATGAGCATGGAACAGCTGAAAAAAAAATGAGTGAGTATTTCAGAATGAGCACTTTGGAAAAGAAATTTATGCATAGAAAACAATGGAGAATTACAATTAAGAGCTCTGGGGATCTCAAACTGATTTGTCCAGCTATTACATAGTCATTTCAATTTAAATTAAAATTGTAACTATTTTCTAGTCTACTAAAAATATGAGGTGTCACATTAAGAGTTTTAATGGTGCGTTCTCTGGGGAATGCAAAAATGCGAGATTGTAGCACATAAATAACTATATAGTAAAGAGCGAATAAATTCTCTGCCAAAAACGAACATGATAAAAACAGAAATGACAGTGGATTATTTTATTCCCTCTAGTGAAGCGCGGCTCACACATTAGAGCAAAGAAACAGTTCACAGGGTGTCTAATTCCATATCGCTTTGTCAGAGCTGATGAAAAGAACAACACAAAAAATTTTAACTGATTGATGAACTCAGGCATAAATGAGGCCATATATTTTGTTCCGAAAGTAAACTATTTTTTTTAGCCACAGAAAGTAGGTTGATATTAATATTTGATAGCCCTGATTCCTGGAAAATTGGATTAGTCAAGGTTTTAACCACTGTAGAACATGTTTAAGGCAATCAAAAACTTCTAGAGGGGGAAAAAAAGATGAAAGTCAAAAGCAGATGTGGCTTCCTGGAGTAAGCCTGAATCTTGGTGTGTGTGTGTGTGTGTGTGTGTGTGTGTGTGTGTGTGTGTGTGTGTGTGCGTGCTCGCGTGCGCGCTCATGTGTGCTAGAATGGTTGGTCAGGGTTGGTAGGAGGTCTGGTGATACAACCCAGAAGATTTGAGATTACCGTAATACAGTGAATTATACATGAAAGAAGTGGCATCTGGACACCTGGATAATGGAAAGAATTAACTGAAGTAAGAACTAGGTGCAAGAGAGTTACTATAACTAAGTTTGTTTGAGCTTCCGGGTAGCCAGAATAAAAAGGAAATTGGTGGGTTTCATAAATCTTATCATGTCAATGTGTTCCTGTTCCTAAGCTCTTGGAGGAATTTGTTGGTTAGAGCAGTGATTCTCCAACTTGAGTACACTTAAGAATTATCTGGCCTTTAGAGATTCTGTTTAATTTGTCCAGGATGGGACGTGTGCATCAATATTTTTTTTAAAGCTCCTCAGGTGGGTTTGATGCACAGCCGGGCTTGTGGGTTAGTGGTGTAGAACCTTATGGAGAACAAATGAGTAATTGCTGTTCAGCAGAAGATGCAGAAACTCTTAATACAACCAATTATCATATTGATTCTTAATACAAGAGGAGTATTGATTTGTAGTTCAGTGAAGGCATCTCTTAAACAATTCAAATTTAGTTTTTCTGCCACATAAAATTACAGGCATCTGAACTTTGAGTTATCCGTTCCTGAAAATCAAACATTTTGCACACACATGCTAGCGGGGAGCCAATTTTTATTATTTGAAATAGGAAAAAAATTCAATGTGCTCTATGCAACCGAAATCCCTCAACTAAATTTACTAAAACAATCAAATGCCTTTATAAATTTGAGTTACAGGTTATCACATTATGATATGAAAAGGCTTACAACATTCCATCCTATCCCGGAGTGATAAATAAGGCTTCGAGCAGTCATTTGTGCACAGTGACGAAGCTCCCTTTTCCGGCCAGCTCCTTCTGAGACACACCTCCTTTTTATTTCCTGATGTGCTATTTGAAATTTTGTGAAATTCTGATGGTCTACCAATTATAGTTGGAAGAAACTTGAGGCTTTTCTCAAGCATAAGGTCACAATGAATTTTTGTGATAAAATTTTCAATGAGTTAAATTTTTTTTCCTTTATGAATATTAGCTTACATATTGTATTGAAAGATATTATATATTTCATGATATTTGGGCATTCCTATTCCGAGAGGCATTCTACCAGGAATGGTAGAATTCTACCAGGAATGCCAGGAATACCAGGAAAATGCAAAACAGGGAGAATTCTACTTAGAAATGTATTTAAGGGGTGTCTGGGTGGCTCAGTCATGACTCAGTCATAACTCGGATCGTGATCTCACGGTTCATGAGTTCGAGCCCCTGCCTCAGATCCTCTGTCTCCCTCTCTCTCTGCCCCTCTCCTTCTTTCTTTTTCTTTCAAAAATACATAAACATTAAGTCCAACCTGGATAACTAGCATTGAGAATTGAATTAGTAAGGATCTTTTTTGGCTGCAAGTAAGATAAACCCCTCCCTCATTAAAGTGGGTATTCATGACAAGAAGTCCAGAGATGGAAGGACACAGAGTTGGTCCAGCAACTTAATGTTCGAATCAAGAGCTATGGCCATTCCCACCTGCTTGATGCTTTACTCAATTCATGGGGTTCATGATGTCTCCTCTCACAGTCACAAGATGACTGCAGCCCAGACACCGTGCCTTGTGTCAACAGAGTCCAGAAGTAGGAAGGGAGGGCAGTGAGAGAACTCATCTCATTCAGTCTGTCTCTGTATCAGGAGCAAAGTCCTTCTCACAAGCCTTGAAGCAGAATTCTAACATCTCATTGGCAGAAATGGGTTATGTGGCCATCCATAGCTATAAAGGAGCCTGGGAGAGTGGTTATCTTGCGTCTACAATCTCTGTCATGCAGGGAAAATGGGGCAGGGGAAGGGCCAGTGGGAAGGTCAGTAGAGCCCGAATTCTGTCATTAATGAGCTGTGTGTCCTTGGGTAGGTCTCTTACCCTCCATAAATTGACAAGGTTTTCTTAAAGAACACTTCTGCTTGCATTTTAAGACGTTACTTACAAAGGTTTGTCTTGATTAGAAAAGAGAATCTCTTTGCAGATGGTCAGGACACCTTGGCATATAAAAATTGCTAACGAGTTCTGCAGCAAAGAGAACAGTTTAACTGTCCAACCAGTGATGCTAAAATGGATTTGACCATAGAACCTTTTTTCTTTATGAATAAAATTTATTGTCAAATTGGCTTACATATAACACCCAGTGAACCTTTTTAAAAAGTGTTGACTTACTTATTTTTGAGAGAGAGAGAGGGAGAGAGATGAACAGATCACACGCAGGGAGGGGCAGAGAGAGAGGGAGACACAGAATCAGAAACAGGTTCCAGGCTCAGAGCTGTCAGCACAGAGCCTGATGCAGAGCTTGAAACCACGAACCGTGAGATCATGACCTGAGCTGAAGTTGGACACTTAACTGACTGAGCCACTCAGGCACCTCTGACCGTAGAACGTTATATAGAAACCAGGAACTCTTCAGGAAACAGTGCTCTGTTAGACTGAAGTTTCTTAAAGATGGGATCTTCATCTCTAGATGTCCCAAAGTACTCAGCAGTTTCCAGATACACTGCTCATCCCTCAGTCAAGACTTTAGCTTTACTTCCGCAGGGAAGATATCTCATCATCCAAACTTGGTTAGTATGTATCCTGAGTATATACTGGCATGTATCCTGTAGAAATATATCCTGTCCTCCTCCTTTATGACATCTCAGTTGCAAAACTTGCGATTTGTTACTATGGTTATGTACAATCTGTCTTGCCAGTGGACTGTAAGCTCCCTGAGAGCAGGGGTACTCTCTCGTTTACTGCCTTGTCTCCACTGTGTGTACTGCAGTGGCTAATACATAGGTGTTCAATATACGTTTTTGAATGAATGCCTCACACATGGTAGACTGTGGAGATATTTGTGTCATGGACACCTTGTGTTTTGTTTCCCAGCACTGATGCCCCAACCATTCTCTTTTAGGATTGCCGCCTCCCATTCCATTCCATCCATATGATTTTTCCCACTGGTGATTGGCTCAGGATGTGGGTAACTGGGCCAGTAAGCCCTCTCTTAGGGCTTATAAAATTTGGGATAGAAGAAAGGCCAGATTTATTTCTTCCCATATTTCCTTCTGTTTGAACCAGAGAACTGGAGAAGATTAATCAGGGAAGACAGAGAGAGAAAGAGATAATGGATGGATGGATGGATGGATGGATGGATGGATGGATGGATGGATAGATTGTACAGAGAGAGACAGACAGACAGACAGAGAAAGAGAGAGAAGTCGTAGATACCCAGCCAGAGAAGGGAGATGAAAACAGTGCCAAGCAAGACTGAGCTGCTAGGTTTTACACCTGGGACCCTGCCGCATTCCCATTCTTGGGTTTCTTGAGATCTTCTTTAATCCTTCCTCTTTTTTTGCTTAAGCTTATTTGAGTTGGTTTTTTGCTTCTTGGGAATGCTAACTACTGTAATTTGCCAAATGAATTAAATATCGAGCATGGAAAAAGAAAGGAGATAGAAAAAGAAAGGGCATTTGACTTCATGAGTCAGCAGAGGGACTCAGTTGAATTCGAACTTGGTGAATGACGACAAAGCAGAGCATGCCGAATTCAGGATAAGAAAACATGCAATCTATTTATGTACAAGGAGGTTTTGAGGATCAACTGAGTTAGGAGGCGTAAATGTGCTTTAAAAACTGAAATAGAAAGAATCTTTTCAATAAACCCAAAACAGGCAGCCGGGGGTGGGTGGAGGTAAAAGACTACGAAGAGCCCCAACCACAGGCATTACCATGAAACCTGATGGCCATCATTCTGCAGCCGTCATCATCCCCTTGAATGCCCAGACCTCTCCTGCCTTCTCTGCAAAGAGCACTCAGCCCCACGCTGCCACAGCACCTGGCTCATCTGCACTCTGCAGGTGTGTTCAAAGTCATTCTGCTTCTTATTCCTTGTCTGCCCTACCTGGAGACACTCAGACTGTGTGAAGGACACCATCAGGGCCACTGTAGGGTGACTCTGGTGACTGAATAATGCATGAAACCAGCAGTGGCCAAGGGGGAGCCTTGCGAAGTGGGTGGTGGGTTGAGGACAGGGTCTGGTCTCCATCTGTGGGGACCCGACTTTTCCTATCCATGGGGTTTTTCAGATTGATGGCTCAGTCCATATGGATGAGGTTCCTTTAGTAGGTTTCCTGGAATGTTTATTAGCTGTGCTGGAAACAGGTATGGACTGACAAATTAGACAGCAGTGCTTAACGGTTTGCAAAGGACGTTCACATCCCTCCTGTTCATTTCCTCTGGGCCTCACGAATGCTCTGGGAGATAGAGGGGTCAATGGTTGTTGCTTATCATCTGTTGACAAGGGAACAGAGACTCCAAGAAAACATGACTAGCCCGAGAGAAGATCAATCTTCTGGGGTGACTTATTTTTTTTGATGTTCCTAGATTAACCAAATTCACTGTATTTTTCTGTTCTTAAGGCAAATTGGAATGCTTTGCCTGCTCTCCCATTCCTATTTAATGTTTTTAAAACTTGTGGTAAAGTAGACCTAACAAAATTTATCATCTTAACCATTTTTAAGTGTGTGATTCAGTAGCATTAAGTACATTCACAATGTTGTACATCCATCACTTCTAGTTCCAGAGCTTTTTCATCATCTCACACAGAAACCCTGTACATTAAACATTAACTCCCCAACCTCCCTTCCTCCCAACCCCTGCAACCATCATTCTACTTTCTTTCTCCCTGAATTTGTCTATTCTCGGTCCCTCATATAAGAGGAGTCATCCAATATTTATCTTTTTGTATCTGGCTTTTTTCCACTCAGGATAATGTTCTCAAGGTTCGTCTATGTAGCATGTATCAGGATATCCTTCCTTTTTAAGGCTGACTAATATTCCATTGTACGTATACACCACATTTTGTGTACCCATTGATTCATCGATGGATCCTTGGATTGCTTTCATCTTTCAGGCTCTTGTGAAAATTACTGCTGTGAACATGAGTACAAGTATCTGTTAAGAGTTCCTTTCAGTTCTTTAGGGTGTATGCCTCGGAGTGGAATTGTTGGATCACGTGGTAATTCTGTTTAACTTTTTGAGGAACCGCCATACTCTTTCCACGGTGGCTGCCCCATTTTTACATTCCCATCATCTTTTTCTGTTTTTAAGACAAAACTCATCCTCTGCCACGGCTCTCCAGCGTCTCCTATTCATCTCCGCTCCCCAAGCATACACCCTGTGTACGAAGCGGACGCGCCTGTCCCACTTACTTGAGGAAAAAAAGTTGCATTAATAGTTAAAAGTGTGGCATTACGCCGGGTCTGGCAGTAGATGATTGATGGCCTCCATTACACCCCATTAGATATTTTATTCTTGTTAAATGAAGAGCAGCCAACTTTGTCAAGTATTTTTAGTTCCCTCTGGTCTTATTGGTCCGATCTATTCTTCAGGACGGCCTGTAAATGGCCACATATGGCTGAGTGTCTGCAGGACGGATGGCCGTGCAGCTGGCGCTCATTGGCCACCAATTTACCCCGGCCCCCTTCATTGTGAGCCTGACAGCGCCGGGGAGCCTTGTAGATCTAACCAAATATATCTATTTTCTAATTGTCTATTTATCACCTTCTGGGGATGTGTGGGCCTCCTATCTGAAGGCAAAGGGGGGATGGCCTTGAACAATGATCCTTGTCAAGGCTCTCGCTCGCTCTAAATTAGGGCCTAGTTGCTAAATAACTAATTTAGTCCTGCTATCAAGCTGAAAAAGTGGGTATTCAGCGCAAAGTGCCAGCTGGGGAATTGATTATGTCTTCTCTCAGCGAGTGTGATAAACCTGCCGCCGAGCCACTGTGGAAGGCTGGAGACGGCTCCCTCGGGGCAGCGGCATTTCATCATGGAGAATTGGCAGGGGTGCCAGGCCCACTGCCCTGCGTGGCAGCTGAAGTCCGGGGCGCTGGACCTGCCCCGTCACGGCGCCCATGGGGAGTCTGGCCAGCCCAGCACCCTCCTGGTCCGTGGCTTCTGCTTGGAGCCATGGGGACATTTGCATCTGGTGGAGACCAAGGTGAGAATTGGGGAGGGGAGAGGAAAGTCATCCTGACAGTCCCAATTCCAATTAGAGTGAGATTACTGAAGGGAGCTCAGGCCTGGGGCAGGCGAGCTGGGAGGAAATAAAAGGGAACAGGAGCTTCTTAGGAAAGATGTTGATAACAGCTGCCAGGTTTGAACAGAGAAGGGGGCCTGCTAGCTGAAACTAGAGAGTTCTAGTTTACTGCCTGAAAAATCTAACGACAACAAAAACAACAGCCGCCGCCAATTACTCAGACCTCCCCTGTGCCCGCACTGTGCCAGGAGTCTTCAGATCTTTGATCTCTTTGAATCTCCTTAGTATCCAGGCAGATCAGTGTTCCTACCTTAGTGGTACTTGGAGAAAAGGAATTTCAGAAATGTTACCTAATCAACTTGTTGAAGGCTGAACTCTGCTGGTAAATCTCTCCTCAACTCAATTTTCTTTACAGTGCCCGAAATGCCTGTATCATTCCTTTACTCAACAGGCGTGGGCGCTGGGGGCCAGAGTGTGGATTCGGTCAGACCAGGCCCTGCCTTCAGGGAGTGGATGTGTCAGTGGAAGAGACAGCCCACACCAGTGGTTCTCAATCTAGTCAGACCCAAAGGCCCCTTTGTAACTCAAATCTTTTGAATGGCTCCTTTATCATCCTGAAATTAAATCACAGATAATACATTACACTTATTTGCATAATTATAAACTCAGTATACCATTTTCACTGTAATTTAGTGGGTAAATGAAAGGAATTGTCATAAAATAATATGTATTTCAGCATTCATGTGTTTGGTCATAAGTGCGCTAGAAAGCATCACGATACATTTAGACGCTTATACTTATTTATAATGAATGTTTGAATTTAAGGAAGAAGAGATAATGTCCAACTGAATGTCGATGACTTTTTCTCTTTCTCTTTGACAATTTGAAATAAGGGCTAAAAAAAAAGATATTGGTCAATATACCTAGAATTGCTTTGAATGTGAAAGCTACAAGTACAGACTGATAAAAGACTCAAACACCATGAACATTGGTGTCATTTTCTGAAAGGAGAAAACTCCAAATTAAAGAAAGTAAAATAATCTTTGTGTTTCCATGGTGGTTGTATACCTGGGAAAGTCAGTATAAATTAAACCAAACATACTGTCCTTTGTGTGTAAGATGGGAGTTTGAGTCTAGATTTAGAGAAATGTTTTTTTTTTTCCTTTTTGAGAGAGAGAACACGAGAAAGAGTGCATGAGTGGGAGAGGGGCAAGGGAGAGAGAGAGAGAGAGAAAGAGAGAGAATTCCAAGCAGGCCCCATGCTCAGTGGGGAGCCCAACGTGGGGCTTGATCCCGTGACCCTAGGATCATGACCTGAGCTGAAATCAAGATGCTCAACTGACTGAGCTATCAGGGACTCCACTGAGAACTATAACTGTTTTTTGACCCACACAGATGTCTGGTTAAAAATCAGACGTTATAAGTTTGCGAGACAACCCATGCCTTGCCTCCGATCATTGCAGATTGGTTCTGCCCCACTGAGAATCACTGGACTATATAAAAGACAAGTAAATAAACGAGAAAATGATAAGTAGCGATAACTACAATGATCGAAAAGAAAACTGGGTGGTGGGTTAGAGAGCGTTTGAGGAGGAACTACTTGGATTGGGAGGTCAGGATTTCTGGTTTGGGTTACGCGGCCCCTCTCAGCCCAGATGCTCATGGGGAGGAGGAGGCGGAACAGGCACAAGCATCCTTTGGAGGATTCATTACTCTATGAGGGCGGGGGGGAGGGGGCCCGGAAGACTGAGGTTGGGAGCTGCTCTACCAGTTACTGAGTGACCTTGGGCAAACCATGTTTTTCTTCATGAGCCTCCGTTTTCTCATCTGTCAAATGGAAAGAGTGAGGATCTCATTGCCCTCTTTCCAAGTTTGAGAAGATCCAAAGTGATGGGAGCAATGCATTATACGCCATCAAATTTGAACAGGCTTTAGTCTGTGATGGGAAACATTAGAAACAACTCAAAAACCTCCGAAAAAGGGGAACCGAAAACAAAGGCATGACAAAATCACTTAGTAGGGCATTATGTAATTATTAAAATGTTGTAAAATAGCAGTTAGTTCTGTAGAAAGATGTTCACAGGGTAAGCGAGAAAAGCAAGTGACAAAATGATATAGAGAGTATGGTCCTTTGTTTGTAGTTAGAAGAGGAAGAGCACGCAAACAAAAAACTAACCAACAAACAAAAAAGGAATCGAAAGGATGTATACTGAAATACTAACTGATATTATCTCTGGGAATTAGAGTTGATTGTAATTTTCTTTTTGCTCCACTGTATAATGAACTGTATCATTTTTGTATTAAGAGAAACAGGCACAGACATGATTTTTAAGATGCTTGTCACACACCAAGACCCGTGCTAGAATCACTGGTGCTGTGTCTGGGTTGGGGGGCCAGGTTGCTGTCTTCTTTCTTGCATTTCACATGTGCAGAGATAAACACAGGGGCCCGTTGCTGTCCAGTGATGCTGTGTCCTCTCCAGGAGCAACTGGCCCTCTTTTTGTATTACATTCCCTGCCCTCAGGGCATGAGTCAGGCAGCTCCAGGTACTTACAGACAGAGCTTACGATGTACCAGATTCTGAGCTAGGTGCCATTATTTTAATCCTGATAACCATGTGAGGTAGGTATTATCACCCTCATTTTATAGATAAGAAAAAGAAAATTAAAGCCTGGAAGATTAAATGAATCAGTACTTGCCATATGTCTTCTAAGTGGAAGAACAAAGATTTCAACTCAGGATTTCTAGCTCTGAGCCACTGGCATACATTTGTAGCCACTTGGGAGGTTAATTTTTGGCCAAGTTTCCATGTCTCTCTGTACATGCAGTTGAAAAATATGTAGACCTTCCATTTTCTGTTGGCTAAATGTTGGTAAACACCCACCTCACAGCCTGGCTGCCTGGCTGGGAGATAGGAGGGATCAGAGAAGGTTCCAATGCTCTGTGTGTACAGAGGACATGCATGGTTAACATGACTTCCTTTTTCTGGCTTGGGTCTGGGTCCAAATTACAGCCCTGCCACCGTTCTCCCTCTGCCCAAACTGGAACCCGTCATGCTGGTGGGTTAGTTGGAGGAGATTCCAATGAAAGAGACTAGGGACCTGGAGGGCAGCTCCTATTAAGCCCCAACCTGGTGGGGAGGCGGTCTTGAATTTATTAGCCAAAGGCTCCAGTATCCAACTGTTCATCCACCCAGCCACTCATTCATTATCATCTCTGAGAAAAGGGAGATTTACCTTCTGTTCAAGTCCTTACCAAGTTCTCATATTATGAGGCTTTCTCTCATTTAATTTTGACCCCAAAACACTATTTGTTTCCCCAATAACTTTTATCGATGCGTCCAATGCTTATAAAGGTTACTTCTTGGAGCAAAAATGGAGACAGAAACACTAGGCACAGATTTAGTCATTTTTTTTCCTTATAATTGCAAGCGTTGGATGTTATAAACAAGCCTTACAAAGATCACTTTACAAAACGATACACTAAGTGTTTACTTTGCGGAGCTCGTAAATAGAGAATGGGTGCGTGGGGCTAGGAGTGTGATTTCCGGTGACAGCGTCCTCCACGGATGTGACACATCCTGTATCTTAAATGATTTGGATGGAAGTGAAGACAGTGTGCTCTGGACAGTGGTGTTAGATGACTCGAAAAGTGGCCCTAGTGGTGACAGAGACACCAGTGTCAAAGAGGTACTAGAAGACAATGAATATAATTGTTTCATAAATCGAATGTGAGCAGGGGAAAAAAAGCAAGGTTTCTAAATAGCCTTCTAATTAATATGACTTTATATTAATATGTTAATTTTAATGAACCGATTGATTTATAATTACTTTGTTATATTAATATATTTTATGTCAATTACTTTACGTGAAACTAAATTTTTAAGTTTATTAAATAGTTAGCCCTTTGACTGTCCCATCTATATTCCTAGAAGTTGATACCTGCAAATTGGTCATAGCTTTGTTTTGGAACTTGCCGTTGGTAAAAGGCAGATCTCTCTATACTTGGGGTCGTCACCCAGATAGCCATGTTTACCGTAGGCCTACTATGTGCCAGGCGTGGTGTCAGGCACACAGTGAGGGAGCCCTAGGGGAGGAGAAACCAGAGTTCCAAACCACCACCCGAGTCCTAAGGGTCTGTGTGGGAAGAGATTGAGCCCCTTCATCTTCACCCTCACAAAACGTGCTATGTATTCTGCCGTGGAGAGGACGCCCCCACCTGTTGGGGCAGGCTGGTGTCTGACATGGGGTTGGCATCAGTGGGGTTAACCGTTTTTGCTCAGCGTTCCCTAAAATAATTTTGAAAATCTATGCCCGTTCTTGAACATTTTAATGTTGACTTCTAGAATATCATAAACAATTTGAAATAATTTTAAATAAACAGTTTTAAATAATTACAAAGTACATAGTAATGTCTGGTATATTATAAATATATCAACTGTGAGATAAAACTCTCACATTGCTGTTTAAATGTGTCCAATAAAATACAAATATCATAGCAATTTGATACTCACCACCATCCCTTTAAAAAATACACGAATGAGCTCTTATTTAACAGTAGGAAATTGTATTTCCAATCCACTTCCCCTACAGAATTTTATTCTAATGTAATGTATTTTTATGCTTGAAAGTCTTTTATTGATTTCCCTATCATACTTCTCTGCAACAAAAAGATGTATATAAATTGAATTTTTTTCATTTCCTATGACCATGAGCCTCTAAGAATTAAAAAAAAATTCTTCTGGATTGAGTTATCATTTCAACTATTAGTACAAAAATAACATGAATGTACTGCAAATTTTAATAAATAATTATTAAAGAGTGAAAAACTATTAAACAGTTAAAACAGGAAAAGCTTCTCTTCATGGGGACAAATAGCCATGTTTTCTGTCCACTACAAAACTCCAGGGAGAGCCATTCACCTAGACTGTGATATAGATGACAACCCCTGGAATTATGCAGTGAACAACTTACACAACTGTATGCGGTAAGCCTGGATTTGGGCAGTGGTGGTTATAGTGCCTTGATTAAAGGTGACATTGAGGATACTATTTGTTGAATTGTCCCTTTATAGGATGCCCCAGATTTTTTGACTCAAAAGGACAACCCAACCATAATAAGATTCAGGGCGAAAAGATGCATGAGTCTGTTTGTACCGTAGAGGAAGGGAGGGTGGGAACGGAAAGCTGGTATCACGTTTCCACCACAGGCAGATCAGTTTTAGGAAAGAAACTCACATGGAAGTTGGGAACCAGGAAATTGATTCCCTTAAGTTATCTGCGCTGGATATGCCCTGGCAAGTTTTTACAGCCCCAGGGGGCTGTGAACCCCTGGGGTGTCTCCACCGTCCAGCCAGTCGTGCCGGCAGAGCTCTTTGCGGTGCTGACCGGACCGGAGGCCTTCTGCCATTAATCGGATCCTCTGCCTCTTGGTCTTGGCAGGCACTCTCAGCCAGGATCCCCAAATCCACAGAGCCCATCGCAGAGCCCACCACCCCTGTCTGTGGGCCCTGTGGATCCTCGTGCCGCCCTGAGAAAGAGCATCGGAATAGCTCCCACTGGTTTAGAACTGAATAAATTCCAGACGGTATTCTTTGCATTTTGCTAATCCCACTTAATCTTCTCTCTAACCCAAAAAAGTAGGTTCTATTACTCTCCCTCTACCGCCAAGAGAACAGAGGCTTGCACCTATGAAGTCATTTCCTCAACGTCACACAGGTGCATGTGGAGAAGGGCGCTTTCAAACCTAGTGCAGGCTCAGTGGAGCCTGAGCCTTTTTCTATCCCACCGTGTCTCTTTGAAACGTGAAAGGAACTGTTGCACTTAGGAGCCTACTACGAGCCAGCTGCTTCGCACATTATCACATTTAACATTTTTTTTATTTTTTATTTAACATTATCACATTTAAATCTCACTGCCATCCTGCAAGGTAAATGCTATTATCTTTTTGTTGAGGATGAGGAGAATGAAGCCCTGGGTAATAAGCAGTAGAGCTGGAGTCGAACCCTGGGTCTATCCATCGTCTAGGGAACAGCCTCTTTCCCCTCCTGGAGGCAGCTTCCTGGGCTGGGCTGATAGCTCTCCCGCCACTGCCAATCCCATGACTGAACAGGGCCATTACCTTTACCCTGAGCTCTTTGGTCTGAGCTCCCTTGGATTCCCCTACAAAGAATAAGAGATATAAAAACAAGAACACCACCATTGGAAAACTTGGCCTCTGAGTCCATTTGGCCCAGCCCCACATTTCCCACAATTATTTAATTTAATTTAACTTAGTTTAATTCCAAGAATGATTCGGAACCCTGGCCATATGCCAGGTACCAGCTAGATGCTGCTCAAGGCACTGGGGACGAAGGGAAAAGTGGTCCCTGACCTCAGCTGTTGCCACTTGGCATGCCGTCTTGTCTTAAATTTCCGTAAAGACAGCAGTCTACATGGGGTTGCAGGACGTGGAGGAGGAATTGACTGTGATGGGGGTATCGGGAAGATTGTATGAACATGGCAGAACTGAGCTGGGGCATCACTGCTGGTTAGTTCAGTCCAAACAGGCAAGTCAATCTGAAGAAGCTAGAGAATTTGCGGCCATGTGGTCTTAGCCTGGAGCGCCTGAGCCTGTCTGGTCTGCTGACTGGGGGTTCCGAAGTCACATCTGTGCGAGGGCTCTAAGCATAATAGTTCCGTGGGCAACAGACTGATAAGCTTTTCATGGTATTATTTTGTGAAAATAATTCCAGCTAGATACACTTTGGCTTCTCACAGGACTAGGACAAGAATTAGTTCTTAACCAGGCTACTCTCCTCACTTCCCTGGCAAGTAGGATTACTCAGGGGTCCTGCTGAGTGGAGTCGCCTCAGGGCTCTGCGCGTGGGGATTTCCAGACTTGACCTCCACAAAATCCTCTGCCCTCGCCTGACAGCTGCTGCAGAACTGCTCCTGAGCCGGCCCCCTCTTGCCCGTTTCCCCAGAACCACACCCACACAAGTGCAGCCCAGTCCCCTGCAGAGTGGACCCCGCCAGTTACAGGGGCGGTGTTCTGTAGAGGGTCCCCCGTGGCCAGGACCTAGCTGGGACAGAGAGGCCAACGCTCCCTCAGGCAGAGCCGACTGTCGGAGTATATTTTTTCCTGCAAACCTCGGGTGTTTGACTTCTCTGAGGAAAGATAAAGTGTTGGGCCACACTTCATTCCTAATTTCTTTCTGTCACACCTCTAGTTCTGTCATGATGTTTTGTTTTCCTTTTATTGCCATTAAAAAAATTTTTTTTTCTTTTTGGGTAACTATAGAATTTGAAGGCAATGAATTCTGGTCACGCCTGTGACCTTAGTGCCGTTTACTGAGTTCCTACCAATGACGAGGTACTTTTCCTGGGATATCTCATTTCATTCTGCAAAGTAGGCAATGTTGGCCCCATTTTACTGAGAAGGAGAATGAAGCTCAGAAAGACGGGGTGACTTACAAGAACACAGCTGGCAAGTGGTAGGGTGAGAATTTGATTCTAGAAAAGTGACTAACTGTGGATAGTGTGTTCTCTGCAGGAAGACTCTTGAGCTAGCTCCTCTAACGAGGCCTGCCCCTTACCTGTCAGCACCCTGTAAAATATAACCTCTGTCACTAAACACAGCTCACAGTTGGATGGAACCGTGACTAGATCCATATGTGGCATTACTGCAGCATAAAATCAGCACCCACCTTGCTGGGTGGCCTTGGGCAAGTCACTCACCCTCTCTGGACCTGCGGTTCTTCAACTATAGGAAAAGAACATGGAATGGATGATTTCTCAGGGACTTTGTACTTCCAAAGTCCTGGGCTTCAAATGCCACAGAAAATTTAGGGGCTTTGTGATGCTGCGGCCCATCTGATACTCTCCCCAACTTGACCTTTTCTTAAATTCATTTCATTAATTCTCTTATTCATAAGAATGCGTTCTCATTTCATGGTTCCTATGTTTAGTGCTTTCTCCTGATGATGCTTCTCTTCCCCGATATAATTTTTTGTTCCATTAATTTCCAAGGACCATTTTGCCAGAGCAGAGTGTTAAGAATCATTCACACCTCTTCCATTTGTCTAACCAACCGCTCATCCATTTCTCTCCAGAAATAATTGTATATGGTTCAATAAGTTTATTGTTCAAATCTGTTTACACTTCAGGATGCATCGCATCAGGGTTTGCTATAAAGGGTGGAAAGCCAGTTTCCAATTATCATTATGATATCTGTTTCTCTAAGTTCTCCAAATAAGCTTTTTCTTCATCTTCAGGAGCAGTTTCTAATTTTTTTTTAAATGTATCTTTCTTTTATCCCAAAGACAGACTTTAAACAACAACAAAAAAGCATTAATTCTTTTCAAGATTTCTTTGCCTCTGTTTCCCGGACTCGCCAGGGCTAGCGAATCAGCTGGGTGCGATGCTGGGCTTTTCTGGCTCCAGCACTACTCTCGCCTTTATTTCTGGAAGTTTCCCATTAAGGGCTCACCGGATCTTTGGGACTCTCTCAGGCTGCAGACACAGTGGGCAAAGGAGGACTGAGAGGGAAAGCGGGGGATGGGGGAGGGGAGAAAAAAGAAGCAGAAACAGAACTCCAGGAGCAAGAACAGGAGACAGAGTTTGTCTCAGGACAGACGGCAAACTAGTTCTCAGAGTAGCCCCAGGTCTGACTGCTCCCGAACCCTCCCCCAGGCAGGAGTATGGCTTGGGGGTTTGAGGCCGGGAAAGTGGGTTCCAGGGCTGTTCTGCTACTTAGTAGCTAGGCAGCGTGAGTACGTTCCTTTTCCTGTGCCTCAGTGCCTTAACTGTAAAAGTGGGGATAATATAGTTCTGGCTTCATAGGTTAATGTGGGGATCTATTCATAGATCCATTTATTCAGTTATTTATTAGGTTCCTACAATGTTCCAGGCTCTGTACTTAGCAAGGAGGAGAGAGTAGAGAGCACACCCCAGGCTCCATCCTTGTGTTTATGGAATTGGGCTCAGGGTGGGGTGATATATATTAATATATTAATTACTCACATAAAATTTGCCAGGCATATGGAGGGTCCACGATGCCGTTCGGGGAACTCCGGGAGCACACCAAGGGAGGGGAGAGCACAGTGGGCAGGTGTGGCCGTGGCGCAGAGAAGTTGGGGAGCCCAGGCCCCAGTGAGGCTGGTGGGAGAGGGCACCAGGCAGGCCTGTACGTCGTCAGTACAGTAGCGCCCAGCTCTGGGCAGCTGTTCCCCTGAGCACTTGAACTGGGCAGGCTTCCCAGGGGCTGCAGCCATTGCCCCCTGAGTGCGAACAGAGCTATTTAACGCCTCCTGTCCAACCGTGGGACATAGTGATAGCCCAGGAGGAAAGAGCTGGGGTCAAGGGTCCCAGTGGTTGGGGCACTAGGAGTCTGGACCCACCTGAATGGGGGCCCAGCCACAGGAGTGCCTGGGGTGAGGTGACATGAAGCAGGGCCACGAGATTTTCTGCAGCTGTCCTCAGCTGTGGTTCGTAAGGTTTAGCATGTATCAGAATGTCTGGGCTCCATTCCTGGAGGTTGGCTTATCACTTTTGGACCAGGGGCCAGGAATCTGCATTGTAATGAGAGCCCCAGGTTGGGATTCCCCCAGAGGAACACCGCCCCGTGGCAGCTTGGCCTTCTTCTTCTTTTTTTTTTTTTTTTAAGTTTTATTTATTTTTGAGAGAGAGAGAGACATACACAGAGTACAAGCAGGGGAGGGGCAGAGAGAGAGGGAGACACAGAATCTGAAGCAGGCTCCAGGCTCTGAGCTGTCAGCACAGAGCCTGATGTGGGGCTTGAACTCGTGAACTGGGGTCTTGTCTAGATTCCTACAACCTCAGTCAGGGGACCTGGAAGGCTTCTCACAGGAAAGGGCTCTGCCCACTTTGGTTCAAATGTGCTAATCTTAGCTGTTTCCCGGAACCTGAAAACATTGAGCTTCTTGTCAAATCCACATGGCAGCATGAAACCAGAACTCAGGAACCATAGCCTGGTCCCTAATTTCAATGAGCCCAGCCAGATGTGTCATAAGCCGTGGGAACAGTCCAGCAGGTCCACTGAACATTCATTTCCAGCACCAGTTGTTGGCAGACATTCCCTGCGTCTGAAGAGTGGTGAGCCACCACTGACTTGGAGAAGGTCTCAGCCCTGGGAATCCTGCCAGGCCTAGCGGTCTGTTCAGCTGCAGGACCTGGAAGAGGTGGAGGCAGAGAGGGACAGAGGGACCCTTAGACCTGGTGGCAGGGTGACCAATTATCCTGGTCTTTCCAAAGTTTTAGCCCTAAAGCCCCATGTTTCGGGAGACCCCCTCAGAGGAGGGCAAACCAGGATCATCAGTCACGCTACTTGTCAATAAGGGAATTGCATCCTCTGGGGAAGCTGGGTTTCTCAGTGGTAACCCCAGACACTGCCCACCATTACTGTGTGATCTTGGGCAAGTGTCTTAACTGCTCTTGGTTTTCGTTTTCTGACTGTCGTATGGGAATAACATTCCTTCCTGCATAGGATTTTGCGAAGGAGTAAACAACATGATGGACACAGAACCTCAGCACATTTATTCATTTGACAGATCTGGCTTGGCCACTGTTGCCATATTTCCCCAAATTTCGTTGAATCGAAGATGCATCAACTGTATGAAGCACGGTGATTGACCAATGAAGGAGAAAATGCTGCCAGTTAACTTTGACAAGCAGTCGATTGCAAAGTGTATAGCCCACTTCCGGAGGTGTGAAATGTGGGAAAATGCCCACCTTAGAATCCGTGAACCAGGGGCGCCTGGGTGGCTCAGTCGGTTAAGCCTCCGACTTCGGCTCAGGTCATGATCTCACAGTCTATGTGTTCGAGCCCCGCGTCGGGCTCTGTGCTGACAGCTCGGAGCCTGGGGCCAGCTTCGGATTCTGTGTCTCCTTCTCTCTCTCTGACCCTTCTTTGCTCATACTCTGTCTCTCTCTCTCTCTAAAAAATAAATAAACATTAACAACAACAACAAAAAAAAGAATCCGTGAACCAGGTAGCACACTGGGAACCACTGAGGCCGCGGGGGTGAACCAGGCTTTGCCATCTCTGCTTTGGCTCAACTTTCAGCCCAGGACAAGCTTCCAGGAGGAGATATTTTCTAAAAAATAAAATAAAATAACAACTCCGAAGTATAAGTATGTCTCTGAAGAACACGGCCAGTTTCCTGTGTTCGATTTAAAACATCACAGTGTGGGGGGGGGCGCGCCTGGGTGGCCCAGTCAGTTAAGTGTCCAAGTTCCACTCAGGTCATGATCTCACAGTTTATGAGTTCGAGCCCTACATCAGGCTCTCTGCTGTCAGCACAGAGCCTGCTTCAGAGCCTCTGTCTCCTCTCTCTGCCCCTCCCTTGCTTGTGCTCTCTCTCTCTCTCTCTCTCAAAAATAAAACATTAAAAAAAAATCACAATGGGAGGCACAGCTTCAGGCTGTGTGGTGTGTGGGAGAGAAATTCTTGGGTAGAACTCTGAGCCTCATGTGGAAAAGAAGTTGATTCAGCTCTGACACCCTCCCGGCTTAGCCTTTTGGGGACCCTGTAGGTTACAGGGTGACAATGGCCTCTGTCCCGGTTCCAGGAAGTGCTTTCTACCAGTGAGAGTGCCTGGCTGGAGCGAACAGCCCGCACTCACTGCCAGTGCCAGACTGGGAGGGCAGCGACAGGTGTCAGAGCTCCACTGGGATCGGATGAGAACATCCTGCCTTCTCCCCCTCTGTGGTTTTCCTTGGAGAAACACAGTTTTTTCCCCGTCATTGTCACTTCTCATGATGGGGAAATTACATCTGCCAGACTCAAGAACCGATCCGTAGAACCGTAACAGCACTCTCCCCCTACTGTGCTTGATCATCTTCCAGAGGAGGCTCCTGGCTGGTCAGGCAGTGGGGCGTTTGGCCCTGTCATGAGGGAGATGCCAGGGAGGCCGCCGAGTCTCCACCTAGTAGCTCTGAGTCGAATGCTTTGCGGGGTCGGAGTAACCCCAGGCTGAGCTTGCTGGTTGCCAGGAGTGTGGCCCACGAGGCATTCGGGGGCAGCCTTATGTAATCTCATTAGCTGACACGGATGACGGGAAGGGGGGGAAAGCGAGAAGTGCAGCCCAGAGTGGAGCACCCTTGGGTCCCTCCTGTTGAAAGTCCAGAGTCATGGCGGGAGCAGCAGGGCAGAATTAGAAACCTGTCCCAGGACCCTGGGACCCTAGCCGAGGGTAGAAAGTCGTTCTAAATTGGGGTGGGATTGGAGAGCTTCCCTGGTAAAGATGCAACCCTTGAAAATAAACACTTACTGTGTTTTGGGTTTTTTTTTCCTGACACGTTTTATTATTTTGTTTTATTTTTACTATAGAAAATCTGGGGAAAATGCAAGGGAAAAGTAAGATAAAATAAAATAAAACAAAATAAAATAATTAAATTAAATTAAATTAAATTAAATTTTAAAAAATCTGGTAACCCCACAATCTGAAGTCATCCTTCAAAATTCTGGTGTGTCTTCTCTGGGTGTCTTTTTCTAAATACAGACCTAACCCATACATCTGAGGGGCCCAGGGCAAGAGTACCATTGATATTCCCATGTACCACATGTTTAAATATTTAATGTTTAAATCATTTTTCTAAGAGATACTTTTATTCTAAAATATGCAAAACTATTAGGACGAAAAGGCAAAACTCAAATTACAATTAGTAAATATTAAAAATTTAGATCAAAATTATTTTAGTAAAGCCGAAATTTTAGATTTAATTTTTAAACAGTTGATTAAATTAAATTAAATATTAAAATATTAAAGCGATGCTCTTTTAATGGCCAAGGTTCAACTCATCGTCGATGTAAAGGGTTGGTATCGTGCCTCCTCCAGGTTTGTCTAGATGTACACATATACAAATGTAAGGGTAAAATGAATTATTTAATGTTGCAGACGATTCCTCAGCTGTTACGTACAGCTGTCCCAAGTATTGTGCTAATTAGTGAGTACTTCTGGAACTATGAATCGGAACATGAAGAAAAGCAAAGAAACGGCCGCTTGGCACTACTGGGAGATGATTCTAGGTTATGCAAGAAAGGATTGCATTTCATGCTCTCTAAGAGAAGGTATTTGACAAATGAATCTGTCTTTTCTCTTAAGCACATCCACCACTCACATCTTCCCTGTGCTCTGCAGTGGTGTCTGTCTCTGATTGTCAGCAGCCGCGTCGTGGCATTGGGATTCAGCCCTCTTTTGTTTCAAGGACAGAGGGCAAGAGATGGAGACACATCTCCTGGGGTTTGAGTGATGTGAGTGGAGGGTTGATGTTTCTGGTTAGGCTTTGCAACACTGGGCACCAGATCCTCAGTAACAGAAGTGCCCATGTCTTCTGTAATAACTATTCGCGTGTACGTGCGTGTTTATGAAATGCAGAACGCCCTGAATTGTGAGACCCAAGGCAGAGACCACCCTTGCTGAGGTATAGAGTCCAAGGATATATATGTATAATAATACATATATAATCGTGTCTGTATTATTTCCCCCATTTTCTGTCATGAACGCTTTCTTTATATTCTTCTAAAATTTTGTTTTTAATACTGATTTTTAGCAATATTCCATAAAACAGACCTATCATCATTTATTAAACCAGACCCCTACTGTTGAAATTTATGTTGTTTTCAATTTCCTCTGTTATAAACAACACCACGGTGAACATCTTGATGCACATCTGGGGTACATTTCTAGAAGCATCACTAGGTCAAAGGGGACGTACATTTATGTACATGGAATTAAACCAAGGGGTGCCCATTTAAAAGTCCTATGTTGAATTGATAAGCTGTTTTATCCTTTGTTAAGGATTGGTCCCAGGAAGACTGACAGCACTAGAATTGGCCCAGGGAATGGAGTATGGAGTTCTGGATCCTAAGTCTCTGTGCGAGCTTGGGCAAAGTTCTTTCTGTCTGGGTCTCAGTTTCTCCATCTGTACAAAGAGGGGTTGAACTAGATTTATTTCTCAGAGTCCTTGCGATTGGAAGCGCTCTGATTCTGAAAGGTTTTACTTGCTGGGTGTGAGCGGAGCCCAGCTCAACCCTGTGGGACTCCATCCTTAAGACAACCCTGCCCCCTGCTGGCCAGTTGCCAGATGCCCGTCCTGTCCCCGACTTGCAGGGAGAGGCTCTGGAATCTTGCTGGGCTCACAGAACGTGAGCTGCCCACTGTGAAAGCAGCAAGTTATGAGAAGTTGAAAAGTAGCTGCTGTTTTCTTATCGGGAGTTACCGTTCTTTGGGCTCTGCTTCCAAGTGTCTCATTTCATGTGTTTGTTCAGCAAATGTTCCCAAGTTCCTCCTTGGTAGCAGGGCTGGGAACTCATTTTTGCCCTCGGAGAACACACAGTTGAGAAAGGGGAGGACTGGCCACATGTTGCTACTATACACAGAGCAGAAAGAAAGATGTGGAGAAAATGCTTCAGCTGTTTGGTGATTTGGCTGGGTTTTAAGCCCCTGATATTCATTTGTTTGGATAAAGAGTCCAAAGAGATGGCTCTTCTGGGTTGAATGGTGTCACTCCTGGAACCTGTGAACGTAATATAGGGTCTTTGCAGATGTACTCAAGTTAAGATGGCATCATGCTAGTGGGTCCTAGTCCAACAACTGGTGTCCTTATAAGAAGAGAAAACAGACACACACAGAGGAGAAGGCCCTGTGACAACGAAGGCAGAGACTGGAGGGATGCATCTACAAGCCAAGGACTGACAGGATTGCCCGAAGCCACTGCAGGGAAGCCAGGGAGAGGCAAGGAAGGATTCTTCTGTAGGGCCTTCAGAGAGTGCATGGCCCTGGCTGACACCTCGATTTGGGACTTTCAGCCTCTGGAACTGCTAGAATAAATTTCTGTCATTTACCCAGTGTGTGGATATTAGCTCCGGGAAATTAATATCACAGTGACTCCCTGGGGATGAAAGTTGGTACACCAGGAGGACTGGGGATGTAAGCGGGAGAGGGAGAGAGAACGTGTGTGAGTGGGAGAAGCTAGAAGGCCCCACTTGTAGCCCCAGGCAGCTGCTGGGTGTTGGTTTGTTGGCCTATATAGGAAAGCATTGGATGGACCGGTGGCTTTTACATGGTTAAAACATTTCGCTTCCTAAAATTATTCTTTGGACTATGCCCCAAATTTTTCTTTTTCTTTTTCTTTTTTTCTTTTTGAGATCAGATACTTTTCTGAAACAAAAGCAAATGTAGCACCCCATGTATAAAAGAGGAGGTTATGTGTGCCCATCATAGGGTCCTGGGGCTTGGTGGAGCACTCTGGAGAGCTCCTAAGCATCCAAGGGTGCTGAGGTTTTGCTTGATGCTGTATCGGCCTCTCTGGTGTTGAGAAGGGTATGTTCGATGTCAAGTGGATAACAACCCGGAAGTGATTCACTTTCTTCATTATTTAACAGGAAGATTGATTTAGCCCTTAGGGTTCACAGAACTCTCCCATGGCCTCAGAGAAGTAAGTGTATTCATTTCCCGTGGTCACTGTAACAAATTCCCACAAGCCTGGTGGCTTCAAACAACAAAATTTATCCTCTCGTGGTTCTTAAGGTCAGAAGTCCAAAATCAATTTCACTGGGCCAAAGTCAAGGTGTTGGCAAGGCCACACGCCCTCTGAAGGCCCTTAAGGGAGAATCTGTTGTTTGCCGCTTCAGTCTGTGGTGGCCGTGAGCATCCCTTGGCTTGCGGCCATGTCTGTCTCTGTGGTCACATTGCCTTGTCTCCTGTCTCTGTCAAATCTCCCTCTGCGTCTCTTTTATAAGGACACTTGTGACTGCATTTAGGGCCCACCTGTATAATCAAGGATGATCTCTCCATCTCCAGATCTGGAGATTGTTAATCACCTCGGCAAAGTCTATTTTGCTATGCGGGGTAAGATTTGCAGTCTAATTTAGGAGTTTGGACCTGATATTTGGGAGAGCCATTTCTCTTTCTTTTTCTTTTTTTAAAAATTTTAATTAATTAATTAATTTTTTAACATTTATTTTTTGAGAGAGAGAGTAAGAGAGAGATAGACACAGTGCAAGTGGGGGTGGGGGGCACAGAGAGAGGGAGACACAGAATCCGAAGCAGGCTTCAGGCTCTGAGCTATCAGCACAGAGCCAGACGCGGGGCTCTGACTCACGGACTGTGAGATCATGACCTGAGCTGAAGCCAGATGCTTAACTGACTGAGCCACCCAGGCACCCAGGAGAGGGCCATATCTCATCCCGTTATAGAAGTGACATGTCTATAAGTGAGTTGGTGACAGAGACACACTCGGTCATGCCTCCTCTGTTATCCTCATTACGCCCAATCCTCCCTCTCTGCTCACTAAAGAAGCTGTAGAAGGAATTGGGAACGCTTTTCCGGGCGACAGGTGGAGGAGGAGGCTGTCTGCCATCAGCCTTCTGTTGAGCTGGGGGCACATCGAAGGCAGAGCCATTCCCATGCAGAATCTGGGCAGCAGGTCTGGAGGCAGCCTTTTGTAAAGGTTCGTCTGACCACAGAGGAGCTTGCATGAGCTAGATCCTGTGTCAGGAGGATGTAACCCCTCAACAACCCTCTGAGATATTATCTGTCTATATCCATGCGGGTCTGGGTTTCTGTTGCCCTGAGCCAAGAAGCATGCTCGGAGCACAGGGTTAGAGCACTGGACTTGAGTCTGGGAGCACAGGCTGCTTTTCTAAGTAGTTCTATGGGCAACTCATTACAATTCTCGTACCCTCTGTTTCCTTGTCTGTAAATTGGGGCTGGGAATCCTTAATCCTGCTAGGTCATTACGAGGTTCCAAGGAAATCATGTGTTGTACCCCCACGGCCTACAGAGGAGGGGCTGGAGGTTAGATTACCATGGACCAGCAAGCTGTAGGCGGCCTTCTGGATGAATAAAGGGGAGAACAGAGGCTGCACTTGGGCCTTTTCTGGGCTTGGCACAGGTCAGATAAGGGCATCTGACTCCTCTGGAAGGTGCCTTCAGGCAGGGTGGTGCACCCAAGGAGATCCAGCTCTAACTGATGGCCATTTAGATCAATTCAACAGGTATTCACTGGGGAGCTCTGACTGGGTGGTGATGCCAAGGCATGGTGGCCCCTACATCAGTGACCTCTAGGGCATGAGGAGGGATTGGTATGTAAATAATGTGAGAGAACTGTGTGGCCCAAACTGAGAGAGACAGAAACAGGTGAATGGGGGGTGGAGGGGAGACATTGAGAAGGAACTGATCAACTCTGACCAAGTGCAGGGGCCTCAGGGAGGGCAGTGGGCTCCTATTCCTCTATGTGGCCCAGTTTTTTTGGCATCTACAGTTTGAGCGTCACCTGTCCCTGCGGAGACAGTAAAGATAGTTATTAGTACCGTAAATAAAAGTTTGATTCTTTTAGTTTTTTAAAAATATGTTTAATGTTTATTTATTTTTATGAGAGAGAGACAGCATATGAGTGGGGGAGGGGTAGAGAGAGAGGGAGACACAGAATCTGAAGCAGGCTGACAGCTCAGAGCCTGACGTGGGGCTCGAAGTCACGAACCGTGAGCTCGTGACCTGAGCCAAAGTCAGACACTTAACCGACTGAGCCATCCAGGTGCCCCACTTCAATTCTCTTAAAATTAAGAATGTAACGAACACTGTAGAATGTTTTCAAGATGCAACTAAGCAAAAAGAAGAAAATTAAAAAGTCGCTTACAAGCCCGTCGACCACCGACTCTCCATCATCAATATTTTGGTGTATTTCCTTTTAGTATTTTTTTCTGCATAGATTTCATGTTACCTCCTGTCTTGTAGTCTGCTTTTTTTTTTTTTTTACCAAACTAGACAATGAATAATTTTGTATTACTAATGATTTTGGACAGTTACATGTTAAATTAGATATATAATATTCATTCTTTAGCCAATTACTAACAATCAGATATTTACATCGTTTCCTTAAAAAATATTATAAGGAGATTCTGGAATGAAATTCTTGAAATTCTCATCTCTTCTGTTCACTCAGTTAATTATTTCTGCAGGACAAATTCCTGGGTTTGGAGTTGCTGTGTCAGAGGGGAAGCTCACTGTAACAGCCAAATTTGCCCTCCACAAAGGTCGTTCTGATTTATATTCTCAGCAACAGTGTTTGAAAGTGCTGGTTTCTCCCCACATTCACCAATGCTGGCTCTTATCGCCTTTTGATTTTTGCCAATTTGATAATCAAAAATGTCTCCTAGCTGGCTTAATCTATATTTCTAAAATGATTGGAATTTTGAACATTTTTTTTCCTGAGTTTATAGGCCGTGCGTGTGTGTGTGTGTGTGTGTGTGTGTGTGTGTTCCTGGCAAAATGTCTGGTTCGTGTTTCCTTGATCTATTTGTAAGACCATCTGATATACCAGGACAGGAAATAGTGACCCCCTTTATTGATGAGGAAGCTGAGGTTCAATGAGGGTAAGTGACTTGCCCAAGGTCACTTGGGCAATGAAGTGCTGGAAGCTGAGCCCTCCATCCTGGGCTTCAAGTCACTCTCCAGCACTGCACCCCTGCGTCCGCTGAGAGATGACCCTCTCCTATAGTTCTGGGGGGAAAAAAATCAAGCCTGCCTTGTTTCAATTTAGTCCTGATTCTTAAAATAATCTATCCTGTAACATACAGTAGTGTTAGCAGAGAAAATATGTTCCGCCACTTACTGCTAAAGGAGCCGGAGTCCACGGTGGGCTGTGACCCTGGAAGAGCGTGCCCTCCATTCTGATAAATCAGGTCCTCGAAGGCTGCGTGGGAGATTAGTGCTGACGGGCTCGGGGACAGTTAGCACGATTATTAACAGGACGCCATGGCTGAAGACAGCTGGCTCAGCATGCACCTGAGCTCCTGGAGCCCCCAAGCCAGGGCTGGACTCTGGGAGCCGACTGGGCTGGGGGACGGTTCACCCACCAAGCCACACCCCCAGGGATGGCTCTGCAGGGCCCATTCACCCACCCCATTTGGCCCTGTTGGCGCTGTGGCCGCTTGCAGTGCCTGAGGTTAGAGAGAACTGGGTCCCAAATGTGGCTCTGCTATGGGTTTACTTGTGCCCCTAAGCACCTGCCTGCTTCTCTCTGCCTCAGTTTCCCCCCTGTCCAGCCAGGATATTGGGCATAATAATTTCCAAGGGCCCCTCCAGTCTGGGTCCGCCTGCCCTGTCCATCTGTTGCCTCGCCTTTCCCGCCTGAACACTGAGAAGATGCAGGCCCCAAACGTGGTGCTCAGTGGGACCTTGCCATCCCCTCACCCAATTCCAGTGACAAACTCTGCTTTGCATGAAAGGTAACTTTATCTTTTTCTCCAGAGCTTGCTTTCTCTTTTGAGCTGTCATTCAGCTGCATGGCTAGAAGGTGATCTCTGTGAATCCCAAGCAATCTCATTAATCTGGGGTCTCTCTCCCCACTCTTCATCCATTAGATGGTGTCAAAATTTGGGGTGCGGCTCACTTAGTGCCTTAAAAGAGCTGGTGGCTGGGTGTCTTCTGAGAGACACCCATCCCAGCTGTCAGCCCTTGAGACACGTGGTCCTTGGGGCATCGGCGCTGATGCCCACAGGCTGCAGTTATCCCACCCTCCCAGGGCAGGCCTCTCCAGAAGTGGGGTGACCTCAGCTACATTAGAGGCCACTGGGGGCATGGGGAAATCCAGTTGCCCTCTCGTGAGGCAGGAAGCTCCCCAGTCTTCCCGAGGCCCTCTCCGCTCAGGCACGCACACAACCATCTCTGCTCTGTGCCCACACTCCCACGCGGGTGCTCTAGCAGGCTTGTGCCTCCCTGGACTCCCCCTGGGAAGAGGCCCGGGCCCCCCTCGCTTTCAGATCTCTGCAGATCCGCCTGAGATTTCTGTTATCCCTTAACCCCGGCTTCGGCTGGGGTCCCGGCCCTTCTCAAGGACCCCTCCCTCTCCCCCGACCCAGGGAGTTTTTCATATTCTTCGGGGTGGAAAACAATGACCGCCAAATGAGGCATCATTCTCAACCCTTTTTGTCTTATACTTTTTTCCCCCTTCTTCTTTGTAATTGTTCTCTGATTCTGCCGAAAACAATCTCTTGGCTGTGGTGCAGTGTGGGTGAGGCAAGAGCAGAAGTCATGAGGAAATATGGAAGCCGACGCCCCGATGAAAGGCCCAGATGTTGTCTGCCCACATTGAGACAGAGCTTTGAGAGGTTGTGGGGAGTTGGCGGCAGATCTGTGATTGACCTTGGTTTACCCACTCTGCTTTTCTCAGCACCTTGCTCACAAGCTAGAAATCCAGCTCTTCTTCAGATGAAAACCATCCTTGTACACGGGCCTCCTATTCCTCTTGCTTTTGCTGCAAGGCCAAGCCCCAGGCAGACAGGGATCTCCCAGAGCCCTGCCAGCTGCCCAGAGCGTGTGTCCCAAGAGGGTGACTGGGCACCATCCCAGCCTACTGCCCCTTCTCAGAGCTCCTGACGCGCCTCCCCTGCCTGCCTCTAACCAGCAACAAAGCATGGAGGCAGGTGTGCAGGTGGGGCAGTGGTAGGCGGGTCTCCTCTCCTGGCTTTGGTCAGTCAGCATCTCCGATTCAGCGGTGGGGCTCATACTTTGTTACTGCGGTTTTTATCCTTTCTTGCTTACTTTTTGTATTATACAAGCAATGTACCTGTTATAAAATCGGAAATAAAGATAAACCAAGAGAAGAAAATAAAAACCATGTACAATATCAATATCAAGGGAAAACCCTTCGAACATCTTAGGGCCTGCCCTTATCTCTGCATGTTTATTTTTCATTCTGACAGAAAAGGGATCAGACTGTATGCATTCTTTTTTTATTTAATGTAATATTTAAGTCTTCGCGTGCTACCAAACATACCTCCGTGATATCATTTCCAACAGCTACGTCGTATTCCGGTAAGCTCTGAAACGTAGCCAGCCATCCCGTCTACTGGCCATTTAGGTATTTCTATTTTTTTTATGTTATTAAACTGAACAGGATGAAATTCCTGACATTTGGTTGCCCTTGACCTCAGAAATGGCAATTTCATTTGGTTTGACATAATGTAAATAATACTATAATGAACATCCTTAAGACTAATCTTCATATAAGTTTTTCATTGACTTGCTTGTATTCTTAGACATTTCTAGAAATGCATTTGCTGAATCATAAAGGATGCATACTTTTAGGCAGGCCTACACTTTAATATACTGACTTCAGGGTATGTGTCCAAAGCAGACCAAGAGAACCAAGGGATGAGGGTGAGGAATGGTTTCAGGAGATCGCTGTAAGGATGTCCTGGAAAGAGGCGTGGGCTTGGCTTCGGTTGATGGACAGAAGTCCCAGCTGCTTCCTGCACGAGGCTGTGACCCCTGGACCAGTTAGAGCCTCACTCTGGAGAGCAATCAGCAGGGTTTTCATAATGCGACAACTGGTGTTTGTGTCAACAATATGGGTGGTTTGCCTAAGGCCTGGGCATTCCGAACCCTATCGGGCTTCCGTCATCCTTTGAAACTTTGCCTGAGCTTAGGACTCTCTGAACCTTGAGATCAGAAACCCCCTTTCCCTGGGAAAGGTGATTTAGAGATGAGGGCTTTTTAAAGGACTCACAATCACCTCCATGGTTTCAGATGTTTAAAAATGCAGCTTGGCCTTGAGGGTGGACCCAGGCCTGGCTGTGGAGGGAGGTTCTGATGGATTCTGAGGCGGCAGGCCTCCTGAACCATTGAAGCGTGCAGGCTGAATTTTAAAAATAATTGTCCTTTTTAATGATGTAAAACATGTCATCTAGATTAAAAAATAAACACACTTTATTACTTTCCCAGTCCTTTCTTCCTCCCTCCCAGGGCCAGATGGGGATTGCTTGAATATTTCTGGCGTATTTCACATATTTAATAACGCCCTTGGAGGTTCTTCCAGATCTGATGAAATGTGGGATTGAACTCTGCCCATAGACACTGTTCACAGAAAAGAACGCTGGTGGTAGGGGTGTGTGTGTGTGTGTGTGTGTGTGTGTGTGTGTGTGTGTGTGTGTGTGTGTGTGTTGGGGGGGTGGAGATTCATCCTATTTTGGAAGCAGCTGGGTCTTCAAGTCAAAAGGCCTGTACTTTTTATTTTGAGCAACAAAGCAAATTGTTTCCCGCCCCCCTTGTGCCTTTTGGGGTGGGGCGGGGAGAGAGGAAAAAAGAAATCGCTGCAGCTAAGCAGACTAGAGCAGCTTCTGGAGGGAGTCGGGCCTTCCCTGACAGCTTTCCGCTGGCTCTCTTGAGCTGCAGCGAATCCAAGAAAATAATTAAAGCTTTAATTTATTTATACATCTTCTCTATAGATATTATAGATCCAACAATTGCCGCCTCCTAATTTATGCGCGCGGAGGCCCCCCGAGCCCGCCGCGGCCGAGCGCACTCCTGGCCGCCCGCAGCAGCGGCGGCGGCGGCGGCGGCGGCGGCGGCGGGCAGAGGCCCCTTCGGAGCGGCCGGGTGCCGTCAGCCCCGCGGCGGCGGCCGAACAATGGCCGTGCGGCGGCGAGCCCGCCGGGGCCGCCTCGGAGCGGGCGCACCTGGGTGATGGGCACCTCCCGAGACTCCCCGGGCCTGCGGGCCTGACAGGCGCGAGGCGGCTCCTTAATAGACTGCGCGAGTGTTCTCCGGGAGAAGTCTGCGGCGGTCCCCGAGGAGAGATCATCAGGCAGAGTGGTCCCCGGAGCAGGATTTATTAGCAGACAGGATGGGGAAGTTGATTAGCCTCCGCGGCTGAACGGACATCCTGTCAGACAGGCCTCTTAATCCAATCACTTACCTGTCGAGGGGGAGCCTCCCGCCCGCCGCCCGCCGCCCGCGGGGGCCCCTGCTACCTGCCCGCCCCAGAGCGGGAGCTGCGGGCCGCGGGCCTGGGCCCACCGAGGCGACAAACGCGGGAGGCTCGCCGCCTCGCCCTTGCCGGACCTGCTCCCTCTCTCACCGGGTCTTGCCTGCCGGCCAGGCAGCCTTCAGGTGCGCGCCCTGGCGGTCACCCTCCTCTGACCTTACCTTCAGTGGCTCCCTATTCCCCACTCAGGAAAGTACCTGCTCCTGGGTCTTGCCTCATTTGACCCTGAACCACCTTTCTAGCGTCATCCCCACGGCTCCCTCCCGCGGGGCCTCTGCTCTGTTTAAACCCAGCTACCCTCCTCCTTTCTCTGAGTCCTTCTGCTGCTTCCCTTGCCCTTGCTCCAGTCATGGGAGCCGGTTAGAATGCTCGCCCTCTTCTCCCACGCCCCCCCACCCCAGTCAAATCCAACTGGTCCTTGGAGATCTGACTCACAAGCCTCATCTTCGCTGATTACATCTCTCTTCCCTCTGTGCCCAGGTAATCTCTCCCTCCTGTAAAGCTTTGTGCCGGGGTAAGCTCTCTAGCTCCCCAGTCCTGCCTCTGCCAACTTCCTAGCTCTGTGACCTTGGCCAAGTGACCTCACCTGCGCTTACCGCTTCTGTAAAACAGCATGATAACAACAAGTTCCTCGTAGTTTTGTCATGAGGACAGAGGTTCGTGAGAGGATGCGGGTAGAAAGCTGGGTGTAATGTGTGGTGCGTAGCAGAGCTCAGTGCTCTCAGAGTGTGTCTTCGTCTGAGTCAGGTAGTGCTGGACCTACCACCTCCTTCACTGCTCCAAGTGCCGTTATGATGGGGGCCAGGCCTTCACCGTCTCCCGCCCTCCCCTGTCTCTACTTGCCCCCAAGACCAAGGACAGTCCTTTACAGATAACATGGCTAAATGTTTGTTGAGTGAAGGAAGGAACCACTGCCACACTGCAGACCAAATACTGGGAACCATTTCTCCGAGTGACCCCCGGAGGCCCCATCCTGGTTGGTCTGACTACGGCAGAAGCAGAAGGTTGAGGGACAGGGCCCCTATCTGCTTTTATGTGGTAGGCATTGAGATGTGTGTGAGCTCTTGTCAAGAGTTTAGGAATTCAGACCCTATTGATCCCCTGCATCTTCAAAGCCATCAATCATCATTAAGAAACAGGACCTGAGCCCCTGGATGGGGTGAGTGGCTGGTTCTGGGTAATTTAGAGGATTTTACACACACACACACACACACACACACGTGGTTAAAAGAAGTCAGCTAAGACAAGCACTGAACACTTAGCAGACAGGCAGGGAAAAACCCAGAGAACTTGTAGAGACCAAAGGTAACCGACCAGGAAATACATCAAACTCCACTTCCTAGTGGAATCGCAGATTTTCGTGGCTGGTTGTAACTGCCTAGTGAGCATTTCGCTTTGGTAAATGTGGATGCCGAGGTCTCACTCTAGTCCTGCCACCTCTGACTGAAGTCTGCCTCTCACAATTCATCTGTCTTGCCTGGGTCAATGTCAAGGTTACTTGTCTGTGGTTTGGGCCATCTTCCTTATTTCCTTTTAAAAAAAGGCATTTTCCTGGCCTGATGACTGCGTCAGGCAACGTTCCCATGCCTTGATGTTTTTCAGATTTCTAAACATGCCCGGTGATCTTGATGGGGTGGAACACACCCCTGGAATGGAATTCAGACAGAGCACCTTGGACCCGGTTAGGCCCTGCTACCAATTGGCTGTGTGATCTTGGTGGGGAGCAGTCAATCTCACTGAACTTCAGTTTTTTATCCATCAAATAGTGTCATATGTGGCTTACCTTCATGGGAGGAGAAATGGAAGGTTACAATGAGGTAATTGATAGGGACGTGATTTTAAGAATATGGTACTACTATACAAAATTAAAGCAGAATTGCTGTCATAAAATCGTTCTTAAGATATCGATTGCCCTCAATGCGAGGTGCTGGGGAAGTAGAGGTGGTCAAGCCTCAGCCTGTCCTCAGCGGGTTCACCAGTAATGTGCTAGGAAAGGGCAATGAAACCCCCCCTCCCCAGCCCCTGGGGCCGGCAAGGCTTCGTGGAGGGAAGGGGTTAGAACAATTGGGGAAGAGGAACACAGGCAGAGGGACAGGAAGTTGTGGGGTGGGAGAGTGGGAAGACGAGGTGGGAAAAGCAGATGGAAGCTAGATATGCAGGGCCAATGAGTGAAGCTCACAGCAGGGGAACGACAACGTCAGATGTTCTGGAACTCTGGGAAGATGGCAGCCTGTGTGGGGCATGGGCTGTGTGGAGCCTGAGACAGAACATGGGCTGGAGAGGAGGCAGGAGGCCTGAGGCAGGGAAGAAGCTAGTGCAATGTCCAGGTGAGAGATGGTGAGACCTGAGGACCTGGAGAGTCTGGGGCCTACCTTCTGACCCTCTGGGCTGGGGCAGAGGGTAAGAAGGAGCAGAGGCAGGGGTGAGGGTGGCTGAGGTGATTAGGGAATCCCACGGAGCAGAGCCGAGGAAACCCTTCTGCATTGTAAACCGAGGCTGGGAAGAGGGAAGGGGAACGCTCACCCCAGCTCTGAGTCTCCCTCTGCCCAGCCTGTGGGCGCTTCCTTGCGGCTCTAGAACCCTTCTGGATAGGCATGAGTGGGTAAGCTGTGACACCACTGAGGAGAATAATGATGCTCAGGGGAAAAAATCCTATTGTTGAGGGAACCCCTGCAAGTTTCCAAGATGATTATGGCTTTAAAGTTAGAGCCATGTGCACAATGTAGATTGCATGTCATGAGGCGCAAGGTCCCAATTTCTCTGCCTGTTAGGGGTTGACTTCTCCTTATAAGGCAAGGGGCTGTGACCCAGATCTGAACAGAATAAACCGTGATTTTCCTGAGTCACTGAACCATCATTTGAGACCACGGGCCTGGCTCCTGAATATTCCAAGGTCCGGAAGTTCTCCAATGTGAACTTGGGACTCTGGGGGCTCCTTGGTTCCCTGTGCAGAGCCACCCCCCCCCCGCAGCTGCTGCTCCTCTGTGCCCCTCCCCACCCCCCAGAGGCTCTGGGCAAGAGCTGCAGGCAGAGCCGTGTGCCTGCTCACAGTCCGAGCGAGGGCGAAGAGGAGCTAGTTGCTCTGGATGGGAGGAGCAGGGAGAATGATCACCACTCTGGCCTCCAGAGTGTGATGTTGGCTGGCTGTGCTCAGCAGCCCTGGCCATGGGAAGAGGAAGGAAGCCATTGGTTGGGGTTTCAGGGGCAGGGGACAATATTAGTAACCTCCGAATCCTCAGCACAGACTAGGTGCTCAGCAAATGCGTTGTTGGATCAAAGACTCGCTGAGGAGGGGGGTAGTGCAGGTAGCAGGGCGGGAGAAGGGCTCTCCAGACTGAAGAAGCTGCGTGAGGCCTGGAGGTGGTCATGGCGGGAGATGGGGCTGAGGAGCGAGGAGCCACGCTGTTCAAATTCCCTCCTCATTTCGAACCCATTCTAGAGCAACCTTCCGGGAGATATTCTGACTCCACTTGAATGCCTCTGGAGGCAGGAGCTCATTCTTCCCTTGACATTTCTTAGAGCATCTCTGACTATGAAAAAATGAATTCTTTCTAAAACTGAGTGGCCCTGATTCTTTTAGGGGCCCCTACTGTTCCTCAAACTGCCTGCTTCTTTGGTGCCACATTGCCAAGGGCCTTGAGTGCCAGGCAGGGGCGGGTGGGTGTGTCGATCTTTATTTTGCATACAGAGGGAGCCCTGGAAGCCTCTGAGCAGGACTGTGAACAGGCTGAGCTTTACTACACAGGAAGACAACCTCCCTGGCCAGGCTAGGGCGGGAGCCCTAGAATCAAGGCAACCTGATGTCTGTTTCTCTGTACCTATTCATTTTTTTAAATAAAATGTTTTTATTGTTGAGAAAGAGAGAGGCAGAGAGAGAGGGAGACACAGAATCTGAAGCAGTTTCCAGGCTCCTAGCTGTCAACACCCAGCCTGACGCAGGGCCCGAGCTCACAAACTGCAAGATCATGATCTGAGCTGAAGCCAGAGGCTCAACTGACTGAGCACCCAGGTGCCCCATCTCTACACCTATTCCTACCCATGGCATTAATTAACAGACAAAGGCAGATAACCAATGAAAACCATTTCTCTTGCACAGGTGCAAGGCCAGTGGCCATGGATGGGTATGGACTGAGAGGAAGCATATGTAAAAGTATCTTAGATTTGTCCCAAATATGGGCATCATGGAAGTCAGTGCCCCCCAAACCCCACTGGCCCACCGACGTCTGTCTTTCTGCAGAATCAGAGATGGCAGGCAGGTGCAGGAACCTGGGGTCTTGCAGTGAAGGGATTCTCCAGTTCTCCTCCGGACCCGACAGGGAGAGGTGGCCGGAGGGCTGTAGCAGATGGCCATGGTGGGGACTGGCACTCGGTGGGAGAGGCGGTCAGCCCTCCACCCTGAGATCAGGGCTTCCCCCGCCCCAGGATCCCTTCTGACCTTTGTGTTCTCCCAAAAAAAAGTCAAGGTGATGACAAGACACATCTATCGCATCTGAGCCATCATTGCAGTTGAAAGATGGGCCCGGAGCAGGTGGACTGCTTCAATTATGATGGATGAGGACGGTGACAGCTCTCGGGAGAGCCACGGGAACCTGGCAAGTGTTCACTCAGCTATGACTCCTCTGGTAGCAATTTGACAAGATCAGAGCACTTTACAGAAGTGGAAAGTTTGGGGACCTCGGGGTTTGCTTGGCCCGGGGACTCTGCCGAAGCCCTCAGCCAGCAATGCAGGACGGGCTGCCCTCCGAGGAGGAGCAATGCTGGGGAGGCAGGAGCAGCTGGTGGGGAGGGACTCTGCCTCAGGAGGCCTCATGGCCCCGGCCCCCGGGCCTGGGACTTGCCTGCTTTAATCCCCTCTAGCTGCTGACCAGACGATCCCAACAGGGCTACAGCCACAACCTCCCAGAGCAGCTGGGCATCTCCTCTGAGCTAGGCTGTGTGCCGGGCCCTGGGGGACAGTGGTGGACAGTGAGATTCACCTCCTGCCTCATGGCACTTTCTGTGTAGACTCTGACTGAGGGGAGGGTCTGGGACCAGACAGCCCCATCTGATGTTGACTGTGAAGCACCTCTTTGAACTTCAGTTGAATCACCTCTCTTTGGGCATGGTGGCTGGGGTTTCAGCGAGGTAACCTACGGAGAATGTCCTGCTTGTCACAGGTGTTTAACCAATGCTGGTTTTCCACCCCCACTGATACCTTTGTCCTCTGGTGCATTTCTTTATTCATTCAGCAAACTGGCCACAGCACTTCCGTGTGCCGGGCATTGGGCTTGGCCTCAGAGACTTTGATGAGGTCCTATAGACGAAGGACCCACATCTTAATCTGCTCAGGGAATGAGGATGCGGTTGGATCGGGCAGTCCCTGGGCCTCACCGCCCCTTGGTGGTTGCTGGGTGAAGGTGCCTACCTTGAAGACCGAAGGCCAGCACAGCCCTGGCTGCAGTGCTCCTGGGCCCCTATGCCTTCCAGGCACCGATAGGCTTCTCTGCATCCATTGTGCTCTGAAGTCAGGATCTGAGAGTTCCTCACACCAGAGGGTCATCTCCCTAGAGTTGGGGGGACCCCCGGTGTGGGCATTTCACCTAGAGGTGCTTCTGTTCCTCCAATTCTTATCGAGTAACTTCTGTCTGCCCTGGGGGTTGGGGAGGACTAGCCAAGACTCGGGTCCTGCCCTCCAGAGGCTCTCAGGCTGCAGAACAGGAGTGCAGCATCAGGCACTGAAGACCACGCATGAGCTGGTAAGGCGGTCCGGGAAGGCTTGGGCACACTCTGAGGTGGGTGTTATCCGTTCTGGCAGGGAGTCAGGGAAGGCTCAGAGAAGGGGCATTTTCTCTGAACTCAGAGGGATGCTCCTAGAAGGAGCCGAGGAAGCTCTGCACTCGGGCAGGCAAAGCCTCCTGGGCAGTTCCGCTCCCCTGAGCCTCAGTGTCTCCGTCCGCACAGTGACGGTGCTGCCTCCAGGGGTTTGAAGGCCCTCCCGGCACAGACGTTGGCGGGTTCATCCCATCACTTTCCCTCAGACTCTCCTCCCAGGGGAGCTCGCCTATATCCTCCTCCGTAATTTGTTGGTGACTTCACTCCCTCTGAACCCCAGACATACCTGCCCCCTACCCGGATATATGCCATAGTCCTTTTCTCTTGCTTTGGAAGATTCTCAGCATAGTTATGCCCCCAGAGATATTGAATTACTACTTTTGTGTGTTTTAGTAAGTGATTGTCATTTTGGCCGGGCAAGAGGAGATTTAATGATGATGACAAGCATTTTTAAATTGCTCACTAGCTGCATGTCTTTGGGAAAGTCACATCCTCTCTGGGCCTCAATTTGCTCCTCAGTAAAACGGGAGTGTCAGTCCCACCTGGCCCCACCCTGGGATTGGGTAAAGTGCCATTTTCGGGAAATAGCTAATAGAAGAAGAGACCTGGGGAGGGAAGGGTGGTGGGGACAGATGGAGTGAGGGGCCAGCGTGCCAAAGGGGCTCTGGCCTGCTCTTTCAGCTTTTTGTTGGCTGCAGGTGGCTGTGACGATCTGAGACTCCTTGTAAGTGGTGAATGGGGTGGTTTGCGGTGTCTCCCTCCCTGGCCCCTGTGGCCAGATAAGGACAGGTCTGGTTTCTCTCTCAAGCCATTCAGGGTACTGCTCATCGGAGACCAGATCCTCACCAAGCTTGGAGGAGCCCACGGAATCAAGCCCACAAGCTTACTCGGGCTCTTACCTCCTTCTCCTCTTCTTGGCTGATCTTTAACAGAGCAGAGCTTTGTTCCTTCAGGGCCAATAGAACGGACCCAATTCAATGCCACAGGCTAGGCCTGCAGGCTGAGAGGCTCTGGTCACACTTCCCCCATGCCCACCGTCTCCCCACCGTGTCTCCATCTACGAGCCAAAACTCTCCAAGTCCTTTTAAGACCTTGTATGTTTCAACCTGCCAGGTTCACAATTCATGTTTCAAAGAACACAGGCTTAGGGATCCAGCTGACCTGGGCCTGATCCCTGCCTCTGCCCCTTGCTAGCTGGGTGACAACGAGCAATCATTCGATCTGTCTGGGTCTCGGTTTCCTCACCTGCAAAGTGAATAGGGTGTATTTCATAGGGTGGTTGTAGGAATAACGAGAGGGCGTATGTGACGTTTGAAGAAACTTGATGGTGTTTATACTCAGTCAGGTATCCCCCTTCCCCGAGAAGTGATCCCTGCAGGTCCCACGACTGCACCGCAGTGACTGAGCATATGACCAAGTGGAGCTCATCAGAGTCCATCCTTGGGATTTTATACTCTAGCCGGGGAAACAAGGCCTCTTTCCTCTCTTTTGTAAAGATATAAGATGTAAGCTTGAAGATGCCTGCAGACATGGTTCTGGCCATGGAGACAGGGACTCATCAGAAAAAACCAAACTGGAGAGAAGCAGAGAAGTGGGGAGAGAAAGAGAGAGAGAGCCCTGTTTTGCATGTGAATCCCTGGCCCCAATAATCTCTCGGTCCAGCATCATCCCTGTCTGTCCTGTGGTTGCACCATTTGAGTGAATGCCTATGACATGTCCCTTTTGGATTAAGCTGCTTGGAGCTGGTTTTCTGTCATTAGGAACCAAAGGATCCCAATGCATATAAATATATATAGCACAGAAACTGACTTATACAAGAGCTCAGTAAGTGGATGCTCTCCGAATTAACTGAAGGCAGGCCCTATGTGCCTTGACGTTGGTGCTGAATTTCCATCCTCATTTATCTCTCTGGCCACCTTGTCAAGAGGACTTGTGTATCCTCCCTGCCGCCCAGCCCAGACTCCAGAGGTACCTCTGCGAGGCACGAAGCTGGCAGCAGCGCAGGCCCATGTAAAACAGCACCACGGACAGTGGCAGCCTGGAATGCAGGCGCCTGCCACAGGACACAGACACAATCAAGCAGCCAACATCCTTCCCCATGTCGCTGCCTGATAATGAACAAGTAATTTATGTCCAAGAGTCAGTGGAGCCTGTCGCAGGCCGGGGCTGAAATGTTACTACGAGGGATTCCTATGAAGGTCATTGCCCTGCTCTTGTTGCTGTTAAGGGTTGTCTGTAAATGGCGTCCCCTTGGAGGTTGTCCCCTTGTTCTCCTGGTTCTTTGGGGGGAAAAGGGTACACCTATGAGGAGCTGGGCTGGGAAAAGCATTGGGTTTCTTTTGAGCCACGGCCTTGCAGTGGCCCTGGAAGCCTTGTGAAGTTTGACCTTAGGTGGTCCACGGACGAGAAAGGGAGGCCCAGGGTGGAATGGCATGTGAATGGCTGTGTGGGACTTGTGAATGGGGAGGGCAGGAATTGGGTGTCCCTCTTTGAGGACAAAAAATGGCTCCTAAGACCTACGGTGTGAATTAATTTGGATCAACTGTTAGATATGATGAGAAGTGTTCTGGGGACAAGGTAACAGAGTATCTCTTTCAGAGCATGAAAAAAGGAGGAGTGCCTGGGTGGCTCAGTCAATTTAAGCATCCAGCTTTGGCTCAGTTCGAGCCCCGCACCTGCTTGGGATCCTATCTCTTTCCCTCTCTCTCTCTGCCCCTGCCCTGCTTGCACTGTCTCTCTTTCTTAAAATAAATAAAAAAATAAACTTTTTAAAAAAAGAGCACGAAGAAAGGAGAAGAGATAAAGGAGATAAGATAAAGCTGGGCTAGTGAGTTAGGTGAATCACTCAGCCCCTTCCTGTGGGCCTTCGTTACCCTACCTGTTCCGGGACTAGAGAGCCTTCCCCATTCTGGAATGGCGGCAGAGCATGTTTTAACAGTCCCATTTCGTGGACGACAAAACGGAGGCTCCGAAGTTAAGTCATGTAGCCTCTGGGTTTCAGAGTTAGGCCTTTAGCCTTTGAATAAGCCAGTGCTCCATCCATTGCCCAGCCCTGCGTGCTAGTCACAGAAGTTGCGGGACAAGCAGTCTCATAGGGTCCTCTCCAGCAGAGGCTCAGAGGTCCCCCGTCTTTCCATCATTTCAGAGCAAAGGCCCCTCCGGAAGCTGAATGACTGACTTCCGTTATAAGGGGGGAAGGCATCCCTTGAGAATGGCCCTTGTCTTCCCAAGGAGGTTGGGTGCTTGTGTGTGCAATGCCTCAGCTCAGCTGGGCCGGCTCCCATGGAAGGTCTGCAAGCGAGATCATGCTCTTGTTCTGCACCACGGGATCCCCTGTCAGAAGCCTCCTTTCAGCTCCCTCTCCCCTTTCCACATCGGATGCTGCGGTTTCTGGCCTGAAACATGATCAGTGCACCCTGAGCCGAGTGCTGTGTTCTTTTCCTCCCAGGCGAGGATGATGTTTAAATTCACTTGAAGGTCCTATGAGGGGGATGAAAAATAAAGAACAGAGTGAGAACTTACCTACTAAAAAGAGACCATGCCAACGGAAGCCCAATGAGCCCTCCTTGCCGCTCACCTCACTGCCGTGTGGCCTGGACTTCTAGAAAATATCCGTAAACCCAGATTTTCCTGGAGGTCCCCTTGGCAGATCTCTGAGGGGCAGGTAAGATCTGGATTATCAAGACCACTTCACAGATAAGGAGATGAGGCTCAGAGAGGAAGAGCGGAGGGGGCCGGAAGCTGGGCTGCAGGCCCTCAGACAGGGTCTTTTCTTTTGCATCTCTGCCCACCCCACCCCCAACAGCAGGTGCAGAAAGGGCTGCCCAGATGCACAGGACTCTGGGGCACCTGGTCAGATGCTCCCTGAGCAGGGCTGGGGGAGGCAAAATGTCCCTGTAATGAGCACTCTCCTTGTCTGCAAGGGCATCCCCATCACAAACTGTATTGGTTTTTATTTTTAATGGGGAGATTTGTAAAAGGGGTACATGTTTATTTTGAAACGTTGGGAAAATAAAGATGGAAGGGGTCCAATCTCACGCTTGCCTGCCCCGTATGGCTGACAGTCCTTTCTTTGCCTGTTTCTCCCGACCATGCCCTGCTCTTTCATTCTTTTTCATCGCTGAGTACTATTCCATTGTACTCCATATATACATACGTACATATATATACACCACATATATATATACACCATATATATATATATATACATACCATATATATATACACACACACCACATCTTCTTTATCCATTCATCAGTTAATGGACATTTGGGCTCTTCCCATAATTTGGCTATTGTTGATAGCACTGCTATAAACATTGGGGTATATGTGCCCCTGTGAATCAGCACTCCTGTATCCTTTGGATAAATTCCTAGCAGTGCTATTGCTGGATCTAGGGTAGTTCTATTTTTAATTTTTGAGGAGCCTTCACACCATTTTGCGGAGTAGCTGCACCATTTTGCATTTCCATCAATAATGCAAGAGGGTTCCCCTTTCTCCACCTCCTCTCCGACATTTGTTGTTTCCTGAGTTGTTAATTTTAGCCAGTCTGACTGGTGTGACATGGTATCTCAACATGGTTTTGATTTGTATTTCCCTGATGATGAGTGATGTTGAGCATCTTTTCATGTGTCAGTTGGCCATCTGGAAATCTTCTCTGGAAAAGTGTCTAATCATGTCTTCTATACATTTCTTCACTGGATTATTTGTTTTTTGGGTGTTGAGTTTGCTAAGTTCTTTATAGATTTTGGATACTAACCCTTTATCTGATATATCATTTGCAAATACCTTCTCCCATTCCGTAGGTTACCTTTTAGTTTTGCTGATTGTTTCCTTTGCTGTGCGGAAGCCTTTTATCTTGATGAGGTCCCAATAGTTCGTTTTTGCTTTTATTTCCCTTGCCTTCAGAGACATGTCAAGTAAGAGTTGCTGTGGCCAATGGTGACCTTCTTTTGAGGGAGAATAAAATGTCTAAGCTGAGACTCCTCGCCTTCGGCACATGTGTATTTCCACACAGTGTTGGCATTCGACTTCTCTTTTAAGGCCAGGTTTTGGGAATGATCCTGATGGCTCTGAAGTGCTCTTGCCTGGAGGCCTTGGACCATGATGGGATGAAGTCATATATGGTCACACAAGGTCACTGGCCAGGACCCTGGAGGGCAAACATGCCTGAATTGGGGATGAAGGCCACATTTGTACAAGTATTCCTCTGTCTTCTGCTAATACTTGCCATTGCTTCTGACGGGATGTAGGCTATTAGGGAAGTGGGCGGGTGGCGGGAAAGAGGTGCTGCTCAGTTAAGTCTAGAAAATGCTTCTGGAAAGGTCACTCCTGGGAGTTGGCCTTGGGGGCTGGAGTTGGATGGTCTGATGTCATACCCTGGAGAATTCCAGGGAAGCTGCTAAGGGGTCCCGGTAATTCAGAAAAGCCACAGAAGAACAATTAGGAATCCTGCATCCCTGGGTGTTGTTAACCACAGTTACCATCGAAGGCTGGGCCTTCCAGTCTGATGCAGGTGTGTGTGTGTGCTCCATGGGAAGGCATTTCATAGCTCAAGGTGGATACACCCAGATGTCACTCTCTTTTTCCTGTAAGTGCTCCTGTGTCCTTGCTTGTGCCCCTGTTCTGCCTGATGCAAAAAAAAAAAAAAAAAAAAAAAAAAAAAAAACAACCCCCAAAAAAACAAAAAAACTAGTGATTTCTTATGGAAGTCATTAGTATTCAGGGATTTCTCAGTGACTTCAGGTTTTAGAGCTCTGTCACGTTCAGGATTGCTCCCCCGTCAGGGTTTTCTGTTTGACCCACCCTGTGGGTTGAGTCCAAGCGGTGGGAAGACACTGTTACTTGGTCTCTATCTCCTTGGTCCCTTCTGGCCTGTAGACAGGCCTCTGTGGGCTGACAACCCACTGAGTATGGCTACACCCAACCCCGAGGGCCATTCTGGCCACGAAACTCTGATTGGCTCACAAACTTCCCTTCCAGCCAAACTTCAGTGCCCCGTTTGGGAGCCATGAGAATTTTCTGAATGTCTTGCTCTGCGACGTGGGGCTGCGGGAAACTGTGTGGGGTGGGGACAGCTCTGGCCCTCTCATGTCTAAGTCCACCACATCACCCATCCTGTTCTCTAGCCACTGCTTCCTCCCCAGCACTGGGCGCAGGCACAGAGGCTCTCTGCTCTGGGGTCTCCATGCTTGTCTGGGGGCTTCTAGCATTTTCTCCCTTTCTGTGAGATTTGGTTTAAAGTGGGTGGGTGTCAGGAGCCTGAGTGCCTTTTCTCTAATCTGGGTGGGCAGGTGGGTTGTGCCCACCTCCTGCCTTGTCTATCCTACACTTGGGCTTTGGCTCCTGAACTTAAACCCTAAGAGCTTGGGACTTTTGTTCTTCGGTGCTCTTCAGACACCTGCCCTCTGGGGTAATGAGGAAAGTGGAGAGGGGCATGACTGGCTCTCATGTGGGGTGGTGGCCATGGAGCTAAAGGGTTACAAGGGAGCCAGCAAGAACAAACTGATGAATATCTCAAATTTGCGTCCCATCACAGGGATGTTAAAAATAGAGTAGTATTGCATACGCTGTTTTATTAACTTCTTTTATACATCATGAATATTTACTGCAGTCATTATATGTTCTTTTGTAGTATCATTTTAGTGACTGCACTGCCTTTCATTGTGTACAAGCTTCTGGATCAAGCCATTTCCCTTTTGTTGGACGTTCAGGTTGTCTTCATCGTTTTTAGTGTCTGAAAAAAATGCCGGAACAAGTTTCCTTGGACATCATCTTTGTGCACATCTCTGTTTCCTCAGAATACAAAAGGGTGTTTATTTTCACAGAGCCATGTGAGGATATTCGCACCTCATCTCCACACAAGCTCTCGTGCACATGTCCACAGATACACACACACAGACACACGTGCACGCGTGCACAGACACACACATGGCCACACACAGTCTTGAGATTGTGTCTGGCACAGAGCTTGGCACAGAGCAGCTGCTCCAGTGAAAGTGTTTATTGTCCGAAGAGAGTGGGAAACACCGGACTGAGGAAGGGGAGGGGAAAGGAACCGTGCATGTTTTGAAGAAGATGCCCGGAACTTGGCTTTGAAGGAACAGGGGGGTAGAAAATAAACAGAGACAGAGAAATGCGTAGCTCAGGCACAGGAAGTGGTGCAGGAAAAGCCCCAGAGGCAGGAAAGTGTGCGTTTAGGGAAAAGCAAGGAGTCTGGTTGTGGAAGGGCATGGCGTGTGCAGATGTCCGGGAAAGATGGGCTTAAATGTGGCTGAGGAGAACCCCAAGTTCTCGCCCGACTATGAAAACTCTCCAGCCGTGCATGACGCAGGTACACCGGGCATGACGGGTGAGTATAGTTGTCAGATAAAACACAGGAGACTGTTAAACTTGACTTTCAGATAAAAATGAATTTTTTTTTTTAAGTATAAGTATGCTCCAAACAACCATGGGGCACACCTATCCTAAAAAATGATTCATTGTTTATTTGTAATTCGAACTTACCCGGGCATCCTATGTTTTTATTCACTAAATCTGGCAAGCCCGTGTGTAAAGAATGCAGCAATACGGTAGCGTCAGAGGCGTCATTACCATTTTTTGGGCCATTGCTTCATGAGCAAAGACAGATCGAAGTGTGCGAATCCCCACCGCACCTAAATGCAGATAAACATGACGAACGGTAATGGCTCCAGAGGAGCCAACGGGAGCAGTTGCAGGAGCAGGTGAGCGATGGGCGTGCTGGAAACGAGCATCTGGGCGCCGGAGCCCAGGCCCCACCTGCCATTCCTGCGATGCCGACTTCCCAGGGAATCTCTTAGGAGGGAGCGAGGTTCCGGTCTGGAGAAACAAGGCTGGGAGTGGTGATTGGGTCCCAGGCTAGCCCACTTGAAGTCCATTCTGCTCATACAGGGCAGAGTTTTAGCAAATTATAAGAGAGGCTTGTGTGGGGGCTTGCCTGGGGCGCAGCCCAGCTTCTATTTGGAGCCCTATTTCTATGGTACCAGGAACTATGTGGCCCTTGACTAGAAGGAAAGATGGAGGCATCAGAAACAATCCTCCTTCAACCCCACCTGGCTGCAGTGGTCTCTGGGCTCAGAGGGTTGGGGGAGGGAAGAAAGGGGAGAGTATGCATATTATTCTCTCCAGCAGTCAGACCCTCAGGGAAGGAAGTGTCACTCACCATCACCAACTATGAGCTAAATGCTTTGGGTACATTATCTTGGGTAATTTTGCAACACTTGCTTGTGTTATCCCATTTTACAGAGATAGAAACTGAGGCTCACAGTGGTGAAAGAACATACCTAAGATCATACATACAGAGCAAAAACAGCAAAGCAAAGCTATGTCTACATAGCTCCAAAATCTTAGTTCTTATTTTTCTGGGTCACGTTGACAATAACTCCCACCAGGGCCGGACATCAAGATCCCACATTCCTGACTCTCTGAGCCGCCCATAGCTCCTGATCCAGCATGTACTGGCCTGTCATTTATCTACCGACACTCTTACTCTGTGAATGCCAAAACTGGTGGCTCTTGTCATGTTCCCAGGAGGAGCTCGGTGTCCCTCCTGCTTTTCCCCAAACCCCTTTCACCTCTACTTAGTCCCTGGGCTTTCTGAGCCTCAGTTTGCACCTATTATGAACCTTCCGGAATTATTGGCGACCCCTAGGGGAGAGCTTCCAGGGTGAGGGATGGGGCAAGAACTGAGTTGGTTCTCTCTTCCTCTTGGGTGCTCCAGATGTGTCCGTGGAGGGGAGAGAGGTGAAAGTCTCACAGGCTTTACCGAGCTACAGCAGTCCAGGCAAGAAGAGCTGGTCCACTTCCTTAAATGCTGATCATTCTAGACTGAGCTCACCTGCCTGGATTGTTTAATATCTGATGCCTCAGTAGGCATCAGATGTCTCACTCCTGTGAAGTACCAGACAGGCGTCCTGTTGGGGGCAAGGTTGCCAGATAAGACATAGGATACCTAGTTAAATGTGAATTTCAGATAAATGACAAATAACGTTTTAGCATAAGTAGGTCTCAAATAATAACCATCTACCCAGTGATCCTGAGGGCCTATGGCTGATCCAGAAAGGTGACTGGAGTTGTGGCCTTTGTCCCCAAATTGTCCCAAAAATATTATACTAAAAAATTATTCCTTACTTATTCGAAATTCACATTTAACTGGGTGTCCTGTTCTGGAAACTGTAGATAGGTGGACAGTTCTCCTTCCTTACTAGTTCAGGGACCCAGGCTCTGTCACTTTCTGGACCTGTCACCTAACCCATTTTTGTCAAGGTCATGATGCTTATTTGCGTGAGACTGATGGAAAGGGAAAGAGCATGGAGGATCACGTGGGGAGGTTTATATATGAATAGACCACATGGTTCTGCTCTCGTTCCATTGACCAGAACCGAGGACATGGCCATGCCCAACTTCAGGGAACTCTGGGAAATGTAGTCTAGCTCAGTACTCAGGAGAAGTGGAACAAGGTTTCACGAAGAGCTGGTCAGGCTCTACCAGTAGAAGGGGCAGGGGTGCTTTTAAAAGAAGGAATGATGTCTTCTCTAGGGTCATCTTTTTAAGTCTACAGCTTTATTTCAGAAAACACACACTCCAGGAGGGAACAAACCTGTGCCTGTGTTTGTCGATGATAATTCTTCCCTCTGCTTCCCTTGCAGAAAACAAACAAACAGAACATTGATTTCTTCTGTGTTGAGAATAGTTTTATCTAGACAAAGGCTTGGTAATGGGTTATCAAGTTTTATGTTCTTAAACAAGCAGCAGGAGGGAGAGTTATAACTTGAATCTCAGCATAACAGAACTGGGATGGATCCTGGTAGAGCCTGGTACCACCTCCCAGCTGTGGGACCTTGGACAGGTTACTTAACCTCTCTGAGCTGCAGTTCCACTATCTGTGAAGTGGGGCTAATGGCATTTATCTAATTGGCTTTTGTGAGGACACAGCATGGTCCAGCGCTTGGCATGTGACCGGAGCTCAACAAACAGGAGTGACCTCCATGCTTCTGTCCCTTCTATGTCCCTGTACCAGGGCCTTGTCTTGATCCTGAGCTGAGCCTGTCTGGGAGACTGATTGGAGGGTCCTCCAGGAACCTGATGGCAGCACTGAGGCGAGCCGATAAACTCAGCTTGGCAATAAGCCTGGAGTCATCAGCAGGGAGTAAGTATCTGTCTGAGGACTTTTGTCCTGGTCCAAGTCCACCATGGGCTCATGTCTGGGGCCTGCGGGGAGGCAGCTGCACTGGGTAAGCGTGAAAAGGTCTGTTCTAATCGGTCCTCTGCAAATCACCGGAACACAAGCCTCCTTGTAGCAGCAGAGTGGGGAAGAGGCAGTCCCCACAGAGACACAGGCCGGCTGTGGACAATGGACAGTTCCCAGCACATCTGTGGTGGAGAAGGCACTGCCTGGTGGAGGGTGGTTTACAGGTGGCCCCAAAACAGGGGTGCGGTGTTCTCCCATGATTCGGTGGCGGCTGAAGGAGGAGATGAAGCAGTAGCTGATAGGACTTGCTGGTAAAAATACGTGAGCTTTCCAGGACCAGTTAAGGAGGTACTGAAAGCAGCTAGAAATTTGGAATTACCAGGTGGAGAGGGCACAGTGAATCAGCGAAACATTGGCATCAGTAATGATGTGACTCTTTTTTTTTTTTTTAATGTTTATTTATTTTTGAGAGAGAGAGTGTGGGAGGGGCAGAGAGAGAGGGAGACACAGAATCTGAAACAGGCTCCAGACTCTGAGCCGTCAGCACAGAGCCCGACGCAGGGCTCGAACTCGGGAATCGGGAACGGTGAGATCATGACTTGAGCCGAAGTTGGACGCTTAACCAACCGAGCCACCCAGGCGCCCCTGATGTGATTCTATCTTAAACCCAGAGCTGGCATGGCTGGGCTAACTCAGGTTACTTTATTTTTGTCAAAGAATAGCTCGCAAAAATGTGGCACATGTATACAGTGGAATATTACTCAACTACAAAAGACAAGGAAATCTTGCCATTTGCAACAGCTTGATGGACACTGAGGGCATTATGCCGAGTGCAATAAACCAGGCAGGGAGAGACAGATATCGTATGATCTCACTTATAGGTGGAATCTGAAAAAAAAAAAAACCCAAACAGAAAATGATCTTGTAGATACAGAGAACAGATTGGTGGTTGACAGAGGCTGGAGCTGGGAGGTGAGAGAATGCGTGAAGAGGTCAAAAGCTACAAACTTCCAGTTATAAAATAAATACGTCGTGGGGGTGGTGTAATGTACAGCGTGGTGACCCTAGTTAACAATACTGTATTGTATATTTGAAAGTTGCTGAGAGGGTAGATCTTAAAAGTTCTCATCACAAGAAAAAAATTGTAACCATGTGAAATGATAGATGTTAACTAGACTCACTGTGAGCATTTTACAATATATACAAATATCCAACCGTTACGTTATATATCTGAAACTAATATACTGTTACGTATCAGTTAGATCACAACAAAAATTTTTGTAAGTAGTTTGAAGGAAAAAAAATGAATAGCTCCCTCGACCAACCAAATCTGATTGTTTGTTGCACGAGCGTGTCCCCCTTGGCTCCCACCCCTCAAATGGTTAGCCTTCCCCTTGGGGGTCTTTGCCCTTCAGCAGATACGGTTTGCCATGTTTGATTCAGACTCAACCTCTCCGTTCTTGTCCTGCTTTTGCACCCCACACCCCTCCCTTATGGAAAGATTGTCTTCCGCTTTCTGAATCCTTCATTTTGGTTGCGTGGCTCTTGCCTGGCAGAGCTTTCTCTGCTCTGTAAAACTCTGCTTATAAATAGTTCAATAACACACGTCCTCCCGAGTTTAAGAATCTGGCTCATGTAATTGGAAATCTGGGTGTGAAGCAAGTTAAAGTTGATACCATAAAGACAGTAAAATAATTAATCACATTGCTCTGTTTAATAGATTCAAGGGCACGGGGACAGCTTTGCAGCCAGGGTGAGTCCTCAGGAGTGGCCCCCGCTGTCATGGTGATCTTGGCAGGCACGGGGGAGAGGGCCCCAGAAATCAGCCTCAGGGGTCAGAGGATGGGGCCTCCTCAGGGGGTGCTCCCAAAGCGCGCCATAGGCCTGCTTGTAAAGGTGTCAGGCGTCTGTCACCCTCCGTCCATCCCTCGCTCTGCCAGCAGCTCCCGTCCCTGGATTCTGGCGTAGCGGGTATGCCCCCATGCACACACAAGCCTGGTCCAGCCTGCCCAGCTGACTCTCTGGATGCAGTGCTCTGATTAGAATAATCCCTGTGCAGCTCACCAAGGACGTTTACATCCGCTGGCTTGTTCTATCCTCACAACGCTCTGTGAAGCAGGCAGAGCGGTTCTTCTTTCCCTCCCTACTTGTCCTAAGGGAAAACGGAGGCTCTGCTGGGTTCTGGGGGAAATGGTCCATTTCACATATATCTTTCTCAAAGTCACACAGCTAGTCGGGAGAGCCGGGCCTTACATTCCCCTTTGGGTGACTTCCCAGCCTGTGCTCTCTTGGCTCTGCCTCACTGGCTCCCGGAGGGGTCAGGAGCACAAGGGCATCCTTGTGACAGGCGTCCACCTGAGGGAGGCCGCTCCCAGGGCAGGGGCCAGGCGCGCGCCAGAGAGCCGACATTATTTGCAGACATGTAACGTGCCGGGCGCCGTTCTAAACCACATTCACACATTACTTCGTTTATTCTTCAGATCACCCTCTGACATAGCTGCGGTTATTGTTTCCCTTTTATAGATAAAGAAATGGAGGCACAGGGACGGTGGGACACTGGTGCAAGGTCACAGAGCTAGTAAGTGGTAGCGATGGATTTGAACTTGTGTTCTTAATCGCTGTATCCTCTGGGCTCCTCGGAAGCAGGTGAACAACCTGGAGGCGGGGTGGTTCTGTCACATGGCTTGGTGCCTCAGTGTCTAGCTGGACACAGAGGAGGGGCTCATGAGATGTTTATTGGAGGACCGGAAAGCCCAGCTTGGTGGGGTGCTCCTGCCTCTGGACTGGGCAGCTCCTCACCGTCTTCATTCCTTTATTCTTGTCACATGTGTTTCCTGATGTGTCAGGCCCTGTCCTAGCACTGGGGACACAGTGGTGGCTGAGCCGGTCTCTGCTTCTCTGGAGGCAGGTGGGGGTCGGCGGGCTAGCTAATAATAAAGGGGAGTGGTAAGTGCAAAGACGCGAGCACCTTGGGTGCTGGAAGAGGGCCATCTGACCCGAGCCCAGAGGGGGCAGCCAGGCAAGAGGACAGTGGGGAAAGGACAGCATGTCAGGTGGAGGCGACAGCATCAACAAAGGCCTGGGGGCAGGATGCAGTGTGGGGAGAGTGGGATGCACACGAGGTGAAGCTGCTGGGGGGCAGAGTTCAGGGCTGGGAGTGGCAGGGGACGGCCTGAGGTTGTCAGGGCGAACGAGGTCTCAGGAAGCCCCGTCTACAGAGAGACGGGAGCGCACGAGGTCAGCAAGGAGAGAGCGTGGCTGTGGGAATTCGGGCAGTGGCTGTGGTGCGGGGAAGGGAGGGGCAAGACTAGGGTCTGGCTTGGCTTATGTTTGTCCCTCCCAACCCCTTCCCCAGGCCCGGGCCAGTTTTACGGTTGTGAGCGAGCTCTGGCAAGGGCCTGAAGCCGTGGATTTGAGACCCGCAACCAGCGCCTGCCTTTCAGACCCTCGTGCCCCATGAGGGGAGCAGCTCTTCTGTCAAGGTTCTTGCTACCTTTTGCCTTTGTCTATCCCCTGGTGACTTCCGAAGTGAGTGCCTGAGGGCAGGGGGAAGCCCAAGGCAGTTGAGGTCATCTCTGAAACCAGACTGATGTGGGTTTCCATCTCAGTGCCACCACTCAGAAGCTCTGTGACTTTGGAGAAGTCATGTCACCTTTCTGAGCCTCAATTTTCTTATCTGTAAAGGGGAGGTGAAAATGATGCAACTCTTATAGCAGTTATGAGGGATTTTTAAAAAAGTTTTTAAAGTCATTTATTTTGAGGTGGAGAGGGGAGGGAGGGAGGAAACGATGGAGGGAGAGAGAGAGAAAGAGAGAGAATGCACAAGAGCAGGGCAGGGGAGGAACAGAGAGAGAGGGAGACAGAGAATCCCAAGCAGGCTTGATCGGGGCTTGAGCTCATGAACCGAGAGATCATGACCTGAGCTGAAATCAGGAGTCAGACACAGTTGTGGCCTTAAATGAGCTCTATCTGGAAAGTGTCTGGATGGTTACAGGTCACTCCCAAGACCTTTGCCATCCTATCTTTCTGTCGGGGCCAGCACCTGGTAGGTGCTCAGGAAGTAATGGAGAGGCTGCGAAGGGACGCTGTTTGCCTGGCCGAGTACCCGATGCAGACAGGCCAGGGCGACCGGGGCTTCTGAGGAGGGATGTCTTCCAGAGCAGCGTCGTCGGGGTTGGGGGCTGGTGCTGGGGGCGGAGCGGGGTCTGACACCTCATCCCTCTGAGATGAGTGGTCTCCGATGGGGCTGGTCTCCGTCCCTGTCCTTCCCCAGCAGCTGTGGGGGGAGGGAGGCCAGGCTGCGGTGCACCCCCATTCTACAGAAAGGGGAAGCAGAGGCGCAAGGAGGCAACGAGACCTACTGACGTTTCTTCTGGAGGCAGGGAGGTCTGGGTTCCCCTGTGGGGATCGCGGGGGACTTCACGGTCACCTTGTGGCAGGCCAGCACACGGAGGGCAGGTGTACCAAATGAGCACTCCCACCATCTGTGAGTGAGCTCAGTGCTCAGGCGAGGAGGGCCTTGCTCAGGTGATGGTGAGCTCCTGGCTTCTCAGCACACTGTGAATGGACTCTAGCCATCCTGGGGAGGGACGAAGCCTGGGCCCTCGCCCTGCACAGCTGGCCCGGGTGCGTTGAGAGCTCTTGGAATAGCAGGAAGAGCATGATGACCAGCTTCCTCGGGATCTGAAAGCTAAGGATGTCGCCCGACTCCCAGCTGCCCGGGCAACCTGGAGGATTGGGTAACCTTGACGACTGAGAAACAGGGCTCAATCACAAGCTGGAGGCGGGGCTGGCATGTGTGTGGAGGGTCTGTATCTTCCCATATTCTTTGAGGGGAGGAGGGTATTCAGCTGGTCTCGGTCTCCTCTGGGGTCCTGTCAGCCAGGAGGGGAAACGTGGTGGGGGAGGAATGACCCAGGGATGGTCCATCCCAAGGTCCTCTCTGAGATCTGAACTGGAACCCGCCTCTGCTGAATCCGACTCATCTATCTACCCACAGTTAGTTATTCCCGTAATAATCGTTAACAGGATGAGTCAAGCACTGTTTAAGTATATCGTATATATAATCGACCCAGTCAATCCCCATTTACAGAGGGGGAAACTGAGCCACACAAGGATCACATGGTCCAAGGGCACACAGTTCATGAGTGGCAGAGTTTGGAGCCTGTTCCTAACCCTCACAGGTCACTCCCTCCCACCCACTGCCACAGAGGGCCACTTGGATCAGACAGAGCTCTTGTCCCAAAGCAGCTCATCGTCTGTTTGGGGGCCAAGAGAGGAACAGGCGAAGTACTATGAGCCTTCAGAGAAGGAAACAGGACCATGGTGACAGGTGTGTGTGTGAGGGGGGAGGGGTAGTTACAGAGCAGGGGGCATGGGCACTTAGACACAGAAGGGGGGAGGGCATGAGCAGAAGTATAGGGGCAGTAAAATGCTGTGAATATACAGCCTGGTTAGGATATTGGAAGTGCAAAATATTGTCATGAGAACTAAGATTGGGGCGTGGTTGGCTAAAATTATGGAGGACACGGATTATCAGTCTATGAATAATGGGATTTGTTCAGAGAGTACTTGGTAATGACTGCAGGTCTTTAAGCAGGAGAGTGACGTGGTCCGAAGTGTGTTTTTGGAAGGCCAATCTGGCAGCAATAGGTGAAGATGAATTAGAAGGGCACAAGTGTCAAGAGAAGAGAGAGGTGGCCTGAATGTGAGCAAGGAAGAGACTGGCCCAAGAGGGACATGAGGATAGGGTCATGAGGGCCAGACTGGGAAGAGCTGCAGATTCTGCGTTTTCTGCTCAAGAAAACTGAGGGGCCAGAGATGCCACCGATAGAAAAGGGGGAACAAATCTGGGGAGACTTGATGTTTCTCTGACCAGAACCATCCACTCAAACACCACCTCTTCAGTCCGGCTCAGCTTTCTTTCCTTCCAACAGTGATTACTTTATGGGAAGTAATCACATTCACATATTTGTTTTTTGTGTTTGCCCAACTAGCCTTTGGAGAGCCTTGTTCACAGCGCTATTCCCAGTACCTAGCACAGAGTCTGGCACGTAGTAGGTGATCACTAAATATTTTTTGAATAAATAAATGAATGAATGACATGGGTTGTGTTTGAGGGGAACTGTGGAAAAAGTATACAACTGGACTGGAAATCAGGAAGGACCTCTGAGCAAAGAAGAATCTCCCACACTTGGGGTCAGCAGCCCTAAGCCCAGAATGTCTGAGACAGTCCAAAGAGAGAATGAACAGAGAGGTAGAAGTTGAGGATTAACCTTGGGTGCAGTGCTGTGAGCACATTCGTGTGTGTGTGTGTTTATGTGTGTATGTACGTGTATGCGTGTGGTCACTCAGCTACTAATTTGGGACAATGGACATCTGACTGGACTGGTCCACTGGTTGTGCCCCAGTGCCTAGTACAGAGTCTGGTACCTATGTGTTCAGTGTTTGTTGACTGAATTAAGGTGTGAACATGCCCTTCCGCCAGGAGTGAATCTTTCTGTGCATAAGAGGCTAGAGCAGGAAGCAAGGATTAGCCTGTGAACTGGGGTCAGTAGGGTTGCCTCACTTGCACCTGTGGTCTTCCCGGATTCTGGTTAGGAGTAAGTAGGTCCCCCCTCCTAGTGCTCCCATTTGGTCTCTCCGCTCTACTCCCGAGTGGGTGGGCAGAGCCCGGCCAAGAGTGCAGAGGTGGAGCTTTCCGGTGGGTGGCCAATGAGGAGGTGCACTACAGAAAAACTCGCCCTGGGAACTGACCTGATTGGCCTGCCCCATCCACCGAGTAAACCCCACCCTGGGCTCTACCCCGCAGGGTGTGGGGGCCAGATCTCACTCTTCAAGGGGTCTCCATTGCCTTGAGTCCTTTTTCATTTAGAGAGAGGCCTTCAAGGATGAGTTTTGTGAGTCTGGTTTCTCGTGCTTTTTTTCTACAACATGTATTCTGCACTACCAGTGCCAAGCGCTGTTCTAGGTACCAAGAATACTGCTTCAGATCCTTTCCGTAGGGACCTTATAGTCTATAAGAATGGAAAAAGGAAGTAAACCAACGCTCAGCTTACTCTACAGTTACACACTCTTGTAAGTGTGACAAGAAACAAAATCATGGGGGCATAATTTAGATTGAAGGCGATGTTTGAGCTGGCCTTGAAAGGATCTCATTCAGTAAGCAAAAGGGGGTTGGAGGTGGAGAAGGGCCTAGAGCTGAAACGAGCTTGCTACATTGAGGGCAGAGTATCGGGCTGCAGGGGAAAGCCCAAGAAGAGGGCAGAGGAGGGCACGAAATGCCGGTCTCTGGCTGCTTTCAGTTTAGATTTTTTCCAAAGGATAATGAGGAAACCACTGAAGATTTTTACAGGGAAGGGCTATGTGTTTTTTAAAACAATCACTCTGACTTTGTGTGTAGAATTGGGGAAGAGGAAGAAGATTTTTTATTGGGGTGGCCCGATTTTCCCATTCACTGTAGCTGGTAACTAAAGGGAGTTGGAGACAAGGCAATGTTCAGAGCCTTGAGCTGAAGGGCCATGCATCAGAGGAGGCACAGATGAGCCCTGATCCTCTCCAGAAATACATGCGTTCGCCACGTGGCCTTGGGAAAGCAACTGTCAGGACTGAGATCAGCAGTAGAGGGAGGAGTGAAAGGACATGGAATGTGTTACAAGCCACACAGGCCTCCCACCCAGGTGCCTCCCACATCTGAGTGGGTTCCTTACGTGCTTTCTGAGGCCAGTTTTCCTTTCCTGTTACAATACTACCACCCAAATTTCCTCTCTAGTCCTGGTTCGTTGTGGAGACAGAACTCAGGTTTCTAGGCTCCTCTACTCCCATGCTATAAGCCCCCAACCTCTTGCTTCGAAGTTCTGGTTTCTGAGAGTCATTCGCCTACCGGAAATCTGGCTACCTAGATCCATAGTTGAAGCAGGGTCCAAACAGCCCACACAGCAAGTGAAAAATGTCCCGTGTAGCTGGTTAGCCTTGGTTGGACAGGAGGTTGAATTGACGATCCTTTAGACTGTGGAGACCACAGGAGCAGAGACTGGCCAGTTTCTACCCATCACCACATTCCCAGCACCCAGCCTGTAATGGGATAAGTCCTTAATAAATATTTGTTGTATGAATGATGCCTTACCATGTTTTTTTTTTCAAGTCTAAGGCATCATCAACTGTAAGAAATACGGTGATTTCATTTATAACTTTGCAGGAAATACAAAGAAGGGGCATGACATTAAATATGCACATCAGTTGTAAGAGGCATCCTGACAGTAGGAATGCTAAAAGGGGAAAAAACAATACAAGCATCCTAGAATCACGCACTTGTATGTTAACAATCATCCTTCCACACACTGACTCGTGTGGCCAATTCAGCTGTAAAGAGCCCATTGTTTTTCATTCCCTTGCCAGTGCTTGCTTTTATGTGGGTGTTTTGAGCCCAGTTTTCCTTTCCTCCGGAAAGTAGCCACCAGCCCCCCAGTCAGCAGTTGCGCGCCGATGAGCCCCCTGTGTCATCTTGCCATGACTTTGTAAAGGACCAGCCCACGGTATATTTTCTTTGGAGTTTATAGGAATAATGGAAGTGACACAAAACTGCAGCCAGACTCAAATGAAAGGACAAATGTAGTTGGCCAAAATGAACAATTATAGGAAACAAAGGGAAAATAACGATTAAAGATCTTTCATTACAGCCAGCTAATTATCATGAGTTCTGGACTTAACTGTTCAGGCATAGAATTAAAAACCTTAATTATATTGTCACCTTTGTCTCTCAGCTCCCATTGCCACAAATGAATCCATTTACTGTAAGTGCCGCTGATGAGCAGAAATTGATGGCAGTCCCAGCGAGGTGGGAGAGGGGGCCCGGGAGCGGTGGTGGGGGGTGTGCACCAGGCAGCACTACCAGGCCCGCACAGCTGGGCGGCAACTGCATTCCAGGACATTATAAATTAGAAACACTTTTAATGAGACAAATACAGGTTTGATGGATTTTATGATTTCTTCTCCCCTTCAAACCGCTAACAATGCTCCTCCTCTTTCTTCCTTTCTATTAGAGCCGGCCTCTTGTTAAGTGATTGCATTAATGGTCTTTGGAGACAGTCTGAGTGTGGGAGGACAAGGGGGACTTCCCTTGTGAGGGTTCTGGAAGGCTCTTCTCGCTAAAGGAAGACAATTCCCAGCTGTTGTTCCAAATGGGAGCCTTTTAAGGCCCAGAGCACTGAGTGGAAACGTGAGGTTACTTTGAGAGTGAGCGAAATTGGAAAAGAAAGAAGCAGGATGGTTGGGAAGATCAAATCCTCAAAACTAGCCAGGTTTTGCTTGGTTTGAGAGGCCGGCTAGTTCAGTGAGCAAAGCCGGGCGTGGCTACAAGAGGTGGTCAAGTGGTCAGTTTCTTGACTTCACGGGGGGTGGGGTACAGCTGCGAGTTATATTGTAACCTTAGAGTTGTGATCAAGCATGATATAGTGGTTACGGACACAAACTCAGGAGCCATCCTGCCTGGGCTTGAATCCAGGCTCTACCTCGTTCTGTGTGACTCTGGGCCAGTTACTTAACTTCACTGTGCCTTGATATCCTCATCTGTAAGGTGGAGCTATTGATAGTACCTACCTCATAGGATTGTTATGAGGTTTCAGAGTTAATATGCGTAAAGTGCAGAACAGCATCTTCCATGTTGTAAGAACTACGGAAGTGTCAGACATACAAGTTAAGGACAGTCTGAATTCAAATATTATCCTCATTTAATGGCAGTGTGAACTTGGACATGTTACTTCACCTCTCAATTTGTTCTATAAAATGCGAGGAAGGGCCATACATACTTCGGAGGTTTACACTGGGGAGTCAATGAAAAAACGGGAGTGTACAGCCACTACATAGTGTTACCATGTCAGTCCCAGCTCTGCTTGGATTTCAGAGCTGTGGGGAGAAAAGGCAGGTACATAGTCATGGACGAACTTGACCTAAAATAAGCTGACAGCCATCCGCTAACACTCTCAGCGGCTATGGGTGTCCGGGGCATGCAGGGGTTTCTGGGAGGCAGACACCGGGTGCACAGCAGATCAGGCAAGGTAGCTATCCTGACTGGAGACAAGTCAAGATCTCTGGCTCTCCTGCGTGTCTGGAAAAGGGGTGCAGGCCTGCCCTGGCAAGGGCACTCTTATCTCCCATCTTTGAAAGAGTTGGGAGCCTGTGTTGCCATGGTGACATGGAGGCGTTAATGGGATGGAACTCCTCACAGGGCCGGCAGTGGGATGGCAGCAGCAGCTCCACAGTGCGAAGAGACCCAGAACAAAAGGGGGAGTACCTCGGCCATGCAGGGTCACGGCGAAACCCAGGTAGTGGGGATTTCCAGGTCTGCTGCCCAGGGAACAGGAGTGAGAGTCACTGGCTGAGGGCCTTTCCTTCTGTATCTGGGCACCTCCTCTGCCTCTGCCCACCAGGATAAAAGACTGGGATAGGGGAGAGGTCAGGGGGCTGCCAAACAGGCTGGGCAGGGGGAGAGGGGGCTGTTGAGAGATAGGAAACAAGGGGCAAGGGGGCAAAATGTCCCCCCTGGGGTGAGTGTGTGGAAGAGTGCCCTCCTCCCCGTACCTCCATTCCTCGGGTGAAGATCCGTGACAGCCAGGTCTGTGGGTGACCAGAGGCTTTCAGATCTTTATCCCATCTGTTTCTCCCCAAACCTTGAGGGTAACCAAAGCAGAGTTTATTATCCCCATTTTACTGTTGAGCAAGCTGAGACTCAGACTCAGTGTGGTGATGAGGCTTTCCCAGACCTGGGGTCAGACTGGGATCAGATCCTGGGTCTGTTTTCTTTATAACCATGAGAACCGGCAGGACTTGGGGCTTGGGGGGAGGCTGAGCCCTATGCTGCCCTCACTCCAGGCCTTTCTGTCTTTGTGGCCCCGGCTTTCTGCGCAGAAGCCCAGGACCCTTCTTCAGCCCTCAGGTCAGGTCTCTGCCAAGCAGGTGAAAGCTGCAGCTTGTCCTTGCTCCCCGAAGCTCCAGCTCCTCCCCTTGAGCTGGGTCCTGCGCACTGGCAGGGGTCGTGGTGCAGAAGAGCTGGGCTCAAAGGCAGAGAACTGGCTCTCACCCTTCCTCCCCTGCTGAACTGTGTGTCCATGCGTCAACTTCTTGCCTCTGAGCCTCAGCTTCTTTGTCTATAAAATGGGGCAAACGTGACTTGCCTCCCACCTCACAGGTTGGCTGTGGATGTCGAAACACAGGTTGTAAAGAGGCAGCAGGTATGGAAGGTTAGCTGCTACCACCGTGGCCCCAGAGGGTCGGGCCCTGTCCTCCTGAGGATTCTTTCCATTTGGCTCTCTTCTCCTCTGCCCTACACTTTACTGTTTCCCAGACTCCTAAGACTCTTGCATACATTTGTATCTCTTCTCAAGTGGTTCTCCTGTCTATAGCTCCCCCTTTCCTGTCCCCAGCCTATCAATGCCGACTTCCTCTCTGGGTGCTCTTCTGACACCCCCACCCCAGGCACTGTCCCTCCTCTGTGTCCCACTATACTGCAGAATCATCTGTCAGGATAACCAAGACAACGTATAGCCCCCATTTCCCTATTAATAGCTCCTCTCCTTGGCTAGACTCAGCTTTTGAAGGACCGCTGTTTGCTGAAAGCCCAATGGGGGTGGTCCTCACTTTACACTTGTGGAGGTTGAGGCTTAAATTAGGCAAGTGTTTCTTTCACCCAAGTGCCCGCTGCAGGCTGGAGGCAGAGATTGCCATCTCTGGTGCCTGGTTTAGGGGAGTACTGCCTTTGCTTATTCATGTGGGTCTCACATGAATCATGGTCTTGAGGCCAGGTAAGTCGGTAGGCATCTACATTTAGTTGCTGATAATAGAAGTACCTTTAGCTGTTTAAGAAGAAAGGGATTTAAGATGGGGAACTAGGTGCTTAGTGTTCGTTGGGAGGGCGAGAGGAGTAGACCCTTGGCCGGGTGTGTAGAAATGACTCCCAGAACAACACTGCGGGACCCGCCTGCCAGAGGAGCCCCATCTCTGTCACAGTCAGGAGAGTGGGGGAATGTGCTGGATCCACAGCTGCAAAGCAAGGGTGCCTTGGCTGTGCTTCTTGGCATTTGACGGCTCTTGCAAATAACACAGCATGAGCTGAGGGGGCAGGAGCAGCAGACACGCAGCCCTGCCTCCCCCTCACCTGCCGCACGCACTACTCAGGTGCATCTGATTGGCTGAACCGCAATCACATCTGGGCCCTCGGCTGCGAGGGCATCCAGTAAATGCGGCTTTGGGCCTTCTTGGCTCTATAGCATAGGAGGGCCAAATGGAAGGTACTGGAAAAGATGTCGAGCACCAAGCCTCTGCATCCCCCCTGCAGCCACGAGGCTGAGCTAAGGCCAAGAGTCCAGGTGGGACCAAAATAAATAATTTTGGAAGAACCCGCTCTTGGCCAGAGCTCCTGCAGTATCCCTGTCTTAAGAAAAGGAACACTGTACTTGGAGCCGGGCATCCTGGGAGCCCGAGCTCTATCAGTAACTGGCAAGTGACCTTGGACAGCTTACCCACGTACACACACGTACACACGTACACACCCACAGGCAACTTTCAGTGGGGCGTCCGTGAAGGACTGATGGGGAAGACACTCTACAGCTTAGTCTCAGGCCGAGCCCGTGTATTACAGTCAGGAAGATCTTGGTCTCTGAGATCAGGCCCCTGACCACCCAGGTCACCATTCTGTGAGCCCGCCTCATTTTGCCATCATCAACTGGAAAGCCAGGGCCCAGGCACGGCAAAAAGCACAGGTGTGAACGCACACCTGGGTGTCAGCCAAACACATACCCTTCATACTACACCAGAGCGACTTCAAAGCTGGGGCTGGGGCTCGTGGGCCCCCTCCTTAACAGAGACAGGAACTGGTGCACGGAGAGAGAAGGTCCATCAGTAAAATTGTCTTCCTAACAGTGCCACCTCAAGGGCCGTGAGAAGGACTAAGAGACACAATCCACACCCAGCACACGGAACTGCACTTCGCATTCAAACAGGCCCGAGAAACATCTGCTACACTGTCGTCAGCTTGTGTGCTTCAAGCCACAGTCCCTACTGATGTGTCTTCACTGGTATGTCGTCATCCCTCTGCCGCTCCTGGGAAGGCCACTGCAGGGCTGCCCCTGAGCCAAGAAGCATGTGTTGATCATTTAGAGCCTGACAAGGAGCTGACCCCGGGTCTGAGGAAAGGAGTGAGTGAGCGAGTGAGCAAACCGGACCACAGCTTCTCGGCCCTTGGCGGCACACTGAGAAATACTGATACCAGCCGCACTGGGAGAGGTGGGATACAATTGGTCCAGGTTGAAGGCAAGCACTGTGTTTCATTTGTTATTTATTTTCTGGTTCCCCAGTGATGGCTTTGTGCAGTGGGGGCTGAGACCCCCTGGGCCGGGTGTCCTGCTGCGATCTGATGGGTTAGGACAGAATAATAATGACCTGTGCCTCTTACCAGTGTCTATGCGCGGCCTCTCTGAATCCTTGCAGGATAGGAATTAAGATTCCCATTTTATGGATGAGGGAATTGTGGCTTGTGGAGTTTGGATGACCGTGATCCGCGGGCCTGGAAGGGCAGCGAAGAGACCATAGAGGGTAACTTTTGCAACCTTGCTTTGTTAATCTCCCCAGGAGGAATTACCAGAAATAGAGAATCTTTCTCGAGGCCCAATTCTAGGCTTTTTGCAGGAGCCAAGTTTGGACTGTCTGGCAGAGCCATGCTGCCTGTCCAGCCTTCCTCTGATCCCAGCCAGTCCTTGTCACCTACCACAGGGGACGTGGAAGGGGGGCCTTGCTGTTCTGCGGGGCAGGCGTCAGCCGGTCCAGGCCCGGGTAGACAGGCCTGATGTGGGGACAACAGGACTCCTACTTGGAGCCTAGTGCGGTTCCTTGCAGGGGACCCATCTGTGTGGTGACTTCTGGAACTCAGCCAGCCCAGAGAGAAGGTTGTCATGTGGCCCTCAGATTGGCCGCTCGGTCCTCCCAGTGAGGATGTCACCTCTCCCCCCATGACTGGAGCACATTCATCACCCTGAGTGTCTCAAACAGTGAAAGAGATGGGATTATAGATGGCACCGGGAGAAAAATGGAGATTTAGCTCCTGAGTAAATGAATTTATCTATTCCCAGACCCGGCTTGGACAACGCCGGCTGGAGGAAGTCATTTATCTCTTTGAGAGATGATTCTAGAAATACAGTCATGGATGTGTCAGTTCGGTGCTTTCCGACTTGAGGGTGAGAAAGGAAGAGCCGAAGTGTCTTCTGCCACTGGAAGACAGCAGGAGGCCCCGCGGTGACCAACCGCTCTGCCTGACAGCGGGGTCCAGGCGTCGGGTGCTAATTACCACATCCTCTTCTCAACTGGAGGCTGTGTGGTTCCTCTTCACTTCCTTTTGATTATCTCAGGGCAATTTTGAGAGAGCCAGGGACGAACGTAAGCAGAGCCGGTGCGCACATTATTACGGCCTCTCTCTGGGCTTAAATGGCTCTCTCGAAAATAGGCCTTTTTATTTATCTTCTCTTCTCCTCTCCTTAAATTGTAGCCCAGCCCTAAAGGCGTGGATTGATTGTGCATTTCCTTTGCCTTGGAATGAGCCTGTTTATCACTCCCATGGGTCTGAAAATAGGAGAGGAGGTAGGGATGCCGGGGACATGGCTCCTCCCTCCGCCCTCTGACCAAAGGCAGCTCTGCCTCCAACTTTGATTTTTACAGACACCATGTGTAGTTTGCATTAGTGACTGGTAAGTGCAGAGTTTGTGCAGTGGTAGCTGGAGTAGTTCTAGTTTATTTCCTTCTGAGCGGATGAATCTTGGCCCCACGACAGATGCTGTTACAGCCCAGTTTAGATGAGGAAGCAGCCCAGGATAACCTCCTGGCCACAGGCTGCAGGTGGAGTCAGAACAGACCGGCCCTGCGCCCAGGACAGGAGGCACTGTCCTGTCAGAGACCTGGGATTTTTGTTCCAGGACAGTCATCTTCGCCCTGACCTCTGACCTGGGAGTTAATGCCAAAGCTGCAACCAGAGCCTGGGTCACTGACACTTTCTACCACATCCTTCTAGTCTCTCCTACTCTTGACTTTGTCAACATTGTAACTCTTCTGACAATTTTTTGGGGAGGATTGGAGTGACAGAGCCCATACACTGTGCCTTGGCTTATACCCCTTGCTGATTCAGGTGGTCCTGCAGGCAGCATGCTACTATGGCACAGGGCACTGTGGGTGGACTTCCGATCCGAGGAAATAATGCCAGCCAACCCATGCTGTTACTCTATACAAGGCTCTTTTCACAAGTGCTTCACATCTATTGACTCATCCTCTCTCCAGCTCTATGATAGCGTACTGTTATTATCCTCACTATACAAATGAAAACACTGAGGGATAGAAGGGTTTTGTCCTTGTCTCTGGTCACACGGCTAGTGAGTGGTGCAGCCAGGATCAAACTAGGCAATGTGGCCCCTCAGCTGGAGCTCTTAGTCACCTCCCCAGGGACCCCGTGCTGGGTCTTGGGGAATGTTCCTTGGGTGGCCCTACTGCCACTGCCCCAGCGTTGGCCCATTTATTTCCCACCTGGCCATATCCTAGCCTCTCTACTGGATACTATATTTGTAGTCCAACCACCATATTTGGTGGCCATATTCTAGCCTCTCTACTGGAAGCCATATTTGTAGTCCAACCACCCTCTGCTCCAGCCTGTGGTGACTATTCTAACACAGAGAGCTCTTCTGCACATCAGTGCTCTCAGGTCCCTCCCCATCCCCCTTATATGGCTCTCAGTCCTCTGATTCTGGATCCTCTAGACCTTTTTGGTCTGATCTACCTTTCACACGTTCCAACCAGCCAATCAAGAGGATTCACCAACTTTTCCAAACAACGGGTTTCCCTGCCTCAGAGTGTTCTCCCTGGAACACTTGTTCTCCTTTCCTCCATCACACCTTCTAGGACCCTGAACATGCAAGTGTAACCAACTGGGTGCCTTGTGTGACAGTTGCTTTATTTGTAAAGGAAGTTTTATTGCTTTTTTGAGGGGGAAAATCTTAAAAAGAATTCAAGTGTATTTAAGAAAATTTGAAAAATATAGACATTCTCTAAGAAGAAAATTTTAAAAACCTGGCATCCTGCATCTGCTATCGATATTTTGGCATATATGTGTTCAATCTTTTTTTTTTCATTTTTTTTTTATTGTGAAATATTTCAAATACAGACAGGATAGTGGATAATACATTTCCCTGGGCACCCACCACCTCTTTCATCAATCCAGTAATTTTTCTATGCCTAGGTGCAAGTTCAGTTTTAAAGACTTTGGCATGATGTTGTACAAAATGTCTGCACTGTTTTGAAAGCTGCTTCCTCCCCACCCCCCTCTTCATAAATCACACATACTTTCCCATGAGTGAAGTGTATTCTTTGAAAAGATGTACAATAGCTTATTCAGTTAACCAATCCCCTATTTCTGGACATTTATAGGCATATATAACAGCTTATAAAATATATCAATTTTAATGCATCTTGGCGAGCATCGAGTATTATCATTTTTAGAGGACATTGTCAGTTATGAATGAATAAAAGGATGAATGATAAGAGCTCTTTCTTGGGAGTGATAAGGTCTCCTTGAAATGTTGTCATCGCATTGCCGCTCTCCATGTGGCCAGATCAGATGACACTGCCTGGGGGAATAAGTGTGGCGGTAGTTGGGGTGAGGTCAGGGCAGCAGGCTGATTTCTCAGTGTGGCTTTTAGTCTTCAGCCAAGTCTGTGAAGTGACCGTGCAGCCAAAGTAATGACCCTTCTGTGGGCCAGGCTAATGTGCTCCTCCCTTGCTGCTTGGATCAATACCATACTTACTGCAGATTAGCTAAATGAGCCAGCGCAGCTGGGAATGAGCTTCTAGAGACAATTACTATGGAAAATGCAGCCATATTTTAGTGGGCACCACATGCAGGAAGCTTTTTGCAAATATCAATATATATTTGCTTGCTTGACAAAAACAGATCAAACCAAAGTCAAGAAATTAATCCAAATGATCGGACCGTAAATGATCCTTGTTGTGCCAAGTGTGGCGAAACCTTGACCTTTTCAGCGGTTGCTGTTCAGATTGCGCTGGAAATTACCAGCCTGGCAAAACTGGCTGGTGGTTGGCCTGTGCTCAGGTCTGCAAGTTCATCTCGGCTAGAAATAGTGATGGTGCTGACAATGATAGTCATTCGTATTTGCATAGTACTACCTCTCTCATCCTTCACCATGACCTCGGAGTGCTCAATAAATGCTTATTGAATAAATCCACTCATTCATTTAGCAGATACTTACTGAGTAGCCTGTAGGTAGCCTGGCATTGTTCTAGGTGCTGGGGAAATGGTAGTGAACAAGGCAGGGTCCCTTTCAGTCGAACTTGCAGCCTTGTGGGGGCGAGACTGACAATAACCAAGAAACCAAGCAAGTCACCATTGGTGGACGTGCCACAAAGAGAGGGAGATGGTGCTGGGGAGAGAAAATATACGGGTGGCAATGACTCATTTCAGTGGGTGGTTGGAGAGGGAGGCTTCTCCAAGGAGGCGACATTTAAGTTAAATTTGGAGGATGAGAAGAAACAAGCCGGGAGCCAGCTGGGGCCAAGCCGGGGCAAGAGAAAAGGGGGTGTTCCCAGCTGAGGGACCAGCTTGTACAAAGGGTGAGGGCTGGCAAGGAGAGGGAGACCAGCAGTTCAGGGCATGCAGGGTGGCCGTGTGGGGCTGGGGTGGTAGAAAAAGGGAAGATCAGCATGTCCTCAGGTGTCAGGCCGCAGAAGCAGCCAGTGGCCAGCACACACGGGGCCCTGTGACGCATGGTAAGGAATTTGGACTTTATTTTAAGGGGGTGGGGGTGGGAAGCCATCAAGGGGCTTTATAAAGGGAAAGGCTAAGACCCAATCTACATTCTAAAAAGTGCACTCTAGGTCCTCAGTGGGGAATGGTATTCTGTATTAGTTTGGCTAGCTGATTCCAGAAGAATAACAAATGTAAGTAGACGGGCTGCCAGGTCGGGGGAACCTCAAATAGATCCTCTGAAGGGCTTTCTGGGATTTGAGGACCTGCCAAGGCTGCGGGCTCTGGATCTGGCTTTTTTCTGATTTCAGGTCTCATCTCAGTTTCTCTTTCCTGTGGGAGGGTTTGTCGCCCGCATGAGTCTTGGCCCAGTTAAATGAAGGCAAAGAATGGAAGGAAAAGGGAGAGCTGGGAACCCTTGAGTGGGTATAGCAGGAATATCCACCGTGCCCTCCCAGGCTGGCATGCTCCCGTGTGCTAGTTTTCACCCCAAAGAGGAGCAAGGGAGCCCCTCCCCACTCCCTACTTGTGGCCCTGGGGCATATGGGGAGGTGTCCTCCAAGGGGGAGCCCCGCGATGAGCTGGGCAAAGGCTCTGCCTCGCTCAGTCACTGGGCCGTTGGTGGCCAGGGTTCAGGGAGCGGGTGGCCTGAAGTTCCTCTCTCAGGAAGAGTGGGGGGCTTGTGGGCAGGGCCACCTAGCCCTCAGGCTGTGCCCGGGTTCTTGCAGGCACCCACCCAGCACTGCCCTGGCCACAGCCCACTCTTGGGCAGCCATCCGTGTTTGGTTCTGGTGTCCTGCCCTGGGACCCAGCAGCTCCCCGCTGGTGGCTCCCCTGTAGTCTCCTCAATTCCCACCACACCTTCCTTACTGCTCCACATGGCTATCAACTGGAGACCAGCTATGTGTTTACAAATAGTCTTCCATTCTAGACAAAGAAGTCTGGAGTGTGGTGGGGGGAATCCCTGAAGGGATTCCAGTTCCCTTCAGGCTGTTAGCAAAGTATACAGTTAAACAAGCACTCAAATGTTTATAAAGGGTCAACACTGAAAGACTGGGAGTAGAACGTACAACTTCCAAAATGGTAGTGGGGAAGGGGCTAGAGAAAACACAGCCCAGTAGGTGGTTAGATGCCTTATGACACAGCAAGTGATAGCGAACGGGGGAGAGTGTGAGAGAAAGAAAGAGAACAAGTCGAATTTCATTTCATAAGCAGCGTGAACATTCTCGTCCAGCCCCAGTAAACCTGGAGGCATAGTCTCTCAGGAGGTCGATGGGTGTGGGGAAGCCATGACAGGCATCTCTAGTGCCCGTGTGTGCCAGTCAGTGACATACATATCTGTTGCTCCACGATTTTAAAGTCCTTAGGGGCAAGGTCTGACCCAATTCATCTCTATCTGTTGGCAGAACAGGGAGGTCCAGCTCCTGCAGAAGGAATAGGGGTGTGTATTATTGTTGTCCAGTGCACGCTTCCTTTGGGATCTTTGGCCACCTTCTGAAAGCAGTGAATTCTGGTCCCACTCTGAAGGTAAAGGAACGAAATGAACAGAGAAGCTCAGGGACCCTTGTGAATGTGACCCTCCCATGGATGAGACCAAAAGACAGAACACTCTGGGTTTGGGGGGATATGAAGCTTTCTTATCACACTGACTTCCTTTTCCAGTTCCTTCCCTTCCTCCCCCCCTCCCTCCTTCCTTCTCTCCCCTGTCCCTCCTTCTTTTGACTTTTAGTTAGCGGGTTGAAATAAAGCAGTTCCTTGAAAGGGATATGTGATTTTTTTCCTTGTGAGTATAAGAAACTTGAGGGCCTCTATTAAATTCTCTCCGCCCAGAGCATGGGGAACCATGTGAGACCTCTGCCACTCCAGAGCTGTGGTGACGATGGTAATGTCCATGGTTCTCAGGAGGCTTCAGGATGAGGCATCGCAGAGATGGCTCATACCCACACCGGCGACCTCCAACAGAGACACGCCAGGAAGGTGGAAGGGGCCCTTGCCTCAGCATCATGTTCTGGACTAGAAAGTACGTCTGCTCATTACCCGACCTTTGCTAAGTACACCAACTAATGGAGCAAGAGACATGAAGGATCTTCACAGGCCATGTGGAAATGTAATTCAAACCCAGCCCGAGGAGGTCACCGTAAGTTAGATTAATTTTCATCCAGCGTTTCCTTACAAAGCTAACCTTTGCCTTACAGAAAAGTTCTTTAAAAAGAGATAAGTCAGTGTTTATTCGGCATTTGAAGGAGTTTTAATCCCCTAGCAACGCTGCTGGAAGTGTCCCCATTTTTGGGGGATTCAGCCCAGGGAACTGTTTATTGATCCTTTACATCAAAGATAATTGTCCTGGGTTTGAAATCTATCAAGTATTGGAAATTCAAATTAAGCCATTTGTGAAGTTCTGTTTAATGAGGGTTATCAACTGTGAGGGTCGTTTATTAGCGGTTGTTTAGTAGCGGGTCCTGGCCGCCTCTGCCACTCCTGCTGGAGCCGAGGCCGCTCTCCAGGTGCCCTGGGCTGCGGTCTCTGGGCCCTTCCTTTCATCTGGACGCCTCTGCCCCACAAACGATGGCACCTGTCACTCTGCCAGCCCTCCACCAGTTCTCTCTCCATCCTGACCCTTCCATGTCTTATCTTCCCCTTTCATCTGCTGCTCTGTCTCTTCTGTCCCCTTTCTGTATTTCCTGTCCCTCTCTCCCGGTTCCCGTCCTCCCTTTCAATTTCCTGCCTCTTTCCCACTTTGGTCTATATCTGTCCCTCTCTGCCATCAACGTTAAGACCAACAAGTTTTACCAAACTGTCTCCCATCAGAGGCCTCTGAAACTCTCTACATCCTTCAACATGCAGCAAGAGATCCTGTTAGTGAAGTTTATCTCCCATTTTTTGTTCCTAGCACTTTTTATTTTGGCCTGAAACTATCTTTCACCTGCTCCAGGCTGCCTCCTGAGGGCTGGGGCTGGGGCTGATGGTCAGTTTTCTGTGCCTCTTTCTCGGCTCTCTGGGTTCTCTGGAGTGTGACCTTGTGTTCTCTCAGCTCTAGGCTGGAAAGTTCTACTGCTCATCAGAAGCCTCCCTCCCTTTTGAGCACTTTAACTATCAGTTCGCAAGACTTTGTCAGTCATGAGGTTTCTTGTAGGAGATAAAAGGTCAGACTGGAGCAACGCTTGGAAAGATATGGTTGACAAGACCCGGAGAGGCATGTGGGAACGGGAGACACTGGAGAGGCATCCTCTTCCTCATTTTCCTCTCCCTTCCCTTCCCTCTTTCTCCTCCTCCCTCTCCTCTCCTCCCCTCCCTACCCTCTTCCTTCCCCTCCCCCTTTCCCCTTCTTCTTCCTCCTTCTCCTCCTATTTTCCTCCTCCCTGTCCCCTTCTTTCCATTCCCCCTCCTCCTCCTCCCCCTCCCCTCTCCTTTACATCTCTCCCAGTCGACCCTCAAATCTTTGTTCACTCCCAGCACCCTAAAGCCCCATATGAATTTCTTGCGTGTTTGTCTTCATTCCTCTTTCTTCTACTTCTCTCTGCCTTAAACTTAGGAGGGAGGATTTCCCTAATGACTTTTTCCCTTCTGCCCTCTTGCTGCTTCTTGCTAGCCACTCTCTGTGTTTTGGTCCCTGAGGACCACCCAGAGAGCCAGTGTGCCATTTTTAAGAACCTTCGTTTGTTACAAGGCAAGGAATTAAGAAGGACACCCCCTGGTGGCAGTGTGCAGAGAACGGGGGTGGGGGGTGAAGACGGTAAGGACGACAAAGCATCTGGGAACCAGGCTGTAGAAAAAAGCTCTACGGACCTGGGATGCCTGCAGGGTGGGGTAGTTCGCAACAGAAACCCAAATCAGAGAAGCTTGAACTCCGGGTATTTACTGGCTCCTGTCATTGGCCTCTGGCCATTGGATCCAGTGTCAGCAAGATACCACCTCTCTTGAGAGGTAGTGTTGCCTAGTGGTCAGACACTGCCTGCATTCGAATCCTGTCCCTGCCTCTTATGAGCTAAGTGAGCTTGGGCAAGTTGCTTAGCATCTTTGTACCTCCATTTCCTCCTTTATAAAATGGGGGAAAAACAGCCCTACCTTGTAGGGCTGTGAATATTAAGTAGGTTAATGTATGTAAAAAGCTGACACACGGTAAGTGCTATACAGTATATGCAGCTGTGTTACTGTCCTGGGGCTGCCGGAACAAAGCATCACAAACTGGGTGGCAAACAACAGCAATTTACCGTCTCACGGTTCCAGATGCTAGCCATCGAGATGTCGGCAGGTCCACGGTCCCCCTGAAACCTGTAGGGGAATCCTTCTTTGCCTCTTCCGAGCTTCTGGCAGTTTGCCAGACATGTTTGGAGATCCCTGTCTTGTAGATGTGTCACTCCACCCGCTGTCTTCCTGCGGAATTCTCCCTGCGTGTCCTCACAGCGTTTTCTCTCCTTGCACATCTGTCTCTGTGTCCACATCCTTTCCTTCTTATAAGGACACCAGCCTTATTGGATGAAGGCCCACCCTCCCAACCTCATTTTAACTTGATGACCTCTGTGAAGACACTATTTCCAAATAAGTCACATTCAGAGGTACTGAGGGTTAGGACTTCAACATAATTTGGAGATAGGGGGCACACTTCAGCCCATAACAGCAACTATTATTCTCTCTCTTGCTTTCGCTCTCTTTCTCCATCCCCTTTGGTTTCTCGGTGTTGGCCTCATTCAGTGACACATGTTCCCTAGGCTTTGGCAAAGACGGTCATTGCACTTCTGAGCGTATAGTCCACCGCCTTAGCACCGTATCATCTTTTCTAATAGTTTCAGCCAAAGTCCCTGGTTGTCTCTGTCTCTGCTTGGACCATGTTCCCGCCCTGGAGCCAAGTCCCCGTGACCAAGGGATGTGGCTCTCACCCTGGCCATCTCTAGAGCCAGGGGCTAGGGTCCGGGCCATTGAAAGTGAGTAGATTGTGAGTTGGGCAGAGGTGGTCACCCAGAATGAGCTTCCGGCTCTTGCTTCCCGGAGAAGAGGGGCTGGTCAGACGTGAGAAATACATGAGCTCAGTGCGCTGAAAGAGCATGGTCAAGAGCCCTGTCAAGTGTCTCCCAATTCTTTCGATGCTGTTATCTGAAGTCGGGTTGGCTTTATTTGGGGGAAGATGGTCAAAGCGCTGGGGGAAGACCAAGGGACAGGAGGACAAGAGGCAAATTTGAGCTCAGAGCGGGGAAGCGCTTCCAATGCACAGAGCAGTCAACGACGGAAGGGGTTTTTGCCTCGGGAGGCGCCAGCATCCTATTCCCGCAGATGAACAAGAGCGGTAGTGCATTTTATTGAGAATGCTGTAAAGGCAGTTCATGCAGGGCAGAGGGAGTGGACTCTATCAGTGACTTTCAAACATTCATTACTGTGACCCACGGACACGGATTTATATTTTGAACCAACACACACACACTCAAAACAAAAGTTTCGTAAAGCAATTTTATCTTTACTACACGCAGTGCACTCTGACCTAGTCCCTTCTCTTCTATTTCATTTTTAAAACACTCTCAGCTCAGTAAATTGATTTCCCAGGCCGGAGTTGGGAAGCCTGGACTCGCTGACCTCCGAGGTCCCTGGCAGCTCTGTGATTCTGGGACTCGATGACAGGTACCATTGGGCCAAGCGGGAGGAAACATGGTTTGGTGTTACTAGACATCACCAGTATAATTAGTGGTGACTCTGGGACTGGGGCCCAGCTCTCTGGACACCCAAATTAGTGTTCCTTTCATACAATCTGCCAGCTGACTTCTGAATGTTCTTCTAGGCCCTCTCCTCCATCTTGGGATGACAGCCCTGTCAGCCTGTGAAGTAGGGCATTTGTGACCACATCAGCGCTTTGGCCAGACCCTTCAGGGATTCTGCCATTGTCCACAGGGTAGATGTCCAATGTCTTCATCTGCTGAACACACTGACTCTCCCAGGAATCTCTCCCACTGTTTCCCAAAACTCTGTCCCTTTGAGCAGCCCCTCACCCCACCCAGGCCTTCAATCCCACCCTCCCCTGGGCCTGGGTGTCCTCCCTCCCTTTTCCTTCTCCAAGTGCTCCCTGCCCTACTGGTGGTAGTGCCATGCCCCTCTTCTGGGAAGCCCCCCTATTCTGGGGGGGAGGATGAGCCCACATTCCTTAGTGGAGTCTGGGAACCAAGTCTTGTAGGTCAACACGAGGCCCCTGCTGTTACTCTGAGTGGCACAGGGAGACTCTGGAAAGTTTTGAGAAGGTAACTGGATTCATGCTGTGAAAGCGTCGCTTAGATGTGGAGAAGAAAGCGTAGGTGACCGAGGAAGCAGAGGGAGAGCCGGGAGCCTGCCTTTCCAGGAGAGGACGGAGGTGGCTCGGACAGGCTGACGGTGTGACAAGCGGTCTGATTGCGGACGGATTCTGAAAGCAGGGCCGATTTGGTTTGCTGACAGATTTGATGTGGGGTTTGAGACAGGTAGAGGAAGCAAGGATGACTCTGAGGATTTTAGTCTGAGCAGCTCAAGGGATGGAGCCACTGTGCGCAGAGACGAGGAAGCCTAGGTATAGAGGCGGCTGGGGGAGAGCAGGTGCTCAGCTCTATACAAGTTAAGGCTGAGACCCTGTTAGCCCTCCATAGCCGATGCAAGTGACCTGGACTCCCGGATCCAGAGGGCAGGGCAGAAGCACTCCAGGGCTGGATGGATCAGCATATAGACTCTCCGTTGGCGGTGTGTGTGTGTGCGTGCGCACACACACGCATGTGCAGGGGCGGTTGGGATAACCCATGATGGCTGTCCTAGACCCAGGGCTGCCTTTTCCCGGCCTGTCTGAAGCCAGAGGCTGAGGGAGCATTTCAGGGGCTGCCCATGCCCCCTAGAATGCCACAGTAGGCTCAACAGTGATGGGCCCCTGTACTTGAACTGGGGGGGCTGAGGAGTGGTTTTGACATTGTGGGCGGCGACAGGTTGCCTCCAAGGTCCCTTCCCAGTGCGATTCTGGGACCTTCTGCAGCACCAGGGGCTCCTCTGCCCTCACTCCTCTGGGTGCACACACCTTGCCCTTGCCCTGCCTTGTGCCCGGTTTGTTCTAACTTGGAGACGTTCCCGATACTTCCTTTGTTTTATTCTCAGTTTCCTCAAACTTTTGAAAGATATTAGTAGCGTGCAACCTGAAGAAGAGAGGGATGCTGACAAAATGAATTCTGACAAAGATAATTGCATGAATCCTTTGTAGCTCAGCCCCGAACATGGCTCCACACTGTCAGTTTTTATTTCATTCAAATCCTGGAGTCGAACGTCCGTCCGCAGGTGAGGTAGTGCTGGGAGATGAGGAGGACGGGACAGGGGCCACAGGCCAAAGGCAAGATTTAACCCCCCATGGCAGGAGCCTTCTGGGCACAGGGTCACGGCCCCACATCCTGGGGCTTCTTTGGCCTGGGGACCACGAGAGTCTCTGGGATGAGCAGAAAGACAGACAAGTGAAAGGCTTAAGGGACCACCACATTGGCACCGCCTGCCAGGCTGGGAATCGCAGCCTTAATGAACATTGAGTTTCTTGATGAAACGGGTACAGGCTTGTCCCCCGTGGGTGAGAAGAGGGAGCCCCTGGCAGGAGGGGGGTGTCATAGTGACCTTGCAGGATTACACTGCAGCCACGGTCCTCAGGGCTCCCTGCCGTCATAGCTGACTGGGGCCACCACTGCTCTCAAAGCATGCCTCTCATGTCCAAATGCTCTCACTCCCAGTTTCCCAGCTGTTGTTTATCAGACTGCACCCCAACACCCAGGCTCGTGGTCTTTTTTTTGGATCAGGAGCCGATGCTCTTCAGGGTACTTGGCGCACATGTCCCCACGGACAGACCAGTGGTTGAGCCTTTATCCGTCCTGGCCCCTTGGCCTGGAGTGACCTTCCTCAATGTCCCAGTTTCCACCTGGTGAAATCCAAGGCACCCATCAGCACCATACTCTGGGCCCAAAATATTTCTCAACACAGGCCCTAAGCAATTGCCACTGAACAATGAGCGTTGACAAGAGAAACGAAACATATTTAACATCCCTGATATAGAAAGAGGGCCTAGGAGCACCTGGGTGGCTCAGTCGGTTGAGCGTCTGACTTCGGCTCAGGTCACCATCTCACTGTTCATGAGTTTGAGCCCCGTGTCAGGCTCTGTGCTGACAGCTTGGAGCCTGGAACCTGCTTTGGATTCTGTGTCTCCTTCTCTCTCTCTCTCTACCCTTCCCCCGCTCATACTCTGTCTCTCTTTAAAAAAAAAATAAATAAAACATTAAAAAAATGTTGACAAAGAGGACCTAAAACTTAACCAACGTTAGTGTTTCAGCGATGTTGGCATTCAGTTTACATGTAACCTATGCTGTGGGTATCAGAAGTTGGTCTGGCCTCTGTTATAACAAAGTTTTTCATAATTGTTTGGTGGTGAACATTTGATCATTCTGTGTGATGTTCTTAATTAAGACCACTGAGATGTAAGGGGCTGACGGAGAAGCCATCCTCCTGGGGGTCGTGCTCAACCACTCCCTTGCTATGAGAAATGCATGTGGACAAACGCCTAAATTCCCCATATTAGAGGTCCAAACATGTAGGTGATTATGTCCTATCAATCACTTCAGTGAACAAATCAGTCAAGCCAGTAAAATTGGCCCAAACCCTTATTCAGGCAATTTCCATAGAAACCAGCCATCCAGAGCTACCTAGGCCTTTCCTTACTTCTTAATGTGGGATGCTCCCCTGGCCACCATTGCTCGGAATAATATCGCAAAGAGCTAGGGGTGCGTTGGGAGGGGGAATGTGTTTAATACAACTGAGGGCACCTGAGATGGCTTTCTGGCAAGCGAGAGTAGTAGGATTGGAAAGGCAGCAAGTCAAGGCGCACTGCACTGTCCATTAGCTAATTCTCGCAGCTGTGGGGTCCTTTTTTTGTAAAATGAAGATTTGTGCCCAATCACATTCCAGAACATTCTGGAGACCCGATGTTTGATTCCACGGCTTTGAATGAGCACCCATGAGAGGTTAGACTTGTTGAAGACCAAGAATACGCTCTAAATGTGTATCAAGGGACTTCTTCCAAAACTAGTTATCACCTAGTTGGTGCCGGGCACTGGGCAGGTGACCTGGGGGTGCGGGAGTCAACTTCTGCCCTCAGGAACCTCACATACTAGTAGAGGATGGGCCTGGGATGCACAGACTGTAAGGCAGGCAGGATGGCCAAATAGAGGTGCAGATGCTATTTCATGGGAGTCTCGGGGAGAGAGAGCCCAACTCTATCTGGGGAGTGTGTGTGTATGTGCATAGATCTGGGAAGGTTTCAAGGAAGTGGCAGCACTGAGCAGAGCCCTGACAGCTCGGTAGGGTTTGGAAATGGTGAGGAAAGGACACCCTTCTGTCCTTTACTCGGGGCTTGGCCCCCTGGAGATACCCAGGAAATGCCTGATAACCAACTGCTGAATCCCTGCATGTGTAGTTTTCTCCTTTGGGTCCCTCAGGCCATCATATGGTATTCACAGAAATCAATTCTGGGGGGCACCTGGGTGGCTCAGTTGGTTAAGCGTCTGACTTCGGCTCAGGTCATGATCTCACGGTTTGTTGAGTTCGAGCCCTGCGTTGGGCTCTCTGCTGACAGCTCAGAGCCTGGAGCTCAGATTCTGTGTCTTCCCCTCTCTCTGCCCCTCCCATGGTCATGCGCTGTCTCTCTCTGTCTCTCAATAATAAATAAAAAGTTAAAAATAAAAAAAAAATCAATTCTGGGAGCAGGATGGCCAAGGCAGACACAATCCATCACTTTATTGGAGCTCTGTTTTGAGACAATGAAAGCCTGGGTCAAAATCACTTGGAGGCGAGGCCCAGAAACCCACTTGGAGCTCAGGTAAACAGAGGAAGTTAGGAAAACACTAGAGATTCTGTGGGCATCCAGTTTTAAAAAGTGTGGCCCTCACAGGAACTGAAAGTCGTCAGGTGTCTAATTTTTCCACCTGGCCACTCGTCCGCTCTCCCCTCTACCACAGAATGCTTGGTTTCTTCTTTTCCATCTCTTGGGCTTCTATTACGTTCTGTTGGCTCTGCAGACTGGCTTTTCTGCTAGTTCATCTTTTCACATATGACCCATCAAGGCTTCCCCAAAACGGTACCTTTAGCCCATGAGCCTCCAAGGCCTTCTCACTCCATTCCCTATGGCTCATTGGCCAATATCAGTGTCCTGGCCCCAAAGTCTCAGGAGGGAATCCGCTGGTGTCAGCTTATGTTAGATGTCTGCCCAGTCAGCTGAGAGCAGGGACACAGCCATCACACCCTGTGGATGTCCCCTTCCTAGCTGTTTTTCTGAGAAAAAGGTAGGGAGGAAATGATGGGCTTCCCCAGCAGGAAGGGCCGCCATCTCCTGGGCTGTTGCATAGCGTGGGCCTCCACACCCACCCTTTCATGGACTTGAACTACACAGAGGATGGGTGCTATTCCTGCCATGATCAGTGTGATTGATAGTAACATACCACGAATAGCTTAGCAAATGCAGGGATTGTTGGCTTTGTCTTACACGGTCTGCCCAGCACCTTTTCTCCCCAGAGTTAATCAGGCAATTTTAAAAGAACAGTTTATGATGGCACTGAAAGAGGGAATGAAGAGAGATATTTCCCCCTCCTCCCTGCCACGCCAGTCCTTAAATGTCAGTATCTGCCCTCCTAGGCTTCCAGGTGAGAGCTGATGTCTATGTGCTGACTGCCCCAATGGAGACACAGCCAACGTTTGGACCTTGGAGTGTAGATTCCTGTAGAAATAGACACTAAATGTTTGTTCTGTGCTCAGGCCAGCCCATAAAGCCTGTGTAATAAACCTTCGTGGACTCTAATGGCCATTTCATACAAGCTTCCCTACATTCATGTGATGGAAAAGAGATCCAGAAGCAAAACTTTTCCTAGAGCTAAGAGGAGACCCTTAGCAATCTTTTGCAATCCTGCCTTCTGCAGGAGGCCCAGGAGAGTAGAGAACATATTCAAGGTCACACAGCCCTTCAGTGGCTGGACCGCCAGCTGAACTAACAATGGGGCTGCCTCTCTTGTAAGTAAACAAAATTCCAAGTCCCTAGAACTGTATAACAAATAGGTGGTTGTTTTTCTTGAATACCAATGTTTGAGAAAAAGCAGGTTGCGTTAGATCGTAGGTGATTGTCAGATACCTTCATGAAGTACCAAAAGATTTCCAGACACCAAATATTTTAAATAAATTCAAGGTTATAATGCACGAAACCTTCTTAGATATATGCAGAGATAATTTTATTATATAAAGTATGTACAGTTATAGTTATAGATATGTACAGATACGTAGACATCTGTATCTGACATATATGTATAGAAAGGAAACAGCTAGTGCTTTATTTTGTCTGTTCCTCTTAGAGGTTGAAATTACATTGCTTTCTTATCGAGAGGAATGGAGAGCAGTGTTGCGTAAACATAGAACTTTCTGCAAATGATGGCAATGTCCTACATCCAGTACAGTAGCCCCTAGCCCCAGGTAGCTATTGAACACTTGAAGTGTAGGTAGTATAAGAGAGGAACTGAATTTTTAATTTTATTTAGTTTTAATGAACTTATATTTAAATGCGAACTGCCTCTCGTGGTTAGTGGCTATCAATGGACAGTGCAGGATGGCATTACTAGTAAGCTTATTAGCCAAAATTCACTTGGAGCTTTCAGGTGGATCAAAACGAGATAGGATAGGGAGAACAACAGATAACAGGGATGAAGAAAGGTGTTTAATTAAAGGCGACTGGACAAAGTTAGAGAGAATGCATGTTTATGTAGGAGAGGGCATCTGAAGTGGTGTAAACGGAGTTGTTAACAAGAAGAGGCGAGGAGAAGGGGTTGCTGGATATAGTCAGTATTCTTGCATGGGCTTAAATAAGCAAGATGGCAAAGGAGCAATGGTCAGACAGTTCCTGTCTTGGCCACCAGGGGCCCCCATTGACTCAGCACAGTTTGGTTGCTGAGGTGAGTTGTCTGTGTGATGGGAGAAGGAAGGTGAGACTCAGAAAAGACAACCCTTGAGTGGGTCAAGGAAAAGTGAGGGTAATGGCTCATCAGTCTGCGCTAAGCACTGCTCCAAGCACCTTACAAATAACAATCCTATGACGTATGTCATTACTATTTTATTACCCCCATTTTATAGATGGGCAAGTAGAGCACAAAGGAGATCGGTAACTTAGCCAAAGCCACAGAGCATGAAGTTCATAGTCAGGAAGTAAACTGAACCACCTGGTTCCAGAGTCTGGGTTAACTATTATGCTCTGCTGTTCCCATGAGGAGCCTGCCTCTACTTGGTTCTGGGCCAGCCTAGAAAGTGTAAGTATATTGGCATTCACCTGGATTGTCTTCCTTCATCCCTTAGCATTAAGCTGTTGTGGGGGTACATGAAATATTGTATTCTTTTTACCTTTTTTTTTTTTTTTTGGCCTATATGCACTTTTCATTCATTTATGCATTCCTGTATTCAACAAGTAAACATGGAACATGCTATGAGCTGAGGATAGGAATATGAAGGATCAAAGGAGCCTGTCCTTGGAACTTACAGGTCAGCAGGGGAGACATGAAATGGACAGAAATACCTGCTACACTGGGTATGAAGGGCTGACTGTCCCGTATGAAGGGACAGAAACAGAGAAGAGAGGGCATCCCGTCAAGGTGGATTGTCTGAGAAGGCTTCTTGGAGGAGGGGGCCCTGGAGTTGAACCTTGAGGACTAGGTAGCATTGAAGACGTCCACATGTTTCCATTTTTGGTTTCAGTGCCCTCCTGTCGCTCACTGTCAAAATCCGTTGTTGCTGGGAGGATGACCTGTTACAGGGAATTCAGAACTCAGCTTCGTCCGACCCTAACTGCCCCCGGTGCTGCATCCCTCACTGTCACAGCCTGGTGTGCTGGTAAGAAGCACAGGCTCCTCCTGCCTCCTCCACACGCTGACCTCTTTCAGACTCACAAGAACAGCGAGAGCTTCCCTCCGAGGCCCAACGTTCAGCACAGGCCTTGCCCGCACTCCAGGTGCCTGGATTCCTCAGAAGCCGGCTCCCGGGGCCTGTCCAGCAAGGCTTGGAAGCCCCGGTCCCCACAGACCTGCTAGTTAATGAGTTCTGCAAAAACTAGGTCTGTCTGTAATCGAGATGGGAGTCCAAGCCTCGCACGGTCCCTGAATTAATTCAGTCGTGTTCGAAAAGGAGCCAGGCAGTGCTTCTGCCACTGCCTGCAGGACCCACGGAGGGTTTCCGTGTGCCGTTACTTCCATTCTGGGACCCGTTGTTTTTCATCACTTCAGCACAATCTGGAAAACACTCTTCAAGTCTATTATTCCTGTCTCCTGCTGCCACACCGAGGCAGTTGTTAACAATGCCCTCTGCCCACCCCAGACCCCTCCTCCATTTAAATACCAGTCTGATGGGCAAAGAGAGCATTTGATGACTGCTCCAGACTAAGAAGTTCCCATTATTTTAGTCCCTTCTTACTCTCACTCAATTTCCTTCCAGATGGGGACAGGTGGGTATAAAATAAATGGGGCTGGAATTACAATTGCAAGAAGACAGGTTCGGATGCAGCGGGGAAATTAGATGTGGCTGGGAAATTTGTCTAGGGCCCGATGAGTATGTCCCCTGAGGACTCGCAGGCCACCACTCCCACCATCCCCAGCCTGGCTGTCCTCTGAATGGGCTGAGAATGGAGAGTCAGAGTGACCAAACTTCCTCCCCCAACTTTAGAGTGGTCTGAATATGCTGACTGCAAGAAAGCAGAAATTCAGCAAGGGTATCTTCTCCTGTCTTTCCTCAAATACCATCTCCTCCTGGAAGCCTTCCTCGATTACCTCTCCTCTGTGCTCCCCTCAAACTCTGTTTATATCTCCATTAAATGTGTTATTGGTCTATGGGGCCCTTCTGCATTATGAGCCTCTCTCCACTATCAGTGGCGGCGACCTTCTGTACAGAGGAAGCTTTGGTGACATGTGTGTCGGAGAATGACTCTTCTCTCTCTCTCTTGCTTGCTGTGTGACCTTGCACACATTCTTTATGTCTCTGGTCCTCAGCAACTCCATTTGCAATATCGGATGACAAGACTCACCTTCTCAGTAAGGCTGACAGTAACAGTAAAGCTGTTATGAGGAGTAAATGAGATACCAGCTTTCTTCTCTCTTCCTCACAACGCTTTGTATCCACTATTATTAGGGCACTGGGGTTCTGGAGCCAGACCAACCTGGCTTTGAATCCTGGATTCCTCCATTTTCTACCCGTGTCTTCAGTTCTGCCGCGACCTCTCTGCGTCTCAGTTTCTTCATCTGTAAAATGACGATGAATACCCCTACCTCCCGTCTCATACACTTGTTGGGAGGGTAAAATGGGAGAGTGCATGTAATGTGCTTGGCATAGGTCTGGCACAGAATAAACACTCGAGAGGTTAGCTATTATTATTGCTATGGTTGTTATTAAAACTGTGAGCTGATGGGGGCAGCAGTATCAGCCCAGTGGTCAGTGAGTGTTGAGTATGAAGAAAAGGAAAATGTTTTCGTTCTTTACCGGGGAGCACTGTATAGCCGTGATGCTCAGTCATGTTACCCTTTGTCAATCAGGGATGCCTGGGACGTGATGCAAGTAATCAGAGAATATGGGCCTGGAGAGGTACCCAGGGGTACCCGCCCCTTCCTGTCACAGCGCTCCTCAGCCTCCCAGCCCTTCCAGCCTCTGCCAAATGCAGGGGAGCTGGAGGTGACAGATACTCACCCACTGATAGCCAGGAGTTTAACCCAGAAGGAAAGAAAATCCATGGCTGCCAGCTCACAGGCAGCCAGGAGCAATTGCTAATGAGTCAAGGTCGATGGCCCGACAGAACCAAGGGAAGGGTTGGCATTTGCTGAGGATGCTGATTTCCAAGCTCTGTCCTGTGGTAGGGCAGCAGAAATGTGCTCGTGGAAACCTTGGCCTTCCTCCCAGGCCGTGATGGCATGGGGCTGCCCAGAGCCGTACCTTGGAGCCATGAGCTGTGTCCATGTTTGTGTCCGTGCCTGTGTCCGTATCTATCACAGCTAAAGTTTCAGAAGGGCTTATTATGCGCTCGTTTACAGAGAGCAGACTATGTAATATTCAGTCTTATCATGACACAGACACTGGTTTCTGCACCATGAAATGGGGACGACGGGCCCCACGGACATTAGTCAGGATCAGCTAAGTTATGCTGCGGTAATGAGCGCCTCTCAGGTCTCAGTGGCCTGAAGCGTCCCCAGTAACATTGCAAGTCCTACCTGGGTCAGCCACGGGCACTGGTCTGTGCCATTGTCATTGTTACCCTGGGGCCCAGACTCCCAGAACAGCTGTCACGTGGAACACTACTGGTCTCTTGACAGGGGGTGAGAGAGTGGCACACGCACTGTCTTACGAGGCTTCCTCCTTGATGGTACTGCTGCTCACATTTCATTGGCCAAAGCGAGTCATGTGGCTACCTTCTAACTCCACAGGGGGTGGGCACCTGAAACCCTACTAAGTGCCTGAAAAGAGAACTGGAAGTATTTGGTGAACTGCAAAAGGCTTCCATGTTACTGACTCGGGTGGTTTTGGGATTGAATGAGTTCATATACATCATATACTTAAAATGCCTGGCCCTCAGAAAGCCCTATGTGGATATTAGCTAGGAACAACACTACTATTCCTATCATTTGTTTTAAAGATGACTAAATAGCACAGAGAGGCCAAGTAACTGGCCCAAGGTCACACAGGAAGGGAGCAGAGATTCCCTAGGGATTATGTTCCTACCTGTACGACCTACCCCCAGAGCGCCAGGCCCACTCTGAGAGCCAAGGGTGGGTCAGGATGGACACGATGTGCCCTCAAAGGACACCCAGCCTATTGGGGGAAGAAGAGGAAAGCTGTCACTTAGTGACTGCCACCAACACAGTCTCACTGAATTCTCACAATAGCCCTGAGGTAGGGATTATTATTCCCATGTCTGGGATGGGGAGACTGAGGCTCAGAAATGTGAAGTGACTTGTTCAAAGCTAAAAGTTAGTGGAGGGCGGAACGAGGATTCATGTCCCTCCTTTTGGATTCTAAAATCTTTTGGGCTCTAAACCATCATGGCACGTGGCCAGCGGCCTCTCGGGTGCTTTCACTGGGGACAGCCTTGGCTGTCGGAGGGCTCTTGGGGTGAATTCAGGGATGAACAAGCCCCATGGTATTGACTCGCTGAGGAAGAGGTACCGGGGCGGCTCTGTGAGGATCCCTGAGGAAGCAGACATGGCTTCCAGTTGGTGGACTCAGGCAGGCTTCAAGGAGGAGGTGGCGTTTTCCCTGGGCTTCCTGGATTGGATGATGGGGCGGAAGTTGCAGAGGAGGGAGCCATGGAGTCATTCTGGAGAGCCAGGAATTCTGTTCAGGTTGTTTGGGGAGCCAGGCCGTGGGCCGTTTTGTGGGGAAAGTGAGGCCCGGCATCAGATCCGATGGCAGCGGGATGAGCACTGGTGACTGCACAGACCAACTTCAGGGCCACCATCTCCATCAGAATCACTGATTAGAATGTGTCTCAGGACATTCCGGCAGATGGCAGCAAATGTCTGGAGGAAGGGGTACTCTGCCGGCCATCTCTGTGCCCAGATGTTTTCTCTCTGCCCTTCTCCTCCTTCTCTGTGCCCTGGAAGGCCGAACTCCGTGGTCCGCACCCACCAGGCTTCCTCCCCTCTGGCTTCCTGTGTAGCCAGTGGGAGGCACCAGCACAAGACGGTGGGGTGGGTGCTGGCAGAGAGAGAGAGCCTAGGGTATTTGTCCCCTCAGCTGCCTTTCTGCTGGCGTGGTGGTGGCTGTGCCTATCAAGGCCCACCCTCCGCTCCTGTCAGGTACCCCTTGCTATAGATGAAGCCTCCTGCTGTCCCTGCTGGCCCGGCAGTGGTACCGCGGCTCCCTCCTGTTGCTGAGGTGTTTCACCATCCCATGCCGGGTTTTCCTACCCCTGGCCACACCTTACTAAACAACCTTTTCACTAACCTCTCTCCAGTCACCTCTTTTGAGTGAGCCAGCTGTCTCCTTCCAATACAAGTCTCTTTCCTAATTGACGCAAGGATGCCACGGGACTAGCCGCAGCTTCGGAAGCCTTCTGACCTTCCTGTATGGCATTTGGGGAGCTATTCCCAGCAGGCCGATCAGCGAGCAACCCACATTCCATCACCGATGCGGTGGCCGAAACAAAAGTGCAGGGATACAGCAGGGCATGGTGACATTTTCTGCCTTTTTTCTTTTTTTTTGGCAAGACTCCTGGCACCTGGCAGCACCCCTGTGAATGTTTGTCATGCTGAGAGCCGATGAATTCTGCAAGCCTGGGGCAGCTGAGGCAAGGGCTTAGGGCATCCGTAACCGTGACCCCCAGGTGATTGTCCCTCGCTGCTCTCACCTGCAGGCGCCCACTTAGACTGCGAGTCCTCCGAGGGCAAGCTGGACCTCTTCCCTTTCCGCCTCTGCCAGCACAGCGCTGTGGGAGCAGACCGGGGTGGCTGGCGAAGTGACCTGAGCTGAGTTGAGCCGGCTTGAGTCGGCCTAAAAAACCTCTTCGGGGCGGACCCCTGGTTTTCACTGAAAGATGAAAACCTGAATCGGAGAGAAGACTGACTTAAAAGGATTTTAGAAAACACCATTTTATTCTTTTTCAAAATGTACAGCAAGTAATCAAGAACATTCCTCCTGAGTCCAGTGCTATTTCCTCTTCAGTTCACTGCCCCTCAAGCCAAATCCCAAGTCTGCTTTAATGAATATAGAAAACTCACTTGTCATTAGTTGGACAAAAGCTAATGGACTGGAGTCCTTGAGGACGGTGGGTCTCTTGAGCAAATTAAACAGTCCCCTTGCAATCTTGAAGCCTATGTTAAATTGTTTATCAAACTCTGCTTTCCCAGGTAGCATTCAGGTGAAATTTCTCAAGTTCTGACCATTAAGTCAGAAAATTTTATTGAGCTGGAGACAGAAGGAGGTAATTTCAAAATGGTTTTGTTTGAAAGAGGAAAAGGCATATTAGGTAGAGTCTGGGGAATGATCCATAAATACACTTCCCTTGTACTATGGCTGTTAAACCTTCGCTCAGGGCAGACATTACTAATCAAGCACATACTCTTTCCTTTTCATTCAAAACAAGACCCACTTGCAAACCAGGCCCTAGAGTGAGTGGATCTCCATGATTTTGGTAGCCGGGAAAGTAGAGGCTGGAAATCATATGGCAGAGGAATGAGCACTGAGCTTGGTGTCAGGGAACCTGGCTCTCTTGTGTGTCACTTTCTGAGTCTGGTTCCCCCTTTGCTCAAAGGGGAATCCCTCCGAACCTACCAGCTGAGGCTGCCTTGATGATGGTCAAGGTCACGGCTGAAGGAGCTTGCAGGGCTGTGGAGTGCCGTCATGCTAGCTGGATGGTTGTGGTTGCTCTGCCCTTCACACACGCACAAATGAACTCTCCAAGGAATAGAGGTAGTTCTTGGGAGGTTTCTTTCTCATGGAGCCGTTGACGCTCAGGTTCGGTGTGCCGTGTGGCCACGTGTGGCTGTGGGGTGGGGGATGTGACTGGGAGGAGGTCTCGGGTCCAGGGATCCCAGAGCAGGGTCAGGGAAGCCAAAGGGTGGAATATACAACCTATGTGGCAGCAGTTCACGCAACCGTTTCTTCATTCATTCAGAAACTTTTCTGCCAGGGCCTGAGCTGGGCTCTGGTGACTGACCAGCAGCTCAGGATGTTGGCTAACATCCTTCTAGGGCCCTGCAGTCTCATGGGTGACGGGAGCCTGAGAAAGGGCACGGCTTGGGAGGACAGCTGTGTGTCCTGGGGCAAGCCTATCGCGTCTCTGAGTCCCAGTTTCCTCATCTGTGAAGCGGAGGTAATATCCCCCCAGAGGGTTTACGTGAGGGTTTAATATTCCAGCCGGGGGATTCAATGAGATCATATGTGTGAAAATTCCTGGCACGTAGTAAGTACTCAAGGAACGTTAGCCAACCGCCAGGTGTCAGGGCCAGTGACGCCTCGGCAAATGCTTACGGCAACGGAATTCAGAGGTTTTCGGAGTGCTGGAAACATTTTTGTATTTGTGCCGGGAAAAAAAATATATTATTTCCCCTAAAACTGTGAGGAGGGTGTGAAAAGAATGAGGTAATTGGAAAAGGAATAACTTCATCTGCAGATAGAGCATGTTTTTTTTTTTTTTTTCAATCTGTAAGCACTTGTCTCTGCATTTGGGAGGAAAAATGAGTTCATCTCAGTCAGTCAGCCTGTTCCTGGGTGGTTTGTGGGGGAAGCCACCGCCTCTTCAAGACGCAGGAGGCTCGGTGCCACCTGGAGCAGAGTGACTGGAACCCGGTTGTTTTCGTGGCGAGTTGGGACTAGAACATGCTTCATCGTAGCTTTGCTCTTTTCCTGTGCTCCCAAACCAGCCACAAGTAGGAAGCAGCTTTGCAAAGGTGTCTCAATCCCGTGTTGGGGAGCTTTCACAGAGGGTCAGCGAGGGCATCCCATGGCCGCTCCTGGGGCCACAGAACAATGGCTTGGGAATAACCCATTCGGCACAACGAGGACGTGTCTACCCGGGAAAGGCAAAGAGTAGACGGTGGTGAATCCCAGGAAGCAGCCACTGTTTCTCTTGATCCTTCCTTCTTACCTTTGTCTCACAATCCTTAACCTGAATTGCTCCTGAGTGTGCCCCTGTGCCCCTGGCCGTGGTCATGTACAGAAATAGGACTTGGTTGGACTTGGATATTGCTGTGGAGGAATCTAGAACTGGGTCTCCAGTACTCACCTGTCATTCCTGCCTTGGCCCATGAGTAAAGGTTTGAAACCAGAAACTTGAAAGGAAGGGAGGTCCTAAACATGGATCCCCTTTACGACAACCTTGTCCATCCCTTTGATCTCTCTCCTTTCTCTCCCCTTTTCCAAACGTTCGGGCTGCTTCCAGTGCCACTGGGATTCTTTAAGTTAGGATTTTCTACCATGAGCCGCGCTTCTCTAAAGTGAACGTGCAGGTGTAACAGTAGCGGCTAAAGGCGCGAGGATGTGAAAATGACCTATATTCCCCAGTCCCTGGCCGCGGACTGCTGTGTAGCGCCAGGTAGGTAAGGACACTTAATGAGGCTGAGGTGCGTGGCCAGGACGGGTAGGGAAGGGGACATTCACATGGGGCCAGCGCGTGCATTGGTTCTGCCGTGCCTCCTTGATAAAAGGAGAATAGGGACGGGATGGAGCGGGGTGGAGGAGGAGAGTCTCCCAGGAGAATCCCGCTCTGTAGGCGTTTGTGCTCAGCCCTGCCAGCTTCCCCCACCCCGCCCCCCAGTCCCCAGGATGGAACAAGCTCTGATTGTGTTAAATGTTGACTATTCTCGTGCCACGGCCCCACAGGGACAGATTCTGGCGAAGATGATAGATAGACCTTAGAGCAGGAAAGCAGATGATGTTTGAAAGCACGGCACCGGGGGAGAACCAGGCTGGGGCTTAGAGAAGAGAACACGTTTTGTTTGTTTTTGTTTGTTTCAGCTGGATCCTGTTCAAGGGAGGCGGAGGGGACATTGCACAATGCCCTTTTCGATCTGCCGTGGAAGCCCAGACCTCGGGTAGTCCCTGTTAGCATCCTCTGCCACGGTGCCAGAAGCCCTCACTCTGGGCCGGGCTTTGTGGGGTTGCTGAACAGAAGTTAGCCGCGGCCCCTGGCCTGAGGGCCTCAGTCTGGGGGAGACCGAGCATGCACAGACTGGGATGATGCAGAGTACCTCATTCTCTGATGGAGGGGAGTACAGGGGGCTGGCGGGTGGAGGGGAGGGGACAGCTGACGTGCTTGTGTGTGTGACTGGCAGAAGACGGGAAGGATGGGGGAGGAGGAGGTTCCTACACGTTTGTGCCTAGGAGGTCTGGGGGATATGAGGGTGCTTATGGATGGTGGCCAGTGCAAGGGTCTCATGTGGAGGAAAGAAGGAACAAGGAGTGGAAAAGAAGCAGGGACAGGTTCACGGTGGGCCTTGAGTGCCAGGCCTCTCTCTGGAGGGCAATGAGAAGACATGAAGTGGTTTTCATAAAGCGAGGAGCCAGTGAAGTGGGAGTTTTATGGGAAGGGTCTTCCCAGATGGGAGGGAGGGCAACGGGCACAAGAGGATGGCCAGGGTTCTGAGTCCGAGGGGGCTCCATTCACTTCCTCCCCTACCCTTGGGTCCCAGGTTGTCTTTGTAAAAAACCATGGGGAACCCAGGAGAATTTCCAGGAGGGAGGGAGGTACTTTCTACTAGACAGAGTGGAGTGAGAGCTTTACCCGTGGAGCATCATTACTGAATCTGCAGGCTGGGATAGGGAAGTGAGTGGAGTGAGTGGAGTGAGCAGAGTGAGTGTAGCTCTGGGGAGGTAGGAAGAAAGGAGGTGGTGTAATGCTGTACAGGTTGCAGCACAGGCTTCGAAATCAGACAAACTTGGCTTCTAATTCCAGCTCCACAGCTGTGTAACTTAATATATGTTATTTAATATTTCTGTATCAGTCAGGATAGTCTAGGTTCTGCTGTAGTAACAAACAGCTCCAAAATCTAAGTGGTTTTAAATCACAGAGGTTTATCTCTGGTTCATGTTACAAGTTCATTAAAGATTTGCTCGAGGCTCTACTCACACTAGTAACTCCAGAACCCAGGTTTATGGAGGCTCCTTTTCATTACTGCTTCTACAATGACTAAGGCAATGTGGAGCAAGCATGGTGACTCAGTTACTAGTTCTTAAAATGAACCACCTCACTTCCACTCTCATTTTATTGACCAAAGGTTGTCTGGCTGTGCCTATCTTCATAGAGCGTGTGGAAATGAGAATTGGAGTGGTAATGAACACTTTACACACACATGCACAATGAGTCTCAATTGCCTTATCTATAAAATGGGAATAAAACTACCAGTCTCAGTTAGGCATTGTGAGTCTAATGAGAGAATGAATGCAAAGGTCTAGTCGTACTCAAATAATGACAGATGGAAAAAAAAAAAAGCATGGGTAAAAAGGGTTTGAAAAAAAGGAGTCATTTATTCCTTTGGAGTTTCCGAGACCGCATGGCCTATTTGCCCGTAAAAAGGTGCTGTGCCCGGAACAGCTGTATCCGAAGGTTTTGCTTTGCTCGTGACCCCAGGAGTCCCTGGTGCTCCAGGAACTCCTGCTTGCGAGAGGCTTTCCCATTCTCTATGAGTCTCAGGGCTGAGCTGGGGTGTTCTCAGAGGCACCCCCAGGCTTCCTTGCCAAGCCTGTGCATTTCAAACACCGACCTAATGTTTTTGCCGCTGCTGCCGAGGCCCTGTGGAAATGGCATTTCTATTCCAAGAATCAGTTCCCATTCATCACCGTGAAGCGCGATACCTGGGGGGAAATGGTAACTGAGACTTTGCGAGTCTCCAAAGACGGGATGTGTCTGCGCGAGCTGAGTAATTAGAGCAGTTTTCTGCACACATGCCTAATCTTTATTTAAGACATTTCACTTAGGTACACATCTAAGTTATTCAAAAGTCAGTTAGATTTGAGACATGTATGTCATCCAACAATCTCCCTTCTCTATTTTAGAATAGTTGAATGAGCACCGTAACCGTAATTGCAAATATTTATTGGGATTGTGTGCTAAGCAACAGCACTCCTCACCTTGTTTGAAATAACCCATTTAATTTTCATAACAACACTGTCTTCTTTCTGGTGCCCGACCTAAGAAACTCATATGACTCTCAAGTTGTTTCCACATGGGATTCTTAAATAATCTTTAAGGGGAAAGTGGTGAATCGATGGAGAGTGTTTGGCCTGGGAGACTAAGAAAATAATGGCAGCTAGTGTGTGTATACAGTATATTATGTGCCAGGCACTATCCTAAATGCCTCCTATGGATTAGCCTGTTAATCCTCAATAATCTATGCAACAGACATTATCGTTGCCATTTTACAGCTGTGGTAACTGAGGCAGGTCAAGATTATGTAACTCTCTAAACAGAAACATAGCCAACAGGTGGTAGAACCAGTACTTGAACCCAAATAGGCTCTTAACCACTATATCGTACTGCCTCTTGGGATCTAGTAACCTCAGTATCTTGAAGCTACTGTGGGGACTGTCACATGGAAGATGATGACAGGAAGGCTGTTCGTTCACTTTTAGATCAGCAGAACCAGGACCAATGATGTCAGCCACACAGAGGCAGCTTTGGACTCTTTCCTAAGAAAGAACTGTCCTTCATCAGTGTTGCTCAAAGATCAGAGTTCCTGGTAGGTAGTAAGCTCCCCATCACCAGAAGTCCTCAACAGACTGGTTGATGACCTCTCCCAGAGAGGCACAGGTGGAATTCCTTCCTTGGGTTGTAGGTTTACCCAAAATGGCTCCTGTGATCTTTTGACACAGTGATTTATTTTTTATTTTTTTTATTTAAATAGTTTATTTTCAAGTTGGTTTACATATAACACCCAGTGTTCATCCCAACAAGTGCCCTCTTCAATGCCCATCACCCCTTCTCCCCCCTCCCTCACCCCCCTCACTTTCAGTTTGTTCTTAGTCTTTGAGAGTCTCTTACGTTTTGTCTCCCTCCTTGTGTCTTTTTTTCCTTTCCCCTCTTCCCCTCCCCATGGTTTTTGCTAAGTCTCTCAAAATCCACCTATGCGTGGAAACATATGGTATCTGTCTTTTTCTGACTGACTTATTTCACTTAGCATAATACCCTCCAGTTCCATCATGTTGCCACACATGGCCAGATTTCATTTTTTCTCATTGCCACGTAGTAGTCCATTGTATATATGTGCCACATCTTCTTTATCCATTCATCAGTTGATGGACACTTGGTCTCTTTCCATGATTTGGCTGTTGTTGAAAGTGCTGCTATGAACATTGGGGTACACGTGCCCCTGTGCATCAGCATTCCTGTTGACACAGTGATTTATTAACAACAACTGTCATGACATCTGAGTATGGCAGAAAGTTTTTAAATGAATATATCCTCTCCCTACTTAAAATTGGAAGCAGATGACAAAGCTACATAAATGGCAAATATGAAGGCCCAGGATACTTTTCCAGAGCTCAGTAGTATCATCAAATTAAACTCATAGCAAAGCTACTCTGACACATGGTAATGATGCAAATAATTGTTGTTACCTGGATGATCAATTAACCTAAGTTCACTTCATTGACTCTAAGTAGTATAATTTTCATTAGTCAAACATGCATTTTTATGTTTTTCTTTTCTAGCTTTATTAATCTACCTGACTTTTAAAGCAGTGCTGAATTGGGAAGTTTTTCTTTATGTGCTGTAGGGTTTGTAGGGTTTCGTCTTTCCTGGAGAAGCCATTAGAGGATGGGAAGCTTGGAGGTGGGGGATCACCTTGTTTGGATAGGAAGAGCCAGGCAAAGGCCAAGGACCTGCCTGGTAATCAGGAGCTGGGGGTGGGGAAGACCTGACAGGAACATGGGTCAGAACTTGGGAGTCTGGGAGGTGCAATCAAGCTCTCAGCAGAAACTGCAGTGATCCCACACTTGGGACCAGCCCCTTGGGACCAAAGCCCAGGGCAATGGTCAGAGGTGATGAAATAGGGCAAATGCAGGAGGAATGGTATGAATAATATGTGGCCCTTGCCTCGGCATCTGGTCCTTTGTCTGGATCCCCTGGAGGCAGGAGGCAGTTCCAGGTGGGTGGGCATAGGTTCTGGATACAAGGGCAAGAAATTGATTGTAACTGATGAGCAAAAAGACCCAGCACGGGAGTCCCAGGAGCTCCTGGGAGTAAGTCCAGACCAATATTTGCAAGCAAACCTCCTCCCTCCCTAGATCTTACCCCCATGGGGACGGTGGGTGGAGGCACAGGGCTGCGATTCCAGTCCCAGCACTGTCCCAACAGTGCATAGCTTTGGCAACATCCTTTCTTTCTCTGGCCTCAGGTCTTCATCTCTACAGTGGGAGAATTGGAATAGATATTCCCTAAGGACCTCCCAGTTCCAAATCATGATGGGAATGACTCTCAAACATCTTCTTCCCCTTCTAAAGGGCTGTCGGGAAGATTAAACCAACTGTGAGTCTTTTGCTCTTCTGCTTAAGAATCGAGGATTTCTATGAACTAGAGTTTTTGATTTACAGTCCCAAGAGCAAACTGGTTCAAGAGGGAATAATAAGCTCTTTTGCCTTGGAAGCTCCTACAAGAAGTGATGGATGTCCCCAAGGGAAGATACATCCAGGAAAGTGTCCCCAGCCCCAGCAGGAATCAATCTCCCCATCCTCTGAATGCCCAACATCTCCCTAATAGTGTTTTCTACCTAGTATGTTGAGCAACTGCTTGTGGGTCATATATCCACTAACTAGGTCCTAAGCCTCCTGAGCTCAGCAACTGTGTACCTAGTAGGCCCTCAGGCGAGATTTGTGGTACAGCTGGTGACTGGCTGGATGACGGAACTTCTCTGATTTCAACGAAGTGTCCCATCTCATTTTGTTGGGAAGATCTACTAGGGTCTGTGCTGCTTAAATGCACAGAAGCCCTCCTACTTTGGAGTTCCTGAAAACAGGAAAAAGTCCACATGGGTAGGAGCGGAGTGTGCCAGGTAGAAACTAACCAGTCATTCCCTGGAATGCAGACCCCTGGGAGCTTTGTTTCTCCCACCTGCGGTCCGAACTCTGTTGACACTACAGAGCAGACCCCTGGGGGTGGCACCTGGGGGCTTCCAAAAAGGCTCCATGTCATCTTCTTAGGGTTGGAGGCCCAAGAGCTGGGGCTTGACGCCCATAATAATAAAAAATAATCACTGATGGTGAGTTTACATTTTGGCAAAGTCTGTGCTCAGCCGTTTACCTACTGAATCCTCGTCACAACATTATGATGATAGAACTATTATTACTCCCAATCCTTAGAGAACTAAGACCCAAGTCATACAGCTGGGGATGCTTTTCCTCTGGCACCTCACATGAATCCTCATTCCTGAGGTCTCGGCTCTGAGCGTCACTTCCTCAGACCAGCCTTCTGGACCACCCCTCCGACAAGAGGTCCCCATGCTACCCCATCATTCTATATCCAAAGTCCTCAAATTTGAATATGTACTAGGGTCTCCTGGAGAGCTGAAGACATACATTTCTGGGCTCCATTCTAGAGCTTCCGATTCAGTTCTCCAGCTGGACTGGCTCCCGCCTGGGCAAACCAGCACCAAATCTCTGACTGTGTGCAAAGTGACTGTTCTGCCATGGTCCAGTCATGTATATCCTAGAAAGCACAAGGAACCCAGGGAGGCCAAGAGGCCAGGTGAGTGGTTGAGGGGACTGCGAGAGGCACGGCCTCCAGTTTCTGTCTACCCACATGTGGTAGGGCAGCCGAGAGCCCGGGGGAACTCACCCGCCACGGCCTTGGCTCATCTGGTTCTTGGGGCTGTGTAGCCCCAGTCGGGAGGCCCCAGAGACCCAGCCAGGTCTGACCAGAGAGGACAGCTGACGGCATTGAGACCGTTGGCTGCGTGTTGGTTGCGTACAGCCTTGTAGAGTCTCACTCCCGAAGAGGAGAGCACAGGAAGAAGAAAGCGGAGGGGAAGGACAGAAAGTGGATAACAGAATCACACCGCGCACTGTGCTTCTCTTTGGCAAACTAAATGCTTATTGAAATTAAGATAAGCTTGACAGACTTTTGTTAGCGGTTTTGGGGCCTATTTGAGAATATCTTGCCTTGAGAGACTTCTATTAGAACTGACTTCTCAACTAATAATGTAGTCTCTGTCACTTAACTCCAAAGTCCCTCCTGGACCCGCACAGTGAAGCGTTAAGGAAATGAAATCTTTTTTTTTTTTTTAAACATATACAGCAAAGTTTGATTTGTTGAGAACATTTCTTCAACTGACAAGTTACAAGCCATGTCTGAGAGGCCCACTGGGAACTTTCAAAATTTGAGCAGCAGTTTCTAATCACTGACGATCATTAGCATTTTAGTGAATAGATTTTTGATAAGAAAAATCTTTGCTCTGTGGCTAGGAAAAAAAAACCCTGACATTTGATAATGCAAACAGAGTAGCAATTTTAATTAGGCCAGCAGTCCTTCTTGGTGTGGCAAACATCGGACAAGATCCAGATGTTTCCCGTCTTCTAGGATGGACTTAAGGCTGTGTCAGGCCACTGGTGCTGGGCCCCCTGCCGATTGGATCTCCAGGGTGGAGAGTAATAACCACTATTTACTGAGCACTTACTACATGCCAGATTCCCTGCTCTCTCATGTGCATGATCTCAATTGGTTCTCAAATCTATCTGATGAGATAACTTATTTTCACTCCCATTTTATAGGTGAGAAAACTAAAGATCAGAAAGGTTCACTAACCCAAAGTCACCCAGCTCATTATTGGTGGAGATACTAACCAAGGTCTGTGTGACTCCAGAATCTCCATGTTCACCCACTAAGCTGTGCCTCCTCCTGGAGTCATGTGACCTCTCCCAGCCTCAATCTGTTGGTCTGTGCAATGGGGATGCGCTCAGTCGTATCTCCTTCACTGGACTCTGGCGGAGCTCCGAAGAAGGGGTGGCCATACTTAGAACATTTTTCCTCTCAGGGAACTAGAACCTGACACTTTGTTTATTTTTTCCATTGATCCTACCTTTTGGGGCCCCCCAGAAGAACTCTGATCCCCTTTCCTGGTGCTATTCAAAAATTTGGAACCAGCTCTTACTGGACCATTGGAAAGATATATGTTTAGCTTTTCAAGAAACCACAGAACACTTTTCAAAAGTAGTTGTGCCATATTACAGTCCAAACCGCAATGTGTGTGAGTCACAGCTGCTGCATAGCCTCTCCAACATCTGGCGTTTTGCCATTCTAGGTGTGCGGTGGTATCTCCCCGCAGTTGTGATTTGCATTTTCCCAATAACTAATGATGTTAAAAGACTTTCCCTGTATTTCTTAGTCACTTATATATCTTCTTTTGTGAAGTATCTGTTTTGGGACTTTGTCTTTTGTCCATTTTTTAAAAAATTGTACTGCTTGTCTTTATTATTGAGTTATAGGGGTTTATGTATTCTGGGTACAAGTCTTTTGGTGGATAAATATGTTGTGAATATCTTCTCTAATTTTATGGATTGCCTATTTCTTTTATCCTTCCTTCCTTCCTTCCTTCCTTTCTTTCTTTCTTCCTTCCTTCCTTCCTTCCTTCCTTCCTTCCTTCCTTCCTTCCTTCCTTTCTCTTTTTTTCTTTTTTTTTTTAGAAATAGAGAGAGGCACAAGTGGGGGAGAGGGGCAGAGGGAGAGAGAATCTCAAGCAGGCTCCATGCCCAGTGGCCCAACACAGAGCCTGATGTGGGGCTCAGTCTCACAACCATGAAATCATGACCTGAGCCGAGATCAAGAGTTAGACACCTAACTGACTGAGCCACCCAGGAGCCCCACCGTTTTACTTTCTGAATGGCGTTTTTGTTTTGTTTATTTATTTATTTAAATTTATTTTTTCAATTTATATCCAAGTTAGCATATAGTCCAACAATGATTTCAAGAGTGGATTCCTTAATGCCCCTTTCCCATTTAGCCCATCCCCCCCTCACAACCCCTCCAGCAACCCTCTGTTTGTTCTCCACATTTAAGAGTCTCTTATGTTTTGTCCCCCCTCCCTGTTTTTATATTATTTTTGCTTCCTTTCCCTTATGTTCATCTGTTTTGTATCTTAAAGTCCTCATATAAGTGAAGTCATATACTTGTCTTTCTCTGACTAATATATCTTACCATAACACCCTCTAGTTCCTTCCACGTAGTTGCAAATGGCAAGATTTCATTCATTTTGACTGTGAATGGTGTTTTTTGATGCGCAGATGTTTTAATTTTCTCAAAATTTCCCCCTATGATTTATACTCTGTGTCCTTTCTAAGAAATCTGTAGGTCACAAAGATATGCCTTCTGTTTTCACTTTTACTTCTAAGTCTACAATGCATCTTAAATTTATTTTTGTGTATAGTGTGACACAAGGTCAAAGTTCTTTGTTTTTCCTGTGGATATTCACTTGTTCCAGCACTGTTTGTCACAGACTTTTTCCTTTCCCCATTTAATTGCTTTGGCATCTTTGTTAAAAATCAAGTGACAATATATGCGTGGACCTATCTCTGAACCTTCTATTCTGTTCCATGGATTTATCTGTCTATCCTTTCACCAAAAACATACAGTTTTGATCTTTTTAGCTTTAAAGTAAATCTTAAAATCTGGTAGGTTAAGTCTTCTTATTTTGTAATTCATTTTCAAGGTTGTTTTGTCTGTTATTGGTCCTTTGCCTTTCCAAATAAATTTTGAAATCATCTTGGTTGGGACTACAATGGATCTTTTAATCAATTTGAGGAAAATTGGCATTATGATAATATTGAGTCTTCCAATCCATGAATTTTTTCATTCAGGTTTTAATTTACTCAATTTATTTAGGTCTTTTTGATACCTTTTGGTATAATTTTATAGTTTCAATATAGAATAATTTCACATCTTTTGTTACATTTTTCCTTAAGTGTTTGATGCTTTTGCTATTTGTTTGCTATTATAAATAGTATTTATTTTTAATATAATTTTCTAATTGTTCACCTCTAATATATAGATGCATAGTTGATTTTTATATTAATTTTACATATTGTTATATCTTAAATTCACTTATTAGTTCTAGTAGTTTTTTTTCTTCTTTGTAGGTTCCTTAGGATCTCCTATGTACACAGTCATGTCACCAACAAATAGAGACAAATTTAGTTCTTTCTTTGCAATCTATATGCCTTTTATTTATTTTTCTTGTCTTATTGCATTAGCTACACATTTTCTCTTTAGTGCATCTTAAGAAAAATCTTGTTTTTAGTAAGAGTCAGTCTTTGTGCAGGTCTTGGTGTTTTTTGCCTTCATAAAAAAATGAAAAAAAGCACAAATAATCAGTTGCAAAAATTCCTTCTACTCACAGGGGTGGTATTTTTCCAGACTTAAGAACAAACTCAATAGCTTGGCTCTCCTTTTTCTTCTTGACATGGGATAAAATTAACTTGCATAGTAGTTTTTAGAACTATTTGCCAAGTGTTCCTCATCTTTCCACTTTCTGGACACAAGGTAGCACTGCACTTCTTTGGTAGCTCATGGTTAGGTGGGGCTGTGTGACTGGTTTCAACCAATATGTGAGTGCTGAAATGACATGTGTCACTTCTGCACCAGGGCATTGAACTACTACTAATCCAAGAGTCTCCAGAGCATTCTTCTTCCTCTAGCACATTGATAACTGATGTTTGAGATGAAAGCTACTCCATCTGCCTGGATCTCTGAATGCCTATAGAGTCTCCCCAGTCCCCCCCCCCCTCCTTCCCTCCACTCCCACTGACCCACAATGGACATATGGCTTGAGATATAAATACAGTTTTATTGTTTTAAGGCACTGAGACTTTTTTTGTTACAGCAGCATTACCTAGCCTATCCTGACTGATACAACTTGCATGAAGTTTTAGAAGAGAGATAACTAAGCAAAATGATAGGTGGAGGCAATGTAAGAAAACACATTGTTTTAGTTTTCTTTCAGTGAGACAAAGGAAATGTACCCCCAGAGAAACCAGCAGTGAGCCAAAGCCCAGAATCTTATATAGGTCTTGCATACAACCAGATCCCCAGGGCCCAGCACATAGTGTACATTCAAAAGAGGTGCTTGCTTGCAGTCAGTGAAGCCAGAGTTCTCCCTTCAGCTTGTGCTCGGTAAAGTAGAAGCATAGCATTTTCCTTCACTTTCCTGCACTACTTTCTTGCCTCCAAATGGGAATGGCAAAAACAACTTGTCCTTGAGAATTGTTGGGAAAAATTGTGCAGATTACAAAGTGCTTTGCAAAATGTAAAATCCTATCTAAGTGGCAATTTTCTCCATTGCTCTGCCAATTGTAATAAATAAATATTGTTTTTAAAGCTGGTTCCTGGCTTGCTTTCCAGTGACCATCCCATCAAACACTCTAACATGCCTGGGGTTATTGTCCACTCTGGATTTGCATGTGTGTGCATGGCATTTATGTAATGCTGTTTACGGAGGAGTCGAGTAAGCCCATCTTGTAGCAATAAAACTTGAGAACAATGTCATACTCCATTGGAGAGGTGATGGGTCAGAACAGTTTGCTCAGGACAACTGTGCTTTATGCTCCCCAAGGGCACAGGAGCTGCTTCAAGTCATTTGTGCAGCCCTAGTGTGCTTGGATTAGGGGATGTCCTCTGTGGTTATTGACATTTTTCAATTCTTTGCCAAGCTTGGATTGAGACCCTAGGTTCCTGGTTCATGTTATAGCACCATGAGTTAGTAACCAGAGTTACAGAACTCCCATAAACTATGTACCTGCTGACCACATGCTAGGACCATGTTCACTGACCACCTACTGTTGGCCACGTGTTAGGAACCATGAGAGATGTAAAGATTGCTGACATGGTCTCTGATCTAAATGAGCTTCCAGTTAGTAAGGGGCTAAGGGAGATATTCATTTATCCATCTATTCATTCACCTGTGCAGTCATTAGTCCTACTAATACTCATTCCACTAATATTGACTGATATTCCAGGTACCATTCTAGCTACAAAACAAAGTCTCAGCTCTCCTGGGAGCATATATTCTAATAGGGGGATCAAATTTATTTATCAAATAATTGCAGTAACAGATACCTTATTATAAGCTGTGATAAGCACTGTTGAAGAAAACTTTAGAGTGCTGTAAGGACAATAAAACAAGAGGGATAGACTTTGTCAGGGAGAAACAGCAAGAAAGACTTCTCTGAGTAAGTGACCTTTGAGTTGGGATCTATAGGATCAATTAAGAGTTACCCAGTCTGGGTGTTGGTGGGGGAGGGGAAAAGCCAGGCAAAAGAAACACTACATTTAGTACAAGACAGACCAAATGATAAGCTACAAAAAAGGGACAGATAACATACTAGAGGGGCTCCCAGAACAGGTTTCATTATTACTAGGGAAATGAGAAGGCCGCCTACAAGAGGCGGTGCTTGGGCTGGCCTGGAATGACAGGAGGGACTTTTGCAAATGGAAAGAGCAGAAAGTACAAGCAAAGACCCAGAAGTACAAAGAGTAGATGGTGAAAAATCTAGGGCGGACTGTGAAGAGTCTTTAATGCAGGCTAAGGAGTCTGGACCTCCCCTACTGTTGGTGGTGGAGAGTCACTGAAGGTGTCAGAATAGGACAGTGATGTGATCAGAGCAATTGAGTGAGAGAGGCTTCTTTGTCTCCCTGGAGACAACTTTGTCTGTAGCCCCAAATATCTCAGAACCCTTGGCCTCCCTGGAACCCAGATAGGGATTCCAGTGGTCAGCTCTCCTTTGCCCACAAGGAGAAATCCCAAGGTATTGAGGAGACAGTGTAGAAGAGGCAGGGGGTGGGGGACACAGGGTCCTGAAGCTAGGACCTTCTTCTGAGTGGCAATAGAATGAATTTATGAGCACTATTTCCAAAGTGACTCAGAGCAGAAGGCTGTGTGTGTGCCAAATATTGTGTGAAACAGGCCAACATAAGAAAGGGCCTTGTATTAGTTTTAGGACTCTTATGTGCAAGGGAGAGAATCCCAATTCAATCTAAAATAAAGACTAAACAGAAGTAATTGAACCATGGAACTGGGAACCTTCAGGGATTTCCCTGGCTTCAAGTACAGCTGAATCTAGGGATTGAACCAAGTCATCAGGATTCTCTCTCTCTCCATTGGGTTTGTTTCCATCTATCATTGCACTTGAGCTTCCTTTATGCAGATGAAGAAAGAGCTATTGAAAGTCCTAGTCTTACACTGCAGCAGAGAGAGGGAGTTTCTGTGTCAGTACATAAATCCCGGGGAAGCACTCTGATTGGCCCTGATGAGTCCCATGTGCATCTCTTGGACCAATCACTGTTGCCACAGAGAGGAGGTACTGTGGTTGGTACTGCCCTGAGATTGACTGGCAACCCCAGCTAAATCACATACAGTGGAGGAGAGCACAGCCCCAGTGAAAGCAAAGCTGAGGTAACAAAAATAACCCAGAGCCATTATGGTTCTTTTCTCAGGTTGTCCACTGTAGAGCAATTCATAGGAGAGTGTTTATATTCTTCCTAGAAATCTGGGAGGCTGGATCATTTAAGGAGAGCATAATACTAATTATATATATTTAAATGAGATTTTGAAGACAGGCATGGTAAATAGTTTCCAAATGACAAGATTAATTGAAGTTGTGGAGTTATTTTTTTAAATGTTTATTTACTTTTGAGAAAGAAAGAGATAGAACATGAGCAGGGAGGGGCAGAGGGAGGGAGACAGAGAAGCCCAAGCAGGCTCCGTGCTGTCAGCTCAGAGCCTGATGCTGGGCTTGAACTCACAGTGCAGAGCCTGATGCAGGACTCACATGCGTGAACCCTGAGATCATGGCCTGAGCTGAAATTAAGAGCTGGATGCCCAACTGAGTGAGCTGCCCAGGTGCCCCTGTGAAGTTGTTTTCAGTAGGGGGTTAGTTGCTCCTCCAAGTGTTTTGATGCAAATGGTTTGATGGTGTTGTTATTTTGGAGTCGGAGGGAGGTCAGGTGACCTGGGCTCTGCATCTAGGCCTGCTCACAGCTCGCTTTGTGATTTTAAACAAGTCTTTTCCTCTCGCTGGACCTCGGTTTACCCAGCTCTCCAATGAGAGCCATGGTGTCGGCTGGTAGATCTCATGGATCTGCCACAAAGTCATGGATCTACCAGAAAGCCCACTCCTGTACTATCAGCTCTATCTTAGTTAAATCACATTGCAGGAGAAACCTATTGGCCCCACAAGCACAGGAGGCCCCAACAGGGAGCACGTGAGTTTTCTCCCTACCAGCTTCTGTCTGAAGACCAAGAGAGGCTTGTGTTGGGGTTAAGGTGAACTAAAGTTCAGTATTCCTGAAGTGCCTGGCCCCGGCCCCAGTGACAGGGGCTCACAAAGAGGGCATTTACCCAACTATGATTTCTAAGAAGCCAATACACAGAGTCATAGAGACTGTGGGCTAGAAGATCCCAAGAGGTCCCTGAGCCAAGACTGCCATTCTTTGCTGGAGGCTCCTCGCCAGTAGCCAGAAGAGTGCTCCTCCCGCTGCTGCATGTCTTCCACCTAGACCCCTCCGGAGTCCAGTTTGCTCTGATAGCGTGCTACAAGTCCCAGTGGCAGAGTCTCCCAGTCACAGATATGGGGCACAAAAAGCTCAGGATGTCCAGAGCACTGCACAAGTATGTGGGAAGAGCAGGAGATGAGGGGCAAGAGAAGGCAAGCCTTGAAGACTAAAAAGGAGTCTGAATTCTACCCTGAGGGCAAGGGGATACCTCTGGAGGACATTAGGTGAGAGGGAAAGTTGGCCCTTCAGAAAGGCCTCTAAACTGTGGTATGGAAGCCAAGCCGGTGCCTAAACCCAAGGGAGATGATGGATGTCTACACTATGGAGTTGATAGGGGAAGACCGAAAGGCTGACTATGCGGCATTTGGTGGCCCAGTAGATGTAGGATGGCGCCCAAACCAGAGGACAGAGGCGGCAGATACCGTTGGCTGGGATGGGAACCCAGCCAAAGGCCAGCTTTGGAAAAAGACTAGTTTCATTGGTAGACATACAGCATGTGAAATTCCTGGCTGGCCGTCTGGAAGTTTCAGGGATCATAGTGCAGGTGGGAGGGTCAGACCAACTTCTCAGATTCATGCAAGCCTCAGCGATACCTTACCCGCCCTGGACATCTGATAGAAAGATGGAGTCCAGTTCTAGCTGGGAGCCATCATTTCTCAACAGGGACTTCAGTGCCTTTCTTCCTTTGGGAAGGTTCTTGATCAGAGTCCCGCAGGGCTCCTGACTCCCTGGGATCCGGGAGATGCGCTTGCAGTTTCCCTTCCTCAGTGCCTGCTCCGGGCCAGCTGGGAAGGTGGGCAGAGATTGTAGGGGAAGGAGGGCAGGCCGGTGCACAGGTGGGCAGGCTGCCCAGGGTGGAGGGGCAGGGCTTGCACCAACACAACCCGTGAGTGCGCGTTCCCGTTTTACTAAATATGCCTGGTGAAGTAGTTCTCATCTGCAGGGGGCCACACCAGAGGATCTTAGCACGCACCTCTGCTTAAAAATGGAGACTAGTTCCTTGAGTCTGAATTTAAAAAAACTTCATGTCAAAGCCATTTAAAAGCTGAGGAACCGCTGAGAGGAAAAAAGATTGGATCAGAAGGCTGTAAAAAATAAGTTTAAATAAAAGGAAAGAAAAGGAAACAAAATTATCATGCAAGCAATATGTGATTCTATTTGTGAAAAAGAAAGTACAATGTGTATTGAAGAAAAGGAGAGAGTGTCCTTCCTGGACTTCCTACTTTCCTTTAGGTGGTTGCTGGGGAGGGGGCGCTGGGTTCCCCACCTTTGGTCCTGGAGGTTCGGCCCGGTGGGGGTGGGGAGGGAGGCTGGGGGGCAGGCAGGGCTGGGAAGGCCGCCCCTCCTGGTGGGTGGCCTGAGCCCTGGATCTGTAGCCCGTGGCGCCAGGCTCTGGCTGGCCTGCCCCTCTCTGGCCTTGGCCGCTTCCTCCGGAAAATGGGGCGAGGCGCCTGTGGGGCCTCCAGCCAGGGCGCGGAGCTGCTGATGGGCATGAGGCAAGGGATGGAGGGAGCCGGCTGGAAGCTGGTAATTAATAAATGAAACGCCCTGGGACTGCTGCCGAGCCGCCTCAGATGACATATCTGTCGCGGGCTCGGCAAACCATTAAATGGCCATTTTCTGACAGAACGACTTCCCTGCTTGCCAGGACATATTTTCTCTTCTTGCCCTCTTTTCTCCTCCACTCCCCTCCCCCATTTCTCCCTCACCCTGGACTCTGCCCTCCCTGCTGTGCTACTCTCCTGGGTGTCTCTCTTTCTGTCTCTGCATGTGTCTCTGGCTGTCTTTCCACCTCTCTGCCTCTGTCTGTGTACGTGTGTCTCTGTGTGTCTGTTTCTGTCCTCCCTAGTCTCTCGGCGTCTCTGTCTCCCTCTGTCTCTGTCTCCGTCTGTCTCTCCCCCTCTCCCCCACCCTGGCATCTCTTCTCTTTGTGGCTGCCTCTCTCTTTCTCAGGTCTCTGGCCCTCTCTTCTCCCAAGCTGCTCTCTCTCTCCCCCACCCCCGAGTCCCTGCCCACTCCACCGCCCCTCTCTCTGCTTCTCCCCGTCTGTATAAGGTTTAACTACCCCCCCACCCCCCTCGTCTGGCTCAGCCTACCCCCTCCCTACCTCCCCCCTCCCCGGCTGCCTGACGGCTCCAGTTCATTTCTGCCTGTTTAATTGGGCCCCGGATGAGTTTGGTCGACAGGGCCATTCATCATGTGGCCGCGGCTGGCGGCGGAGCCCGGGGGAGCGGGGCTGACAGCTCCGCCAGGCTGGGATGCGGCCTGCGTCGGGAAGTTCACATATTTGGGCATTAGTGCAGCTATTAGTTTAACAAGCTTCGTTTATCCTTGTCACTACCACTTCAGCTTCCCATGTAATCATTTGAAATGTAGATTACAGCCAGACAAATGGGACAGCGCAAGACGCGCGGGGTGGAGGGAGTGACACGCAGCTCGTTAGGGCCGCCTTCTCAGCCCATCCCTTTCCAGGCAAGGCTTTGATTAGCTTAATATTCACATGATTTCAGTGGGAAGCGCCAGTCACCTGTGCCAAGCCCCCAGTGCTGGGCTGAGGTGCCCAGGGTACCTAGGTGAGGGGCCAGGTCCTGCCAGGGTGGGGTTCCCGGTTCAAAGACGACCCAACCTGTAAGGAAACACGTGGCCTCAGAGTCTGCCCTCCCAAAGTGGTCTTCCTCCCAGGACGAAGTCGCTTCCAGACCCTGGCTGCACCCTCCAGCTCTGATTTTGGCACCCTGGGCTACTGTCTACCTGCGTGACTTGAGCAAGGTCTGGCCTTCTCTGGGCCTTGTGTTCCTCTCTGGAAAGTGATGGTTCCAGGTTGGATCAGGTGGGCTCGCTTTTCTCCCTTTCCCTGCCAAGACCCCTCACCTTCGCTCCTTTGAACCCAGTTTCCAGTCATTTCTATTCTTTACCCAGTAGACTGGGGGCTCCTTTCAAAATGTTAACCTGGTTGTGTCTATGCCCTGTTTCTCATGGCCCTCCGAATGAAGGCTGAACCCCTTCCTAGGGCTTGGGGCGAAGACAGGGTAAAGGAAGGCTTCGGGACCTCCCACTGTCCACCCTCCAGTGCGACCTCTGGCTGCCCCCCCTCTGTTTATGCACTTCAGTTCCCTGCATGCCTGGTGGTTGTCAAATGCCCCGATCCCTCTCTCGGCTCTGGGGTTTTGTGCATGCTGTTTTCTCTGCCAGAAATACTATTCTCTCTGTGCCCCCTCCACCAACCCCTTTTCTCAGACATCTTTCTTAGCCTTCTCATTCTTAGTTTAGATGTTCCTTCCTCTAGGAAATCGCCCCTGTCTGGGTCCTTCTGCCCAGTGCCTGTCCTGTGTGCGTCTCAGAGCCCTACCTACAATAGCACTTAGCACATGCAATCAAACTGTCTGCTTGCGTCCCCCACTGGCCTGTAAATTCCATGAGGGCAGGGCACGCCTAGCCCAGGACCTGAGCCTGGAAGCTGCCCAGCCTATGTTCGTTGAAAGAAGAGGTGGACCCCAAGCAGCGCCGTGCCTGAGCAGCCTTGGACACAGAGGCCACCACACACCAACATTCCTTGTGCAGCCACTGCATCATGCCTAGGCTCCTTCTTCCTGGCTCCCCTCCACTCCCCCCCATCCTGCCAACTCTGCCCACCTCCCTCCTTCCACATGCACAGCTCCAGAAGGGTCAGAGTCTGGTTCCCTGGGAGGACCTCCTGAATCAGCCAGGGTCCAGGAGAAAATGGTTGGCCCACTCAAAGAGTTCAGCTGAGGAGGGTTTACTGATGGGACTCTGCAGAGCTGGGAGCCGAGCTAGGGAAACCAGCATGGGATAGTGAGGCATGGGTGGGGAGCCGTCACACTGTAAGGCCTGGAGGGCAAGAGGGAGGGAGTGTTGTTGCCAGAACCTGGAGAAAGCAGGAGCCGTGGGACAGGGGCGGGAAGAAGATGTAAACTTTACAAAGCAGTCACCACAGAGTTGGGGTGAGGCAAGGAAGGATTGGGGGTAAATCCTCTGACTTCTCACTCTTCTCTCCCTCTGCTGTCTGACTGCTGCCTCCCAGAGGACCGGGGGCTCTGAGTGCAGTGGTCCATAGAAATTAAACTCCTGGGATATAGAGCAGGGAAGAGGATAAAAGAGGGGAATGACCTGGTAGGGGTGGGGGTATAGGACAAGTAGAGAATACCCCGCATACCCCCCAACATTGCCACACGCCAGCCCCTCTGCAGAGAGGCCAGGACTGCTCAGAAGGGCCCCAAGCAATCTCACCTCTGGATAAAGTGGAGATCCTCTCCAGAGGGCTCCGGAGGGCATGGGTATGAGTGCCAGCTGCCTTTTACATCACCCCTTCACTGGGACATCTTGCTCAACCCAGCCAGGCTGGGGCTGTCCTAAACGGTTCCTTTTTTCACCCCTCTCCCTGCTGAGCAGCTTGTCTCTGTTTCCTTCCTGACACCTTCTGAATAATGACCCCAGACCTTGAAGCCAACGAGTCGTGAATCAAAGTGGCTTCTCTATATCATAAAAGAGATGTTCTAAACCCCAAACATAAAGATCGTTTTATCTTTATTAATAGTTTAATGCATCTGAGAAAGCTATTTGACATTTTTTACACCTCCAACTCTTTCCTTCATGCATTGCTGGTCAGATTACACCAGGGTTCAGCCACTTAAATCCACTTAATAACTGACTAAATTCTTCACTGAATTTACATTGAGCTACAAGCTGATTCGAGGATACGGGTGAAATTTCTAGCAAAAACAAACAACCAAAATACCCTACACCGATGTCCTGACGCCAAAGTTGTAAATCTGCTTTAATAATGAAAAGGGAATTAAAGTATTAGGATTGATGTCACATATAACAGTACTTCCTGATGAAGACTCTGCAGCACAAAGTGAAGAAATGTATCTCAATTAAAAACTGGGAGTGAGTATTTTCTTCACTTATTTAATTAAATCATGGCACTTGCAAACACATAATGTGAAATTAATTAAAAACACATGGAATTTGGGAAATGGAGACTGATTCAACTCCTCCCAGTTGCTGGCAGGCCCACTGCACATCAGTGCATGACACTGAGAGGAGAAAGGTTTGGTTACTAATGACATCTGAATTGGAATAACATCTAATTAATTGGCTAATTGTTTCTTTCGTACACACTGCCACCGCCACCACCATTTCCGCATCACAAAAACATATCCAAACACATATGACTGTACTTAACATATACATGTACACACACTGGAGCCCAGCACACCACCTACACAAACATACAACCCCACATGCTGGGCACTTACATGCAAATATTCTCTCACAGGAGACACACGTGCGTAAATTTTTATTTTACACACAAATACTCCCAAGGAAAGGTTAGTGGAGAAGAGAGAAAAACATGTTCTCTGCTTCTCCCCAACTTCCCAGAAAGGGAAAAAAAAATGTAACTGTCAGAAATGTGATAGGACTGTCGAAGACATATAGAAAAAGCTCAAACAAACCATGTAAGTTGTGAAACATAAATCCCAATTCTATTTGTTCTGCGACAGTGTATAAACCACACATTTTTCAATAAGATAGAAAATTAAAATCCTCACCAGGTTCAGAATTGCTTGGGGAAGTTAGATAGAAAGCCTACTGTCCTGGCCAAAGGAGAAACAACTGTTGGCTGGTCAAGGACTGAAGGATGCTTCAGGACCACGGACAGCAGAGCTCAGCAGGCCTCCCTTCCTCCGCATTTTGGAACCGTTATTAGTGTGTTCACACACCCAGGGCTGTGATTGGCCAGACATTCCATAGGCATAGTCTCTACTTAAAAGATTCCTTGATTCCTTGATAGGTTCAATTTCTGGGGAGTCCTCCAGCATCTCTAATCTACACATAGCTCCTGGAGTGTGTCTTCTACTCCCCCCAAATTTGTAGCCTGTCCTTTCCCGCCCCTCCCCTGCCCCACTGTAGTTCAGTTGATTCATTTCAATGCTTTAGTTCCAAATGGCTTACCATCTTCCTCACAAGGAATTCTCCCCAATGACTATCAAATATTAAGTAAAGCCAGTTAACCCCACACCCTAGAGAATTTTATAATGTCACTATATTCTATTCAGAGAAGTGTTTATTTATCCTCACATTTGGTTTCCCTTTCCCTAAGCCAATTTGTTACTCATGAGGAAATGTTTCAAGACTTCTTGAAAAGCTCATTGTTTAAGTGTGTTGCTGTGGAATGTCCCCAAGCCATTTGGAGACTAAATAATGACATCCTTTGGTTCGTTCTCATCCAAACATCATTCTTCCTCAAACAAGCTTCCTGGATCAGCCAGACAGGCTTCTTTTTGCAGGAGCCTCACTCCCACCTCCCCCGTGGTTTGTCCCTCATGGACCCCCAAGCCACTAGTTTTAACAATTTCCCCCAGACACTTTCTGTTGATAAGCAGTCTGCTGCCATGGCAGCCTGCCCCTTCTTTGGCTTGGGGGTAATTTTCAATGACAGGTACCTCATTGTGGCCAGGGTTCTGCAATTTCATTCTCCACTTTCTTCCCAGCCCCTGCGTTGGCGCCAGTGTTGATTGAGATCCAGCTCATTGGCTAAGCAGGATCAAGTGCCTGGAGGCTTCGGCCCTTTTGCAGGATGAAGATCACCACAGGCAAAGCCAGACTCAAGGAGCCCCAGTCTCTTTGATCTCTCATCTTTGACTCTGAGTCCTTGTGGTCAACGCTTGGTCCCTTGACTTTGATTCATTTAGAACCACAGACTCTTTGTGACTTTGAGATGGAAGGGCTGGAAAGTGTGTCCTTAAATCTTATGTCCTCTACCCCATTGTGCATATGGAGAGACTGAGCCCCAGGTAAGGACCTTCTGACATGGATGTGAGAGGAATAGGTCAGGAAGATGATAGTTCTCTTGGTGGGGGTGGAGGGGGAGTCTCAGCTGGTCCCTCTTGAGTTTCTGAAGCAGAAACTCTGCTTCCTCTACCATCTTCGTACCAGTCTGCTCTATATCTCCCATCTTCCTTCAATTTAACTCATCAAATACTTATTCAATATGGACTAGTTGGATAAAAAGAGTAAGGAATCTTTTCTCGGAATCAGGCAGAGTGCTATAGGCAATGGAGACAAGGTGGCATGGCAAAAACTTCTGCTTCTGTTCCAGGATCCACTCTCCCCTCTTCCCATAGTAATAAAATTTGTAGCTGGACAAACAGGGCCACTCAGAATAAAGATCACATTCCCCAGTTTCCCTTGCAGCTAGCTGTGGTCATGTGATTTAGTTGTGGCCAATGCGATATAGGCAGAATGTCAGGTACCAGCTTCCTGGAACCTTACTTAAGAGACAGCTGGTTCTCTTTTGTCTCCTTTGTCCTGCTCCCTGCAATCCCGATGCTGCCATCTCAGACCTTGGGGCTGAGGGACTAAAAGGAGGTCTCTGTGGGTCTCCTGCGGCCAAGTTGCCGTGTCAGCCCTGATCACCAGCCTCCAGACTCCATTTGTGAAAGAGGGTAATCTTCTGCTTGTTTAAGCCACTGTTATTCTGGGTTTTTCAGTCATTCATAGCTAATATATTCTATTATGGGTAGTAAAATCAATACTTAAGCATTTTTAATTTTTTTTCTATTCTTTCTAACTTGGCCAAGAAAACATCCTTTTTCAGAAGGAAATTTTATTCCTGGGTGGCTCAGTCAGTAAGTGCCTGACTTCGGCTCGGTCATGATCTCATCGTTCATGAGTTCGAGCCCCGCGTCAGGCTCTGTGCTGACAGCTTTGAGCCTGGAGCCTGCTTCAGATTCTGTGTCTCCCTCTCTCTCTGCTTTTCCCCTGATTTCCCAATCTCTCTCTCTCTCTCTCTTTCTCTCAGAAATAAGCAAATATTTAAAAAATTTTTAAAGGAAATTTCATTAAGAAACTAGATTCTCTAGCTAAAAATATTTTAAATGAAGAGATGCGGGGGTGTCTAGGTGGCTCAGTTTGTTGAGCATCTAACTCTTGATTTTGGCTCTGGTCTTGATCCCAGGTTGTGGGATCAAGCCCCATGTCAGGCTCCATGCTCAGCGTGGAGCCTGACTAAGATTCTCTCTCTCCCTCTCTCTCTGCCCAACTCATTCTTTCTCTTTAAAAATAAAGGGAAAAAAATTTAAAAAGAGATGTGTGTATACATATGCCGTGTCTATATACCCATAAATTATCTCCGGAAGAATGAAAAGAAACTGCAGTCATGGGAAGGCACTGGGGGCCTCAGGGTTGGGTGGGAATGAGACGTACTGCCTAACTTTTTGCTCTGAAATTTTTCACACAAGTATGTGTTATCTTTTTTTAGTGCAAAAACCTAAAACTGAATGAAATATCATTTTACACCTTAGAGGCCCCCAGTCCAGTCACTATCGGAGGAACCTTTTCAGTGTTGCCGAATGGACATCCAACGCCTCTTCCCAGGCCGACCTCCTCCCAGGACAGCTAAATCTCTCTGCGGAAAAGGAGCAAAATGACAAACATGCCAGCCTGTTTCTGCATCTGGGGAAGACGGAGGACCCCCTTTCGGGGCTGTGGTGACTACACCTGGTGAGCCGACACATCCTGACTGCTCAGCAAAGATGCTGATTGCTGTTCTCACAGCCCATGCCTGCTTGTCGTTGCTGGGTGTCCCACAGCACCTCACAGACACCGCTTGCTTGTACAACCATTGTCCTGACATGGCTTGCCTCCTCACCGCCAGAAGGGGAGGGCAGGGTTCCTGTTGCCCTCCTCTCTGTCCCCGGCCCTGGTGCCCAGACCAGACCCTGGCATGGAGCAGAGATCGACGAGCATTTACTGGCTGAAGGAAGGAGAAGACCACTGGCAATTCAGTTTTAAGATGCAGATCCCGACAGTTCCCAGAAATTCTAGTTGATTCACGGTGTTTTACTGGAATTGTGGTTTTTTCTTGGATTCCACATTCAGCTGAACCCAAGGAGTGCCAAGGTGAGGCATGTGAGGAGAAGGGAACTCTGGGAACTCTGCCCAGAGACATCACCCAGCGAGTGCTTTCCTTAAGAGGTAGAACAAAATGCTTTCGGCACCTCCGTGAGGACTTCACTGTCTGTTGCTGGACCAGGCACCGAGCACTCGCAAACTCAGCCCACAGCCAGAGTGCAATGACTCTCAGACACTCTGTTCTGGGCTCACGGAGCTTGGCTTCACATCTTGACCCCGCCGTTCACCAGCTGTGTGAGCTGGGGCAAGATGGTTGAGCTCTCTGGGCTTAGTTTCCTCACCTGTAAAAGTGAGGGTGCTAACGGTCGTACTTACCTCATAGGACGAATGGGAGGATTTTAAGGAGATAATGCATGTGAAATCAATTTACTAAGGAGTCACAAGTCTTTGAGGTGTAAACATGGTTTAACTTTTCCCCCAGCTGCTCCAGCTGTGCTCTATAGAACTATCCCCTCCCCCCTTTTCTGGTAGGGCAGCAGGGTCTTTATTGACATTGTTGGCATATTTTAGAACTTTCTAGTAAATTCCAGTATTAGAACAGTTTTGTTCTGGAATCAAACACTCAGTCCTGTTCTTTTTGGAACTTTAGTCTGAAACATAACTAAATACTGATATTCTACCCTCATCCCCCTGAGTAGACTACATCTTTCTGTAGCTCCCATAGCCTGCAGAGAAACCGTATTAGTTTTCTATCGCTGAATAACAAATAACCCCAAACTCAGTGGCTTAAAACAACATAAGTTTATTATCTCACCGTTTCTGTGGGTCAGGAGTTTGGTCCTCTCCTTGAGGTCTCACAAGACCGTACTCCAGTGTTGGCTGGGGCTGCCGTCTCATTTAAGGCTTGGGATCTTTTTCCAAGTTCACAGATTGTTGACAGAATTTGGTTCCTTGTGCTTATACGACTGTTGCCCTCAGCCCTTAGGGGCTGCCCACCATTCCCTGCCACATGGCCCTCTCCACAACGTGACACTCTGCTTCCTCAAGGCCAAAAGTAGGGCATCTGCTTCTCTGACCTCTAGATACTCTTAAAGAAATCACCTGCTTATGCCAGGCTCACCAGGATAATCTCCCCTGTGATTAACTTAAAGTCAACTGATTAGGGGCTTTAAAAACATCTGTAGGCTCTCGCCACTTTTACCATAATGTGGTGATCTCGTGTGCCTCCCCTCTCCGACTCCTGGACGTAGATCTGACTCTGCATCTTCTTCCCCTGGCCCCCCCAGAGACGGTCACCACACACCACGTGACACAGCCTCCAGCTTTCAGATGTCCCCTCACCAGGGAGAGGCTCTTTGGGGCAGGGTTCCAGTAAGGCGTTGTAAAGGTGGCAAGCAACCATGGTGCTCCCACAACCCGTAAGGCTTACCCATACTTTTCCCTGGTTTCTGTTCCCCTGCTCCAGTAAACACAAGGACAGGCCACCCAATCTGCAGGCCATCCAAGGAGGGAAATTCCAGTCTTCGTTTCTTGAAAATACCTCCAAACTTCCAAGGGATGCTCTTAAAGCCGCCTTCCCTTGGCTTTGGGGATAGGAAGCAGCAGTTCTGCCCAAGGACCCTTGTGAACCTGCACTTTGCCCACACTGACCACCTGTTTCTCTCTCAGTCTTCTTATATTTGTAGTGGAGGGATGAAGGCAGGGGGAGTTACTGGATAGTCAGGTCCATTCTCTGAATTGTCACTTCTTGGGTAGCGCTGCAGAAGGTGACTGGAACCAGCTGGTAGAGGCTCCAAGAACTTGTGGTTTCAACTTCGGGTCTTGGCCGTGCAATTTTGGGATGACAGGAAAAATTCCATTAAGTCTCAGCACCTGGTAAACGGCGCTCAATAAATGCTAATAGGTATTATTGATCAGAACTCAACTCAAAGACTCTTGCATTTCAATGCAGGGCAGAAGATCAGAGTGGACCAGGAGCAAAGCAGCACATGCCAAGCGGTGGGACTCCTTCAGTTCCTCCAGGCCAGGAATACACTTGTTCTCCAAGCCTGGAGTCAGTTCGAGTTCAGGTGAGGGTAGGGCAAAGGCGAGGAGCAGAGACGGCGGGGAGGGCCGTTCTTTTGCCTCAGCCTGTTCGTCCTTCACTGCCCCGGGGTTGGTAGGAAAGAACTGAACGGAGCTGAGACTGAATTTCTCTGGAACTCACGGTGTCATGAAGTTATAGCCTGGCTAACTACCCCCAGGCCTATTTCCTCTTTTTCTTCAGCACATGAGTAGACTACATTTCTCAGCCTCTCTTGCAGTTGGGTCCGGCCACCAGACAGAGTTGTGGCCAATACCATGTGAGCGAAAATGGGGTCTCCCATGTCCAGCCCCGCCCATGAAAATCTTCCAAGGCATGATCCTCCATGTTCTTACTCTTTTTGCAGCCTCAAACAAGATAACTTTGGAGGCCCCCCATAAAGATGGAAGAGCCAAAAGATAACAGGGACCTCGATCCCGAGTCACTTTGCGGAAGGCTGCCTGCCTACCAGGAACACCCACGTTTAACGATTATGTGAGTAAAAGATACATTGTTTTGTGTGGAAACATCGAAGTTATAGGGTATGTTTGTTGCGTCAGCTGGCACGGCCTTAACCAACCCACAAGTTCACAGAGTAAATGAGAAACTTAGCCTGCATCCACCGCTGTCCACGCTTTAAGAATTTCTAGGAGTTTCAGGAATTTATCTGCCATGCTCTACGAAGTATGCACCATGTTTTAATTCCACTTCACAGAAAGGTTTTCTTTCCAAACCCTCTTCAGGGGCCTTCCCTATTAAAAAGTCGCATTTATAGAAACTACTACTTAGCATTTTTGGAACTTGTTATCCTATTCAGCAGAGTCTAAGTCAGGAGGCTTTGAACTCGGACAATTACTGCTCTTGATTAACAACAAGAACTGATGAGTTGGCTTTCCAGTGTGCTAAGCAAACTCAGCCAAGCAGAAAATATCACTGAAGGGGAAACAATGGGAAGTGATTTTCTTGGTTACATTATGAGCCGTCGTGATATTTACACATGTTTGTGGATAATGTGGGAGAGGAGGCTCTGCCGCTTGCGTGCCCTTCCAGATGACACTGCTGGGCTTGAAACACCATGTTTCCCACTTGCTCTGGGCTGCGGATGTCATCCCGTGACCGTAGGCAGCCAGCCCGGTGGAAAAACCACAGACCTGCGAGGGGGCAGCTGTGGGTGCAGGATCCCTGAACCACGTCTTTGGAGCACCTGTTCCTCCAGGCGTCCCTGGGGCCAGCACCCAAGCCTGGGGCCTCGTGTTGTCAGACAGCCCCATGGCAATGTGAGTGTCCATTCCTCTACACCCTTGCCAGAACTGGGTATTTTAAGAGAGATCTTTGTGAGGTTGAATCGTGTCACTTTTAATCTCGGATTGTGCATTTGCTCATATTTAATATGTCTGCATTTGTGAGTGATCTACGTAAGTCCTTTATCTGTTTCTCTATCTCTTTTGAAAGAGATATATATCTCTTGATATATATATATGAAAAGTAGTCTTTTTCATATCATTGCATACAGAATTCTCATTTATTAAGGGCATTGCACCTCTTCATATTTCATAAGTTTGTTTTTCCAAGTTATTTGTCCTTTTTTGTTCATTATTTTGTGCACGGAAAGTTAAAAAAATTAGTCAAAATTCTCTCTTTTCCTTTGAGGCTTTTATATCTTTTTAAGCCTATAAAGTCATATTTCATGAGAAGTTTGAGATATATTCACCTATAACCCCTACTAGATTTACTTTAAAAATTTAAAAAGTAACTGTTTAGGGACCCCTGGCTGGCTCAGTCAGTAGAGCATGTGATGCTTGATCTCAGAGTCAGGAGTTTAAAGCCTACTTAAAAAAAAAAAAAAAAAAAGAAAAGTAACCCTTTACTGCACCAGGGGCTTATTCGAGTGGAAGACGTGAGGTAAAGGTCTTCCTAGCACTTCAGTAGGTTCCTTGATAGTTCGTTTCTGCATTCTACCTCTGTCTCGGTCTGTTCCAAGTCCTACAGCAAAAACACCACAGATTATGTGGCTTAAACAACAAACATTTACCTCTCAAGGTGCGGGGGGTTGGGGACCCAAGATCAAGGCATCAGCAGATTTGGTAGCTGGTGAGCGCCTCTGTCCTGCGTCCCTAAATGGTGGAAGGGATGAGGGAACTCCTCAGGGTCTCTTTTATAAGGGCACTAATCCCACTCACAGGGACTCCACCCTCATGACCCAGTGACCTCCAAAAGTTCTCTGCTACTAACACCATCATACTGGGGACTAAGTTTGGATACAGTAATTTTGCGGGACGCAGACATTCACTCGGCAGCACCCTCCTCCTGCGTTTAGTACTGAGCCTGGCTCAAAGCAGGTTCCACCTAGAGTTTAACCTTTGGATGTAAAAATTGGGCTTTCTTACAAGTGAGAAAGAGGTTGGCAAAACTCACATCGGTCATTTAGAAAAAAAATTTGCATTATTCCTCACAATGTCTTCAAAATAAATGGTACGAGATTTATACCCCTTGTACAGATGAAAAAACCAAGGCTCCTAGAAGTTAAGAGACTCCTTACGTCAGCAAACTGACTCCCAAGATCTGGAGCTGAGGCCCAGCCCAGCCCCTTAGGAGCCTTTATCCTTCTGCCTTTTTCACAGCCCTGGTGCAGTCTTATTCCTCCACAGATCACTCTGTACCCAGCACCTAGCATGGTGGGAGTCTGCGGAACGAATGGGCCTAAGGCTTAAGTCTCACATGACAGATCAGGCATCCCCCTCTTCTCCTCTTTGTGATGGTCACTGAGGCTGCTGAAGGCTGCCTGAGCGTCTTCAGTTGGCGCGGCCACCCTTCGAACCGGAGGCCTTGCCATGGCCTCCCTTCTGCGGTCACGTGGGGACTGCACATGCCTGGGTTACTGCAGATCCTGGCGACCCATAACCGAGGAGGGCCGGCTTAAGGCCCCTCTGTCCCAGGGGAGCCAGGAACGAGGGCTGTGGCATCAGGGACAGAAGGGCCAGCCCTGCCTCACCAAAGGGTCCAATTTTCAGTTCCAAGAGGCTTCCACTTCTCTTCGAAGTTGGAGCCTCTAAGCCGCGAGCGCTGGGAAGAAAGGAGCGGGGCCAGGGCTCCACTGCACCAGCGTGTCTCTCTCTCTCTCCCTCTCTCTCTCTCTCTCTCTCTCCCCCTCAGGAATCACCTTTGTCGCCATCCATTGCCAAAATGAATGGAAGCCGCACAGCCGGCTTTATTAAATATGAATGAGTCGCAGCCCACGGCCCCCACGCGGTCACTCACCCACTCCATCTCTGGCAATTACTGCGTTGCACACACTGTGCCAAGGGGCGCCGCGGTCCCTGCCTGCCCTTGCAGACTGACACCGCCCAGCAGGGGCAGGGCTCGGGTCTGCAGCTGCCCATGATGGAAAGCCACTCCTGGGCTCCCGTGCAGTCAAAGTGGTCTGCTCTGAAGGTAGAGGGACAGGGCACCTTCTGCGGAAGGATCGTGGACGCTTGGGCTCTGAGGTCTGGCTGGGGATAGCCTGTGGCTTTGGAGCCCAAGGTCTCCTGGCATGATGGACTCCTAAGTTCTGTCTGCATGTTAAGGGTGCATGGGTAATACCCAGATATTTTAGATTTCAGGCAGTTTTAAGATCCAACCTGGATCAAGGTTAAGAGCATGTGTGCACGTGCACACCATTACCGAGCACACGTCCTGTGTGTCTTAATGTTACCCTCACAAGAACCCAGTAGATGGTGAGTTTCATGTCATCGGGGTCCTCGTTAGCCCTGTTCACTGCTGTGTCCCCAGTGTTTGTTGAATGAATAAATGAGGCGAGCATTACTGACCATTTTGGAGCTAATGAAGTTGGGTAACAGAACTCACCAAGGTTCCACAGCTATGGAATATCAGAGCTAGGTGTCAAATCCGGGGCCGGGCTCCACCCTGCCAAGTAGGTTGGCAGCTTGCCCGACAACCCCCGCCCTACCCAGGCCAGGGTGCAATACCACTGCACACCGCTCTAGTTGCTTTGGTTTGTTTGACCCTGGTTTCATCAGGAGAGACAAGAAAATTCCCCATGGCCCCATGTGGCTTTGTCAAAGTGGTCAAAAACAACGCCAAGTTGTATGAAGTTGTAAAAACAAACGAAATCAAATTCTTTTTCTGAACTTAAAAAATTACTTTTATTTTAGGAACCAATAAAATTATGGCAAATATTTACAAATAATTATCTCACATAAAGGTTACATAAAATCAATTCTTCACAAGTAACAGTCACTCATGAAAAGACACACAGATATTGAAACTACGCCAATCTTATTGCAAGTTTCTCCAACTAATCTAAAATAAAAGTGTTGCAGTCAACCATTTAACTTAGAATAAAACCACAAATTCCAAGTCTGACGAGAAAAAAAAGGTAAAAAAATTAAACCAAAATCCCACCCCTGTTTTCTCCCAAGTCCCACCCCAAGCCCCTGCCCTCCTCCCAACAAAAGAAAAATATGTCCAACATCTTTGGCAAATTGGCACTGCTGTAATTACATTCAAATATTATTACACACAAAAGCAACACACGTCACTAAGAAAAAAAACCACCAATATTTCAAGTCAGGTATTTTCTACTAGAAAAAAAGAATACAAAACATACACATTTTTAAGAAGCATTTTTTTTTCAATCTGTTGGAGACTGCGTATCTCCCACTTTCAAAGGCAATTCAATTGTGGTTTTTTTTTTTTGTACTTTTTTCTGTACTTTTTTTTTTTTTTTACAAGTAAGCGTCTATGCAGGCATCACAAACTTTGGCGGATATAGTAGATATGTATTTCTTTGATGCTGGAAGGTCAGTCCCTAAGACAAAGTCAACTGTCTCAAAGAATGAAAAGCTAAATCCATGTGTCTTCCTGGCAAAGAGTTCCGTTAGCAATGTAATCTGCATTTATTTCTATAAATAGTCACTGTCCAAAGGCCACTAGAGGGTGAAGAACCGGGGCAGCGTCTTCCGGCAAAAGTCAGGGCAAAACCCAAGTCAGATTTCCACCCTCCGCCCAGACTTGGACCCCACCCTGAGCTGGTGGCGTGGGGCCAAGGGATGGGCTGCTGCCGCGTCTGCTCACCGTCTCTGACCAAAGGCAAGGAGAGCAGGCAAGAACTGGCATGAGAAGACTCAGCGCTCTCTCTGAGTTTCAAGTATGTCTGAGGGACAGGGGCGTGCGCGCGCACACACAGACTCGCATGCGCACATGTGGAGGGGAAGGCCTGATCCGGAGGCTTTGAGCTTCGCAGAGCATTTCAAAAAGACTCAGGACTTATTTATTTTTAGCTTTATAGCAATTAATTGGCTATTGATTGGTTGGAATGTTCAACTCTCCATTTCCTCAAATACAATAAAATACTTTCATTAAAATGTATTCATGCTTGAAAATAAGGGAGCCATTAAATGGTTTCCTTTCTGTTCCACTCCAAGGGAAATGCACCGTTTGTGAATCAAAAATCCATCATCCAAAATCACTTGTTCTTAATGATGCTTTTAGAGAAGATGAGAGACATGGCCTTAAGCACGGTGATTTTGGGGATAAGGTGGCCTGGTGGCCATAGTTGCAGAATTGGTGGGCCCACGGTTGAGACGGGTGAGGCTCAGCCTGGCCTCCTCCAGCCAGACCTCAGAGTCGGGGAAGGGGGCACAGAACTCCCTGTCTCCCCCTTCCGCTGCTCTTTCACACACGTTCTGCCCCACGCCGCGCTCAGAGCCGTCTAAAGCTGAAAGGTGGGATTCCTCACCCACAGGCCAAATACACTACCTGAGACTGACTCCATTTTAGAATTCATTAAGATTTCCTCAATAAACATTTTCTCCTTGTGCCGCTCAGGGGTCTAAGATGTGGGAAGAGGACTCTCTAGACTTCCTGCGCGGTGGTTACATTTATTCCTGACTCAGAGAGGGGCTAAATGGGACCCCTGGGAACACAGGGACTGAAAGTCTAGATTGGCAGGGACATGATCCTGAGGTCTCCTTTGATCCTGGGGCAGGGGTAGTCCAGGAACAGGACCCCAATGTTGAGAAATTACAGCGAATGAAAGAAAGTCTGGTGCCTGCCTGCTCCTGGCAAGCAGCCCGTTTCGGAGACACTGCAGACCCCTCCTCAGGAGAGCGGGCAGGCTAGGGACTCGCTTCCAGTCCTCCACAGCAGCCCCTTGGGACCTGGCCGCCACTCTGGAGGCGCAGCCTTGAGCTGACAGTGGGGAAGTGCGGATCAACACCGTGGCTCCACCATGAATATGCAAGAGGGAATCCTGAGGTAAGGGGACATCAGGGGACAAGGGCCTGAAGGGGCTGCTGGGAGGTGGGGCAGACTGCAGGCTAAGAGTCATGGCCTGACTGTCCAATTTTCCAATAATGGGTTTTGTTACCTTTTAAGAAATGTACTTGCCTGGGACCTCTCCGAGGCCAAAAGAAGTAAAGGATTAAATTCTCCAGGAGCACCGATGTGCGTGCCTGGAAACCATCAGAGGCAGGCTCCTAGATGGGTGACAAGGCCAAGGCTGCAGAGCCAGCTTCTTAGTGGGGCCACCGAGGAGCTGGGCTAGCCGAGTGCTATGGGGTCCACCCACGCCAGCCTGGGCCTGGCCTATCCAAGAGCCTGATTTTTCTCTACCCTTGGGGCAGCTGTGTCTCAGACTTATCTTGCTTCCAGGTATTTGTCAGGAGTGCTTGGTTTGTTTTTAAGATTTGCTCCCCATGGCTTGGAGCTAAATTCTAGCTGAAATGTCATCCAGAAGGGGGTAGCTAGTGCCAGAGGCTGCAAAAGCAGGGCCATTGCTCTGGGATGTGACTTCTCATAAAGGGATTTCACCCCTCAGTGCCCTGTGGCCACATCTGGGGCTCTTCCCTGCATGGAGGAAAGGCCCCAGCAGCACTGACCTCTCAAAGCCAACAGTCCCTCAACCCCCTCTACCTCCAACTGTTCTACTGCACCCACCTTCAAAGCCCAGACGGCCTGCAAGAACCCAGGGTAAGGAGGGAGGGGGACAGGACTGGGGCTGCCTGTTCCTGACAGTGACTGGCCAAACAATCTGAACCTCATCTTCCATCTCTCTGGGCTCCCATTTCCCCCCAGATCTTCAATGAAGAGCAAAGAGGTGAAAAAGAGAGGCGCCTGGGGGCTCAGTCGGTTAAGTATCCAACTTTGGCTCAGGTGATGATCTCAAAGTTTGTGAGTTCGAGGCTCCGCATCAGGCTCTCTGCTGTCAGCACAGAGTCTGCTTCAGATCCTCTGTCCCCCTCTCTCTTTGCCCCTCCCCTGCTCAATCTCTCTATCGCTCTTGAAATAAATACACTTAAAAAAAAAAAGGGAGAAAGAAAGGGAGCACTGGAAAGAAATTGGGGGTCACAGGGGCACCTGGGTGGTTCAATTAAGCGTTTGACTCTTGGTTTTGGCTCAGGTCATGATCTCGTGGTTCATGAGTTCAAGCCCCACACTGGGCTCTGTGCTGACAGCACGGAGCCTGCTTGGGAATTCTCTTTCTCTCTCTCTGCCCCTTCCCCTGCTTGCTCTCTCTCTCAAATAATTTTAAATTTTAAAAAATGGGAGTAGCAAAGCTAGTTGCCAGTGGGTCAAATGTGGCCCCTATTTTTGGGCTGGAAGAACATTTTAAAAGCTTTCACATTTGAACGCCATTGGCTGAGGCAAGCAAGCTGGTTGTCTCGGGTCTCACCACCCATGCTGCCTCATGCCCTGCCTGACTGGCAAGATTACTCTACCCGCCTGACCCAGAAAGTAGCAGTTCGGGGGCCTTGAGATTGTGGTCTGTGTTTCCCAGGCCTGGGAGTACCCTAATGGGCCTGCTAGGGACTCCTGTGTATTGTCACAGCCAGGCCTAGAGTCTGAACCACAGCGTGAAGGCTAAAGAAAAGAGAAGGACATCTCATGGCATCTCATGAGAGACATCTCATGACACTGGAAACTTAGATCCTGGGGGTCAGGTCTGGACCTGTGTCCAGGTCGTGCCAGGGCTAATGGTACCGTCTTGGACAAGATCTGATCCCCTCGGAGTCTCAGGACACAGCAGGGAAGGAGTCTGGATGAAACCTCAGAAGCACTGATGTGAATGAATCTGGGCAAAGACTTTGCAGGTCTTGGTGTTAATGGGAATCAAGTTAGACCAGCAAAGCTCCCAACCCGCAGGCTCTTTGGTCAGGCCAGCCTCTGGGTCCCTGTTTCTTTCCTCATTGTGGGCCGAGGGGGTCTCTAAGGGATTGCAGGGTATGTCTAAGCCATAGGCTTCCCTGACAGGAGCACAATTTTGTAGAGGGCGAATGGGGCCCGGAGATCTGAGAACTCACTTCACCTCTGTCTTGCCACGTGAGCCCCAAGTCTCAGTTTTCCCATTTGTAAAATGGGCATTGTGATCTTCGCCCCAGAGAATGGTCAAGGATTGCAAAGCACCATACAAATGTCAGTTATGAAAGGGCTGATCCTAACTAAGGCGCCTTGGGAAAGGGATGTTGGATTTGATATGTCGTCAAATTTTTCAAGGCTGGAGCTAGACTAATGGTATGAAAGGTTTTCATAAAATTCACGAGGTCCTTTTCCAAAAGTCAGAGCCGGAACACAGGGCTGAAGGTCCCTAGGCCTCCAGCCACGCTGCTGGTGAAAGCCCTGGCCTTGTGTTTTCCATTCAGAATTCTCTGGCATTTACTCAACGGCTTGTGTCCTTTGGACCCTTTCTCTCCGAGCTCCCAGGCAGCTCAGCCAGCATGGGAACTCCGAGCTGGGGAGAGCAGGTATGTGTGTGTGTGAGAACCTGCGTGTGCATCCATGTACTCTTGTGCTTCTGCCTGGCAGCCCAGGAATCAAGTGCTTGTGTAATAAATACAAATGCAGTCTGAGGACCGGCAGAGCCTCAGAGGGGAAAGGCATGGAGGGAGTTCATCACAGGGCACGGAGGAGGAACAGGATGGGGCCAGATGGGCTTTGTCGAGGAAGGATAGTGCGCTTCAGGCAGTTGTTCAGGGAAGGCTGACCTCCCAACAGCCTGAGGCCACAAGGAGGGACAAGGATCCAAAGAAGAGGATGTGAGAGGCCGAAGGCCTGACCCCATCACTTCCTGCAGAAGGGAGGGAGGGCGGGAAGGCAGAAGGGAGAGGCCAGCTAACAAACCTTCTCCTACCTTGCCTGGCAGGCAGGTGGAGGCTGGATCTGTTTCATCCTGTTTTCAGAGGTGGGCTCTGCCCCCAGCTGCCCCCCTTCTTTGCCCAGCAGGTTCTAAGGTGGTGGGTGTGCCTGCAGTGAGCTCACTGGCTCCACTTCTGCCCTGGGTGACTGGGCTCCCTCAGCAGTGCTAACAGCCCAGGACACGCCATCTGTGGCAGGACCCAGAACAACCTCCCACTGCCCTCACTCTCAACTACCCTCCCAGGGATGGGAGGATCACCTTGTTCCAGGGGTCAGATCTGGACCTATGTCCAGGTCCTGCCAGGGGGCTGAATGCCAGCTCCACCTCTACCAGTCACTGCTTAGGGACTCCACCTGGTTGAGCCTCAGTTTCCTCTTCTCTCCTGCCACCTTGTAGGATGTTGAGGAGAAAACACTTGGTGGTGGCCAGAGGTCTGTTCTATCTGCCTGCATGGTCCGGGCTTCCCCAAGCTGGGCCTCAGTTTCCCCTGAGAGGAGCTGGACTAGGTCTTCCCCAAGGCTGATTCCCATGCCTCTGGGTGTTCTTGTTTCCCATTTGGTCCAAATATTAGCAGGACTCAGGTGCCTGCCCCGTATGCTTGCTCAGAAGCAGAAGCCCTGCCCCCAGATGGCTCTGTTACAGTCCCAGCATCCTGGGAAAGAGGGAGGCAAGGAGAGAGCTGTGGGATGACCCTGCAGGTGACCCTGCTGTACCAAGGCAGCTGAAGCTCAGAAAGGTGAACATCTCTTCTGAGGTCCCACAGCAAAGAAGAAGTACGGCCAGGACCTCTCAGGCCCAATAACGTCAAGTGCAGGCTCTCTCTCTGCCCCAGCTCTTTGCCAGCTTGGTGACATGCAAACACTGGGGACACTGTCACATGAGATGGCAACATCCATTGTTCTCAGTGTAATTTGGCCCAGATTTGGATAGTGCCTCCACCTTGCTGTTCTGAGTTGGCAAGAGAGACTATTCAAGGAATTGAAGCCCCGGGCAAAGAGACTGGTGGCCCCTGGTACCCCTATTTCAAAATCACTCCCAGTTCACACACCAGTTCCTCACTGCCTGTCCTAATCTTCCCAGAAGGCCTTCCTCTGTACCCTGCATTCTCTAAGGTGGGTTTTTCTGATCACACCAGTCTACAATGAGTTCTCCAAGCTCCCCGCTCCAGGCTCCTGGGGCCATTAGCCATGGCTCTGACCATCATAACCCCTTGCATCAACAGGTACATACATACCCACTGTGCAAAGTTAGGCATCTGCTCCCACCCCAGCACTTCTATTACCAGCTGCATACTAGGCTCCACGGGGATGGGGAGAGCCTGATCAGGAAGTTCTGGCTGACTTCTGTAGGTGTTTGTGGTCCTCAGTGCAGCAAAGTCTTTTTGTTAATCATTGTCTACATGGCAGGGACAGGTTTGTCCAGAATCCACTCTCTGGCATCCTGGAGGGTGGGAGAAATGTCCATGGTGGGTTCCAGTGTGATTTGAGCCTGGGAATTCTTCAGAAAACACATCCCGGTTCAGTTCAGTGGTTCCAGGGGCTTGGGCTTCCCACCTTGGACTGTGATCTCCTGGGTCCTGTCCAGCCCTAGCATTCAAAGTCCACAATGCAGTCAGAACCTTGGACAGCATCTTACTCTAGAGTAGTAGCTGAAGACTCTCCCAGACAGTTCTCTTTGAGTCCTTTGATATGGAAAAGAGCTGCTCACACTGCATTGCGCCCCGGGAAACGAAGTCAGGAAACCAGGGCATCTCTCCAGAGTGTGTTTCTCCTGAGGAGCGTTCTCAGGCAGGAAGCTTGAAGCATAACTAGCCCAGTGAGACTCCTAGTCCAGACCTTAAAGCAGTAGCAATGAGCAAGAGGTTGGGCCCTGAGGTGGGCATCCTTTGTCTCAAGGACAACTCCAAGCCCACCTGTGGGGGGCGGCCAGGACAGAGGGGATGCTCTGCACACAGGTCTAAGATTTCCTGTGACACATCGGGAGTACTGGATGCATCGTGGGTGGGTCGTCTGCTCAGCTGGACCCTCAGGCCCACAAAAAAGCAAGAAGGTATTTACACGGGTGCTGTTGGAGCGACAAAAGCAAGCTCTCTTTCCCAGGCCGGGGCAGGAAGACAGGTGGATGGCCAGACAGCTGGGGACTGGCAGGCGAGGCTGGGGCTACAATTGTCTGAAGAACAGTCCGTTGGTTTGCAGAGACGCAGTTGCTGTTGGGAGAAGCTCGCTGATTGACTCTTAGAAATGGACGCGTGTCTACAAGTCCAACAGCCTTACCATGGAACCCCAGAGTCCCTGGCAGGAAAAGGTTGGGAGGGAGTTTCAGGTAAGTGGGAGTTGCTGGGAGATGGTCTCGTTGGGCCCCTCTGGCCATCTTCAGAGGGGCTGAGAGGCTATCGCCCTCAGTGATATGTGTTTTAAGTGCTTGGCGCCTGCCTGGCTCTGAGGGTCAGTGACGGTCATAGGCAGTGGCGGCTGCAGGCGGGGCAGCCCCTCGGGCAGCAGCGCTGTAATAGTATGGGGAGCCTGAGAGACACAGAAGAGAGCACAGAGTTCAAGGGTGACCTTGTGCCCACAACCCCATACCTGGGGTGTCCTTTCCACCAGTGTCCCCCACCTCCACCCCTTCCTCCCTCTCAGTCAGTCCAGGCCACCAAGATCTCTGTCCCAGTCTGTTCCCCAAATTGCAAACCTAATTAGGGTTGCTTCCTGCTCACAGGATTTCAAGGCCTCCTGACCGCCTAGAGCGGAGTGGGCAGCCTGGGGCCCTCGGGTCAAATCCTCCCTGCTCCCTATGTCAGTAAACAACGTTTTACTGGAACTCAGCCTTGCCCATTTGTTTCTGTATTGTCTGTGGATGCTTTCACGCTACTACAGAAAAGCTGAATATCGCAACTGAGACCACACGGCCTGCAAGGCCCGAACTATTTACCATCCAGCCCTTGACAGGACAAGTTTGCCAACTTCTGATCTAGGGGATGAAAAGTCATCCGTTCTTAGTTTGCCCTGTGGATACGTTGTGGGCTCGCTCTGCCGACCTCTCTGGATTTACCTCTCACAACCACTGCTTCCCGCTCCACGCCGCTCCCATGTCACACTCCAGCGAACGCGGGCTCAGACGTCTCATACAGACCCTATGGTAATAGTAACTACCACTAGATGAGCGTTTCTTCTGCAGTGTCCTTCACTTGTGTTGTCTCACTTCAACCTATAGGGCAGGGGAGCTAGCCCATTTTATCATACTCTCATGCCTCTGTGCCTTTTCCTATGCTCTGCTTCCTGAAGCCCCTTGCCCTGACCTCGCACTCCTCTGCAGCCTGGACCATGCGCTCTGATCACCTCTTCCACAGCTTCTTTCTCTGCCTGTGGACAGAGAGCCCCACAGAGGCAAGGGGCTGGGCTCTGCCCTTCTTGGTGTCTTTCTTTAGTCCCCAGTGTGTAGCCTGGCGCGTGGCATGTGCTCACAGCCAGGTTTGTTGAGTCGGTGAACAACAGCACTGAGTAAACAAACAAGAGTGAAGACCCCTGGCCAGTCAGTCATTTATTTTCTGGCTCTATTGCAGCAAGGGGCAATAATGCACAAATGTCACACACAGACCAATGTTCAGAGTCAGGAGGGGGATTAGGGCTCTGAGAGAAGAGCTCTGGGGAATGCGAGATGATTCTGGCAGGGCCAGGCTTCCCGGAGGATGTGGGTTGGACTGGGTTAGGAGGACAGGAAGACTGAGGTATGTGAATACACAGGAGAAGGGCCAGGTGCTGCCTGTGACCTCCAGGCAGAGCCAGTGTGAGGGCCAAGCTGAACTCCTCCCATTGTCTCTAGGCTTCATCTGTGACTACATGCTTTGGATGAGGCCTCCGGGAGGCCTATTCTGTGCCCTAACTCCCCCCCAGGGGTGAAAGAGTCTGAGAGGCTCAGGGAGACCAGCAGATTCTCAGAACCACAAAGGTCAGAGATGCTAGGCTGTTGCCTCCTACAGGTGAGGAAACTAGGTTCGACAAACCAAAACCATGTGCCCGAAGCCACAAGGCCTCTCAGTGTCACAGCGTGGCCTGGATTCAGGACACTTTCCACCACAGTGCCGTTCATGGCCTGTACAATGCTGGAGGGCTACATTTATCCAAGTGGACAGCAGTAGGGGCCCTGGTAGCCATCACAGATCAATATATCTCTTGGGCTGGGAATAATGAGCATAATTCCCCAGGGGAGTGGACCCATATTTATTCTGAAATCTCAGCCAAATCCAAACCAATCCTGGCAATCCTCCCAGATACTATAACTGAGCACCAGGGCCTGGACGTGGCTAGTCAGGCTCTATCACTCTTGGCTGAAAGACCTTGAACAAGTGGCTTCACTCCCTTGAGCCTCAGTTTTGTCATCTGTAAAAGGGGGTCACGATGGGGCTATATGAGGGCACCAGGAGATAAGGATGAGAGAGTGCTTTGGAAATAGGCACTTCTCTAAGCCCTTTATATCCATTAACTCTCAGTTTCCAAAACCATTCCATCAGGTGGGAGCTGGTATTGTCCCCATGTAGCAGATGAGGAAACCGAGGCACAGAGAGAATAAGTAGCTTCCCCGAGATCACACAGATAGTATGTAATCAAGAGGGCAAGATGGGGTGGGGAGGCACTTTAGCATGTGCCACTGGCCCTCCAAACCCAGTCCCCATTAGCAGATACACTCCTTCCTCCCTTTGCGCCCCCTGGGAGGCAGTATGGCTCGGGCAGCAATGACAACAGCAGAGGGAGGCAATGCCTTGCTGTGCTGTTCCGGAGGCAAGGACACCAATCCCGTGCCTAAGTATTCCCAGAGATGAGTTTTCTGATGCCTCCTCTGTGACCTTCCTAGCTGGAGCTCTGACTCAGAGACACCTGTCAGCCGGCCTGCTCTGCTCTTTCTGGGATGGGGACAGCATTAGGACAGTCACCCACAGAGCATCTGCAGTGCCAGCCCTGCCTTCTGCCTGAGCCCAAGTGAGAGGAATGTGTGTGCGTGCGCGTGCGCCTACGGTGGGGGTAACTCTGCACGCCCTGCCATGGCACAGGAGCAGAAAACCCACAGGAGCTGTCCTCGCAAACAGGCCTTGAGGGACAGGAAATGGAAGTAAGGCTCCTTGGAGGATCCTGGCTCAGCCCTCCGAGCTCCCCACTGGCCACCTCTCACCCCCGGCTCTGACTCGCTCCCTTCCCAAAGCCTACTCTTGGACCAAAATCAAAACTGCTTGCATTTACAAATGAAAACCTCACCTTACAAAGCACTCTTTCTGGTGCCCATTAGACCTCCATCCAGAATAAACTTGCCCTTTTCTTCTGTCATTTTTCCTCTCTAATTCTCATTATCATCAATTTACCTCTTGATGCAATCATTCCAGGCTCCTGCTCACTCCCTCATCCCCTTAGAGCGGCCACAGGCACGCCCCATTCTAATCCTAACTGACCACTGCTTTCTTCCCCATGGCCGCCTCTGCACCCTCCCAGCCCGATCACCGGGCCCTGGCTGGGCCTTGTGCTGACGGCCTATGGGCAGTTCCTGCCGAGGAGGCTCAGTGGGCAGGGGGTTCTCCTGAGAAGTCAGTGTGCAGCTTCATTAGGTGGCACTGCCCCTCCTCACTTCAGTGCTGTTTCTGTGAAGGAGGCTTCAACCAGGCTGGCCGAGGCGTGGGCAGTGTGGGGGAGGGCGTGAGCGCGTGCGTGCGTGTGTGTGTGTGTAGGCTCTCGCCTGGTTGCCCAGCTCCCACTCATCTAGCAGGAGCACCATGGAGCCTCGGAGCTTTCCGCAGCCCTGGCGCCCTCCCCAGAAGCATTCGGTCTACCTCTCTGGCCCCGTGGCATTCTTTCACCTAAAGCCCTGAAGGTAAAGGGCAATCTGGTAGATGTGAGTTTATTGCCGGGTAAAGGGCAATCGGGTAGATGTGAGTGGGCCTGGAACTTACTTGCAAGACTATGGTAGAGGGAGCCTGGCAGCTCGCCCACCCTCAGGAGAGGGGGATCACTGCCCATTCAGGGCTGTGGGCCTCGAGAGAGCATCGGATCACCTCCTTGCTTGAATGAAGCCACCACCAGCAGTTACCCTCATCTTACGCCTGAGGCGGCCGAGGCCCAGATCGGTCGATGACCCGACTATGATTCCCCAGGTTATAGACTTGGACGGCGCAGGGGCCACCTCCCATGTCTATAACTGCCCGACGTTGTTTAAACTTTTCCCCTGTTTGCAGGGCTTCCTGTGTCCTGAGGCCCGCCTGTCTGAGCTAGAAGTCAGAGCTCATTCCCCTAGCTTCGCCTGCCGCGAGGACACAGGTCTGTCACCTAGGCTCTGCCATTGAGACTCCCTTGCCCACGGCTTCCATTGGGAAGGGAGCAGCTCCAGGCGGCGAGTGGGCTGAGAGCCTCGGTCTGCTAGGATTGTCTCGCGGCCCTGGGAGTGTGGCTGGGTGTTGTTCCGTTCCTGGCTGTGTGTCCCACGCCTGTGTCTCTTTGGTCCTCCTGGAGATTCTAGAAGCCCCTGATATCCCTCAATAAACTGGGGTTCTGCTTAAACCAGCCAGAGTGGCTTCTGTTGTTTGCAACTGAAAGTCTGACAAGTAAATACAATAACCTGGCTTTCAAAAATTGACCAGAGCTATTCTCCTCGCATACTCAGTCTTTGGGACCCTCCTATGGAGGAATGAGGCTGAAGTAACTGGTCAGGGAGAATGAGAGAACCACATCATACACTGGGTATGAAAATAGGCTCTGGGGTCAGAGTAACCTGAGTCTGAGACCTCATTCTGCCACCTGCATGCTGTGTGACTTCAGGTAAGTTAATTAACCATTCTGAGTCTCACCGTCTTCATCTGTATGTGATGAGGTAGTGGTATGTGCTCTCTTGGGCTGTTGAAATGATAAAATAGGGTAACCCATATGAAGAGTTTTTGCCTGGTGTCCACACAATTAGCAGGTACTCATTTAGATGGACAGAGTTTTGTTTCTTCTTCCTTCTCTCCATACTGGCTCTGGTCTCTCAAGGCACTAAGCACCTCCCAGCACTGACACACCTGCCTGAGGCTCCCTCACCTCCAGCCTGGGAGCTCCCTGAGACAGAGGCCACGTCCTTTCCATACCAGAGACACAGCCCATGCCTAATAACCGGGGGTGTGAACTGGATTTCAGTCGAGCTTGAGCGGCTAAGGCCTCAGATGCAGTCTAGTCTCACCCTCCCCTTGCCATCCTCTTGGGCTCCAGACCCATCCCTCTGCCCCTGCCCCTGCTCAGGGAGACCACGGTTAGCCCTTGCCTCGTGAGACCGACAGCTGGGCCTGAGGCTGAGACTGGGGCCTCTCGGCGGGGGGTGGGGGTGGGGGTGGGGATCGTTTAATGAAAAGCATTAGGTAAGTGGAGGCATGGTTCAATAGTTAGAATTAATTTTTACCAACACCAAAAAAGATGTCCAAGACATCAGGCCCCGGATCAGGCCCTCTGGGAGGCCATAAAAAAGACGCTAGTCTCCTCTACATGAAATCTCCAGACGTAGGGACCTGGAGTTCTACCTGGCACGGTTCTTTATTGTACCCACACGGTTTGCATGATGCACCGAGATGCTCTGGGCAGTCTGAGGCCCAAGTGCATAGATGGGTGGTCTATGTGTCTATGTCACATGTCTGTCCTAATCGCCTAATCACGGTTGTGACTTCAAGGCCTCCTTCATAGACCCCATGACCTGGCAACTTGAGTCTGAAGGTACCAGGTTCTTGCTTTTTTGATGAAGTCTGCTTCCAAGTCCTAAAATAATTCAGGATCCAGGAATTAGTAGGTTCTGATTTAAGCAGGCCTTGGTAAGCTGGACAGACAAACCTGGATGGTCTCTGAGGCTCTTCCTGACCTCTGTAGGAATTCCTCAGCTGACTGCTGGGGCAGGATTAGTGTCGTCACTTGTGGGCTCATTGGCTAGCTCTGCCCCCACGTGGTGAGTGACATTTGTCAGCCCTGGGCTCTGGCTTCATGCTCTGGAAACTTGAGCTCCCATTATCACTCACCAGCTGGTTTCATGTGAGTTCATTTCAACAAAACAAAAGGCTGTCCTTGGCTTTTCGAGGGCTGAGTTAGCCCTGCTTGGTCTTTGGAGTGGCCCAAATATCCTTGATGATGACACAGATCAGGCCGGCCCCAGCAATGGATAATCTGGGCACCAGCTGAGCTCAGAACGACACGACTTGGAAGGACTTCAGCCACAGGGCAGTCAGTTTCCAAATGGAGCTAGCTGTGCTGATGTCCATGGCAGACATCACTAATCAATCACTAAGCCTCACAGTCTATCAAGATGGGTAGCCACTACCAATCAATCCAAGTCCGCCTCCTCGACGCTGCCTCTTATTTAGAAATTTCTCACTGGAATATTCAATGATTCTTAAGAAACATGTTACTCTTGGGAGGCAATTTTTCTACAGTCCTCTCATTCCTTCAGTGCCCTTTTTCCTCTGTTTCCCTTCTCTGCCATTTTCCCTTATCCACCAAAACATCTGGGGGAGGGATAAGGGTGTACGGCAGGCTGCAGTGGTGTTTAATGTCTGAAGCTCCCATCACAACTCCCAGACTGCAAATATGTGAGGAAGCTACCCGCCCCCACTCAGTGACCAAAAGTCGGGCTGTCAAGGACCCTGCCCAAAGAGAGGTCCTAATGGGACAGCTGATGGCCCAGGGGCCCACAGGGCCTCTACCAGTACTCACCGAGCAGCCCCGGGTTCGGGAACCTCCAGGAGTCGTTGTACGAGGGATACTGAGGGTGGCTGTAGGGGCTCCCGGAAAACTCACTCCCTGCATATGGGGGTGGGTGGGGAGAGAAACAGGAACCAAATGTCAAATCAGGCTTGGAAAATGCCAGTGGCACTTGCCTCTTACATAAACGGCAGGTAGTTTTTGTAACCGACAAAGGCGAGTCTGGTCCACATCTTGACTCAGTGGACAGCTACCATTGGTACTGTCTACACTTCCCCCTATAACACTTTCCTCAGCAGCGGCAGTGGATACTGGCCTCTAACTCGTGTACCGTGAAACTACCATGAGCCAGGTGTTCTCTGGGGTTACCGGACCATTGTACAGGTGAAAGGACTGGTGCCCAGAGTCTCTCACAAAATGACCTTGACCCAAGTTCAAAGCTCCAGGCTGCCTGGTTCTCAGCCCTGACTGAGGCACTCCAGTACCCCAGTGTGGGTTCGATTTCACTTCCCATGTGTTCCCCGAGTGGCTCTGGACTGAGAAGCCAAAGGTGACCTCAACTGTAGTCCGGACCTCTGTGTGGTAGGTCTAGAGGTGGCTGCTCCTGGGGCCTCGGTCTCATGGGGAGGGTGAGACAAATTCAGACCCAAAGCCAGGAGACGGTGGGTAGCACTTCACTGAGATGAAGGGACGAGCATAAGGGCTGAGGAGCACAGAAGGGGGAGTGGGTTGGGGCCTTCCAGGCACCGGGAAAGCAGCAGCTATTAGCTGCCCGTGCGCTCAGGCAGGAAGTACAGGCTGGGCCGGGGTGGGGGCAGCACTGGGGAAAAGGGCACAGTGGGCCTTGAGGACGGCTCACTCTTCCCCAGATGCTCTCGGGGCAGTGACTCTTGCCTCCAGCCCTTTCCTGTGCTCTTTCTTTGGCCCCAGAAGAGCCTGTTTACCACCAGCCAGTCACAGGAAAGGAGCTCAAAATCCCTGCCCTCAAACCTGGCTGCCCCGGTTCTGTAGCAGGAAGGGCCCTGCCTGGCTCCTCCCTGTGGCTGGGACCCCAGAGGCCCTGGTTTGGGCCTGACGCACAGCAGAGACCTCAATGCCTGGCCCAAGCTCAGTTGGCAGCTGGCTGTTGACTGGCTTTTTAAGCCACTGGTTACAGAGCATGTGGGCCCCTGCCTGGCATGGTGATGGGAGTTATACAGCCCCATGAGACCAGCCCTGGCCCAAACATGGCCATGGAGTCTTCTCAAGGACAAAGGTCAGAAGCATCCAGAAGGACCAACCAGAACTCAGGGCCTGGAGCACTGCTCTGTCCCCAGCACCCAGGCCCAGAGGTAGGGTCCCTGGGGCTCCAGCAGGTTGGGCAGGAACAATAAAGGAGGCCTGAGGAGCCAGCGGCTCCCACTCCCTGGGCCCAGCTAGCCTCCACCCCATTTCTACCGGCAACCAAGGCAGAGCGTGCGACACACACACACACACACACACACACACACACACACACGTGCTCCTCCTCAGGCCTCTCTGGGGGCCACTCCCAGCCTGACAGGCTGAGCCTTCCAATTCTCTGTTTTTTATGCCTCAGTGGTCAGCGTGTCAGGTTCCGGCGTAGGGAGGGAGAGCACGGTGACAGTGCTGGGCCGCGGCAGCCCAGCCTCCACATATCCATCAGTGCCTCCTCCTCCGCCTAGGGGGCAGGGCGGGGGATCAGGGAGACCGAGCGGCCTGCAGAAGGGGGACAGCCGCCCTCCCCTCAGGGCCCCGGGCTGCCCCATCAGAGGCACTTCCTGACAGCATGGCGCCTGGGCCCAGGGCATCGGGCTATGCTGGCAAAGGCTGTCTCTGCTTCTCTATCTAGCAGCATCATGCCCGTCTGCCACCTCTTCCGGGAAGCCTCCTTGATCTCCAGCCCCCAGAAGTGCAGGTCTTGGGTCCATTCGGCCAGAGTTAACTGTGTTTGTGTTTTCTGCCCTGCACCCTCCACCACCTCCACCCTGTCCCCAAACTGGCTCTCTGATACCTCTTTCTCTGGGAAGCTCCCTCTTCAGGTGCACTCAGTTTCCCACAACATCCCACAGCACCTACTTGGGAGTCTCCTGTGACATGAGAGTGTCTGCCCTGCAGATGTGGCTGTGGCTCCTCGCTACCCCCGTGTGCTCCCCGCGTGGTGCCCCAACCACGGCAGACAGTCTGTGTTCCCTGAATCACCGCTAACTCTCCTGCCTCTACCCGTCACAGCGGTCTTGCACGTGTGTCTGCACGGCTCTCTCCCTCACTTCCTTCTAGGCTTTGCTTCAATTTCATCTCCAGACCACCAAATTTAAAATGGAAACTCCTTCCACTGGATCCTTCTTTCTGTTTTATTATTTTTTTTTCCCATAGAACTGATCACAGTCCAACAGGTCTTGTTCTTTTTGTGCTTGTCTTGTTAATTCTGCCTCCTCCAGTACAAGGTAAGCTCCATGGGGGCAGGAGTTTTGTCTGTCAAATTCATGTCTCTATCCCAATGTCTAGTGCAGGGCCTGGCATCTAGCAGGCACTGAAAACTATTTTTTTTTTAATGTTTGTTTTTGAGATGGAGAGAGAGTGCAAGCAGGGAAGGGCAAAGAGAGCAGGAAACACAGAATCCGAAGCAGGCCCCAGGCTCTGAGCTGTCAGCACAGAGCCCGATGCGGGGCTTGAGTTCACCAACCGTGAGATCATGACCTGAGCTGAAGTCAGACACTTAACCGACTGAGCCACCCAGGCATCCCTGAAAACTATTTGTTGAAGGAATGAATCGGTACTCCTCGGTCAACCAGGGACACAGATGGTGGCTCCCATCTGTTACTAGTACTGATAGCCGGGGGTGTACTGAGTACTGAGCACTTGCTGCGTGCCACATTCAAGCCAGTTTATCTGACCCACCGTTAGGTTCCACTCACACCATCCCTCTCCTCAGCGGAAGATGTGAACCCCAAGGGAACCGCTGCCGGTCTGCTGAGTAGGGGCGTGGTGGGCGTCCTCGGCAAGCCCTGCTCCGGGAGATGCCCCGGGACAGTGAGCATTCTGGGTGAGGGGAGCTTGGCCATCGTGGGGCATGACGCTGACCCGTGGGCGTGGTCCAGCTACCTGCTGGACCCTCTGGGATGCCGTCTGAAGTGCCACTCAGAAAGCTAGTGTAGGGAGTCCTCACCCCATGAGATGCGGGGAGGCCAGGTCCTCAACTACCAGGGAAGCTGCCTGTCTTGAAACCTGGCCTAGCCTGGCCCCAAAGACGGCTGAGAAGCAGCACACTGCTGCATGCTACCATTGAACCCTCAAGTCAGTTTGGCACAGCGGCTGGGAGCAAGGGCTCTAGAGCCAAACTGCCTGGGTTTAAAACCCGAGTCTGCCTCTTCTAAATTCTGTGATCTTCGGGTCATTCAGCCTCTTCATGCCTCAGAATCCTCCTCAGTAAAGTAGGAGCAACTAACAGATGCCCCTGCATCTGGTCATTGTGAAGGCTGAATGAGGGCGACACAGAGTGCCTGGCCCACAGTAAATGCTCGGCAAATTGGGCCATGACGACCAACACCTGACACTGGTCACCAGAGCCTCCCTGGCATCCAGAATCTCACTGAACCCTCCGGACGATCCTGTGAAGCTCACAAGGTGAGTGCAACTGTCTGCCTTTTATATGTGAGGAGATGGAGCCTCAGGAAGGTGGGGGGACTCCAAGGCCGGCGTCCTGCCTTCCAGCCCAGGACCCTCTGCCGAGGTGACCCTGCTCTCCCATTGTGGCCTCCGTCTCTCTCTTTTTTTAAGCCCTTCTTGTCAGCTGAGTTTCATTTTCACTTCTCAGGAGCCATGGTGCAGGGAAGGAGGCCCTGTCCTTAGGCTCACTGAGTCCCACCTGCTGCCGGCTTCTCCAGGTCCGAGGCTCCAACCTCCTGCTTCAGTTCCCTGCTTCGATTCACCACCACCATGACACCCCAGGAGCAGTCACCTTCTATCCTTTCAAACCTCACGACAGCAGCTTAGAAGAGTGAATCTCATCCAATCAAGAGAAGGTCTGGGGGCAGCTTTGGAGGCACTTTCTGGGACGCAGCAGGGAGCTTGTGAGCCAGGACAGGTAGGATGTTGATATGCAGAGGGGAGGCAGGGCATCCCAGGCAAAAGCAGAGGTCTAGGGTGACTCTGGTCAGAGTGTGACCCTCTGCATGGCCAGGGCATCGTGAGGTCCCGGCAGAGGCAAAGCGCGGAGCAGAGCTGGGTGGGGCAAGAACGGTGCCTTTCTCCCATTAGAGCCGGTACCCGGGGAGGACTAGGGAGGGCCGGGATCTGGAGGACGGCTGGAGAAGGGGAGCCTGCGGTCAGGGAGACCAGCCAGGGGACCGCAGCCACAGTCCAAGTCAGTGGCTACAATAACCATAGGCACAAAACAATGCTCCTCGGGCCAGAAAACGAAGTCCCTACCTCTGGCTCATCGTTAGACCCGCAGAAGTACAGCCGGCTGGCCCGAGACAAAGATCACACAATAAACACCTTCTCAGATGGCAGCTACGCTTGTGGTGAGCAGAGCTAGCATGTATGAATGTGTTGAATCACTAGGTTGTACACCTGAAACTAATGTAACATTGCGGGTCAGCTACACTCAAATACAAAAATGAATTAGAACTAAAAATAAAACCTTCTCTTATGACTGCCCGCACAAAGGACAGCATGGGCCCCTTGTCTCTTTCCACTAACTCATCCATGCTTTTGGTATTTCTCAAAAACGCCAATTCCCTTAAACTGGGAAACGTTTTCTTTATACATTAATGGAAAAGTTTCTCTGAGGCGTGTTGGGTGACAGCTCATCTCAGGCCCAGGTGGCTGTCACTCAGTGGACAGTGGGACCTCCATCTGGAAGGCACACCACACGGGGCCCTCCTCAGAGACAGCTCCTGGGCTGTCCGGAGGTGGTCACATATAGGCCCCTCGGAACTCTCACCAACCAAACATGTCATCCTCTTCTCCATCCCGGACCTCCTGGGAGGGAGCAGTCCCAAGGGGAAACCGGGACTGGCGTGAGACCAGACTTAGAGTCAGCAATGCAGGTTGGGTATATGTAAACCAATTTGAAAATAAACTATTATAAAATAAAATAAAAAAAAAAGAAAGTAGGGAGGGGTGAGGGAAGGCGGGCCCACAGGTGGGCGTGGGCATTCCTGTGGGAGGGATGGGCTCTGCCCTCAGCCCTCCCCTTACTGGCTGCGTGGCCTTGCGTAAGTGATCCAGCCTCCTCGGGCTGAGTATCCTCATCTTGAATATGGGCCTAAGAAAAGCACCTATATCCCAGGATAGGTGAGAGGGAAACAAGATAATGTTACTGGAAGTACAGAACTCCCCTCTACCCAAACCTGGGAGACTGAGGAAGCTGGGGAGAGAGGGAGGAGGAAGAGCCTCTTGTAAAAACTGAGAAGGCCCTAAAAGGAATTTTACAGCGTTCACTGAGTTCTTGGACATGCAAAAGAAAGCCCACGCTGGGATTAGGGGTGGAGTTTAGAGACCCAAGTGCTATGCATAAGAAAGGACCTGTATCACAGGAGGTTCTGCTATTGAGAGGGAAGAAGGGCAGACAAGGGGTTGTGCATACACGTGTATGTGGAGGGTAGGAGGGCGAGGAACATTTAAGTGGGGGGTCTAGATTCCCATTTTATTTTTATTTTTTTGAAGTTTATTTTTGAGAGAGAGAGAGACAGAGTGCTAGTGGGGGAGGGGCAGAGAGAAAGGGAGACACAGAATCCGAAGCAGGTTCCAGGCTCTGAGCTGGACGCGGGGCTCAAACTCACCAATCATAAGATCATGACCTGAGCCGAAGTCAGATGCTTAACCGACTGAGCCACTCAGGCGCCCCTGGATTCCCATTTCAAATCATCCGTATTGGTGGCTGGAACCCCTCCCCTCCCCCAACCACCATTTCAAATACATTGAAGCCTGCCGCATATCCCAGTGCCTTTTACGAGGTTGGTGATTTCTCCCTACATGGAAATCAAAGGAGGTGCCTGAGCGCTGTGGTTTGGTGGCCAGTGGGGTCGAGATGAAGGATGTGGTCCAAAAGCAACAGAGATCGCAGAGCCCGAGACCTGTGGTGTCAGGAGGCCTGAGCCATCGTGTGCCACAGTCAGCCTGCCCTGGAAACGCGGCAGAAGTCTAGGGGAGGACACAGGACTTTTCCACGAGGCAGGGAATAAGGTTTTGAGTCCAGCTTACTTGGTCTCAAGGTGCCAGAAGACACCAGCTGGCTGTTGTTGGCATTCTGCACTGGATAAAGCAGTAGGGGGGGGGGTCAGGGGGGCAACTTCTGGGGCAAAAGCAGGGAGGTGGGACCAGACAGATGAGTCATGATGGGACTCTGGGGGCATGAGAGGCAGATTCCCCCCTCCTCAGCGCTGTCAACAGGACCAAAGACAGAGGGCTGGCCCCTTTCAGCTCCCACCCAGGGCCACACCCACAGGCACGCTCCACCTTTGCCCCTGCTCCGAGCTGTCTACCCTGGAGAAGATGACAAAAAATGGCTTTGAAGTCAGACAGACCCACGGTCCAGGCCAGACTCTGCCACCCAGAGGCTGGGTGGCCTTGGGCACGTGAATCTACCTCTTGAGCTTCAGTTTTCTCATCTGTAAAATGGAGGGAAGGAAAATCTGTTTCTAAAGCTTGTGGAGATGAAATGACTTAACAGTTACAAGTTACAGATCTTTGCAGACTCTCACGTGGGGAGGACCTGGTGCCTCTTCATCACCGATGGAAGAGAAACCAAACTCCGTCGTCCCTGCTCCCACCCCGGACCCTCTGACCGCAGCCCCGACTGCTGAAAGAGGCCCCTGACACACATCAAAAGTCCTTCCAAAGCAGAATAAAAGTGAGGCATGTATGTTCTTTCCTCAAAGACTCTGCAAGGAAGAAGGAGGCTTAAGAATTTAGGATACATGGTGGGTTTCCCCCCAAACAATGCATCTTCCAAATCCAGAAGAACTAATGGTAAAAATCGACGAGGTAACTAGTAGTGTCCACGTGTTTTCCCGGAGATTCCAGAGCCAGGAACGTTCTCAGCATCAGAGATGTTTTGTTTCTCCTTCGCTAAAAGCTCAGAGACGGCAAGAAAGTCGAAGTTTCCTAAAATTCTCAGAAGTGACAGGTAGCCGGCTCAGTGTAGCTCTTAATTAACCCAAAACGACACCTGCCAGATGATGGGGATTTGCAGAGCTCGCCGGGGGCCGACCCCATCTGCAGATGGTGGGCTCCCACCTCTGCTCGAGACCTTGGCTGCCTGTAATTAACATACGGAAAGTCTTTCAAAGTGACTTCGCGGCCAAGTTCTATTTCTGAAGGATTGAAACTGGGCTTTGAGAGAAAAATCTTTGTGCGGAGGAGGAGGAAGGAAAAATTTGCAAAGGACCACGAGATTTCTCCAGCTCCTCCCCGTGGTTTTGTAGGACGGCATGACGGGGGTCAGCGGATGCTCCGTGCATTGCTGTCTATAGTTAGAGAGTGGATAACTGTGGCACCCCACACAGGTACAAACTCTCAAATATATATATCTATATTTAGTATAATTGTGTATACACTGTATTACTACATTAGGTATCACATGCGTAACATACATGTATATACACATAACCTAGGTATATATACATGAATACAGACATGTACACATATACACATGTGTATACGTGCATGTGCACGTGTGCACACACCCTGAAGTCTGGGGCTCTGTCGAAGCCTCCCTGAGTGATTTTGATCAAGCCCCTTCTCCTCACCAAGCCCCAGTTTTCTCACCTGTGAACAAAGTGTGTACAGCAGAGATTTAAATAACGGACCTCAAAGGATTTTCAGCACTAACACTTTCCCCTTTCCTATTCTCACTGCACCCATCCCCAGACGGGCCCCCTTGAAGGCCAAGGCTTCTCGTCCTCCCTCTCTCCAGAGCAAGACCTCCATGGGCTCCCAACAGGGAAAGGAAAGCCCGAGCCAACTCAGTAAAGGTCAGCCCTGTCAGCCCAGACAGCCTGGTACACAGAGCATCGATCCATTCCTGGGAAAAACCTCTTCTCCCACCAGCTCGAGCCAGCCACGAAGGCCTTCAGAAAAACAGAGAAGAGAAAAACCGAGAGAGAGGGCAAGCGTGAGGGAGCGAATGCAGAATGTGTCTCACTTCTGTTTCTCGAGAGAGCCGTGGGCTTTGCAATTGGACCGCGGTGCTGGGTGAGCCCCAGCGAGACTGGGCTGGAGGCCAGGGCCGAGCCCTGGCTCCGCCAACTGAGCGGCCTTGAGGTGGTGGAGTGACCAGTGTGAGCCTCAGCCTGGTCCTCTGTAGAGGGGAATCTGTTGCGCCCTTAGCTCGATTCCTGCTGTCTACTCCACAAAAACCCACATGCAAGGGCCCTTCGGGGACCTCAAGGGCAACAACCCCGCCGTCACGTTACAGCGCCTCCACCACGGGCTCCAGGGTGCACGCCAGACCCCACCAGCTGGCCGTCTGTCAGAGGCAAGAGCTGGGGCCTTCTGGCCACGTGGGGCCAGCCAAAATACACGATGGTCAGCCCGGCGTTTTAAAGGGGCAAGTGTGTCATCAGCCACAAGCAATTTACGACTATTGCTTGTCCCCCAAGGCTGATTTCCATCTTTCTGCAACCTGTCTGGGCCCCTGTAGACATTTCGATTTGAGACCCTTGGCTATGCTGTGGCAAGTTTTGAGCAGTGCTGGTTCAACTTTAATCTGCTCTCCTGCTGTGATGTTACTCCAAAATTCCGTCTCGATGCCCTCATCTAAGCAAACAACGGACTAGACTGTGCAATGTGCAAATGCCTCTTGCAGCCTCACTAGAGCCAAAGAGGACACCTGATCTATGGGGGGCGGGGGGACAGGGGAGTTCCCAGTCTCTGGTGTGCCTCACCCAGGAGTGCCCACAGGCAGCACAGTTGCGGTGACGAAGCCCGCAAGGTGATGAACCAGAAGCCCCGTGGTGCCATTCAAGGCCCTGTGGGGTCTGGTCCCAGTGAGCTTCTGAGCCACACCTCCCACTGCCCGCCTGCCCCAAAAGCCGACTGCCAGTCCCCTAATGCTCCCCGGGGCCATCTCCATCCACGCATGCTGTTTCCTTCATCTGAAATACCCTCTTCCTCTTCCTTCTCATGTCGAATCTCCCAGCTTGTCAGGACCCAGCTCAAATACTGCTTTCTCCAGGAAGCCTTTCTGGGTTGGTCATCCCAGCGGAGAGCATTCTCCCACTTTGCCCTGAATCCTCAGCCCCGCGGCCCAGAGCACTTCCTTCCCAGACTTAGGATAGTTTTGACCCTGTCTCCATCCCTCTGTTGGGGAGTCTGGCTCCTCCTCAAGGGCGTGAACCAAGACCGATCAGATCGATCACCGTGTGTGGCTGACAGATCCTGGCAGCCTCCCCTGCCCCCAGCACAGGGCCCCGCCCGCAGCACAAACACACTGCTCATTCCTCAGGCCAGCCCCTGTGGGCGTCAGACCTAAACGGGGCATGGGATCATGCTAGAAAAGCAGGAGTCAAACTCTGGTTCTTGATCTTTGGTAGAAGCACGAGACAGACAGAAGAAGGCAGCAAAACACACAGAAAAGGAAGAGGGCTACGTTTGTTGCAGGAGCCAGGGCGCGGGTCCATGGGAGAAAGGAACCCTGGATGGGTGGTCCCCCCGAGGGGCTGGGCTCTGACACACAGAACGGCACCGAGTGTGGCTTCCTGCAGAAGGGCTTAAGAGAAGTGTTGTTCTTGTCGTTCTCACTTTGCTTTGGTGTTTTTAAAAGGCAAGAGCAAAACCGCTGGTAGTTACAGCTCAGCAAAGAGCAAGACCAAACTGCATTCCTTGGAGCTGCAGCTGGGATAGATAACTGGGAGACCCTTGGCCATCATAAGACGCTCAGTCTGGAAATGTGAAGATTTTCTTCGAGCGACACTGCCCGAGCCCCCATTCCATGATCTAACCCGCGAGGCTCCAGATTCCACAGAGTTCAGTTGGAGTAACACTGAATTGTATCTACCGCCCCCCCCCCAAATCCAGCTCACACATCTGTGATGGATGTCTAATAAACTCACCAAGAGTTTGGTACATCTATTTGATTCAGCACTGACAGTGGCCCTACTCCAGTCAGAGCTCTGTGCTTGGCCCCCTAGAGGGTCTCATACTCCAGTTCTCAAGGAACTCCTTGCAGCTAAGGGCTTCTTAGATCCTGAACTAGAAATTCGGGTACAAGAAAAGGGCAAAGCGAGTTTAAAAGCAGAGAGGAAGTTAAGATTTATTCTAGCTGGGGTATCCAGGAGGGCTTCTTGTAGGAAGCGGCTGAGAAATGGGCCTCAGTGAACATTCAAGCTTTATCATTTAGTGGGTTACCAAAACCTGTCTCTACCTCCTGCCAGCCCTGGCTGCATTCAAAAGAGTCAAAGTGTGAGGTCCCTGCCGCCAGGGAAGGGAACCTGGGGGCAGGGTCCATCTTCAGCCCGTCCCAAACAGGAGGCCAGTTTAGAAGGACACAGTGTGTCCTGGCATGGGACAAGCCACAGAGACCCAACGAGGCAACTACTAATGTAGCACACTGCCCAATAAACCCCAGAAACTCTCAGAGCGCCTGCGTGGCTCCGTCGGTTAGTCCGACTTCAGCTCAGGTCCTGATCTCATGGTTTGTGAGTTCAAGCCCCCCATCACACTCCCCACTGACCATGATGGCCTGCTTGGGAATCTCTTTCTCTCTCTTCATCTCTCCCTGCCCCTCCCCTGCTCATGCACTCGCTCACTCACTCTCTCAAAATGAATAAATAAACTTAAAAAATAAAAAACCCAGAAACTCTTTAACAGCTTGGAAACACATCATTATTTTTGCTTAAAAAATTTTTTTTACATTTATTTTTGAGAGACAGAGAGAGAGAGAGGGAGAGAGAGAGTGCAAGCAGGGGAGGGGCAGAGAGAGAGGGAGACACAGAATCCAAAGTAGGCTCCAAGCCAGATCTGAGCTGTCAGCACAGAGCCTGATGCAGGTGTCGAACCCACAAACCGTGAGATCATGACCTGAGCCGAAGTCGGATGCTCAACCGACTGAGCCCCTTTGATTTTTTGTAATTAGTTGTAAAACGAAGGGCCTGATGTTCTGCACAGGCACTGAGAGCAGCAGGGCTGCCACTCCGTGCTGATAGAGGAGAGGACGGGAAAACCATGGGCTTGCAGCCAGTCAGTCCCTGTCGAAGCCCTCAGCCACTTTGCTGACTGGCTTGGAGAAGTTGCTTTACCTCTCTGAACCCGACTTCCTCATTTGCAACGTGGTCTTAACAACACTAAAGAACACCGGTGATGTCAGCCTCCTTTGTGAACCAAAACGCGTTCTCCAAACGTGAGGGGCTATTCAGTGCTCAGCTCGGGCTTCGGCACATGGTGCGTGCTCTGCGTGATTGCTGGAAAACTGGATGCACTCGGGCTTGTTTTTTAATAAAAATAGATTTCTAGGTAGATTCCTCATGTTTCAACAAGTGCCCCAAATGCTGGGTTGCAGAGAAAGCCTTCACCTAGGAGTTAGGCCCCTGATCTCATTCTGTCTCTACCACGGCGTGACCTTGAACATGTCTCTTTCAGGTTCACCTTAGCCTCAGCTTCCCCAAATAGACAATGCTGGGGTGGGAAGGAGACAAGATTGGGTTCCGATCTAAATACTTTTTCTTCCCAGACTCCTGTCCAATGACCCTTTGCTTGCTTAAATGAGTCTAACGCTGTGCCCCTTTTATAAAGGGTTCTAAGAAGCCTTTCGGGGGGCAAGACGACAGTTTCCACTAGGCTGTCTATAAAGCTGAAACAAGTCCCCAGCCCTTATTATTGGCCCCCAGACTCAAAAAATGGCTCCAGCCCCCTCCAGCTCAGAGGCCGTCTAGCCTCTGGGCATATTCCCAGGGCCTTCGGGGCCTCTGCCTCTCGGCCCGACGTCAGCCCAAAGCTGACTTACTTTACTGTGGCCTAGACCTTGGCCTGTCCCTCAGAGCAGCCAGGGGTCCTCCTCTGCAGAAATCACCTCCCCCTGACTGGGCCCAGCTCCGTGCAGAGGCCCGGGCATCCCGCCGCTGACTAATGAGAGGGAGGTGATGGTGTCATACCTTGCTGGGAAGTCACAGTGCTAGTCCCGACCTGAGCCGCCTGCCATCAAATTTTAATGCTGCTGCTGACATATTTATGGAATGCCTCACCAAGTGTTTGCGAGGGGACCAGACAAGATTTACCTTCACAATTACTACCACGATGCGCGGGCGTCGCTGTGCACTGGGAACTCAGTAGCACCGAGGCCCTGAGCACCACTGTGCCCGGAGGAATACACTCCATTCCACACACCTTTCCTCACCCCCGGCACGCAGGGCCTGGGGCCTGGGGAGGCAGAGATGAATCAGACACGCTCCCTGCCCACCGAGAGCCCACAGTCTGCAGGGGGGGAAACATACACATAAATCACATGGGTCCTGGGTGGTTGGGGACCACTGCAGGGACACAGGTAGAGAGGCAGAGAGGCAGGCTAGGCTGACGAGGGGGATGGGAGTTACTTCGCTATCAGAGTCAGGGGTAAGGATGAAGTCAAAGACCAGGGCTCTGAGGGGCCACTCAGCGGCTTCACCTCTCCTGGTTGCTTCTCTGCCTGGGAGGGCTTCCCGGGCTCTCTCTATCCCTCCCCACTGCTGGGGTCGAGACTCAGCAGTCCCATTCTTCAGTATCTGTGCCCCCCAATGCATCCTTGGGTGCCCTCTCCTGTGCCCAGGAGCGAGATGCAGCCTCCCAGCTCCTCATCGTGTCAACCCCTCCCCCTTTCTCTTTCATTTGTATTGCTTCCCCCGAGCAGAGCTGCCCTGGGTGCAGGAATGGCACGCAGTGACCCAGGCCAGTGGTTCCTGAACCTTGCTGCCTGTTAGAATCATCCACGGGGTTTTGAAACCCCCAGACGACCTGGACACACCTCATCCCAGTTAAATGGGCATCTCTGCGGTGGGGCCAGATATCAGCATTTATCCAAACTTCAGAGGTGACTGCAACATGCAGGGAGTGGGAGCACCAGCGGAGAGCGACTTGGATGTCGCCGTGTCGGCGTCACCGGGGAGCGCGTTAACATGCAGCATCCCGGGCCCTGCTCTGGCCTTACTGGACCAGAATCTGCTCTGGGGGATGATCCCCAGCTGGTCCTGGAGCAGTGAAGTTTGAGAAGCACTCCCCCACATGAAGGAGCTGCCCAGCCAGCCCCAGGGGCACACCAGGGTCTAGTCCCCAGGTCCTAAGGAGGCCAACCTCTAAGAACACTACAAAGGGCCAGCTGGTGTGGCTGAACTCCAAGCGGGTCATTGGGCAGCCACCGCCATTACTCAGTGAGCTGACAGGCACATGTTCTGCGGAGGCAGCTGAGTCAGGACTACCCCTCAGGCCAGTCCTCACAACTCCAAGGACGAGGAGGGAGACTCTTCTCTACCGCAAACTCAGCTCGGGCCTCAGTTTCCCCAGGAGTGTAGTGAGTGGTCAGCCCTGAAGTTGGCTGTGCTGATGGAGATCTCTTCTTTCTTAAATTCAACTGACATGTTCATCTGTGTCCCTGCGACCAGCCCATGGACCTGGCTGAGAGGCGTCTTTTGGGGGGAACCACCTGAGGGGACAGGAGAAGAAGGGAGAGATCTTTGGGGGCCAAGGAAGGAAGAGTCGAGAAGCCTCCTAAGGGAGCAAATGCAGGGCTGAGTGGGGGAGTGTCACAGGTGTGCTGGGGAGACCCGGTCTGTTTTGACCTTGCTATGAGTCACACAGCAGATAGTCTGTTTATCCACTGACTTACTGCTCAGTCATTGACCGAGTACTAAACACCTGGCACTGTTCCGGACACTGTGGTTACAGCCATGAACAACACAGATAAAACACCCTGCCCTCGGTGGGCTCATATTCCAGTGCTACGAACAGACAGTAAACAAAACAAATAAGTAAAACTGCAGCATATAGCATGTGTTATGGGAAAAGCGTAAAGCGAAAAAATTTTAGATAGAGTGGGTACGGATGGCTTCACTAAAAGGCGACTCGTGAATAACAAGCTGAAGTGAGAATTGGCTATGTGAGTGTCTGTGGGAAGAGCTCTCCACACAAAGGGAACAGCGAGTGCAAAGGCCCTGAGGCAGGAGTGCAGGTGGTATGCTGAAAGAGCAGTGAAGAGGTCTGTATGGCTAGAGGGGAGAAGTGAAGGGGAAGAGGTAGAAGATGAGGTGAAGGAGGGAAGTGGGGAGGGAGAGATGATATAAGGATTTGGGCTTCTACTCTAAGGGACCAAAGCAGGGACATGTCCTGACTCGGACTGTACTGGCTTGCTCTGGCTGCTATGTTGGGAGTGGACTAATGGGGCGACATTGGCAGTGGGGAGGTCAGTAAGGAGGCTACTGCAAATGTACTAAAAGACTGACCTATCCACAGAATGGTCCCTTCTGGCCACTTCGAGTCTAATGCCACGAGGTTGAGAAGGGCCAGGCTGGGTGGTCATGCAAACAGATGGTCAGCTGGCCAAAGCCAAGGACACTCATGGAACGAGGCCAAATGTGAGCTGTTGGGCGGAAGGAAAGTACGGGGCTCTATGTGACCTCGGGCCAGCCCCTTCTGCTCACTGAGTCTCTAACAAAAGCGATACCCAAGGGTACCCACAGGGCTGTGACAAGGATTCCAGGCGAGTATGCAGGTACCAATGGTGGGTAAACTGAGAAAGGCTAGGGCGGCCGAGGCATTCCTGCCCGGTCCTGCCACATACCAGGAATGCAGCAGAGCGTTGCACCCCAATTCTCCACTAGGGGGAGCCTGGGCAATTCTTCGCAGAGCAGAAATGCAGTTTGCAGGCATCCATCCGGTCTCATCCAGGGAATTCAGGAAGTCTCCAGGGTGGCCCTCTGGGGTGGGAGTGGGTGTGCCCTGAACTGTCCTCACAGCGTCTGAGACCCTGTGTTTGGAAAGACTTGTTCTCTTCAAGAGCCCAATGACAGCTACTGACAGATTGGTACACAGGGCCCTAAAGTTCCATCAGGCTCGTGCCACGGGCCCCAAGTAAACAAACCAAAGACTGCATGGAAAGAAAAAGACACACGGACATGAAAGTCACGGCTGGATGCGGGTGTTTGGTCTGAGGTACACAGGCGGGATGACTTTTAGTTCACCCCGGTGCGTGTTTGCATGTTTGGTTTCCCTCTTGGTCCACATGTTATTAAACGTGCCTTCTAAACCTTTACTGAGCATCTGCTCTGTGCCGGGCTCTGTGCTGAGCGGTGGGTGGTGCTGGGATGCAGCAGGGACTCAGGCTCATGAGCCTGTTTCTGCTGCCCCAGACAGCCAGGAGCCAGCGGGGGGTTTGGATTCCTCGGGGTCTCCCTTACCTCTGTGTTTACCTGAAGAAGCCCAAAAGGCTCAATAAGATTCCCTTAAAACAGACAAAGGGGCAGGCAGCCATGGAAGGATGAGTGGGTCATTCACTGCATAAGAGCTACCAGCTGATGGACTGAAATCTGTCCCACTCTCTACTCACCAAACCCTGCAATTTGGCAAGGGGCTGCACCTGGCTGATGGGGAGGAGGGAGCAAGCTCTTTCGAAGCAGCATGAGGGAACTTCAAGATAAGCCTTGTCCCCCTCTTTCTCCTGCAGTAGCTTCTTCATTCTGCTGTCACAGATCAGGAGGGGAACATAAGGACAGATACCGTGGATCCCAGACAGTCACACCTGGGCCCACCTGGTTCTCTTCCTTCACACATTTATTTAGTACGGAGGATGTGCCAAACCCTGTCAGAGCACAAGTCGCCTGCAGGGTGGTGACCCAGTGCTTTTCTCAGAGGTAGATTCGGCTCTCGGGGCCCTGCACTTTCTCCTGTGACAAGGACTCTGGAGCAAGCAAGACGACTCTGTCCTGGCCCTGCCACTCGCGCAAGTTCCTCTGTATGAGCTGAGGCCCCAGCTTCCTCCTCTGTGAAATAGAGTAAGATCAACACCAACCCGGTGGTGTTACTGTGAAGCGTAAGCAGGTTGGGAAGCGAACAGCACACAGAGGTTCTCACTACACGTCAGCCGCTAACTACCACACCTGCCTCTCTCTCATCCTCACGACAGCCCCTGAGAGGAAAACCATAAGGACGTCCCCACTATAAAGATGCAGAGACTGAGGTCCAGAGAGGGGAAGGTGACTTGCCCCAAAGGCTGGTAAACCTGGAGACAGGACTGAGGCCCAAGGGTGTGGGGTCGTGACCTAGGACATCCTGCCCAGAGCACACACCTTCTCAGCGTCCCCCGATTCTCCAGTATGGCCGAAGCAATTCCATGCAGAATTCGTAAAGAGATGTAGCAGGTATGGGGCAGGGGGAGTCCAATGTTAAGTCAGACCAGGAGGAGAGAGAAGGGAGAGCAAGGCAGGATTTGAAATTTGCGCCTTGTGGATGTGTGTGGGAGAAGGTGCCGCAGAGTCCCCACCCTCGGAACCCGCCAGCAGGGAGGGTCCCTGTGCCCCCACCGGGTCCTGAGTCAGGGAGCCACAGCGCCACCCTCGCTCTCTCCCATTGCCCCGGTCCGGCCCAGGCCGGTGGGCACTGGCCAGCCTCCCCCACCAGCCCACCTGCCTACTTGCCTCCTTTGGCCAGCCAGCGGCACGGTGGCAGGCCCTGCCTGCTCCCCGGGGAGCCCGCCGCCAGGCCTGATGGCGCTGACGGAGGGAGGGAGGCCGCCAAGCTGTCAGTCTGGAGGTGCCCCTCGGAGCCCCTCCTGGCTGGAGCGAGGAGGGTGGGCCGGCGCTGGAGCCAGGCTGTCAGGGCCTTCACAGAGACGAGGCCGGAGAGGCGCTGCCTGACAGCTCGCCCACCGAATTAGGACCATTTGCATGCTAATTTCCAGCACTCTAACGGGCTGGCAGGCTGGCTGGGGTGTGTAGAGTGTGCGGAGAGAGGCTACACGGCCTCCCTGCCCGCGATGGAACAATGCTTGACTGATCTAGCCGCGTTAACGAGCAAATTATGGTAATTTTGTTATTACAAATGCATAGAAATTTCCAAAGCGGGCAGCCATTCAGGGCAGCTCCCTGCTCCTCCCCACTCCTAAATACCGAGTCCCCTGTTTGTACACATGGTTCTGGCACCCACTTCAGGGCTGAAGATTTCCAGGGGCCAGGCTTCCCTCGGAGCCCTCCTGGGGAGGCCCAGGGTCAGCTGGCCACAGGCCAGAGCACCCCTTCCTGTCAGCAGGCGAGCCCTCGGCTCCTGCGTCCCCCAAACCTCACCTTCCTATCCACACCCCCCGCCCCTGACCCGGGGTCCCTGTTTGGTCTCCGAGCCTAGCGATCGCACAAACCTGCCACAATCAAGCTGGTTTGTCTCCATTCTGAGTAGGTAACATGGGTGATGCACCCCGCAAAAGCTCCAAGGACTTGAGAGAAATTCAATTATTTCTGCGCCCACTCTGTGAACTGGGCTCAGCACCCAGGGGGAGCTGAGGGATTGTCTGATGGATGGATGGATGGAAGGAAGGAAGGAAGGCAGGCAGGCAGGCAGGCAGGCAGGAGGGAGGGAGGAAAGGAAGATCCGAACTTATCCCACAGTTGAGGACCATTAAGAGACCCCACCCGGTCAGCTCGCTGGCAGTGTAATTAATCAAAGACCTCGCCAGAGGAGTTTATTTGCCAACTGGCAACCCCTCCCGGCATTTATAATCGTCCACCGTCAAAAAAAAAAAATCACAATTTGTCCCAGTTTTTCTGGTGATCTTCTTTTTGATTAAAAGTATGTTTTTGGAAGCATGCTCTGGAACACATCCAGACAGAAACTGTTTCCAAGAGAGCCTGCTCCCTGCTCCAGCGGCGAAGCGTGGGCAACTCCAGGTGCAGAGCTGGGCACAAAGCAGGGGCTCGATGGCGGGACCGCGTCAGGAAGCGGTCCACTCACAGAGCGGGGGCGTGCGACAGCAGCCGCGCTCCTGGGCCCCTGCACGAGACCCGCCTACTGTACCTCAGGGATTTCAGGTTGGGCCTGATGCTGTCGAAAGGTCAAGAAGCTGTCTCAGATCCATTTTGGAAGTCAGTGGGGAATAAAGCAACGATTACAGAGAGCACGACACTGAGGAAGGTCTGCTCCAGGTGGCCGAGGAAGCCTGAGCTGGCCGAGACTCACGGGAGAGCGTTGGAGGCAGAGACCTAAATGCGAGCAGAGACTTTATAACCTCAGCCGGGGTCGTGGCCAGACTTTTCTATTTGTCTGATTTTCTAATTGGGTCACCGCTTCCAGAGGGAAACCGAACCCAGGAGAAGAAAACAATCATTTCTTTTTTGTCTAGCTGCCTGACTCGGGGGGAAAAGCAGAGAGTGGGAGGAGTGGGGGCCTGGCCTACAGGTCCCAGGCAGATGCTCTGATGGGCCCGGGGACGGGGACGGTCGGGTCCCAGGAGATGCTCTTGCAGCTGGCCAGGTCCCGGGACCAGGGGAAAGAAGCGGGCTCAGGAAGAACACGACAAGGCGGGAGTAGGGGAGAGTCCTGCTCTGAGTTGTTCTGGAAGCCAGGTCATCCCGGGCCCACCCCAGGAATACCAGGCCTGCCCGAGGTCAGAAGACGAAATGCTTTCTTTTCATTGCTTCAGGGAAGGACCGAAAGGCGGCGCGGGCACTAGCATTTCCCCAGTGGGAACCGCAGGGCAGGCGGCTACCACGGCAAGGGCCGGCCTGGCTCCTCCTCTGATTTGCTGTGTGACCCTGAGCAAGTGCTTTCCTCGACCTCATCTGCACCCTGGCAGTGACTTCTAAGGCTGAGGCCAGCCCTGCGCATCTGTGACAGAGGGAGCTGTAGCTACAGAAGGCACACGTGTGAGGGATGTGTCAGCACAGACCCCTGCCCACACCACAGAAACATTCCCCGCTCTAGACCGTGCTAACTGCCTTCGGTGCTTCTCCTACATGCGGATTCCCCCAGAGCCAAGGGCAGGGCCCCCACGGACTCAGTGCCTTTGCTGCTGCCCCCGGTTACCTGCTCCACACCCCACCACAACGTCCTAGGTAATGGAGGATGGTACCTGGCTGGTCTCAGGTTCTGTTCCCTCGCAGCCATTTTCCCAAGCGTCTCTGGCTTCTTCCCGGGGAATGCTGTTTCCAGAAATCCCCTACCCAAAGCGCTCTCAGAAAGTCTGCACATAGACAAAGCCCTGATGGAAAGTTCTAGGGGCTGTGGGGATTTGCTTCAATCTAAGACTCCTGGGTACAGACATGGTACCTCCCCTTACCTAGGTCAGCTCACGTGCACCCTTCTCTAAAAGCGATTTCTAACACATGTTTCTGAGAGTCAAACACCAAATTGCAAAGTCCTCTGCACCTGGACTGGACCACTTGCTAGCTGTGTGACCGTATGCAAACCACTTTTCCTAGGCCTCAGTTTTCATTTCTGTGAAATGGGGCTATGAACGGTGCCCTCCTACCACTATGGTACAGATCCTTGAGATGACGCGTGAAAGAGGCTTGTAAATTGTAAAGATCTATCCAGATGGTGGTTCCTATTCTCCGCATTGTTGTGAACAAGACCTCAAAATGGCCACAACTGTCATGCATCCTGCTCTGGCAGGACAATGCCCCAGGCATTTGTGACCTGGGATTGCTCTTTAGACAAAAGGACATGATAACACAGTTGTCATTTTAAAATTTCCCTTCCTCCCTCTTTTATCTCTCCTGCTCTCTTTTCCACTCCCTTCCCTCTTTCCCTCTCTCTTTTTTTTCAACCCTGGGTCTAAGTCTCCCTGATCTGGGTCCTTTATTTGTGCCGTTGCACATAGACTCCTTATAAAGAAAATTCATTTGTTCAGGGTCACCGCGTGGTTTTTCATTAAAAACAAATTACCCGCATTCAGGGAGGACATCTGGGCTTCGCGGGTCCCATTAATGACTATATTTCCAGCCTCCCCGGCCCGGTTGGGCTCCCCTTGCCTGTCACCCCGCGTTCCCGGCCCCGGGAGGACAATGAGAGTGACAGTCAAGTGAAAGGGAAAACATGAGGGATGAGGGCGAGAGGCGAGTCCCCTGAGAGGGGAAGGAGGGAAAAGTGAAAAAAATAAATAACTCGAACAGAGGGTAACAAGGGCCATTGTCTCAGCGTCTTCCAGCAAGGAGCCAGAGCAAATATTGGAAGAAAGAGTGGGGGCACCGAAGTCAGGCCGAAGCTCTGTTTAATTACACACAGTTGGGCCCTAAGCCCCTGACTCCGGGTTGGACGAGGTAGGGAGGGGCGTATGCCCAATTCAAATGAATCCCAGCCACATCCATCGAGCGCCTACTGTGTTCAGGGACCACGTAGGTGGAGGATTCCAAGAGGAGCAACCAGGAGACAAGCGCCCTCGGTCACCGAGACTCTGAGGAGGTAGACCATGGTGGGCAGTGCCCTGGGGTGTGCTCGAGGGAGACATGAGCCCGGGGGGTGGGGGCAGGGGGTAGCAGGCTTCCTGTAAGACAGAGCATTTGATTTGAGGTCTAGGAGAACGGGTCAAACATGCACAGGGGAAGACGGGGAGTAGGAGGGAATGTACTGGAATCTGAAGTGTGGTTCCCTAGTGTCCCAGCCAGGAAGAGCCTCTTCTGGACCGTAAAAAGGTCTCTGGGTCAGGAAGGCCATCCGCAGCCCTGAGGACCACCAAGGGAACCACGACTGTCTCCTGGGCCCAGACCTATTCCTTCTCACTCTCCACGGGCACCAGGAGCTGGGTGAACTTGAGACCCGAGTGCCAGTTTCCAGGCCCAGCTGCTCCCCTGTTGGCCGTGCACTCCTGGCAAGGCATGCTACATCTCTGAACTCAGCTGGCATGCCTCTGAAGTGGGCCTAAACCCCCCAACCTCACAAGGTGCTTTGAAACTGCAACCCGGGATAACAAGGCTCCTTTTATAGCACCATGCGGGCCGGCAGGGAGGCTTGCCGGTGGAAATTAGCTTGTGGACATAAGCAATATGGCCTCATTAAGAAGCCTTTTGGAGGGCAGGAGCCAAGCCCTACTGGCTCTCCCTGCCCCCAAAGGCTCAGAGCACTGCCAGAAGGCCTCTGGAGCGAAGTCCCAGGTGGAGTGACTCACAGACTTGGAGAGGGTGGCCAAGCCTAGCTGAGGGCTGACAGCTGATGAGGTCTTGTAGATGCAGGCTGCGGGTTCCAGCAAATCAAGGGAGGAAAACACAGACAACTCCCCGCAGACTCGGTCTGGTTTCGGGGAGGGCCTCTAGTATGTGTAGAAGCAGAGCATACCTTTTGTCTCCACTGCCCCCGACCTGTGATCCATTCATTTTCTCCCCCCTCACTCCACCTCCCACTGGCTATCCTATACTTCATCCCCAGCGACAAGCCAAGCCAGAGACTCGTCTCTTCCTGGATCCCTCCCCTGACCCAGGGTTAGCTACACCTCTAGCCTCTTAGGTTCTTTAATCTGGACGGTATTTCACAATTTTAGCCAAACTCTGCAAAAACAGCTTTGGACATGCCCCCTCCAGCCCTCCTACAGAAAAATACTGGAGCCCTCCCTGCCTGACATCCCCAGTCTAGGCTGTGCCCCCTTCTCTGTGCTCCCAGAGTCCCTGAGTTTACCTGTTACCACATTTGTCCCCCTAGACCCTTACTGACTTGCCCATCTGCACTGGAGACTAAGAGCTTGGACAAGGGGCACGGCTTTCACCTTTATATCCCTAGGCTCACACTTGGGACGTGCAGATAGTCAATAAATGTTGGAAGGGAGGGAGAGAAGGACGGGGGAGGAAAGGAAAAAGGATGGATGGATGGATGGATGGCTGCTGCAACCTGATCAGCTCAAGGCCTGCCCATTATTTTTTACGTTCAATACGGTTCAACAGGAAATCAGGGTGTCTCACGCTTCTTCTTCCCAGACCAAGCACCTTCCCGTGGAGGTACATCTCCAACCCACCTTACAGCACGTCATACACAGACGTACCACGATAACGTTATTTTTCACTAAAAATATGAAAGGCTTACTTGTATAATTCTGCTTTGGAAATTATTTGGCCACAAGGCATTTATCTCATCTATGGGTGGCTACGATTTCTCAGCAATCAAGATACAGATGAGGGAGTTCTCGCAGAGTGAGAAAATCTAACTTAAAAATCATTTTCAAACGTCATGAAATTTTTATGAGCACTAAATTTAATAGTTAATGAAGTTAACATAATGTTACAAGTCGTAGACATTAAACTGAACATTTATCAATGCCAGTTTTCCAGTTTCCTTTTTGAATTTCAGGGGCAAAAACAGTTTTGGTCAGGCCTCGTATTGTAAATTCCCGAAAAACTCTTAGGCCTTTGGCCCAGGACCTCTCGGGGACACTGCATCCCTCATTATTGTCCCGTGGGAAGTTCCAGCTAGGATGGCAACCTTCTTCAGGAGCTTGAGTCTGATTGGGGCTAAGATACACTCACGGATAATGTCATAAAATCTAAGAGGAAAGTTAGCTGGAAGAAGTGGGCCCGGGCCCTGAGCTTCAAACAGGTGGACAGCTAGGGGGCTCCTCTGAGCCCCGGACACCGTGGGGCACTGGCTCTGCATGGGGGTTCCTTCCAAGAGGGCTCCCTCCCCGCCTCCTTGCCCGCCCAGCTGAGCCAGACCTAAAACATCTTTTCCTCATTTGCCCCTCACCAGGACTCAACCACTTAGCCAGGGAGACGTGTCACCCAGCCCTCTTGCCACACCTTCAGGCACGAAGTGAGACTGGGAGGCAATGGAACACAGTGGCTTAAAATCCCGGGAGCTCAGAGGCAGGCTGCTCTGTCACTTCCTGTGGGCCAGGTGCTGAGGAAGGCCCCCCTGCTGCCGTTCTCCAAGGGCCTGTGCCTACGTGAGCTGCAGCCCTTGTCCAAGCCTGAGGGTGCATCTCCTAGAATCTGACTTGGCCATCAGGATTTAGGAGGATGAGGTCTCCAGGCCCAGCGAGGCCACCCGTTCTCCTCAGGACACCCACACTCCAGGGTTGTGCACCTGTGCTGTTTCTGCACCAGCCCGGGAACCCAACCTCTGAGGGCGGAAATGCCACCCGCTGCTCAGATGCCCACCAAATACCTCCATGTCTTCTAAAGCAAACCTGATTGTATTCCCCAATTTCCTTAAAAGGCATCACAGTCCAGTTTTTTGTTTGCTCGTTTGTTTAAAAAACACATGAGGCACATGAGGGAGAAACCGAAAGTCAGGAGCCCAGATATATGACGTCCTGTACTCATGACTGCCTCTCAGTAACCGCCATCAGAAGGAGCAGAGACGGGGAAAGCTAACAAGTGCACGAGACACAGAGCAGCCGGAGGGGGTGAGATGGCCTCAACTCTTGCTCCACGCTCCCTGGTGCTGGACATTTCCTAGGCAGCCAGTGAGCTCCTGGCTCTGGGCAGGGCCCTCTTCCACAGCTAGGATTCCACTTCTCACCTGTTCCTGTCATGGGCTGTGTGAGAAAGGCCTGTGATGCGTTCCCTCCCCCTCCCCCCATGATCCCCAAAAGGACACTCTGTTGAGATGGAATGAGGGGGCGCCTGGGTGGCTCGGTTAGGCATCGGACTTTGGCTCAGGTCATGATCTCGCAGTTCGTACGTTCGAGCCCTGCATTTGGCTCTGTACTGACAGCTTAGAGCCTAGAGCCTGCTTCAGATTCTGTGTCTCCCTCTTTCTCTCTGCCCCTCCCTTGCTTGCACTCTGTCTCTGTCTCTGTCTCTCTCTCAAAAATAAACATTAAAAAAGTTTTTTTAAAAGATGGAACGAATCACGGTGGCCTTTGCTGCTTCTAAAATTTGCCCTAAAATTCTAGATTCTAAAGTCTGTAAGAACCCATCCCAGGTGTGGAGGCCCTGAAGGCTAGTCTTTGTGTTAGGGAAGGACCTTCCCTGTGGAGACAAGGCGAGGGGTGTATAGGATTAGTGCATTCTGAGGCCCCCTTCCTTAGAAGTCATTATCAAATTACACATGAGAGCCCAGGGCCCGCGCCTTGTCACATCACAGACCCAGACCTGAAGGGAACTGGGAGGCTTTTGCTGCCCACTTAGAAGCGAGGTGGCAGGGCTCAGCGAGGCTTCCACTCCAGCTGGGAGGTGATACCAGCAGGCACGGATGTCACAGACTCAGAAACCCTCGAATGGCGAACCAGAAAGGCCCTTAGAGAGCGTCTTATCCAATCTCCCTACCCACTGCTCTTGTTTTAAGAGAGAGCACGAAACCCCAAGGCCATGTCCTACGGTCACACTACAAGTATTTGGCAGCTGGAATCAGAACCCAGATTTCTGAAATTCCAACAGGACCTTCATGCTTCTGGCGTGTTTTCCATCTGTCTTTGATTTTGCAATTCTTTCCCTAATACAACAAAGAGAGCGTTAGGCTCGCATGGGGTGTCAGTCTCTCCCCAACCCCAGCATCGCTTCAACGCAGGCTTCCCGCAGCTGGCTCTACAGCCTGTCCCGATCGGACCCCTCCAGACCCCTCGTGCTCCATTCTCCATTCCAGCCGCTTCACCCTGACTCCTACCCAGGTGTGCCATCTGTCAAGGCTGCTGGCTGCACTACCTCATGTACTCCAGGTTTCCAGGGGGTGGCGTTTGGGTGCCGGGAGAGGCCCTTCTTCATTCAGCCCGGCCTGTCCTTCCCGCTTGTCCCTGCCAGCACCCCGCAGTCTTGGTCACACCCAGCTCCTGCTGGATGCCCACGCTCTCTGGTCCTTGTGTCTTCTCACGCACTCGTCCCTCACCCAACAACACCCTTCCAACTTCTCAGCCTGCAAGGTCACCTTTCAAGGTCTGGCCCAAGCGGCCTCCTCTGGGAAGCCTTCCCTGATCTCCCCCACCTGGCCCCATTGCCCCAGCAAATTCAGCAGCACCCTCCTTTGCATTTCCTCAGCACGTTCCTACATTTTAGCTCCTGACCGCATGGACAGCAGGGATGACTTTTTATATCTATCTCCCCAACTAGTCTGCGGGCTCCCTGAGGGCAGGGACTGTGTCTGCAACACCACACCTAGCCTAGGCTGGCACTTCCAGGAAACGTCTGAAGAATGTACAAACGCCTGGCCACCTGCTGTTTCACACTGTCTGTGCCTGGTATCCCCCCCCCCCGCCCCAGTCAGTTCTGTTCCTGGTGTGGCAGAGTGACTAGAGGCCACTAGAGGGCAGCAAAGAGTCAGGAACGAGCAACAGGTGGGCGATGGGGAGCCCAAGGTGAGCTCTGAAGAGTGTGGAGGGAGCTTCACAAGTACCCAGGCCACAGGACCACCAGAAGCCCTGGTGAGGGAGAAGTAAGAGCTAAAGCCAAAGGCCATTCATTCTCTGAGCAAACATTCCCGAGCCTGATGCTTAGGCCTGGGAGGCACTTAGGGAGCACTGGTCCAATCCCCCACCGTGGTGCTCCAGTTCCTCCACCAGGTCCTTGCTGGCTTCTGCTAGCCGCTCCTCTCCCAAACCTGCCCATCTGCCTATCTTCACTTCTAATTCTGGGGAAGGGTCTTCATACAAGGTTGAAAAGGGATCCCTCTGGCTCCCATCCACTGGTCCCAGCCATGACTTACAGAACTGTGCAGTGTATTCCACCCACGGCCCACAAGCCAAATGAGGCCAAGAAGGCAGAAATGGCATGTCAGATCACACAGCGAGTTCCTGGCTGACTCTGGCCACCATCCAGGCTTTTGCCTCCCTGCCTGGTGCTGGGCCCCCACTCCCCCAAACCTTCTTGGCTTCCACAGAGCAGGCCTGCCCAGCAGTGGAGGCTCAGAGTCAGGGAGGGGCTTGCTCCGGATAGGGAAAAGAAGCTGTCTTCCCTGACTCTCCTGCCTCATACGGCTGGTGTTTCAGTAACGTTACAACCATCGTTTCAAATGATCCTCAAAAACAGCAGGCAAGGCAGACTCAGGTCATGGGGCTCGTGCAGAGTCACACAGCTAATCAGTGCTGAAGCTGCCTTCCTTCCACGGTACCCCTCACTTTTCTTGGGGAACTCCATCTCCCTCTCTCTCTCTCTGGGCCGAGTCTTGGCCCTGGTGCTCCTGACCTGCTTTGACTCCCGCAGAGGGCCCTTGCCTGGATATCTGCTTGGCCACTAAAAGTTGAAAACTTGAATCCTCATCTTGCTGGTCACCAGCCTCCTCCTCTTCAACCAGCTCCCCTTCCTGCTGACGTCATTTCCCCAGGCTGGGCTAGCTGGGCCGTGCTCCACACACGCGGACCCACTCCAGCCACTGGGCTCGACCCCTGCCCCGCCAGCGCCCCTGCCCTCCTGCTCAGATGGCCAAGGATACACTTGTAATGGCCCAGCCTAAGGGGTCCCTTCCACAGGACACCTTTCTCAACTGAACCAACCCCAGGTGTCTCTCTGTCTTCTCCAAGCTGGCAGCATTCAGGGGTCTGCCCCCACTCCTGCTTGGCAACACTCTGGTCTGTGACTGGATTCTCTTCTGTTCTCCATTTGATCCATGGGCTCCATGGGCCATGAACTCTGCTGGAGAGCCCTCAGTCTGATGCCAGCCTAGGTCAGGCCAACTTTAGGCATGCCAGCTAGGTGTCTCCTCTCACTGCCACACCCAGCTCAGACCCCTGTGTAAACAACAATCATCATCATCCTCAACACTTGCATGGCACTTCATATGTGCCGGGGAAACATCTAGGAAGAGTATTTATGTGCATAGCGTCATCTAACTCTCACTCTTATTCCCATCACCCCATTTTACAGACGAGGAGGAAACCAGGGCATAAACAAGTTATGTAACTTGCCCCAAGTCACACAGCTAGTGAGAAACAGGATGGTGATTCAAAACCAGGCAATCTGGGGGTGCCTGGGTGGCTCTAAGCGTTTGACTTTGGCTGGGGTCATGATCTCACAGTTCGTGAGAGCCCTATGTCGGGCTCTGTGGTGACAGCTCAGAGCCTGGAGCCTGCTTCAGATTCTGTGTGTGTCTCTCCCTCTGCCTGTTCCCTCTTCCCCTGTTCATGCTCTCTCTCTCTCTAAAATAAATAAACATTAAAAAAAATTTTTTTAAACAGGCAGTCTGGCTCCAGAGTCCATGCTCTTAACCACTCAGCCTCCCTGCTTCACCACGCGGCACCGTTGCATCCTTGGCTACCATTGCCCCGGCAGTGGGCTGAGCTCTCACTGGCAGCGCAGCCCAAAGCACCCCCTTTCCAGCTTTCCAGTAGTATTCCAGCTACTATTCCCTGAGTGCTACTATGGGTCAGGCACTCTGCCAGGAACTGGGACACGGCAGTGAACAAAATGACATAGCTTTGAGTACCACCCAACCCCTGTAAACTGCACAAACCTAAGGGGAAAGCAGATGAGGAAGGAGTAAACCACTAATTGAATTCCTTCAACTGTGCTTAGTATGACGAATAAAAGAACAGGATGCTTTGTGACAGGAGCGATGGGGGTCCTGGTTTAGATGGTAGGCAGAATGATGGTCCCCCACCAAAGAGGTCTGCATCCTGATCCCTGGGACCTGGGAGCATGGGAGGTTAGATAGCAGAGGGGGATTGCTAAATAGCTGGCCTGGAGATCAGGGGAGTGCCCTGAATCATCCAGTGGATCCAATAAAGTCCCACGAGTCCTTAGAAGTGGAAGAGGGAGGCTGGAGAGAGAAGCAGGGAGATGGCGTCACAGCGAAGATTCGGCTCAGCGTCACCAGCTTTGAACATGAAGCACTGGGGCCACGAGGCAAGGAACACAGGCAGCATCTGCACGCCAGAAAAGTCAAAGGAACGATTCCCCCAGAGCCTCCCGGGAGATCACAGCCCTGTGGACACCTTGACTCTCGCCCGTTTTGAGACCCATTTTGGACTTCTGACCTCCAGATCTTTAAGATGGCGAATGTATATACTTAATATTGTTTGTGGGACTCATTACACTAGAAATGGGAAAGTCGTGTGCATTTGGTCACGGGGAAGGCCCCTCGGAGGAGGCGAAGCGCCTAGTCCAGTGAGAGCGGCCGAGCGGGCTGAGGGGAAGCTGCACCTGTACCCCGTTCCCCAGCCACAGCCCACCAGGCACTATGCCTGCGCGCCTCTCGCTGCTGTTCCAACCTCTCCACTGGCCTCAGGTTCCCATTCCATCTACCCTCCCTGCCTTCCTTATGAAAATAAAAGCCATCAGTTAATTGAGTGATTTCACTGAAAAGCACCTAAGAATCACTGTACACCTATCCATGGAAGGAGAGTGCTCAGGGTGGGAGGAACCTGCCATGGGCCTTCTAACACCTCCAGCCGGCTTCTTGTCTGTCGCAGCCCAAGGAAGGCAAACAGGACGTGGTCAGGGTTTCTGGGCACCCTGGCCTATAGCTCCCAAAGAGGGCAGCACGTGGGGGCCATCCCTTACTGGTTCCTCTGAAAGCCCGTTTCCTCGCTGCTCAGACTCACCGAAACCAAAGGGCAGTGAACACCCTTCCTTCTCACTGAGCCTAGACATTTTAAGGGTTTGAAATGCTGTGTCGATCGATACCTGTTAGGTTGTATAAATATCTCCAGGCAGGAATCAACTAGTTATACCCATCAGGACACTGAGGAATCTTTGGTGCAAAACTTTTGGCATTTGCTCAGACTTGAACAATAAAAGTGAACTGTTCCCATTCTAAGCTGATATGTGCCCTCTTGGCTTTATTCAGTGTAGGTGATCGACAAAGGGCTGTAGAGATTTTGCAGACCTGTGGAAACCGAATCTCCAAATGCCCAGCAGATCAAGAAGCCCTGTTTTACAGACATGGGGATACCCCGAAGTCAGAAATGCCAGACAACACCCCGATGGCAGAATCAGGATCGAAACAGAGTCCAAGCCCACAAGCAGGAATTTACAGAAAAATGTAACGCTGATATTCTTCAGGGCCACAAGTTCAATGCCCAACTGTACTCAGGAAGCAGTCCCTTCTCAACGTGTCCTAAAAGCAAACCTTACACATGAAATTCTTCCCTTAGAAAGAAGAGGTGACAGCCAAATTTCCCAAAACCTAGAATGGAGAAAACAATTCAAAAGATTTCTGGTTTCCCTGTGGAGTCACTGCTAGGCAAGGCAGGAGGACAGTTCCACACAGTGAAACAGACCGTTGCCATGTTACAGCCTCAGACACAAGCAGGGTAAACAAGCTCCTATTTTTAAAAATATTTATTTTGGGAGGGAGAGGGAGTGAAGAGAGTCCCAAACAGGCTTTGAGCTGCCACGGCAGAGCCCAGCGTGGGGCTCGAACTCACAAACCATGAGATCATGACCTGAACTGAAATCCAGAGTCAGACACTCAACCAACTGAGCCACCCAGTCACCTCTTCTCTCTCTTTTTTAATCCAAATGTTAAAAAAAAAAAAAAAAATCTCCTAAAGCCTTGCTCAGATTGGAGAAACAAACTGTACCGACACGCCCCTGGGGGCCTATGACATGGTATCACCTTCAGCGCTGCCACAATCGAATGAATGGCTCCCACACTCAGAAGTCCAAGAGACTATGAATCAGAAATCTGGACAAACACAAAGTTGAAATCCTCAAACAGGTTGTGCTATATCCATGCCTTACTCCCTGGAACCTGTGAATGTTACTTATACGGACAAAGTGGAGAAGTGGGGGGTTCCCTTTGTAAAGATGATTAAGGACTTTCAAGTGGGTGGAGTACCCTGGGTTAGCCAGTTGGGCCCTAAATGCAGTCACGCGTATCCTTTCAAGGGAGAGGGAGATGTGAAGGTGGAGGGATGTGGGCACAAGCCAAGGGGCACCAGGCACCAGGGCCCACACGAATGGCTCTTTCCCTCAGGCCTCCAGAGAGAGCACAGCCCTGGGCTCCATGACTGTGGGACCGTCCATTTTAACTCAAGGTTTGGTGACTTGTCACAGGAACTAATACATGGTTTAATATTAATTTTCCCTGCCTCCATCCCTTAGCCACCACACACAAAAGGGCCTATTGTGGCCAGGGACTGTGAGGGGTACAGAAGACGAGGCAGAGGGCCTGGCCTTTATGGGCCCACCATCCAGTAGCATAGCTGACAAGGCCACAAACGTGCTGGGCTATGGGGTATAGCAAAGCCAAGTACCCAGCATTAACCCCCCCCCCTCCCCGGGGAGGGCCACGCTGGAAGAGTTCACGGGGCAGGTGATGTTTCCGCTTGGTCCTAAGGGCTAAGCTGGATCACAACAGGTGGAGGCAGGAAGTAGTCAAAACCAAGGGCATGAGTCAAAGAGTGACACTGACCAAATAAGTGTGTGAGGTGTGCTAAGAACCAGTGGGAGGTCGGGGAGAGGGACGGGCTGGAAGACGTGACTGGAAAGGCAAGTTGAGGCCAGGCTGTGCGATGCCTGAACGGCAGGTCCAAGACCTGCTCTCCTGTAAGGTGGGCTCTCTTGTGCCGGCCCTGAGGGCAGTTCAGCAAAGACCATGCATGTGAGCCAGCGCTGCCCCATGAAGCCATTCAAAAAACACATTTGGTGGGGCACCCGGGTGGCTCAGTCAGTTAAGCATCCAACTCTTGATTTTGGCTCAGGTCATGATCTCACAGTCGTGAGATCGAGCCCTGCCTTGGGCTCTATGCTGGGCATGGAGCCTGCTTGGAATTCTCCCCCCTCCCCCCCCCCCCCCCGCTTCTCCCCTGCTCCCATGTGTATTCTCCCCCGCCTCTCTCTCTCAAAAAAAATTAAAAAAAAAAAAAGGTTTGGCAATCGTGTAGGAAATAGGGCTCTAACGATGTGACACAGTTTGGACACTGAGGAACAGGAACTAAGGACCGTGCTCACTGAGCTGGAGCCCCAGCCCTGACACTGGGTCTGAAAGTGAACGAGTGCCAGGAACATATGAGAAGGAAAAGCATAAGGAGAAGAAAGGGCGAGAGGAGGAGGCAGACCTGGGGCTTCCTGCCAAACTGTTTGTGTTCTCCCTCCACATTGTGTATCCTCCCTCTGTGCCAGGAAACCGCGCCAACAGGCCGCGCATCCATCGTGTACCTGACCAGCTGCTGCCAGCAGGTCTGCCTAGACTGTGCCTTTGCTCAGGCCCGTGACTCCCGCTGCTGCCCTTAACAGGTGAGGAACGGCCCTCGGTTCCCACTGTGGGCTCTGCCAGGCCCGCGGCCATTTGTATCTTGAGCCTGGTAATTAGGTCTGGAGAAATCACAGGACCAGGGGGAAGGCTCTGTTTGGATAGACTCAAGAAAGCTCAGCTGCTTCTCTGAACTTGGCCTCTTTGGGGTCTGCAGTGGAGAGCCAGCGGGGCCAGCTGGGAGGTTTCAGCCTTACCTGCCAACGTGCCCTCAGGGCAGCCTGGGGAAGCATTTTGCCTTTTCCAAAGAGCTACATAAGTGTGAGGGGCCGTTAGCAGAAAGGACTTGGGCTCCCCCTCCTGAGAGTGGGGGTGGCAAAGAGTGTGGGTCCCACCGCCTCTGTCTGCCTCGTGCACAGCACTCCCCTATGCTCTGCCGTGGGCCCCTCCTCGGAGCAGAAAGGCAAAGGGGTTTTTTGCAGGTGTGAACCTGGCAGGCCTCCCTGGCACTGGCCAAGGCCCAGGGCAAGGGCCCACACAGAGGCCATTTCCCATATGTCTCATATTTAAAAGTCATAAATCAAGCTAACAAACCGTTAAATGAAATATGCTATGTCCTCCTGCCTTGTTAAATACATCTCTGTACCAACCTGGAAGGCCGAGAGTGAATTCAGAATTCCGGGACTCCCTGGTATCTGTGCCAGGACCCGGCTGTGTGAGGAAAGCCCGGCCAGGCGCTGATCTGCCCCGCCTCCCCTCCCACCCCTAGGCTCGCTCGTCACCCCACGGGGCCTCACGCGCAGGTGTGAACGCCCCATCTCACATTCAAGCTCTGTCCACGTCCCCCACCGGTCCTCGGGCCCCGGGTGCACATGCCCATGACATGGGCTGGGGAAGAGGCTGGAAGAGGCTCTTTGGGCAGGACCCCTAGGGTGGGCTAGAAGGAGGGGCTTGGGCACCAGGTAAATGACTCAGAACAACAGACATAAAAGAAGCGTCACAACATCCAACCCTGTCCTGATTTTTCCCCCGATTTCTTTAAACATCTTTCAAAAAAATGAAACTTTAGGTTTCCCTGCCATGCTCATGCCCTTTAGTACACAGCCAGCCAGCACCTCGAAGACGTGCTGTCGTTCCTCACCCCATCCTACAACGGAAGAAGACGTGGTGGCCTCCTTTCCAATGTCTTTAAAGAAACTGACACATTGCTGGCCCGAGGGGATAAGGTTTCAGTGGCTACAGGGTATTGTGCTTAGAATCAAGTGACAAACCCATCAGGCAACATCCTGTCTGTCCTGAGCACATGGTCCTCAACCCCAAGGAGTAAGGCTGCTGAGAGCGCCTGGGGAGAGGGTCTCCTGGTGCTCACGTCACTTGAACTGGGTGGGGGAGGATAAAGGAGGACCCCTACTGAGCACTGACTGGGCAACCTTTGGCCAGGTCCTGCACCCCTCTGTTCAGGCTATCTGTGTGGCCAGCAAGGGACTGTGTGAGTGACAGTCAAGGCTCCCCCTGCTTCTCCGGAGTTCACCGCTGGCCCCACAGACGGCCCTGCTGCAGAGAAAGCGGCTGATGGTGCGGACCTCTGCCTGATTTATTCAGGTCCGCTTCTCAGAAGCGCAGAGGTCACCCAGGCTGTTTGTGGGGATGCCCCCCCCCCACCGAAACCCCATCCACTGCCTGCTGCGGAGACGCCGACAGTGCAAACTCACCAGGCACCATCCCTGTCAGCGTCGGTGCTGAGTAGCTGCCCTGTCCGGCGGGGGGGACGTGCGGAGGGTACCCGGGGAGGGTCGTGCTCGCCAAGTCACGGCCTGAGGAATCAAAGCAACAAATCACGGGGTGAGTGTCTCCGTGGCCAGCCGCTCATGTCCACAGCTCCTGGGACATCTGCACATTTGTCACGTCTGGGCGCTGAACGCCAGCGTGCCCCCCCCATCACTCACGCATGCACACACACACACGCGCACACACCCCTCCAGTCACCCCGGCTCCTCTCAGCAGGAACCCCGCCAGCTCTGCTGCTTCCCCGGGAAAACGGAGCTCAGGCCTGCTCACCTTGCGAGAGCTAGAGTAGCACTTGGACTTCTCCCCCTCCACACCTTTGCTTCCGCTGCGCCCCCGCACGAAGCACCCTCTCCTCCGACTGCGGGCAGCCCAACACCACCCGCCTTCAAAGGCCAGCTCAAACACCTCCCCCCTCCTCCTGCCCCTCCTCAGACCCTTGATTGAATTCTTCCTCCTGTGGCCTCCGGCTAGTCAGTCACTCAACAAAGGTGCAGGAAATGTACTTCCTCACACCAGACACTGTTCCGGGCCCGGGTCATGGAGATTGAGGCCTCGGTTTTGGAGGCAGACCCTCTGGTGGTCACGTGCTCTTCTCTTTGCAGGCTGCCAGCTCCTGGGCGGCAGGGGTGACACCTCGTTCGTGCACCACAGGGCCTGGCGCCTGGTGGGCCGGAGCAAATGCAGAATGAATGGTGTCCAAACGTGCTGAACTTCCCATGATGAGGAAGAAACCTCAGGCAAGCGAGGTGCCACTGAGGTGCGCCTGCCTCTTAGGGAAAAAGAGGCACAGCCCTTTCAGGCACTGCCAGTTACGTGTACGTGACAAGGTGCTCATGGGTAAGGCAGTATCCCAGATCTTGGGCGATCGGACTGTTCCGTGATTACAGTGTTGGGCCCGGAGGACAAGACCCCACCCGAGTGGGTGGAACTGCAAAGAAGGAGATGCACTGACCTCAGCCATCCTGGGAAGCAGGTGGGAAATGAGGCAGCCTTGGGACAAGGGAGGGAAAGTGGAACCTTGACCTCCTCTGAATGCAGACACTGAAGTGGGGGCAGCTCCTGACCATGAATAGCCAGGTCAGGTCCCAGAACCCTCTGCTGCGGCCCAGTGGGGTGGTGCAGGCTCTACCACAGGTAGATGACTCTGAGTTCAGTCCCACTAGCAGGCAGCCCAAGAGGAGGGACCACCTCTGACCAACACCCCCTCCCCAAAGAATCCAAGCCTGCACATGGTATGAGCTGTGAATGTCCCCCAGATAAACAAGCAGCCTTTCTAGTGCCAGTCGTTCAAAGACTTTCCAGCCAGCAGCCAGAGGCTGCCTCCTTTCACGGGGTTCTTCTTGCCTTCCAGAACCTTAGGGAACACCAGGCATGTGGTTGCCCCTTACCTCTGCTCACCACCTCCCTGGCTTTGGACTGGGCATCCTAGCTTGTGACAAGCATTGCTCGTGTCTCTTCAAATGAGGCATTCTAAGGGGAGCAAATCAACGGCCTGTGACTCCCCACAAGAGCCGACACTAGACAGAAAACTGGAGTCGGCAGAACTGACCATGGGCAAGGTGATTTAAGGAGGTCCCTCCACCCCTGCCCTCTGATGCCTCCCCGTCTCATCCTTCTCCGACCCAGCACCCACAGCCCTCTATGGCAGCTCCTCTCTACAGAGCGTAAGCCCAGGGTCAAGTCACTAAGGTCTTTTTACGCTAAGGTCGCATGGCATAGGCCTGCAATTATTGGTTAAGTGAATGACCGAAGCGGTCCTGCTGCAGCAGCAGAGCTCTCTGGAGCCTAGAACAGTCCCTCCATTTGTGGTCGAGAATCAGTGAATGGAGCGCCCTCGAAGCTCTTCCTGACCAACCCCTGTTGCCATTCTGCAGAAGGAAGAGCTGAGACCCACGGTGGGTGGGGAGCACCTGGCTCAGGGCCCCCAGGGAGCAGATGGCAGAGCAGGCACCCCAGCCCACATATCCTAACATCAACCCAGGACCCTTCTCTACCTTAAGCAACATCATGGTGGGGTGGGAAGAGCGCTCACACCCAACACAGAGCCCTCTCCACACTGTCACAGAGACTTGGTGACCTGAGGGCTGCTGAAAAGGCATCTGAGGAAGCAGAGTGAGCCAAAGTGTCAGACTTGTTGGTACAAGATCAAAATGCCAGGGGCCAGACTGTGAGACATGTAGAGAAAACAGCCATAGCTGGGGCTGTTCCAATGGGTGTGGAGCTCTGGCCCTGGCACCGCCCCCAGGCTCACGCCCCACCCCCCCGTGGTGTCAACAAACCATAAACACTTACATCAAAATTATAAATGCCAGTCTCAGGGCGCCTGGGTGGCTCAGTCGGTTAAGCATCCGACTTTGGCTCAGGTCATGATCTCGTGGTCTGTGGGTTTGAGCCCTCCGTCGGGCTCTGTGCTGACAGCTCAGAGCCTGGAGCCTGCTTCAGATTCTGTGTCTCCTTTGCTCTCTGTCCCTCCCCTGCTCATGCTCATACTCTGTGTCTCAATAATGCCAGTCTCTGTTCTCAGTCTCTGAAATCATTAACTCGCTTAACCCTCAGCAACCCTAAAAGGTAAGGTGCTGATACTTTCCCCATTTTCCTGGATAAGGAGACAGAGAAAGGGCAAATAATTTGTTCAAGTCTGCACAGTAAGGGCCAGGATTTGAAACCAAGCAGTCCAGTGTCAGAGGTCACACGTTTAGCCACTCCACTTCACTGCCATGCACATACAGCTGTCTATATTTCTGACCATGAGTCCAGGGGCTCCACGTGTCTCTCTGCTGGGACACACAGGCACACTGTCACCATTGCTTATTGGCTCTGTCATGCAAAAGAAAATTCAGCTACACAGATCTTGTGGAGGGATAGGAGCCAGGACCACATCAGAGAGAGGCCAAATCTTCCTGAAAGACAGAGGGCGCTGGGGCACCTGGGTGGCTCAGTGGGTTAAGTGTCTGAGTTCAGCTCAGGTCATGATCTCAGAGTTTGTGAGTTGGAGCCCCGCGTCAGGCTCTCTCTCTGCTGTCAACACAGAGCGCACTTTGGATCTTCTGTCCCCCATCTCTCTCTGCACCTCTCTCACTCCAGCTCTCTCTCGCTCTCTCTCTCTCAAAAATAAATAAACATTAAAAAAAATAGAGAGAGAGGGCACGACACTGATAGGAGGCCGCCTGTGCAGGCAGTGCATGGGCCCAAGCCTCACAAGGTCACATCCCAGCTGGTTGCCTGAGGTTGGGGAAGGAGGGTCCTGGGCTGAGAAGGGACTTGCCCAAGGACACTTGGCTGATTTCAGGCAAGGCTGGGACTGGAACGCAGCTCTCCTGCCTCCTGGGATTAGGTTCTGTCTTCAACAGAGGCCGTGCCTTTGGTCGGAACCCCAACGGTTTCTGCCACTCTTACAGATGCTTTAAGACCTTGATCTCGAAAGCAGAAAATGCAGTGCCTTACCAAAGCACTTACCTCAAGAAGCCAGATAAAAAAAGCAATAAAATGAACCGAAGGAAAGGAGGAGGAAGGAATCGATAAAGAAAAAGCAGAAAATAATGAATTAGGAAAGTGAAAAAGGGCAGACACAACAATAAATGCAACCAAGAATTGTTATTCGAAAAGACCAATAAGACAGACAAACCCAGGGCAAGATTCAAAAGAGGAAGACACAAATATCAAGGTAAGGAATGAGGAGAAGACACAACCAGAGACATGCAAGAGATGATATTTAAAAACCATTAAAAATGCAAAGATGTTCTACATTAATAAATGTGGAATCTCAACAAAAGGTACAGTTTTCTAGGAAAACATGAATTACCAAAATCAACTCAAGAAGTAGAAAACATGAACAGCCCAATCACCCTGGCAGAAATAGAAAAAGTTGTGGTTTTTTTACATTATTTTTTAATATAAGATGCCTTTTAGCTTCCAGGCAAGTTTCTTCTTTGTTTTTGTTTGGGGGAAGTTCTTTGAAACCTTCAAAGGACACATACCTTTGTTATTAAACCGTCCCAGGATATATAAAACTAAAGAAAATCTTCCCAATTCATTTTCCCATCTAGTATAATCCTGCTATGGAAACTTACTTAACAAAGGTGTACAAAAATGAATATTAAAGGCTAGTGTCACAGTTTATTAATACACATGCAAAAAATCTACTGTCTCAATCAAACGAGATTAGAAAGAATAATATACCATTAACAAATAAGGTTTATTTACCAGGGATGCAAGGATGATGTAGTGTTAAAGGTTGGTTGGGAAATCACATTCATGCATCAAAAGCTGAAAACATTATGATTATATCAAAGCCGATGGAAAGCTTTTCTTATGTGGAAAAGGCATTGGCTAAATTCAGTACTAATTCCTTCCAATACCTCTCGGTAAATATACTTTTTTGATCTGGTATTGATCTTAAATCTGGAGTCGACATTATACTTAATGGGTGAAATACTTGCAACATTCTTTATTAAAATGAAAAAACATGTCAAAGAAACCTGCTCTCACTGAAAACTGTTCTGAACGTTTTAGGCGGTCCAGGAAGACAAGATAGAGACATAAGGATAAACACTGGGAGTAGGGGAAACACCAAAATTATCGGGAGCTGAGTGTATCGGGAGCCTGGAAAATCAGTTCTTCGGAACCAGTGAAAAGGTTTGGTGAGGCAGCTGGGTAATGGGAGTCTAGACTGATCTTTCCAGATTCAGCAGCTCCCCACCGCCTATTCAAGTACAGCTTTTTCAGTTCGGCTTCCAAGGCGCTCCTCACTCTGTGCCCCAACCTGTGACCTTTCCGGCCTCATCAACTCTGAGTCCCCGTGGCCCATTCCTCAACTCGCCTGTACTGTCCCTTCCCCATGCCTTTGCTCACACTGTTCCCTTCCTAAGGCCCTTCTCTCATTCCTATCAGTTCAACATTCCATCCAATCTCCGAATTCTGTCCTGAAGGGCCTGCTCCTCTGAGAAGTTTCTTCTAGGCCCTGCAAGTCTTTGTGGCATCTGCCTCTTCTGCCGGTCCCTCTGCTCCCCACCCTGTCCCAGGGCAAAGGGAGCATGCGCCCACAGAACAGATAAGCTGGGGGTGATGTTAGTCGTGATAAGATGGCTGATAAGATGGCGCTGACTTTGTGCCAGACACTCTTTCACATGAACTCATTTTATCATCCTGACCACTCTGTGAGGTTCAAGCACCCGTCATGCCCACTTCATAAAAGACAAGGGAACTGAGGAACTCGAAGAGGTTAAATGACTTGCCTAAGGTCACACGGCGAGAGGAAACAGAGCTGAGATTTGAACCCAAGTGGCTGGGCTCCAGCCTGAGCTTCTTTGGTGGCGGTAGGGTGTGGGCATGTGGGTGGGAGAAGATGAGCAAACAGGCAGGATGGAGGACTAGGAGGTGAGCAGCTGGAAGGGTGAACAGGTTGAAGCAAGGAAGAGAGAGTGGAGGTCAAAGACCGGCTGCCAGAAGTCAGGACAGAAAGTGGCTGTCAGTGCCCGTTTGGGGATAAACTCGCCAATGTTAGTTTGCCAGGCTCCGTGCTCCACAGGGGCAGGGCTGCCCAGTACCTGGCACGTGGCGAGTGCTCGTAGCTATCGTTGGGGGAGCAGGATGCGAAGGCCTGTCCAGGGCCCTCGGACCTATTTGCTCCTGAACTGCTGTGGACCACTGGGCAAGCCACTCCTCTCTGAGCCTCAGTTTCTCCCAAATTTAAAAGAGAGCTCTTAGCTCAGGGATCTCCAAGTGCCCCCCAGAGCTCATACTGGTCTCTGTGTGCATATACGCAAAGGGTAATTTAGCTATGAGTGGACTTTCCTACCTTAAGGTCCGACTCCACCCACGCTCTGGAACCTCCACAATCAATCCTGTAATGTGAGCGGCTGCCTGGAGGGCCAGTAGGTCCTCCTAGGACAATGGTAGGCAGTCCTCCGAGCTCCCAGCCTTCGTGAGGACTTGTGTCAGCTCCAGCAAGGGTTCGGGACTTGACCATCACGCTGTGGGTTCATTCCATCCCCAGTCCCTCCTCCCAGCCCATGAGGATGGCAGTGTGCACAGTGAGCAACTGACAAACAGTTACACTTATCCTACGAATAACTCTGCCTCTGATTCCCTGTGGCTGAGCATGCCTTTGCATTTTCCATGGCTCCGATCTCATTCAACAAATGTCCCTAGAGCCAAAGGCCTGTGGCTGCATTTATCTTCCTTGGACTGGCCACAAAAGGAGAGGGTCTGAGTTATCACTTGTGACAGGCAACAAAGAGCAAGACGGATGTATCTGTGTCATTTCCAGCCTCCTGAACCTCCCCTCACTCTGTGCCAGGCACTGGGGTAGGCTGTCCATGAACATTATTCCATTTAACCCTCACAGCTTACAAAATTCCCAATAACCTTTAGGAGATCTTGTAGGGAAGTCACATGGAGGCCGACTGCAGCGCAATATGGAAAGGAAAAGTAGCAGAGCACAGCAGTTAAGAGTATCCAGTCTGCCCAGGCTTGGATCCTTGCTTTGCCACTTCTAGCTGTGTGGCCTCAAGAGAGTTTCTTAACCATTCTGAGCCTCAGTTTCCTCATCTGTAAAATGAAGATAATAGTAGCCGACACTTATTTAGAGCAAACAGTAGCTAACACTTAGAGAGCCAGACACACACAAACTCATTTAGTCCCACAATAACCTTATTCAAGAGCTACCCACTATCCCTATTTTACTGAGGGGGGAAACAAAGGCACAGGAAGTTTAAGTGTCTTGCTACAGTCACACAGCTAGTGAGGAAGGAGTAAGGCCAGGTTTTAAACCCAGGCTGGCAAGTCTGCACTCTCCACCCCTCTGTTGTGCCACCCTGCACTGGAAACACTAACACGCCTCTTCCATGGGGTGCTGTGAGGAATCGGCGAGATGCATGCCCAACACGTGGCGGAGTGCCAGCCCACAGCGAGCACCTGTAGACGACCGAACTGTTGACTCCAACCCTTCAGCCCAAGATGATAGTCATCATCTTGAAAAAGAAAAGGTAATCTGACACCACAAATGTAGGGAAACATAACATTAACGACTTTAGACCAGGTAAATTTAGTTTTATGAAAAACAGAAAAGAAACCCTTTAAAGTTCTTCCTGCTGGAGGCGCAGGGGGCTTCTTTGCCCCTTCGGGTTGGGCTCAGCCACGTGCCTCGCTTTGGCCAATGGGATGTTAGTAGACATTCAGCAAGCAGAAGCTTATTACATGCCCGTGTGGCTGCGTGTGTGCCTGTGCGCTTCTGCCGTCGCCATGAGGACAGGCTCGGGCCAGCTGACCACAAAGAGGAAGGGACACATGGACACACATGGCCCCAGCTACCACTGGAGCCAAGCCCAGCCTTGATCAGCCAATGCCCAGTCAACCCTGAGGTACGTGAGCAAGAAGAAATGGTTGCTGTTTTAAGCCCTGAACGTTGGGGGTGGGGTTTGCTAAGCAGCAGTATTGTGGCAATAGCAGATTGAGCCAAGACTTCATAAATGTTAACTGTTCTTGTTTTCATCATTATTTGCTGCTTGAGAATACTCTGCTTGGGACTTCCTAAGGACACCTGTCTAAATCTGAGTAGAGGACGGACACCATCTGGTGGGAACCCACAGAGTAAATTTAACCCTCACATTTGCTTTGATGCCCAAGAGGACTCTCCTGGCACTGAGCTGGGGCATGTCGCCACAAGATCAGTCAACACAAGACAGCTAAGAGGCTATAGCTCCTTTTAGTTCTAATTCAGGCCTCTAGACTCAATGGGACACCAGAATTAATGCTTCTGAATTCAATATGACTTCAAAACACATTTATATTATTTTTTTGCCAAGGAAGAAATCTTAAATCATTTGCAATGGCACTGAATGTTACTTATAGCATATAATACATTTGCAAATAATTGATCTGGGTTTTAACATAATTCTTCCTATTAATGGCCCATAAGGACATTCTGGACAATTAATTCATGTGTTGCTTCCTCTTCACAGAAAGAATAATCGACTTGGTTGTGTTTGCTATTATCAAGGAGTCCATATAGAACTTTCACCAAGACAAAGAATGCTCTTTGAATTAGTTTAAAATAACTCATCTTTTCAGCCCTGAGGGAGGAATCTATCCCTGTTATACGAACGAGGAAACTGAGGCTCAAAGATGAGTTGGACTGACCTACAGTCACAGAGTAAGTGGTAGGACAGGGACTTCAGCTCATGACACATGACTTCTAGTGAAGTGCTATTCCTGAAGGATTACTCAAAATGTGCCCCCTCCAGGGACAAGCCCTCCTGGAGATTAAAACAGTCTACAAAGTCTTCATAATTAAAAGTGTGATACTAGCACGTGAATAGATAGAAGACCAACGGAACGAATAGAGAGCCTAGAAATAGACCCAACTGTATATGGAAATCTAACATCCGACAAAGGCAAGATCTCAAATCACTTGGACAAATGTGGGCTTTTTATTAAGTGGTGTTAGGATGACTGGAGAGCCATTAAAAAAGAAAAAAGATAAAATAGATGGACTCTTCATACTATATACTAGAATACACTCCATATGAATCTGAGATATAAACACAAAAAATAAAACTAAGCAAATACTAACAGAAAATATCAGTGAATTCCTCTCCCATTTGTAGGGAGAGGCTTTCTACCGTGATTCAAAACCAGATGCACACCCCACCTACAAAAATTAACTCGAAATGGGTCAAAGACCAAAATGTAAGAGTTAAAATCATACCACTCACAGAAGAAAACAGAGGCATAAATCCTTATGACCGTGGATTAGGCAGTCGTTTCTTAGATGTGACAAAGACAACAAAAGAAAAATTAGATCCGCTGAACTTTATAAAAATTAAAAACTTATATGCTTCAAAGATCATCAAGAAAGTAAAAAGACATAGAGAATGGGAAAAAATATTTGCAGGTCCTATATCTGATAAGGGACTTGTATCTAGGAAATATAAAGCATTCTTATAGCTCAATAATAAAAAGACAACCCAATTTAAAAATGAGCAAAGGGTCTGAATAAAAAAAGATAAACAATGGCCAATAAATACATGAAGAGACACTCAACATCAATAGTTATCAAGGAAATGCGTATCAAAACCACAATGAGACACCACTCCATACTCACTAGGATGGCTATAATCAAAAAGGTTATGACAAGCATTGACCAAAGATGTGGAAAATTTGAACCATTATACACCGCTGGTGAGAATGTAAAACTGCAACCATCTGGAAAAGCCTGGCAGTTCCTCAAAAAATCAAATGTAGAGTTACCATGTGGCCCAGCAATTCCACTCCTAGGTATATACCCAAGAAATATAAAACTTTGTGTCTATACAAAATGTGTATATGAACGTTCAAAGTTGTATTATTCGCAATAACCAAAAAGTGGAATCAATAGCTACTATGTCTGTGTATCAAGAACCTATAAGAATTAAGGGAAAAAGGCCAAAAATTCCATGGAAAATTGGACAAAATTCATGAACAGAAAATTCACCAGAATATATATATATATATATATATATATATATACCTATATATGCATTTAGCCTTCCAACATGCAATCCTACTTCTAAGGATTTACCTTAAACATACGCACACCTTCAGCAACACACAAATGCATATGCATAGATTAGTCACTGAAGCATTATCTGTAAACTACAAAATATCAGAAACTATATCTAAAAGCCCAAGCATAGAGAAATGGGTGAATAAACTGTGGTGTACATACACAGCAGAGTACTGGGTAACCATACAAAAATGAGATGGACCCGTGCCAGGCATAGGTGAAGCCCAGGAGTGGAAACCCTGGCCTCCCCAGGTCAGAGCCCTTAGGGAAGCTCAAGTTCAGTTTCTAAATGGCCAATGGAAAGCCTTGGAGGGACAATGGTAGAGAAGAGAGAAGCGGAGATTACTGATCCCGGAGGTGTGTGAGTTTGGAATGCTCAAAACACAAAGAAGTGAAGGGAAGGTGTGAACTCTCAGGATGCATCTGCATCTGGGGAGAGGGCGGGGCTAAGGCAAGTCCTGGCTGTCGCTGTGGAGGAAGCGACCTCCAGAGGCCGACCCAACCCCAGGGAGGAGATGCTCAAGCCCTGAGGGTGTCGGGCTTGAGGGGCCATACAGCCACCTGTATCTGCTCTACCTTTCACACAGGTCCCCCAGTTGCCTCCAGAGCCGCATCTAGACTCCTGATGGGTGGCAGAGGAGGCGGGGGGCAGGGGGGAGGAAGGGGGTTGGAATTTGGAGTCACACAGGCCTAGGTTCAAACCTTAACACCACCGCTTACTAGCTGTGTGAACTTTGGCAACTAACACAATCATCTGAACCTCGGTCTTCCTTTCATAATTAGAGAAAGAGGGTATGGATTGGGAGTTAAACAATAGTCCTTGCTGTAGCAGTGTTAAACATGTCTGCAAATACTTTGCTACCCTTCTCATGGGATGGTGGTGTCTACGTCCCCTTGCCTTGAATCTGGGCCACCTTGGTGACTGCTCAACCAAGAAAGCAACGGCTTCCACAGAGGTTCCTAGGAGTCAGGCCCTGGGCACTTTATGTGCCTTATCTCAGTCAGCACTCCCAACAACCCCAGAAGGTGGGCGCTCTTATTATACTCACTTTGTAGATGAGGAAACAAAGTGTCCAAGGTCCCACAGCTGATAGTCGTGAGAGCAAACATTTTTGTAGCACTTACTACAAACCAGGCCCTGTTCTAACACTAGGTGGTGTTCTAAACACTGTTCACTGTGCTTTTTAGATATTGACTCCTTCTAATCCTCAAAAATTCTGTAAGATAAATTCTATTATTATGCCCATTTTATGGATGTGGAAATTAAAACACAGAAAGATTAGGTACCTGTCCAAGGTCCCACAGCTAGTGAGAAATGGAGTCATACCCACACCTAGGCATTCCGGCACCGGATTCCCTCACATTTCCCCCAAAATACGGGCCACTTGTGCCTTTCCTGTCTGGACTGGAGGTCCCCAGAAAGCAAGGGCTGCTCGAGTCCCTCCCTCCCCTATCCTGGACCAGCACATAGTAGGTGCTCGGGAAATGTCTGTCAAGATGAAATTGGTCAAATGACATCGGTTTTACCATCTGAAAGAAACTTTGGTTCCGGTCTCACCAAAATCTCAGAAAGCCTTTCATCATGAACTCCACAAAATAACCAGGCCAGATTTATCCTTTTTTTTTTTTTTTTTTTTGCTTTTGCTTGGATGCAACTTTTTCTTTTTTATACAGCCCATTTCTAGGTAGCCTCTATGTACACTAATGGGGGGAAATGTGAATCCAATTAACTTCAAATTTAGCTCATAATGAACTTATCTCATTTTGCTACCAGCTCGGTTCTCATCGTGTGGCAGTAATTAACCACTGGGGGTTGTCACTCCCAGACACATGACACGGAGATCCTCCCAGCCCCTTGCTTCAAACCCTTCCAGAATTCATTACCCTGACAGTATGAAAACCCTTCACTTTGAATACCACAGGGCACCAACCAAACTCCCCCTCTATCTACCTGACTGCGTGAGTGAGACAGAGAAAGCCACTGAGAAGCATGAATTATTGGGGACAAGACGGGAGGTGAGGGCAGGATGCAGGGGACGACTCGACGGCCAGAGAGTGTCCGCCAGTCTTGACAGCTCTGGGCCAGGGGTCCTGCCCAGAGAGGCATCTCCACACACAAGACCCAAGCGATGAGGAATATGGTGGAGCTGGTCGGGAAAGGCAAAGCCCCAAAATGGCAGTGTTATCCACTGGGGACTCTAGATGCCCAGGAAACCAGCACACTCCAGACAGGCAACGGTGACTTGCTGGGTGACCTCAGGCAAGCTCCACCTCTTCTTGGGGCTCTGGCTAATTTTCTTTGTGTGTTTTTTTTTTAATGTTTATTTATTTTTGAGAGACAGAGAGACAGAGCATAAGCAGGGGAAGGGCAGTGAGAGAGGTAGACACAGAATCTGAAGCAGGCTCCAGAATCTGAGCCATCAGCACAGAGCCCGACGCGGGGCTCGAACTCACAGACCGTAAGATCATGACCTGAGCCGAAGTCGGCCACTTAACCAACTGAGCCACTGAGGCGCCCCTCTAGCTAATTTTCAAAAGAAGCTGGAACTCTAGTATTCACTTCATCCGGAAATCTCCTGCCTCTGTGAGTCTTGACATTAATCAAAATACACATTGAGGGCCAAAGAAAACCTGTCCAAAGGTCGTGGTTCGCCCTCAGACTGACAATTTTCAGAGTTTGCCCAACCTCCAGCCGTCGAGTCCTGTCTGAACCACCCTACATCACCATCTCCACCAATGTCACCAGCCGCCAGGCCTTTTGGGGACATAAGCCCTACCTGGGGGTCCAGGTAACTGCCAAAGAGGTAACCACCCTGGCCAGAGCACGGAGTAAAAGCATTGCAAAAATGATTTCTGGAAAACTGGGGCATGAGGCCATGGGCTGCCTAAACCTTGTTGCATGTTCCTTGTTTCTCTGGTGACAGCCCCGACCTCCCAGCCATGCCGGCTTCAAAGACGCCCCTGTTCCCTCATGTCTAGTCAGGCCCCAAGTCCCTGCGTACTCTCTATCCCCTCAGTGCCCTCTCCTCCATGGCCCCAACCTGCCCAGGTCAGAAGTTCTTCCCTTTCCCCTGTTTCCTGCCAACCTCCTCCCCAGCCTCCCGCCTCAGCCCTGCTCTGGACTGCCTGCCGAGGCTCCTCTGCCAGCGGCCCATGTCCAGCCACAGAACCACTTAGCTCACCCTGAAGGACACCTGGAATCGCCTAGGAACTCGGGCAGTGAGGGCTCCGAAACCAGTGCTTCTGATTCATTAAACCACAATGTGGAGACACTACTTCTCCAACGGTTTCCCAGAATGCCCTACCTCAGAGTCACAGAACCATAAGAAACCATTTTGTGAATTAAGAAACATTATTTAAAACTTTACACAAAGGTCATAAAGATGGGAAGTAGAGCCTTTCAATGTCACGGGCACTTTTTAACAGGCACACCCAAGGACCGGATCTCCAGGAGAATGTGCCCGTGTTTACAGTTCTGAACAGAGCTCAGACGCGGGCAGGTTACATGTTTATGTGTAGGTTTCTATCGAGTAGAAAAGACAAACCTAAAGGTTCGGGGGGTTTTTGTCCTGTAGGACATTAACCAATTTTGTGTCTAATCTAGCAATTTTATTCCAGCATTTTTTTAAAAAAAATGCTGCCCTTGATAGAAGATATAAACCCCTGATCCTCAAATGCTCTTGGAACCACTATTATCTATTTACAGGTTCCCTTGTTAATTTATGAGTTGAATAAAACCTTCACATAGTAGTTCTATATTTGTACATGAGCTGTATTCTTAACTTTTTAAAGATTATACTTTGGCACTTGTAGGAAGAAGTCAACCACGCCTGAGTGACATGAGCTGAAGATCTTCAAACAACATCAAAGCAGCTGACAGTAAACACTGCCATGTAAGGGGAGGGGTAGATCAGCCCAACGCTCGGGATGCGGGGTACCGGAGGGGACGCAAACCGCTCTGCACACCCCCGCGTATGTGTACACGCAGTGCGTACACCACCAGGCCCGCTCGCTCCAGCTGGCGTTTGAAATATGTGACAGTTTGAACAAGGCTGCTTTGAAGTCTCCCTTTGTTGGACCTGCCATGAGTACGGGGTGCGCCGAGCCAGGCAGCGCAGAAGCGGGGTGTTTCACCTACGTGGGAAAGGCCGGCCCCGGCTGTAGCAGCCCTACCCAGCCGGTAGGAATGGACATACTGCACATCACGGAGGCCACATCCAGTCATTAGAGCAGCCCTGGCCTCTCCGAATAACGGGCTCGTTAGCCATTGGTATAGGTGCTGTTATTTACTTAAAAAATTTTAGTGTTCATTTATTTTTGAGAGAGAGAGAGACAGAGCACAATCAGGGGAGGGGCAGAGAGAGAGGGAGACAGACTCTGAATCAGGCTCCAGGCTCTGAGAGCTGTCAGCACAGAGACCGAAGCGGGGTTCGAACTCCCAGACTGCGAGATCATGACCTAAGCTGAAGTCGGCCGCTTAACCGGCTGAGCCACCCAGGCGCCCCAGGTAGTATTTACTGAGAAGTAATAGCCCTGCATTCCTTTTCCCAAAAATTGCTTAATCCCTACTTTTCACTAGTCCTGACTGGCCTTCCTCTCATTGCCCTGACCGAAGATCTAATCTGGCTTTGTAGAGCAGGGAAGAGAACTCAGAATCCACTAGCCAGGGCGCTGCTTACTTTGCAATCCCAATCCTCCCCATTCCTGTATTTGAAGCAACCCCACTTACTTCCTGGAATCCAGTTTTGAGAGGGTGTTTGAACTTTATCCGCCTGGGCATTTTAGAGCAGACCCTGGGGCTCGATCAATATTTCCATGTACATTTATGACATGATGGGCCCCGAACTAGCACCAGGTGACCCAATGTAATAATCCTATGAAGGCAGGGTTCTGATGAGCGAGGCTGCAAAACTGCTCTGCCATGCTCATGGCTCCCGGCCTCGCTGCCAGGATAGGTACGGCTCCGGGGCCAAACGGAGGCGAATATTCACAGCAGGAGGATGGGGAGGGCAACTGCTGGCCAGCTCGTGTCTTCATTTACTGATTTGTTTGTGCATTTACTCATGCATTCTCTGACCCCTAAGTTCTGAGTGTGTTCCTGAGTGTTCCAGAGGACCCTGGAGGGCATAATGATAGGAATAATGATAGCCACAAAATAACTGCACTTAATCACTTATTCAGCTCTCACCACGTGTCAGGCACCGTTCTCCGGGCTTGCACGTATTATCTCATTTAAGCATCACAGACACCCGGGGAGATAGAAACCTTTAAAACCCCCAATTTGCAAATAAGACTCTGATGCTAGAGTCTTGTACCTCTCCCACCTCCTCCCCACACTCTTTTGCTTCAATGGGTGAACTGCAAAATACAAAACACACCTCTCCTTCGACCAGCGATTCGACTTCTAGAACGTTACCATCGGAAATGGTACACCACAGAAAAGGACACCAAGATTTACATGTAGTGGAAGGAAAGGAGATGGGGGTGAGGGCAGTGGGGATGGGGAGGACACAATACAAGAATCTACCATAATGGCCGGGTTCAATAAATTGTGATACTTCCCTATGGTGGAATGTTACAGAGTTTTGAAAAACGAGGTCGATCCGAATGTGTGGAAAGAGCTCCAAGACACGTTACTGTGTGAATAAAACAAAGTACGGAAGAACACTGTGCACAGTATGATTCCGTTTGTGCTAGTGGAAAATAGGTAAAAGTTATGTGCTGATAGATACATAAAAATGTTACTGAACATATACACAAGACACCAAACTCTGGGGTGAGGAGCTATGGATGGGGGAACTGAGGTTGGAGGAAGATTTAGTTTTCATTTTCTATTTTCCTGTATGGTTTGAATATTTAATCCACATGTGCGTATGACTTTTTATTTGAAATTAACTTTTTGATTTAAAATTAACTTTTTCTTAAGAACCAGACACTGTCTGGGCCCCAGGGGCCCACCCACAGTCTCAGAGGAGAGAGAATAATGAATCCAAAATGCACAAGTACATAGATCTTCCCTGCCCCCTGCCCCCACCTCAGCAGGTCTCAGCCCAGAACTGTCTCAGAAGGAACTCCTTCCCTCTGAGGACAGCATCATAATGGCGGGTGCACCTTGGCCGAGTCCCACGTTCACAGCTCACGGTTCCACCAGGCTCCCCCTGAGCCAGCATCCAGCCCTCACACAGACAGTAAATACCGTGATGTCCCGCCACACTGAAACGTGCCATCACGCAATCTCAGCCCTGACGATCTGGTTGTGAGTAGGCAAAAGGTGGGCACAAAGCCTGTCCCTAGAGTCCCTCTGGGCACCAACTCTAGAGGGTCCAATCATTTGCACGCAGTTCCAAAGAGCTCAGTGGCTTGGTTTCTCAGCCCCCAGCAGACTGAAAAGAGCAAAATAAAAAGGGGGAGAGAGACTTCTCGAGGCAGGCAAACTGACATTAGGAGAAGTGACAGGTGACAGGTGAGCAGCAAGGGTAGAGACAGGAAAACAATATAATTAGACACGAGAAGTCCAAACCTCAGCAGTCTGGGGTGCTTGGTAGAAGGGCAAGCGGCCTGCTCACAGACCTCCGGAGGCTTTGCTGCTTTCTCTTGGGCGAGGTTCAGCAGCGCCAGTCCACAGACGTGAACCCAACGGCTGTCGCTGGGGAGGGTGAGCCCACATCACTCCGGCATGATCATGTGCATCGCGTAGCCGAGAAACCAATATGACAAATGTTTGGAAAGTTGGCTTGGGACCTATATAATCATATGGAGCAGATGCAGAAAAGCCTGATCGTCCAATTCAGTCCGGGATGTGTCCCTGGAGAACCCTCGTACAGTGCAGGGCAACAGAAAAGACCGCCAGGAGGTGAGCTTGCTGGCGGAGACCCGCTGTGCCTCCGGTCCTGGTTGCGGTACGCGCCTACCCAAGCTTGGTGGAAAATAATGAAAACGTACCTTTGCCTCATGACGCTTCAGAGTCATGGAGTCCCATGGCGGGGCTAAAGCATGGCGGTGTCCCAGGCCTCCCCCGCCACACACATTCCCGATGCAGGCTAACAGTCATCTCATCACATTTTCCCACCGCCAGGTTGCTAATGCAGAACACATTTCCCAAGTCTAACGGTTGGGAAAGTCTGTCTTCCTGAGAGTTGGATTCTACATACACTAAGATGACTGCTAAGTGGAATATGGAATGGAGGAGGGAAGGAAATACACAGGTGACCTTACAGACTGGGGTTCGAACATGACATCTCTGTAAAGGGGGCAGTGTGGAATGGTAGTTAGGGACAAGGGGCAGGGGCTGGCAGTATCGATGCAGACCCTGGCTCCACGCTTGCTGGCTGTGTGATCTTAGGAGTTGCTTAGCTTCTCTGTGTCTCTGTTTTCTCACCTGTAAACAAAGATCTGCCTCATAGAGTTGCTGAGTGGATTAAATTAACGAATGTATGTAAAGCCCCTCAGTAATGCCACTCTCGTTCCACGGCTCAGCCGAGAGTGCAACCAGATCAGTCTCTGAAAGTGCGCTCTGCTCACCTCAAGCAGCTGTCACACGTACAATGACTCCCCACTGCTGACACAGCCACGAGCCATCAGCTAAGAGCACAAGGTCCGGAGCTCTGCCTCTTGCCAGCTGTGTGACCTCGGGCAGAGGCCCCAGGCTCCCTCTTCACATGTTGAAGGAAGGGGGAACAGAGTCCCAACAGTTCCCCTCTAGCGGGGTGACTGTGCTCACCCAGCGAGCCCGATGCCTGGCCTCGAGCCCCTCGCTGCCCACTCCCCACGCCACGTACACGCTGCACCTTCCTGCGGCCACCTTCCTTTGTGCCGTGCTCCCGCTCACTGCTGCACCCACATAAAACACCAGAAACCAAGACATGAAACGTGACAAGTAAAGAAGGAAATAGTACTTGACACGAAGGTGGAAAGCCTCGGAAGCGCTCGCCCACCCCACCCACCGCTGTGTGTGCCCGTGGAATCACTGAGCACGCACGACATGGACTGATGGTAGAAGCTAACTCAGGCGAACTCTGTTTCCCAGACACTCTTCCAAGTGCTTTGTGCACGTTACCTCACTGACTCATCAAACAGTCCTCTGAGGACTGTTGCTGTTGCTGAGAGGCTGAGACTAGCGCTTAAGAGCACAGACTCCAAGAGCATGCTGCCTGGATCCCAGTCCTGCTCTGCTCTTCACTGGTTGCTGTCTAACTTTGGGCAAGATGCACCCCCGTCTTCTCATCTGTAAAATGGGGCTAATGATAACACCATCTCCTGAGACTGCTTGAAAGGACTAAAAGAGTGAGGACATGAAAGTGCTCCCAAATGTCAGCTTCATCTGTCATTACCTCCAGTACTCAGAGGAGGCAACCGAGTAACTTGCCCAAGGTTGCACGGGTAGAAACTGGACCAGGTGGAAGTGGTGGGGGCAGGGGGCAGGATTAGAGTCCCAGGCAGCCTGTGCTCTTAATCGCCAAGTTCCACGTCAAGGATGGGTTTGAAATGAAGTCAAGCATGATGGGAGGGACCTACTGGATCTTTCTAAGGGTAAGGTCAGGGCTGAGGGATCAAGCTGAAGGCCCACTGAGGCAGAGCCAGTGCCTTAAGGCAGGTCCTCGCCTCTCTCTGAACATTTTCACCTGTGAACCTGAGTCCCAATCCCAGGCCAGCTACCTGGGAGATGAAACAATGCTGGAGATGTGAGGAATGCCTATTACCAGGTTCTCGGTTTCACGTCTGGCTGACAGCCTGTTTATTTCAAGAAATAAACGGGAGGTGAATGTCTAAGCCAGAAAAGCCTCAGATAGGCTTCTGATCTCTTCTAAGGGACTGAGGCCCATCACAGATCCTAAACCAGTGCCTCAGCGGGTCCACTTCTGGTCCAGAGGGTAACAAGGATGGTGGATGTCACAGGCAACGCAGGCCTGGAACTGAGAAAGCCCAACCAGACAAGCCTCCCGCCCCTCCAATTGTTTCCCCAAACTAAACAGCGAGACCACGCATTAGAGGCAGGCTGGGCAGGTGCACTGCTTGTCAGGGAAAACCAAGCCCACCCCACAGAGGCACCTCCCAGGGTGCATGGCAAATTAATGTGCTGCAGAGAACATGCATTAAATTGCGCTGCTGGTGCTGCAGGCTGCAGAGACGCCAGCCCACCCTTCCTGGCCCTCCCCTCCCAGACAGGCTGAATCAGGCGCCAGGGCTTCCGAGAGGCCCCGCGTAGCTCGGGCTCTTGCTTGCAAGCCATCACCAGTTTTGGGATCATCCTTGCCCTGCCTCCTTAGTGGGCTACTGGGAGTCCTAAAGGGGATGGCGGAAGTGAGAGTGCTTCACGTAACATGGGGACGGAAGGGGCACTACTGAGTGAGATGCATCATGTGGGGACAAGTGCAGGAGACCGTCAGGACTGGGTTTAATTTGCTAGTTATTTGCCATCTCAGTGCCCACAGCTGGGGAAACTGAGGCTATCTGAGTCCTGCCCGAGACCCCATACATAGCAAAGAGCAGACCTGAGATCAATTCCAGCAGCTGGACTGCAGGCTTCCTGGAGGAGAAGGCACTGGAGCTGGGTCTCAGTGGGTACGGTTCCTCCAGGGGGGTCGGTCGGGATTGGGACTCAGGTTAGGCAGTGCTGGTAAGTCCTGTCGCACCCATGGATGAACCTCAAGGAGCCGTGTGCATGGGACTGGGTCTGAGCTTCCTCGGGTGCAGGCAGAGGTTGGGGTGAGGTGGGCGGGCAGCTGGGGTGTAATATCAGAGGGCTGGGGTCCCAGAGTTGGGAACTGAGAATAGGCTAAGCAAAGGGCACACCTATTCTGTGAGCTGACTTCACACTGGCTCAAAACCACTCTGGAGGCAGGGAGCACCAGAGCCCAAAGGATGCTATAGGTCAGAAAGGGCAGGGGGCTCCAGCCGCGTTCCTCTGGTCCTCCTGGGGGATCTTCGGGGCCTCCCGCTCCCTCAATCAGTGAACCTTGCTTCCAACCAGTTCACATAAAGGGCTTCCCATGAAGGTTTTATCTGAACAAAAGTCTTCTTGACAAAAAATTTTAAAACTTGACAATTGTTGGTAAATCACAAATGGCCTATTCTCCAGAGTGACTGAAGAGGCCCCTTTCAGGGCCAGGCTTTGCCCAGAGAGCCATGCACTTCCAGGCGTGGGCCCTAAAACCACCATGGTCCCTGGTCCAAATTTCCTTTTCTCATTTTCTCTATTCATTTCCCGCCTCTTCCCTCTCTCAGAACACCCCTCAAGCTCAAGAAACTGATTCTCAATTTTTTTTCCTTCCAGTAGTCTGGGGTACAAAGGTTCCTAATGAAGTAAACGGAACACTCTCCTTGGCGAACTCGTCTAAAGATGCGGGTATTTTCTTGAGCTCCACAGATGACACTGGAGCCCAGGACAGGGCTGAACCCTCCTGGGGGGAGCAGGTGCAGAGAGTGGGCTGGGGCCCGGGAGGGGCCGGCACTGATCGCGTGAGCCAGGTTTCTGCCCAGAGATGCCCGGCACTTCTGTGTTTCAGAACTTGCTGTGTGTGTGTGTGTGTGTGTGTGTGTGTGTGTGTGTGTGTGTGTGTTAGACAGAGAGAGAGATTTTGTTACATCTTTATATTTATTGACCTTTGTGGTCAGGAACATATAGGGAACACACACAGGAATCAGACTTCACGGGAGACTCCACTGACTTCCTCCCTCTCTGCTACCAACAAATGACTGCACCTGGCTGAGCCTCGCTTTCCAAATCTGCAAAATGGAGTCACAGAACCCTTACCCTGCCTCCCTGGGTTCCTGGGCTTTGGAGGAAGGAGAGAAGAAGGGAAGGAGGGAAGGAGAAGGAGAAGGAGAAGGAGGAGGAGGAAAAGGAGGAGGAGGAGGAGGAGGAGGAGGAGGAGGAGGAGGGGGAAGGCTGAGCCTTCTGGTGAAAAAAAAAAGGAAATATTTACATGTGTAACCCACAGCCATCAGCTTGAGTTTTAAAGTCGGACGGGTCAGCGCTTGCCACTTTGGCCAGGTCACCCAGGAGACGGAGCCTGGACTTGTGGCCTCTCCACCCGACCTCCGTCCCAGGCCCCAGGTCAAGCTCCTTCAGGCTCCAGCCTTCCCCACCAAAATGAACCTCACCGGGGCAGGAGGACTCTGAGAATTAAAACACACAATCAAACAGCTTCTTGATGGGAAATGCTTTGGAAATTTTCGGCTCCATTTACTTCTCAATCTAATTTTGTCCTCGGATGCACATTATGCTCGAGATGGGATCTCATGTGGTTTGCCCGGCGCTCCGCGCACCAGCAGGAGGCAGCCGGCGTCTCGATTGCTGCTCTCGTCTCTCGCCGCCCGTGAGCGGCATAATGAGGGCACCCAGCAGGCTCCGGAGTGGCCCTGGGCAAGAAGGCCCCGCCTGGACACCCCGGCACCCACGGCACCCACAGGCCCGGCCTCTCCCACCAACACCCCATGGGGAAGGTTGGGGGGCAACGACAACCAAGTCACGGCCCCTCTGTAACCACAGCCAACTCTGGCCGCAGTTCAGACTCCCATAGCCACCCTACCCACAACTGTCTCCCTGTCTGACCCCAGCCTCCCCTGACACGCCAGACCCTCTGCTCCCACCCTAAGTCTCCCCCACTGCCTCTGGATCCAGTCCAAACCCCACCCTGGCAGCACTCAGCAAACCCCACCAGTGTCACCGCCTGCAGCAAACCTTCCCCACTGCCCCGCCTCGCCCTGCTTGCCCAAAGTTACACACTCCCTGCTTACTGCTCTCAGAGCCCCTGTGCCCAGCTCCACATCGCAGCGCTGGTCGCACTGCCTAGGGCGGCTGTCTCCAGACCACACTAGACTGAGCCCTTCCCAGACAAGGGCTATGTCCTGGTCATGGTTCCCCGTGGTGTCAGCACAAAGCTCTGCATAGAGCCGAGGCCAAACAAATGTGTACTGGTCCATTTATTCGTTCATTTGCTCAGAAAATATTTTCCAAGCCATTCTTCTGGGCCCGGCACGACAAGTGCTAGGGATTTTGTGCCTTGTTTCTTAAGAACAGAAAGCTTTCTCTTCAAGCCTTGCAAGTGATACTTTTGAGCCTCTCCCCTGAAGAGAAGCCACCATCCCAAACTCAGAAGCTGGCCAAGTTCTAACAAAGGGAAACACCTCCCAGCTGCCTCAGAGTTGGGGCCGGGCCTCAGGGCCCCTGCTTCTTCCCTTTCCCTACTCCTTCTTCCCAGGCCGGCTACTTGCCAAAGGTCACTCAAATCCAGAAAGAACAGCCCAACCCCACGGCCTTCCGGTCCAGCTGCCTCTCCTCACCAGGACTTTCCTAGCACCCAGTACAATCATTTTCTCCCTTTCTTTCAGCGGTTTCTGGCCTGTCTGCAGATGTCCTTGGGTTTGAACTTAAGGATACCTCAAATCTTGTGGGAAGGGATTGACAAATGTCAATAAGTGACTCAAAGAAGAAGGCCCTCCTAACTGCCATTGTTCCCTAATTCTTCAAAGGTTTTTGGCCACCTGATACCACTGAACACCACTCTCTTGGGAATTTTGTACCTTAACAGTTTATTCTCGGGACACCTGGGTGGCTCAATTGGTTAAGCTTCCATCTCTTGATTTCGGCTCTGGTCGTGATCTCACAGTTCATGAGATCGAGCCCTGGGAGACAGAGCCCCACACTGAGCGCGGAGCTGTTTTTTGTTTTTTTGGTTTTTTTTTTTTTTTAATGTTTATTCGTTTCTGAGAGAGAGAGAGTGTGTGTGTATGTGTGTGTGATTGGGGCAGAGAAAAAGTGGGGCTAGAGGATCTGAAGTGGGCTCTGCACTGACAGCAGAGACCCTGATGCAGGGCTCGAACTCATGAACTATGAGATCATGACCTGAGCCAAAGTCGGATGCTCAACCGACTGGGCCACCCAGGTGTCCTGAGCATGGAGCCCACTGGAGATTCTTTCCTTCTCCCTCTGCCCCTCTCCCACTTGTGCTCTCACATTCTCTCTCTCTTAAAAAAAAAAAAAAAGAGTTTAGTCTCCTCAAGGCAGAAGCCAGAAGCCTGATCTCCCAGCCTCCCTTGCAGCCAGGGCACAGGCACTTTCCTGGCTCTACCAGCTAGACACATGGTGTGAGCTGTTAACTCAGAAGCTGATGACACAAAGAATCAGATGCCCATGTGGTGCATCTGCTGAGGCCGAGCTTCTGGTGGTGACATCCAGTGTTCAATGACAGCAGCGTGAGCCGAGTGCTCTGTGTCCACAGGCCAAGGTACGCCATCTCGTCAGGAGCAGTCCTGATGTGTAGGCTCCTGACCGTGAGGCCTCCAAGGCCTCTAGAGTGTCCTAATATCTTTTGGAAAATCCCTCTTCTGCTTAAGCAGCCAGAGAGAATTCTGTTGGTCTCAACTAAGAGCTGTGACTCCTACAGTCCCCAAGATGGAGGGCTTCGGTGGCCTGCTTTGTCCTTCATAAATCACCTCCTCCCAGGCTTCTCCGTGGCTTCCTCTCTCCAGACACCGGTGCTTCCCCAGAGCCTCTTCCTAGATCTCTGCTCCTCGCTACCCTTTCTGTCTACACGTCTTCACTGGGTGACTCAACCCCTCCGCGCACATGATTTCCAAATCCTCGTCCCTGGCACTGACCCCTCCCTCGCCGCCCTCTGGGAGTTCCCGCCTGGCTGTCCCCAGAACACCACAAAGTCCAAGTATCCAAACCAGCTCCTTTTCCCATTCTGTGTCTCAGCTGGTGGCTCTGTTATCCACACAGCCCCCTAGACTCCAACCTGGGGAGCCACCTTGACTTCTGCATCTCACCTGTCCCCAACATTTGATATAGCCAGTTCTACTCCTTAAAATGTTTTCTCCATTCTCATCGCTGCTGCCTGGGTCCGGGTCCTCATCCTTTCTCTCCTGGATTTTATAATACCTTCAACGGGTTGGGCTTTCTTGGTCAGTCTTGTCCTCATTATGTCCGCCCTCTGTCAAGACCCCAGAGATTTCTTAGAAGATGCTACTCCTGACTTAAAGCCCTTCCAGGCTCCCTGGCATCCGGAGGTTATGACCTCAGGTCGCTGGCAGTCTCCCTGTCTGACCCCTGTCCCACAGCCAGCGGCACGTCTCGCCACTCCTGGAGCAGCTTGCACTTCTGATGCTGTTTTTGCATTTATCGCGTTCTCTCTGCCTGGTAGGCTTTTCCTTCCTGCCCTCGCAGCCTGGCTAATCCCTGCTCATTCCAATCAACTCGAGTTTCACCTCCTACGGGAAGCCTTCTTTGGCCGCCTCCCCATACAACCTCAGGAAGGCATAGGCAGCCATCCTCTTGCTCCTGCGACACCTACCACAGTCTTCTCTTATTGTAGTTCTTACCTTTAAAAAACATTTATTGAGAACTTAAATGCATTATCTCACTTAATTCTCATAACAGCCCTACGAAGAATGTGTTATTCTCATTTTCAGGTGAGGAAATCAAGGTTCAGAAAAATAGAAGGGAGCTTCCCAAGATCAGCAGCTGGACAGGGGTGAGTCCAGGGCTGTCTGACTATGCTCAGAGTGCCTAGCGGCCATGTCCTGCCGCTTCACCCAGGAAGTTGCCCTCTGCATCTGCATCTTGGCCAAGCCACTTTTCCTTACTGAGCCTCCGTTTCCTCTTCTATAACATGGGGATCAAGCCTCTCCCTGCCACCCTCCCAAGGATAGAGGTAAGATCTGAAGAATAACTGATGTAAAATCACTCATCAAACTATAAAGGGTGATACACCCTTCATGGTAATGCAGGAAGGTATTAGCACACTTTTAGAATTTGGTTTCACTGAACAATTTCCTTGCTCGTCTTAGAATCAAAGGCCTGCCATCTCCTCCTTCCTTTAGGTGGAGAGGACTCCCACTTTCCTCTCTGGCCCAGGGTGCCCCTGGGATATTTAAAGTCATCATCCAGCTGTTCCCATCCCCCCTCCCAAAACACAATTGTGACAGTCAGGCAAAGAAAGGCAAGGGGAAAAATCCATAAAGGCTCGGCCAAACGCCGGCCGGTGGAATTCTCCAGCTCCTGACCACCAGTTAGTGACGTCAGGATTTATAACTGTATTAAATGGCTGTGACAGGCAGCCTTGATATATCAGTTCCCCCTTCTTCCCAAATCACAGACAATAAAAGCTTTGGCAGTGAAAGTCATTCATCATCATAAAGACCTGAGACATCCCAGTCATCAATTTCACTCACATCCTTAATACACTGGAGAGAGTGCAGGAGTTGAGCACCTCGAAAGGGGTGGTGGGGGGAGGAAAAAAACATGAAGGAAGATTGAACAGGAATAATTACAAAGGTCAAAGAAGGGATTCCTCCCGGGGTGGGGGGGTGCCATGGGCTGGGCCAGTCCCTGTCAGAGGTGTGCTCAGGCCACAGAGAAGCTGGGCAGTTGCTGGGCAAGTTCTAGGCAGCCTAGACCAGCAGAGACCAGGCTTAGTGAGCCTGGGGTAGGAGCCAGCTAAAATGGGCTTCAGGACCAGAGCAGGAGGGAGCCAGACCCCGGGCTCTGTGGCTCTAGGCTGGGTTCTATGGGAATCTTTTAGTCCATCAGCTTCATTAGTACAAAAGAGATTTAAAGATAATAATAAAACGATAGTTTTGTTTTTTTTTTTCTACCCCCTTACTGGCACAGATGGCTATTCGTGCCAGCTATGGTCTTCTTTTGGGCAATACGTTTTGAGCGACTCTACAGACTGACACAACTGGTTATAAAAGATACTGTAATCCTGCCAGGCCGACTGGGAAAGAGCCACGTCAGGCACGACTCCCACATGTGGCTCTGATCCACTCATCAATCTTGGTTGTGGTCTGTTCTCCAGGGGAGACTCTGCCTGACTCGGAGTTCTGCTGGCCACCAACACCAGGTTGGTGAGAAGCAGTGTGGCACAGTGGTCAGGTGTGTGGCTGCCAGAATGTGACTACTTGCATTTGAAACCTAGCTCCACCACTTAGGAGCTGTGTGACATGAAGCAAACTTCTCTGCTCTGTGCCTCAGTTTTTGCATCAGTAAAACAAAGCTAATACCTCTCTCATAGGGTGAGTGGGAGGCAAGTATTGTCACCCCTGCTGGTGACTCTGGCCTCCCCAGAGATGAGCTCTGGGGAGAAAGCCCTCACTCTCACCCCCACCCGACACCGCCCCCTCCCCAGATAGACTATCTGACCACCCTACCCTTGAGGTGTGCATGTGCACCTTCCCAGACCTGGGTCAAAAGAGACTTATGAAAGGAAGCAGTGCGTCTGGAAAGGTAAACACAACTCTGGATGGGCAAGCTGGACAGACAGCAGGTGCCTGTTAAGGATCCATGCCCGAACCAGCCTTACCGAACACTTATAGAAGATCTAGGGTGGGAGTAGGAGTTGAATAGCCTCTTAGTTAATGAAAATAAGAACTAATTGAGATAAATTACAGAGAGATTTTTTCTGGGCTGTGGACACTGGGCAGGAGAGGGGAGGTGGCAGACCAGTAGAAGTTTATGCATTTGAAGAAAAATAATAACTATAATAATATATTACATTCAAATGTGCCTTATGCCTATCAGAGTGACTCGAGTGTGTGAATCATAATAATCTAGGGGGTTGATAACCTTGGTAATAGCCTAGAAGAGTGGAGTTTAGGGCAATTAGTAACAACCAATCACAGTGGACAGCTCATTTGTTCATCCATCCATTCAACAAATACTTCCTGAGTACCTACTATGTTCAAGTTCCATGCTAGGCTGTTCTGGGGAAGGCAGGTATCATTCAGAACCTTATAGTCTAAGGAGAAAGTTAGGCTGGTAACAAAGAGTGATAAATCAAGGCACAACAGAATAACAGGCGGGCTGATCCCCAGAGGCCGGGTGAGGTGGACATCACTCTGATTGTGAGGTAACCAAGAGGACTTCCTGGAGAAGATGGCAGCTGGGGACTGCTCCCCGCAGGCATTCCCTAAAGGCATACAGGCAGACTGCCAGCAGGCCTGCTGGCTCCTCAGCTCCTCAGTAGGTGTGCTGAAAGCCTTTTACAGGCAAAGCCCTGGGCACCTGGTATAGTCAAGGTGGCATGGGCTCCAGGAAGTCATAGGAAAGGGCACAGATCCTTACAGCTTATAGCTCATGTGCACTTCGCCACAGTGCCACAAGAAGGGATGAGCCCAGATTATAATTCCCACAGGCAGATGTGAAAACTGAGGCTCAGACAGGTGAAGGATGTTCCCAAAGTCTCCAAGGAGCATGGCGGAGCTGGGATGAAGATCTGTGACCCTGACTCCAAGTCAACCCGTCGCTCATCTCACAGCAGAGGAGACAAATGACAAGCATTCTAAGCAGAGGAACCAGCAGAAGCAAAAGGCTTTGAGTCAGACCAGGCATGGCTGAGTGGGATGGCCTGGAAAAAGGATACCACTGGACAGCTTCACAGATGAGGTAGACAGATGGCAGTGACCAGGCAGGCTGAGAAACAAAGGAAAGGGAAGGGAAGCAGTCGTGTTCTGGAAGGTCGTAGGCTAAGTCTGGCATGGAGGGAGGAGTACTAGGGAGAACAGGAGTCAAGGGATATGGATTCCAGAGCTGTCTCACTTTGGAGACCCTGAGTTCTCAGTTCCCAGTGCTCCTATCTGCTCACCAGGGAGTGGCACTAGGTGCAACCCATCCAGCACCAAAATTCCAGTCTCTTGACCATGGGCACCTGGGGAGGGCACGACTGTCGCAACAGTGGGTCAGACAGAGGAGCCAGAGTAGCCGAGCGCGGGGGAGGTATGGGAAGGTATGACTGACAGTATAATGACGCTCCCAAACCACCAAAGATGCCTACATCCGAATCTCCAGAACCTGTGACTATGTCACCTTACGAAGCAAAAGGAACTTCACAGATGTGATTAAATCAATGATTCTGAGATGTGGAGGGGGTCCTGGATTAGCCAGGTAGGCTCAATGTAATCACCAGGGGTCTCTACATAGAGAGGTAGAAAGATCAGAGTCACAGAGAGAAGAGGTGACCACAGGAGCAGAGGTCAAAGGGGAGAAAAGATGCTACCCTGCTGGTTTTGAAGATGGGGTAAGGGCCCAGGAGCCAAGGAATGCAGGCAACCTCTAGAAAAAGCTGGAAAAGGGTAAAAAAAAAAAATTCTCCCCTAGAGCCTCGGGAAGGTAATGCAGTTCCTCAATTTTAGGACTTTTGCCCTCCAGAATGGTAAGATAATAAATTTATGTTGGCTTAAGCCCCAAGCTGTGGTAGTTACAGCAGCAAGTAAAAACTACTAGAGACCCGTGGAGTATCCAGAAGAGGGAGCCATCAGGCCTGCTCAGCACTGGACAGATCCCACCCTTAGTAAGCCTTCCACCATCATCTTGCAGTGGAGGACCCCTAGGCTCTCTGGCTCTGGCTGCTTTCCTGAGCTCCCAAACTCTATTTTATTTTACTTTTAATCAAAAATTTAGGGGCGCTGGGTGGCTCAGTCGATTAAGTGTCCGACTTCGGCTCAGGTCATGATCTCGCAGTTCATGGGTCGAGCCCCGTATTGGGCACTGTGCTGACAGTTCAGAGCCTGGAGCCTGCTTCAGATTCTGTGTGTGTGTGTGTGTGTGTGTGTGTGTGTGTGTGTGTGTGTGTCTCCCCTTCCTTTCTCTCTCAAAAATAAATAAACATTAAAAATTAAAAAAAAATAAAATCAACACTTACATAGCATTTATTATGCTCCAAGCAGGGGGTTTTGTGTGTGTGCTTTTGAAATATAAACTCATTTTACCCATATAACGAATTTCTATCCCCATTTTGTGGATGAGGAAACTGAGGCACACACACTCATATGCAAACAATTGAGCACCCGAGGTCACCAATTCATAAGTGGCAGAGCTAAGATCCAAAGGTAGGCAGTCTGGCTTCAGAGTCTAGTGCGGTGTGATCAGCTTCTGCAGACCCCAGGGCTGCTAGTTTAACTGTGCTGCCAGTGAATGCGAGAGAGCTCTGCTTGGATACCTCTGATGATGTGGAGCTTACTACCAACAGGAACCATACAGTACAGAAGTAAGGAGAAAACCAGCTTTGTTACTTACTGGTGTGTGAACTCAGGCAGTTTCTTTAACTGTTAGTTGGGACAAAAATAGTACCTGTGTTCTACAGAATAAGGGATGAAATGAACCAAAGCACATAACAAATGCTCAATAAACATTAGCTATCATTGTTATGATCTCCTGAGGCAGCCTATTCCAGTTTCAGAGAGCTCTGACTATTAAAAGTTCTTCTTTGCACTCAACTAAAGCTTGCCTCCCTGTGGCTTTCCCTGATGTACTCCCAGCAACCATGCCTCTCCCCCCATAGCCCTGAGCACAGGGGAGGCAGCAGCCGGGCCCCAAGTCGACTGTCACAAGCCAACACCGCTGGGTGACAAGAGACCCTGCCTGCCCTCCTCCCTGGACCCTGTCCTTCTCTGTCTGCAGCCCTGGTGTTGAATACTGAGAGAGAGTCCCCCTCCCCAGCCCTGAGAATATGGATTCGCTAGCTTGTATTGCCTGAGAAAAGTTCATGATGGTTCATCCAGAACGTTAGAGAGGATAGAAGTTCTGTCCCTATCGACATGTTGGGTATCCATAAAACATGAAATACAATTTTCAAAAATCGAACAACAGTATGAAGAGTAAAAACCCATTTGTAGGAAATAAACTACGTATATATAACTTGATATATATATGCATAGAAAAGCTTCTGGAAGAGCATATACCGAACCACCAACTCTGATGGCATCAGCAGAATAGGTTAGGAAGGGGGTGAGGGGCTCTGGTCGCATGCAGGTACGCACATTTTTCGCACCATTTAGCTTTATCGTCCCATGGGCACGCATCGTGTTGTAATTAAAAAGGAATTAGGAAAGGGGAATTGCAAGAGCACAAGCCAAGCTTGAGAACAGAAGCCTGGAGTGCTTGCTCCCAGAACAGCCTAGACATGGCCCTTTCCACGAAATGTTCTCCACAGCCCACAGTCAGAGACAGGCCATCATTCCCTCCTCGGTGCCCTCACGTATCACGGGGCTCCTCCCACGGTACCTCTCTTTTTCTTGTTCGTTTCGTTTTGCTTTGTACGTGTATCCACGGTTGCCTCCTCCATCAGACTGTAAGCATGTTGAGGGCAGGGACTCTGCAGCCCTCAAGACTCAGGCTAGGCTACCGTCTGATAGGAAGGAGTTGTTTTGGTTTTGATGAAGAGATGAGTGAGGGAGTGAGTGACGAATGGCAGCGCTCTGCAAATGGCCAGGCACGACGGCGGCGTGGTAAGCTTTCTCCTGCCGGTAATGGCAAGGCAGTGGAGATCTCTGACCGGGAGAACAAGCTAATGAAATCGCTATTTCAGGAAGATGGATCACAGCAGGGTGGGCTGGGAAGCCGGAGGCCCAGAGACCTGTTCGAAGGCTATTTGGAAAGGTCGGCTTCCGAGCTGCTCTCGCAAGTGTAAAAATCTATGAGTGCATTACCAGGACGGCCCTCCAGCTTTGTTTATTTTTATCCTACGAAATACAAGGTCAGAAACAAGGTGCTGATGCCATCAGAGTTGGTGGTTGGTACTTTCTGCTGAAATTATTTATTTTAATTGACACTGCGCTTTCCACAAATATTAGTTCATTTATTCAACAAATAGTTCTTAGGAACACTATGCTAACCTGAGAGCAAATCATATTTTCCTTTGATGTGCATTTTAATTACAGAGATGCTTGAATTTCATTTTGGCTTTAAAACGATGAGACTTTCAGCTTCTCTGAATCTCTTTTCATGATATCCTTTTAAATGCCAACATTCCAATATTCCAGGTTTCTATAAATCTACAACTCTGAGTCTATTTGACAATCCCATACCAAATACTTTAAACCCCAGTTGGATTCACCTGGAATCTATCTGGAATGCAAATAGCTTGTATCTAAGGGGAACGTTCCAGTCTCAGATGCTGAGTTTTCTCTCTGGGTCGTGCTCCCCTGAAGCACAACATCTAGTTTGGGGAGAGCATGGCATCACTGCACTGGGATGAAATTCCATGTTGTCGCACATTCTCGAGACTTGTGCACTCGGTCCTCCAGGTCTTCCCGCTGCACGGGTTACACACTGAGCTGATATTTGGGGAAAGCTATTCCAGGCAGGCAGAACAGCCTGAGCAAAGGCCTGGGGTCGGAAACAGGCAAGGTCCGGTGGACAGCCTGTGGCCAGCCCTTCCTGGCTTGACAGAGGGGTTTTTCTGTTGAACAGAAGGAGGCGCAAGAGGAGACAAGGAAGGATGAGCTGGAGCAAAGTCAAGAACTCCTAAGCTCACAGGGGCTGCAAACATGGTAAATTAGTGAGCGGTCCAGGAATCTAGGGCAAACAGAAGACTCACCTATAGAGGGAGCCACTTCTCAGCACTACTGAGTGTAGCTGCATGGGGAGGAGGACCAAAAGTGGGCAAGTTTGTCAAGTTTTCAAGATAGGTTAGACATTTTAATCTTTATGCTAAATCTCCTGGTTTTAAGGCACTTTAAACAATTTTTCAATGTTTATTTATTTTTGAGAGAGAGAGAAAGGAAGAGAGAGAGAGAGAGAGAGGGAAGGGCAGAGAAAGAGGGAGACACAGAATCCGAAGCAGGATCTAAGCTCTGAGCTGTCAGCACAGAGCCTGACACGAGGCTTGAACCCACAGTGAGATCATGACCTGAGCTGAAGACGGATGCTTAACCAACTGAGCCATGCCCCAAAGCACTTTTAAATTTAATGTCTGGATAGTCATATATTGACAACATTTGAAAAATTAAAAATGTAAATGGTATTCAGTAAAAAAGTCCTCTTCCCATACCCAGTTCAGGGCTTCTGCCTAAACAGGGTTCTTAAGTTCCTGAGTATATACCTTCCAGGGTTTCTTTTTTTTTTTTTTTTAATGTTTTTATTTATTTTTGAGAGACATAAACACAGAGTGTGAGCAGGGGAAGGGCAGAGAGAGAGGGAGACACAGAATCCAAAGCAGGCTCCAGGCTCTGAGCCATCAGCACAGAGCCCGACACGGGGCTTGAATTCAGACCATGAGATCATGACCTGAGCTGAAGTTGGACCGCTTAACCAACTGAGCCACCCAGGTGCCCCCAGGGTTTCTGTATGCGTGTGTGCACAAATACAAATGTATTCCCATTGTCCCTCTTTTCTTTACACAAAAGGTAGCATTCTGTACACACTAGTCCTGCTTTTTTCGTGAATAATGTATCTCAAAGCTCCTTCCCTATCAGGACGTAGAGAGTTTCCTCCTTCTTTCCTGTAGTTGCACAATGCTCCATCGTATGGATAAGCTGCTCTTTACTTGAACAGTTCCCTACTGATGGACATTTGGGTTGTTCTCTGATCTTTAAAAAGTTAGTCTAAGTTTGTTTGTTTGTTTGTTTTTAAGTTTACAAAACATTATGCAGACTGAATAGTCTTTGGGCTGCACGGTGGGTACACAGAAGGCCAGCTGAGGAAGGCATTGGGCAGCGGCTGGGTCCGTGAGTTCACACCATGGATTCCATCTGGACTTTGCGGACACTGCAGGCCTGGGTTGCTAATGGGAACGGAAATCACTTTCAGTGGAGAACAGCTTCCGTTAAGTACTGTTCGAAGACTCTCTGCTTTTGAGGTAGTGAAATCAGCATCACCAGAGGTGACCAAGCCCTGATGTGGAATAGGATCCTTGGGGGCAGGGGGGCAGAGATGGGCTACTCAACCTCTGAAGTTAATTTCCGCTGACCGGAAGAGTCCCCAAAGCCTGATTATGGGCTGAGCCCACCTAGCAGCAGAGAAAGAACTCAGAAATGGCCTCGCCTTTCACGTTTCATTCACTCATTCGTCTTACAGCTAAAAGGCATTACAGCTAAAAGATACCTAGGCTGTATCTTGTTAGGAATATTTTGCCCCAGATCTTCCCAAAGCTTCTCATCCCTGGAATCTCAGATCAAATGCCACCCTTCAGAGAGGCTGTGCTCCACCCACCCCCCCACCGCCTCCCGCTCACTATCTCTTCGACCAGCTAGTTTCTGCAAAACACATGCCATTATGAAACGAAATCACACATTTTGTTTTCTCTGCTGTGAACTGTCCAGCTCTTGCCAGCAAGTAAGCCCACGGAGGGCAGGGACTGTTGGCCAGGATCACCGTCATTCTCCCAGCTGGGCACAGAGGGAGTCCAGTAAACCAACTTTGACACCCCAGCGTCTTCCATGGGATTCGAGGAAAGCTCCATGACCGAGCCTTTGGTTAAAAGAGGTTATGCCGTATTGTAGCTTTAATTATATTTTTTTGAAGCAACTCTGGCAGACTGGATACATAAGGAATTTCTCATACTTTAGTTTTTGTCATTTATTATGATTTCACTCTGAGGGAAGAGATTTTCAGCTGGGTCTATTTGAGGCTCCAGAGGCTCATAAAAAAACAGAGCTAAGAAAGTATTCCCCAGGGAAAGATGAACAATGGCCATTCAGAGTGGCTTGGCGCTGGCCAGACTTCGTGGTACCAGAGCTCCGAAACATACTAAAAACCATTAGTTGAGTGTTTACACTGTGTGCTGAGACTCCGCATGGACCATTTGTGTTATCCTCACAGGAAGCCTAGAGTGAGTTCTGTTTGGGCCTCACTTTATAGATGGGGAACTTGGGCTTGGAGGCTAGTAACCCGAGGTCAGCCAGCTAGAACGTGGTGACACTGGGCTTCGAGCTAAGCAGTCTGGCTTTCCTACTGACATTCTCAATTACATGCTAGAAGACACGCCCTCTGGAACTTTAAAGTGGGATTTATTTATTTTTTATTTATTTATTTTTGTCCATCCCATCACATCGCGGCATCAGACCACAAAGGTCAGGGCTCTGGGCGAGCCCTAGTTCCAGCTCTAACGCACTGGATGTGGCCCTGAGCAGGGAACCTCCCCTCTCTGGACCTAGGTCTCCCCAGCTGTTGAGTGAGCAGCTGGACCACACGAGGCTCCCACCCTGTGCATCTGTGGTCGCGATGTATGTCCTGAGGGAGGCTGGGAAGCGCCAACGCTGGATCCTGGACCCGCCAGACTACCTTCTCCCTCAACTACCCACACACACACTCAGACGCCCCCGTGGTGGCTCTCAAACTCTCCCCCCGCTGTCTCATTATATCCGTGCAACAGCCAAAGGAGGCACGCAGGGCAGGAACTGCCCTCCCCTTTTCGTTGATAGGAAAACTGAGGCTCAGAGAGGACAATCTATTTGTTGAAGGATAGGACAATTAAGTGGGAAAGTCCAGGCTTACACCCATTCCTCTGACTCCTACTCTAGTGCTCTTTCCTCCAACCCTCAGCTATTGCTCGGATGAAAGGGTCAGAAGATGGTGAACTTTCTTGGGCTTCCAGGTTTGGGGTATTGAGGCTCCAAACATTGAACCTGGGGGTACAGCAAATCAGAGCTGGTGATCTTGGGGACTTGGAGGCATTCTGTCTGTCCTTGTAGGCATCCATCTGCTGCCCCGCTAGTGGTCTCTTTTACTTAGAGGGGACCGTGCCCAGGGAGAGCCTCATACCCCAAGAGGCATCCACCACGCCAATGTTTCCCAAACTTATTTGATGAGAAGAAGCCTCCTTCAGTCTCCTCCCTCCGTTCTAACTGCTGATGCAAAAAGACAAGGCCTCAGGGGAAGAGGCCAGCAAGGACACAGACTGGCCCCATTCTTTTGTTCTTTCAGGCAAGTGTCAGGTGGGCACAGCGGAGGGCAAGACTGCCGGGCCCTTCACCAGTAGGGGGGTGAGCAGAAGCAGGGGGCCTGACACCCCAGCCGCTGTCCTCCCTGGCAGGTAGGCGCAGTGGCTGCCCCATTGGCAGGCCTGTGGCCCGAGGACACACCTGCAGATAATTAGTCCCAATCGGGACGGCCCCAAACTGCTGATGATGCAGGAGCAAGCCGGCCATGTCACCGGTTTGCAAATGGTGAGCCGCTTCTGAACCGTGGCCCAGGCTGGTAGAGCAGGAGTTTAAGTTAATATTTAATGCAGCATATAAACGATGGAGAGAAATTGACTCTTTCTCTAATGAGATCTTCCCTGCACAGCACGGAGTGTAAGGGCCGAGATGGAGCAGGACAGAAGCCACCTGCCATTCCCCGCCCTGCACTCCGGGCGGCACTGCGCAGCTAGAGCCCTAGGCTGGCTCACAGTGCAGCTGAGCGCCAACCATGCTCTGGGCCTCATTGGGAGGGGAGAAGGTAAGGCATGGGGCCGGAAGACTCAAGGTCTCCTTAAAGAGTTCAGAACTGTGTCAACAAATCCGTGAGCACAAGGGAATAAAATTATTGCCATACGGTGACAGGGAGGCTCATCCTAAGAGCTCTTGGGGGCGTTCCTTCAAGGTGTCCTAACACTTCTCAGTGGGGTCAGCAACTGCCCCCTAGAGGGTGTTCTGAAAACTCGTGGGGGCTTTTCTATAACTCAGGGGCATCCCTGCCTGGCAGTGGAAGAATCCCCACAGTGACGTTTCCTTTCATCTTCCACTTCTGCCATGTCCTGCCAAACAGGACAGGTGAAAAATCAGTTTATAATTATTTGAGACTAGCACTGAACTTCATTTACATATAAATGTGAACTTGCAATTTCCGTGGTCTTAATACACACTGAATTTTCTAGGAATGCAACTACTGTGTAAACTGAGCAGAGCTCATATCTTATTTTACTTGGAATTTTGCCAAGAGTTCTTCACCTATTCATAAAATCATGCTCGCAGTATGAGTAAGTAGGAGTCCCTAAGTCTGCATTCAGGGTTGCGGCATTCATAGTGGTTCTGTGCGTGGGGCAAGCCCCGAACTACTTCATTATTTCTTGCAGGGTATTTACTTATCAAAGTACATAGTATTTAATTGTAAATGATTTCGCTTTCATTCCTCCTATATCTCATGATTAAGGCATTATTTTTTATTTAACTTGAAATCAGATGTAAAGATAGGCCATATTTTTTATGAACTTAATCTCAGGAGAGTAAAGAGGCATTGTTAATATTTGCTATCCTGGGGCGCCTGGGCCCTTTTGATATTGCCTCAAGTCATGATCCCAGGGTTGTGGGATTGAGCCCCGCATCAGGTTCTGTGTAGCCTGCTGGGGATTCTCTTCTCTCTCCCTCTGCCCCTCTCCTTGGCTCGTGTGCGCACACACTCTCACTCTAAAATAAATAAAATGAAAAGAAAATATTTGCTATCCCAAGGGGACGCTGAGTGGAACTGGGCAGAGAAGCCCACCATCACAATGCCCCGTACAGCAGGAGAAGAGCCGGTGACCTTCTAATGAACCCTCATTATACAAGCCTCTGACCTGCCCACGTGTGTCTGTCCCTCTGTGTGCATGTCCTTTATACTTTTTCTCACCGATGGGATCACACTTAACATCGTATTATAAAAATTGCTTATTTACTTAAAAATTTATCTTGGGCCTTTATTCATTTCAGCGCAGACAGCTCTACTTAATTATTTTTAATTGGTTTAATTGGTTGCATAGTATTTTGTGCTACAAAGAAGCCATAATTTATTTAACCAGGCTCCTATTGATAGACACCGCCTGGTTTCCATTTGTTTGCCGTTACAAATAATTCTATAATTATTACACAGATACAGGTATCACTGTGCCTCTGCATGAATAAATCTGTGGCTGGCTTATGAAAGTTCCAGGTTAGAGAGCAGCTGGGTGCATTTACATTTTTGATAGATATTGCCAAATTTCCCTCCAAGACAGGTTATACTGATTTGTAACAGTGCATGAAAATATTTGCTTCTCAAACCCTCTCCAAGGCTTGTCCTCCAGAAACATTTCCATCTTTAGTAAGCGAATCGACTTTTTAAAGTGTCTCGTGATTGTTTTAATTTGCAGTTTTAAAATTTTAAGTAAGGTACATATCTCTTCATATGCTGTTGGACATCTGTATTTTTTCCAATGAATTACCTACCCACAGTCTTGACCTGTTTTTCCTACTGATTTTTTTTCTTATTCATTTCTAAAAGCCCTTTATGTATTAAGAAAATTAGCTTTTGTCATTTGTGTTCCACTTTTCCCCCAATTTTGTTCTTTGTCTTTTGAATATTTTTGCATACAAAGATTTACATTTTAACAAGTCATTTATACTAGTTTTCTTTGTCTTTTATATATGGAACAGATTTTAGAAGGCCTTCCCTGCTCTAGGATTATATAAAAAGTATCCCTCATTTTTTTCTAGTTTATTATGGTTTCACTTTTTACAATGAAAGTGTAGATCAACTTGGAATTTATTTTGATATAAAAAGTGAGGTATGTATCCAACAAGCGTAGTTGTCCCGACACCATTAACTGAACAATTTATCTTTTCTCTACTATTTGAAATACCACATTTATAAATACCCCAATCTATTTGGATCCATTTAAGGACTCCCTATGTTGTTATATTTGTCTGTTTACTTCAGTTTCATTACAAATAGTGTTAGGGGGACCTGGCTGGCTCAGTCGGGAAGGCAAATGACTCATAATCTTGGGGTCGTGAGTTCAAGTCCTATGTTGGGTGTAGAGACTATTTAGATACATAAGTAAGTAAATAAACTTTTAAAAAAAGAATAATTTTAATTGCTGCTGCTTTATCATAATGCTTTTAAGCAGGCTACGACTTTTGCTCATTTCTCTATTTCAGAATTTGTTAGCTATGCTTCAGTGCTTATTTTTCCAGTATTTCGTATCGTTTAGACATGTTCTAAAAAAAAAATTCTGTTGTTATTTTGTTTGGGATTGCTTTGAATTAGTAGATTACTTAGAGGAAACTGACATCTTTATGATATTGAGTCTTCCTCCCCAAGAACAAGTTATATCTCTCCATTTATTCTTTTATGTCCCTTGGGGAGTTTAAAGTGAAGTTTATTCCTCAGCATTTTTTTTGGTATTATTGTTAAAGGATTATTTTCTTCTATTATTTTCCTAGCCAGCTATTGTTTACACACAAAAAAGAGCTAATGATATTTATAATTAGAAAGCTTCCGATATTTCAACAGCAAGCGTACCATTATGCAAAATCAAGCAAAACGAAGACATATGGGTAAATTTTTTAAAAACAAATTAAATTTAAAAATTTTTTAATAAAATAAAATGGCTCAGAATTGCACCGATCATGAAGTGGTCCGGGATATATTAATAGCTCTTCATATAATGCAATCCTGACTTTTCCCACCAGTCTTTATCAGCCACCATGTATCTCTTTCATAGCCCTTTGTGGTCCTCCACAGAAATACCCCCTCAGCAATGGACACCCAGGAACACACACCTCTCTGGGAAGACATGCAAAAGGGCTCACTATCTCTACTTTCTGCAGAACAAGGCAGAAAATATTTCTTCCAAGGTAGCCATCCACTACCTGAGTGCTTTTAATATTCTACAGCAGGTAATTTAATACGTTTTTGGGAAAGATGAAAGTGAAATGCAACACAAAGAGTAATGATGGGGCAGAGACTAGAATTATCTCCAAAATTAAAAAAAAAATTTTTTTTTAAGATCAAGCACGATTCTGACTTGGGTCCGGAGTACAAACAAGTCTTTGGTCAAAGGTTCACCTGAAAACCCAGTCCACACCCAGCCCTGCTGCCTGGGCCAAGTGAAGCCTTCTGTGACATCAGGGGAGAGGACCTCGTGGGACAGCTGTGCTGTTAGTAAAGCCTCGCTCTAACGGAGGCTCCCCGCCCTCTATCCCTGTCCCAGTGCTGACACCTTGCCACCTGTGCTGGTTCAGCTGCCCCCAGGCGCTTGCCAGGTTCTGGAAACAGGGCCTCCACTGCTTATGTCTGAGCCCCATGAGCCTCAGTGCCAACCTATCAGCGCAGGTCTCAGAGCTGGGTTCTCTCTGACTCGGTGCCCGTGTGACATCCAGCCCTCTCCCCTAAAGCTCTACCCCGAGCCCAATCCCCAGCTTCCCTGACACAACCAGAGCCCACCTGCGCTTCTAAGAACCCTTGTCTCTGTTACTTCTTACCATGTCTTGCCTACCAGCCTCCAAGGGACATGCTGCTATACCCCACTGGACCCCAAGGCTCTGGCCCAAGTATCACTCTTGAGCCTCCTATTATCTGTCTATATAGTATCTGAGACTGCCTCCTGCCTGCCAGCTCGGACAAACATCCAGGGTCGGTCCTTCCAGGTTATCCCACCGCTGCTGGAGCAGGAAGAGGGGTCTGCCTAACCCGGCCCTTTCAGTCCAGCCCTCTCTGCAGCAGCAAGCCCAGCAATGTGACCGGCCACCACGAGAAGGCTCTGAGAGGAATAATAACAGCAAATACCCAAGTACGTATTGGGTACTTGCTGTGTGCTAAACCAGAGCCTAAGCACTTTATATGTATTTATGAGTTAATCCTCACAATAACACGATGGGTTAGGTTCTATCTATCACCATTCCCACTGTAGAGAATTTTTTAAGACAGCCCAGAAATCTTATATAATTTACCCGAGATTACAGTTAGTCAACGGCAAATTCAAATCCAACAATGTGCCTCCAGGATCCAAACTCGATCTTTACACTGACAGCTAAAGAGGCTGACCGGGTCTTCTAGAAAGGCAGCTGCTCTGCATACACCAAGCACCTCCCAGCCTAAACCTCTTACCCTTCCTGACTCAGCCTCTGCCTGCAAATCTGAAATACCAATGCCAATCCACCAGGAGTTTGCTCCTTGTCAAGTCTTACCAGCCAGGGTCGCCCTTCTCATGAGAGGGATAAATCCTAGACCTCTGAACCCCGGGCTGTACCCACAGGAGATCCTGAAGTCACCATGGCCCTTCTTGTCACTTGCTCTCCTCTGGCTTTTTCAGAGCAATATACAGCCGTGTCTCGTCACAACTCTGGGCCTCAGCAGTCTCCTACCTGACCCATTCCAGGGCCCCAGAACTGTACTAAGGCAAAAATGGCCAGTCAAGTCCAAAAGCGCCAAGCCACTCTTCTCTCACCCCCACCCCCCGCTTCCATGCAGGCATTCTCAGTCTCTCTCTCTCTCTCTCTCTCCCCCACCCCAAGTGGCCTCACCTGTCACAATGGGGTAGGACTGTGGCCCAGGCACACTGCTCCCGATGTCGGTGGGGGTGGGGCTGGTCAGGTTGGCCTTCATGTCATCCAGCCCTCCAGCCAGCGAGGCCATAGCTGAATACTCGGTGGTCTGAAAGAGGAAACAAAACAGAGATATCTCAGCATGGAGACTCCAAAGCACCCCAGCCAAATGTCACTGCCACATTCTGAGGTTCGGCCACCTAGCTGGGCTAGCTCAGGCCAGCACCAGGGTCCAGGGGGGGCTCACAAACCCCCCAGGGTTGAGAAGGCAGATTCAGCTCAATAGAACGAGACAAGTGTCCAAAGTCAACAGTTCTCTCTAGGTGAGGAGGGAGGTGGCCAGGAGTCGGTGCAGCTTCACAAGAATCCAAACCCGGCTTCTTGTGGCTTGCAGGTTCCATTTGCCCAGCCCCAGTGGCCACAGACAACATCTTGAATGCAGGGAGGGAGATATCAGTAACCAAAAGCAAGACAGAAGAATCTTGTTGCCAAGAGAATAGAAAGAAAAGTTTCTAATTTCAATTGTCTTAAGCCACAGATGCACAATCACAGAAACAAGGTTAAAAGGAATTTGAGACCTCATCCATGCCACACCCTCAAGTCACAGATGAGTAAACTGAGGCCCAGGGTGAAGAAGGCTTTGTCCATGGCCAATGGGGCAGAACCCCAGTCCAGGAAAATAATCCACCAAACCTCTCACTCAAAATCCAGTACATCAAACCAAATGAACCACAGCTTGGCAAGTGTATTGAATTCTGGCAGCATGTAAACTGTATCCTGTAAACTGAGGTGCGCACATCGGATTCACCAAGTCCACGCCAGCCACGGGCACTTGGTCCAGGGTCACGCCCCTTCCTTTAAGCCATTTCATGAAATCAGAGCTTGCGATGAGTCATTTCCTTGGCATCCGAGCCACGATCAAATGGTCTCCAGAAGATGCCAACCTGGGTCTTCCCATTCAGGGACAGGCCAAATTATAAGTATGAGTTCCAGGTTTCTTCCTTCCATCCAACGCCCAGGCCTATTTTCAGGTAAAGAAACTATCTGCAAACACCCAAGCCAAAGAATTTGGTTGTACATGCCACGCTCTGGGTGTGAGCAGTTCCCTCCAGGACTCTGAACACGCCAATGGAGGGCACGTCCCTGTCTGTCCAGGGTTATGTCCTTGGCAGACAGGGACAGGGAAGCAAGCTGCCTTCTGAAAGGAGATACAGGCACCCTGGGGAGGATGCTGAGGATGAGCCACAGGGAAGGGAACCAGGGGAGCTGCTGTGTAAGTGGCAGGCAGAGGGGACTCAGACTCGGGCACGTTCCTGGTGCTTCTCTCTGCATCTGAACTAGAAAGTACTTCTTGGGGCAGCTCAGCCCTGAGGTGGTTGGCAACAGGGAGTCCATGAGGGTGCAGGCCCAGGCACCCTGCCGTGAGTCTTGCCGAGGATGGCTCTGCCCAGAGCTCCCGTGGCTCTTAACCATCTCTAGCGGAGGCTGATTCTGAAACATGCAAAGAAGAGCACAAGCTTCTACGCGAGAAGGACAAGACAGGGACACGCCTCCCCGACACCAGGAATCACTATAAAGCTGTAGTAATTAAGACAGGGTAGGATTGGCACAGGCACAGATAAATAGATCAATGAAACAGAAGCGAGCCCAGAAACTGATCTGTGCATATATGGAACCTTGATATATGAGGGAGGAGATGTACAAATCAGCAGGGAAGGATGGACTCTAATAAACTGTGCGGGGGTAACTGGTTATCCATTCAGAAACAAGGGGGAAAAAAGAAATTGGATCTTTACTTTACAACAGACACAAAAATCAATTCCAGGTGGATTGGAGACCTAAATGGGAAAGGCAAAGGCATCTAATGTGGGCAGCTCTAGGTCCAGTCAAAAATCCTTGGGAACACACCTGCCCTTCAAAAGGAAACAAGGGTCTGGGATGCTCACACGGGGTGGGTCCCAGTCATCTTGCTGCCCAGATCCAATGCCTCCTCCTCCAGGAAGTACTTCTTGACTACCATTCCTTAGGAAGGAGGAGCCCTGCCTTTGCTCTGCTGGCCCCACCAAGAGGTGTCAGGGCAATAAGAACCATAATCTTCACAACCATGTCAAAAGCTCACATTTACAGAGCTCTGTGTTGGGAGCTCTACCTGACTCTTCCATTTAATCCTCATGGTAACTCCATGAAATAGGTTCTATGTTATCCCCACTTTACAGGTGACGAGCCTGAGACCTATTATAGAAAGGAAGCTGCTTGCCTAAAGTCACACAGCTTCTGAGTGCCAGAGCCAGGATTCCAAACTGCATCCATCTGACCCCAAAGTGTTGACAGTTCCTCTAATGATTTTCATACCATGCATCCTGGCCTGTAAACAGATGTGAAATCAACTTCCTAGTGCCAATATTTTTAAAAATGAAATTAGAATGGACTAGAAGAGAAAAAAATCCAAGGTTCTCACACACAGAAAGAGAAAGTCCTGTTTTGTAAATCTTTTGTTTCACGTGTAAGTGGAGATGAAAATACCTTGTTTGCTTTAGGTCAGGACCAGCAAAATCTTCATTCTACACAGCAAGGAGCTGTTGGGAAAAGGTCCCTGCCTAGACTTCATCCCCTGTAGGGTGAGACTTGGACATGGCATTAGCCACTAGGCATTTGCTGAAAAAGGAACTTGGACATAAAGCTCACTGGAACGGCTTCTTCCATGTATCGCCATGAGCAAAGGCAGGAGGTCAAAACACTTCTGTAAGGGTCTCTTCTGAGATGGTGCCTTCTGGAGTTCCTGGGACCCTGGGGTAGAGGACGGGGCCCCTTTCTCTCTGTGTTACCAAGTGCCCTAGAGGAGGCCTGCGCATAGCGAATGTTCAGTGCTCACTGAGCCTTTCTTGTGCGCAAGATGGCATGTGAAGCCCAAAATGCTCTTTGACTTTCATCCACAAACCCCAAGGGAAAAGATACATGGCCCCAGAAGCTTCATGGAAGGGGAGCAGGGACACAGGACCATTAATCGACCATGGAGCGGGAAGCGGTCGGGAAAGGGTTCTTGCACACGCTTTATTTAGCCTGGGTCTGAGCAATCCCTAACCCTCCAGGCTGACAAGAGCTGAACGAAGGCTCAGAGGGAAGAGGACAGGAGTGGTCTGAACAGGGCACATGACAATAGTTGGAGGAAGTGAAAATAGAAGGGGCAAAGACGGAGAGGTAGTCCAGCTGGGATCCGCCTGTGAAGGGCTTGCACAGTGAACACATGGATGAACAAATGAATGAGTGACCTTTAGGCAGGCCAGGCAGCAATCTCAATGAAGAGTCAGCATCCCTGCGCCCCTCCCCACCCCACTGCCAGACCTACCCCCTTCCTGCCCAGGCTGGGCAGCTGGGTCTGCAAGGGAAAGCCTTTATTTCCCCCAAGAAAGCAGAGCCCAGCCTGAGTTTCAGACAATTGCCAGAGGATGGCCAACAGGGATATTCCTTCGTTTCTTTGATGTCCCGTTGGAAGGGTCTTTTTGCTCTTTGATTTTGTTTTAGTCAATAAATTCTCGTCAGAGTTTGCCCAGTCACTGGGCACCTGGGTGGCTCAGTCGGTTGAGCGTCTGACTCTTGATTTTGGCTCAGGTCATGATCTCACAGTTCATAGGTTCGAGTCCCACACAGGGCTCCACTCTGACATCGCAGAGCCTGCTTGGGATTCTCTCTCTCCCTCTCTCTCTGCCCCTCCCCTGCTTGCACGCTCTCTCTCTCTCTCAAAAATAAATAAACTTTAAAACATTGTTTCCCCAGTCACTTTAACACTTGCGTTTGGATCACCTTTCCAAGACACAAAATCTTTAACTTGTGTTACACACGTCTAGGTAGGAGGCCTCAAAACCCAGTCTCCCCACCACCACCGGCTGCCAGAAGGTAAAGTGAATTTCCCTAAAGAGTGGGGGCTCTGGGGACAGGAGACTCAGAAACCAGCCCTCAGCACCCTTTTGCCATCTGCACCTCCTACCGCCACCACCTTGCAGGTCTTGCCCCATGCGCAGACTCTCTTCTTTGGTGGGACTCCACGGTGCTCACTCTGCTCTTGTACGAGCCAGGGGACGCTGCCCTTTAGTTTGGTGTGTAATTATTCCCTACGTCCTCATCACTGCCTGTCCCTTTGAGCTGCCTATGATTTTGAAAGGAAGCTGCACTCTCTCCAGTCTCCTGGGCTCCCCTGTTACTGTAGTTCCTCTACAGCCTAGCCTGCCTCTGCCCGAAGGACTCATCTCACTCAGTGACAGAACTCCTACACTGCCCACAAGACCCCACTCAAGTGTCACCTCCTCAGAGAAGCCATTCCTGAGCTCCACATTCCACAATGAAATCATGACTCCCTTGTCTATGCTTCCATACTTGACTGCATTTTCCACAGGCCTCCATTACCACTTTCCACCATATTTAATGGCTGTTTGTCTATCTCTTTCTAGATGGGCTTGAGAGCATGGAACACGGAACATCCCTACAACCCCTTAAGTGCTTGTTGAATCAGTGAATATATGGTCCAGTAGCATGCCATCCACCACAACACTCAAAAATTAACTGAGAAGTGTTTCAACAAAAACCCCAAGTGATATACCAACCTTCCCCTGCCCCCCTCCCACCTCTTCGCTCATCAAGTCAGGTGACCAGAAAGCAACACCCTTGTCTACCCTTAAACACTCTGAGGAAGTGCTTTCACTCATCTGTGATAACGGATCAGGCATCCAACATCTGTTAGAGGAAATAAAAGCACCATTCAAAACCTTTTTTTTTTTTAACCTCCAGACACTGTCCATTAGAGTATTCAAAGTCCTCGTCAATCCTCCTGCAATTCAGTACCCCAGAAGCCAGTTTTTTCTCCTGATAAATGGTTAACCCGCCTGCGGTTGAACAACAGGAACACTGGAAACCACTGTATATCCCTTTTTGTGTTGGCTGCCAGGAAGCTCAGTCTATTTCAGTGTTCAACCACCACAACCACATCATTGCTTGCACCTGGTGTTATGATCTTCCTTTTTTCACTACATAATTTCTGAACTTTCTTTTCAGCCTTAACTTACTAATTTAGATACATGTAATTGTTTATTTTTCGGACACCTCAAGTCCTTTGTGAAAATGGAGGCCGGGAGAGGTAGAAAGAATGACAGAAAAAGAAAAAAAAGAGGATCGGGAGAGAGAAAGAGAAGAGAGAGGGCATTGTTGGTGCCTCTGGCAACAGTGACAGTTTACTTCTATTTTTCATAGCTCTTTGGGAAGCCAGGGGCTGAAAACAACCAAACAAGGGCAGTCACACATGCGGAAGTGAGCTGGTGCACCTACATTGGGAACAGAACTCTCCTCTCCTCCCCACCGCTGACAGTCACAAGGCAACAGCTGTGTCCCAAATTTCCAACTTCTCTGAGCTCGTAGGGTTCTTTCTTAGAATATTATTTTGGGCTTCTGCTCCCTTCCCACCAGGGCCCCCTGATGCCATCCTTGACTATGACCCAGAAAGATAAATGAACCGAAGTCACCAATTCATAGACTATCCACTCCAAGGCAACCAACTGGGATAAAACTCTCTGCCTACTGCCACAGGCTCTTGGAAGGGCTCAAGGTCAAGCCCACCAGGGATGCACACCCTTCTCATGGACCCCATGCTCCAGATGCCGGAAAGTCTTGCACTCTCCGACGTCTGAGCTAGACAGATACTCAGGGTCATCTTCCCCAACCTGGACAAACTGAGCCTCAGCTCATTTTTATCCATATCACTTATAGCCTTTGACGCTGTGGTAGAAAGAACAGTGAACTAGGAGCAACAACACAGGGTTCTCATCCCAACTCTGCCTCTTTCTCACCTGTGTGACCTGAGGCAAGCCAGGCCAGCTCTCGGCGCCTCATTTTCCTCATTAATAAAGGAGATTTCAGTTGAACCCCTTGCTGCCTGCCTGCCAGGGCGAGTGTGAGGATCTGAAGGAAAAGGACAGGGACGGCACTTTGGAAGCTAAACAACACGAGGGATAAGGAATCCTAAAGGGGACTCCAGGAGGCACGTGCCCCGGGAACATGTGTGCTGGGTGTCATTCGGGTCCCTAGGAAATTACCTGGAAAAGGACTGCCTGGGGCTGCACCAAGTATTGTCTCATCAGCACGGGGCACCACTGCCATAGCATGGAGGAGAGAAGAAACACAGACACGTGAGAAGGAGGGCAGCATGAAGGGGGGCAGGGCATGGGGATGAGGCTGCGGGGCTGGCTACCTCCGGTGGCTACCTCGGCCAGAGAGGCTTCCCCATCACCTGCTGAGCTCCTCCGGGCTCGCTGCCAAGCTTCAGGTGGCCTTCAGGAGCTGGGCCAGTGCCAGGCCACAACTGCTCCCTTCCTGAGGGACCAGACACCTGCCCACCTACACACCTACCCAGAGGAGGGCACAAGCTGGAATGGGGGAGGTGTGTCCCCAGGGCCTGGCCTGATGACCTGAGATTGAGGAGGCAGAGGGGTCTGGATGCCTAAGGCAGCTGGGTTGGAGCCGGGGCCTGGGGGCAGGTGTCTCCCTTCCCGGGCCTCTGCCTCCCAGCTGTCTGAGGACCTGCACGAGATCTCCACACGCCCTGCCAACGCCGATGCTCTTTGCCTCTGTAACTGGCCACATGACAAAGTGTGGGTGCCCTCTTCAACAGAGGAGCTCCAAGGCAAGAAAAGAGAGACGGAGGGGATCCTATAGGTTAGAGGAGACTTGACATGTATCAGTGGGTTGCAATGTAGACCCTGATTCCAACAAATAAACTGTAAAAAATACAACTGTAAAGAATTATTATGACATATTATGAAACTATTAATAAATGCAAACATGGACCATATATTTGAAATATTCGAGGACACCACAGATTTGCTAACTTTTTAGGTATGATCATGGCATCATGGTTACTATGCTTGTTAAGGCCTCATCTTTTATTTTTTACTTATTTTTATTTATGTTTTAATGTTTATTTTTGAGAGAGAGAGAGAGACAGAGAGACAGAGCATGAGCAGGGGAGGGGCAGAGAGAGGAGACACGGAATCTGAAGCAGGCTCCAGGCTCTGAGCTGTCAGCACAGAGCCCGATGGAGGGCTCGTACTCACAAGTCATGAGATCATTCCCTGAGACAAAGTCGGACGCTTAACTGACTGAGCCACCCAGGCGCTCCAGGCCTCACCTTTTAAAGAGTCATTCTAAAACATTTACAGATAAAGTGAAACGATGTCTGAGTTTGCTTCAAAATGAAGCTAAGAGAGTTTACTGTGGTTACCCGGTGGTCTATATACGCAATGGATAAATGTGGTCTCTCTATGCCATGGGCTATTATTCAACAATAAAAAGGAACAAGGCTCTGACGCATGCGACAATACAGGTGAGCCTCAAAAGCATGCTACATGAAAGACACCAGATGTAAGTGGAACGTCCAGAACTGACAGATCTACAGCCACAGAAAGCAGAGCAGGGGTTGGCTGGAGCTGGTGCGGGAGCAGGGGTTAATTATAAATGCACACAAGGGATCTTCCCAGAGTGACAGAGCTGCTCTAAAACGGGGCTGCTGGTATTGGTGACACGGCTCCATAAATTCCTAAAATCGCTGACTTGTATACTTCAACTGAGTGAATTTTATGATATAAGAATTAAAATTCAATAACGCTGTTACAGAATAGAGCAGAGTGTGGGGAGATGTGGGGGTACCTATGAAACAGGACTAGCCGTGAGTCGATAATCGTTGAATCTAGGGGCAGGATCCTTACAGGACTAATTAGACTATTTTGTCTACTTTTGAAATCCTCCATAATTAAAGTCAAAAAACCGAAATAGCACGCATCTGAGTCATGACCCCACTTGCCAGCACCCATCAGCTGTCCAAAAAACACCTGCAGAATAATAAGAGCACCCCAGAGGATGAGGACAGCCAGGAATTTGCTCTCTTGAAGTCTGTTCCCTCTTCATCTTCAGGGACTCCAAGATTCCAAACACAGGAAACACAAGGCTTCCTTTCCAGCCTGCAAAGTCCTTGCAGGCCTGTTACATCCTTGGGAATCCTGGGGTGCGGACAGACACAGAGATGGGGCTCAGAGAGGGGTGCCCGGGCGTGCCAGCTCCAAGCTCAGTGCTGGCCTGTTACCCTAGAAGCGGAGTTAGGATTTGAGAAAACTTAACTACCAGCCCTGAGGAGAAAGCTCACACACTCACGGGGGGACGTCCTCCTCTCTAAAGTGCCCTGGCCACAGGCTGAACTCTACTCCAGCTAGGGAGAAAGTTCTGAGTCTGCAAGCAAGGAGGAGGAAGGGTCCACACTTTTAAACCTCGGCACACCGAAGAACTGCACCTGCACAACACATGTTCGGGAATAGTCCTGCCTTGATTACAGTGGATCAGACCAATTGGCAGGGGGCCCGGAAACCAGACACTGCCTTGGACTCCCGTTTGACCTGGGGCAGACCCCGCCCTACTCTAGGCCTCAGTGACTCCAGCTGTCAAATGAAGAAGATGGACCAGAACCATCAGGGCCCCTCTGCCTGTAAGGCCTCACTCGGGGTCTGTGCTCTGCACAGGTGTGGTCCTCACCCTGTGCACTGGGTTTCTCCTTGACGTGGTTGAGGTCAGGGTTAGCCCATGTTCCATGGGTCAGTGAAGGTGTTGCCCATTCCACCCTGAATCCAGCTCCGTGAATCCAGACGCCCGGCAGCCATCAGGGGAAGAATATGGCCTAGGAAGCCCACCAGCCCTGGGTCCAGGAAGACGGGCCAAGTTCGTGCAGTGTGAAACTAGGCCAGGCACGTTCTCGGTCCCTTTTCTCATGTGTTACATGGGGATATATGACCTTCCTCACGAGGTGGTGAGAAGGCACAAGGCAGGTGATAAGAACATCAAGTCCTTGAGGGCAGTCCTTTTTTTTTTTTTTAATGTTTATTTATTTTTGAGAGAGAGAGAGAGAGACAGACAGAGCATGAGCGGGGGAGGCGCACAGACAGAGAGGGAGACACGGAATCCGAAGCAGGCTCTAGGCTCTGAGCTGTCAGCGCAGAGCCCGACGCGGGGCTCGAACTCTGGAACGGTGAGATCATGACCTGAGCTGAAGCTGGATGCTTAACCAACTGAGCCACCCAGGCGCCCCGAGGGCAGTCCTTTTTATTCTCAGTTTTTGAGTCCTCAGGCCCAGACGTGTAAACAAACACTTGAAAAATGCCGAAGAGGGGCAACAGGAGGGATCCTGTGTTGGGGGTACTGTTCTGTTTCTTAAGTCTCCCAACACCACTATCCCGAAGTGATATTGTACTACAGCTTTGCGAGATGTTATCACAGCGAGAGACTGGAAAAGCGTATACAGAATCCTTCTGCGTTGTTTCTTACAATGGCACGTGGATCTACAATGATCTCAAATTCAAAGTTTGATTTAAGAAACAGTAAAAAATAAAAAAACAAGGTTTTAGCATACCATCCCCACGAAACCTAATAAAGATGAATTCAACTTTTGGGGCACCCAGGTGGCTCAGTAGGTTAAGTATCCGACTCTTGATTTTGGCTCAGGTCATGATTTCTTGGTTCGTGAGTTCGAGCCCCTGTGTTGGGCTCCACGCTAACAGCGCAGAGTTTGCTTGGGATTCTCCTGCCCACTCTCCCTCTGCCCCTCCCCCATTGCACGTGCACTCTCTCCCTCTCAAAATAAAGAAACTTAAAAAAAATAAAGATGAATTGAGCTTTTAAAAAATGTTTGCTATAAGCAAACATAAATGATGCTTGCACAAGTACTCTATCATCTACAGTGGTACTGTTTAGTACTGACTGAGGGAAAGAACTGCCAAGGATTCTGAATGACCTGCCCCTTTCAGGAACTTTCCCCAAGTTCTCCTCTTGTGTGTTCCTAGACCACCGAAGTGGTCATACCTCTATCACCACCCTTATCACTTCGCATCATACGCCTAATTGTTTAGGGCCCTCAGGCCCCAACTACAGTGTGAACTTCATGAGGATGGAACTGTGTCTCTCCCTCATCCTGGTGACAGCAGCTCCTGGCCCAGTGCCCAGCTCTGAACAGATGTGACATAAATGCCTGTGGAACCAAATGAACTGGGACAGGTACTCTGGCCCGGCTCTGCCAATAGTACCAGAGGTGCTTCCCAGGGTCACCGAGAGGATAAGTGATCTCAGGGTGCTTTTATTTATCAGAAAGCACTAGGGCACGGGCGAGACATGCCCTCCATTTATTTGGCTCTCTAGATCCGTGCCCGAGCTTGCGCCACAATGGATTGCAGTGAAACCAAGGGGCTTCCAAGAAGAGACCTGCGAAATGTAAGTGACTCATCTCTCCTTATTCTGTTTGCAGCCTGCCAGCACACGCCCCATGACGCACCCCCAGGTGGTACGGAATAGCAGGGGAAGCCCCAGGAAAGGGGCTGAAATGAGATATTGTAGTTTCTGTCCAAGAGAAACTTTCCCAGCAATGACTAATCAGGAGGTCCCCTATTTCCTCCCTGACCACCTAGAGAATTTTAGTGGGCCCCTAATCTCAGAGCCCAAAGGAGCTCAGGGATTATGACAAAGATGGACCTTTAATCTGATGCTTGAAACCCACCAGTGATAGAGAACTCACTACTTCCTGAGGCAACCACTCCCAAGGCCACCCAGCTCAGTCATGAGGAAGTGCTAAATCTGTCCCTTTAGGCCTCCCTACACTGGTCTTGGGACTCCAGTTCCAACGAATGTCCTCTCGGGCCGCAGATGGTAGTGCCCTTCCCTCCTGGGTCTGAGGCAGGGCGCCCAGGTCGTCCACTCCTCCTTCTGGACATGTTCTCTCTGAGCCATAAGAAGCTTCCTCCTGCTCTTCTGGTGACCTCATCACCTGGTTGACTCATGCTGTTCTCAATCAACTCAGGACTCACGAGTTCATTAGAAATGGAAAGTGACTGTGCATATGATTTTTTTAAGTGTTCCTTTTCTCCCATCCCAAACCAGTGTGCTATTTGCAAACAGAATGTTCTAGGTTTATAAACTTTCTCTGGCTTCACGCTGCCTCCAGGTAATACTGACCTGAACAGTACCAGCCCCAATCCAAATTCCAAAGGACTTTTCCAGCTTCAACTCCAATCCGCCTTATTTCCAAAACCTCGCCCTCTACTCCAACCACACCGCACACACTAATCCTCGGAAGCCCAGGTCACTGCACTCAATACTTTTGCTCACACTGTCTTCCCATCCCCACCCCAGTCTAAATCCTTGTCCTCTAAGGCCTAGATCAAACGGCATCTGCTCCTGATGCTCTCCTTAGGTTTTCAGTTGAAATAGATCATTTCCTTCTCTCAGCTCCCAAGGCATTTTCCCTGCACTTCCTTTAGGACATTTATTCCATGCTACTTCATCCTAGTAATTTGGGACCCCATCTGCTCCCCCACCGAGATGCCCGTAAGCAGCATTCTGGCCCAGTTTGAAGCTGGATCCCACCAGTAGACCTGAGTAGGACCTATCCTGAGTGAAACTGAGCAAGAGAGGAAGAGGAGGGGCAAAAGAATCCAGGGCTCACCCTGAACCTTAAGAGTTCTGCCAAAAGAGGGGAAAGAGAAGGCCTTGGGCTCAGAGCATTCCGGCTTGTCTTCCCAAATGCAACAAAAGAAATGACAAGGCTTGAAGCACTAACCTCCACTTCTGGAATATGAGAGCCAGGACCCAGGGGGTCAAGGCCTCCTAAGTGGTAAGAAGATGTAATGTAGGGGAAGGAAGGAAGGAAGGAAGGAAGGAAGGGAGGGAGGGAGGGAGGGAGGGAGGGAGGGAGGGAGGGAGGGAAGGGAAGGGAAGGGAAGGGAGAGAGGGAGGGAGGGAGGGAAGGAAGGAAGGAAGGAAGGGGAATCATTCAGGGGAGGAGGAAGAGGACACCCTGCCCTGGAAGCCCCAGGGCCTGCTCACGCTCTGCCTGTCTGTGTGATAAGCAGCTCCAGAGCCTGACATGAAGAAGAGGAGAGCGTCCCCAAATCAAAGCTCCACCTCTAGGCAGCCAAATCCCATGGGCTTCTCCCAGGCGGTCCATGGGGGGGCTCGATGACCCATCCTGCCTCAGGACTAGGAAGGGAGCAGGGCAGGGAGACCAATTACCCTCCCTTGAAGGAATGCAGATCTATTGGCTAGCGAGGGCCCTGAATGGGGGCCTGAAAAGGGAGCTCTCCCCCCATCCTAAAGTACCTGGTATGAGAGCGGAGGGGGCACCTCGAGATGCTCATAGTTCACTTTCTTTTGGACTGACTTTCCAGCTGCAGGAGGAGAGAGGTTATTTTGGGGCCATAAAGAAAAGAGACTTCCCTCCGTACTGCAAGATCAATATGGTGGCGGGAGGGAGGTGGGCCTGGATGTCCCTCCCCACCACCACCACCTCTGCCCTGCTGCTGCTGAGTGCTGACACACGTGCATGCACACGCACACACGCACACACACTCCCTGGGCCACAGGCCACCTCTCCGCCCCGTCTGCTCCCTATCAGACGGAACTTTCTAAAGGGTGATATTCTGCAAAGGCAAACGCAGACAGCCTTGGGAGGGAGTGCCCTCTCTATCACCAAGGTTTGCGAGAGGCAAACAGAAACCATGCACGAGAAGCACCAGGAAAGGGGGAAAAAAAAGAGCCGAGAAGACCAGGACCCCTTGGTTTGCAAGTCTGAAGCCTGTTACAGCTCTCACCTAAACCCTCACATGCTTTTCATAACGGTCAGAATAATGGGACTTGCCTGGACGCTTGCTATGCACCAGGTACGATTCTAGGTGTTAAACACATTCATTTATCTCATCCTTACAACAACCCTGTGGATATTATTATCCCCCCTTCTGCAGATGATGAAAGTGAGGTACACGGAGCCCAAGTAATGCGTCCCAATCACCCCCCTCCCTGGCAGTGAGACCCCAAGTCCAAGATCTTAAAGCGCTATGCACCACCTCTCTGACAGCTGTCATCAATCCCATCCTGGGACAGATGAGAAAACGGAGGGTAGGGGAGTCAAGTGAGCTGTGGAGGCGGGTGTCAGACTAGGTCCTGTCCATGACTCTGAGTCCCTCATGAGGAGGTGCTGGGGCCCAGGGAGAGAGATGCCAACTCTTAGTCCGGGGACAGTTTCACATGCTCCAGTCTCTTCAGACACCTACCCACTCCTGACATTCCCCTCCCTGAGTGCCCTTTCCCTTCCTCTCCGCCGATCCTTGTCTCTCCGCCCCTTGAAACCCTGGCTCAAGAATGACCTCCCGCAGGAAACGTTTCCAGATGGGTTCAGCCACAGACACCATTAACTTTATTCTTTCTTTTCCCCACTTGGACTCGGAGAACAGCCTACATGATAAGCTCAGAGGACAGCCATGCTCAGATTTATATGTCAGAATTAGCAATTAGTCTTACCATCAGTGGGAAACGACAGAGAAACAAACAGAAACCTGTGACATTGTTAATACCGTTAAGGAAAAATCAAGCATCTGACTGCTTGGCCCAGGCACTGTGTTCTTTACGGAAGGTAGTCTGGCTTTTAGAGAGATCAGAAACTGAAGGCAGGAGACAGTAGACTTAGGTTTTAGCTATTATGTCTGAGGCCAAATTTTAGCTAATGTAGATGACAGAGAAAAAACCAGCACAGTGACAACAGTGTTTCTGTTTATTTGCCTTTTTATCAAGGTTAACTTTCAGCCTTTGCTTTTAATTATTGAAAATATGTTCGCATTTTGCAGTTTTGTGTTAATTTCCCAAATCTTGCATCTTGTACCTGGAAACAAAGCATAATAATCATTCTTCTGTGTTAATACCTACAATTTACTTAAATAAGCAAGCCCTTGGCCTTGAGACTGGATGTGCAAACAAACACACTTCTGAGAGCTTCGTTCGAGTTCGATTTTTAACAATTCCTTTTCTCTCTGTTACACACATCTACATTAAATTTAGCCTCCTGGTCTTATTTCCTTTGCCTCTCTCCCACAAATCAAACCTCAAATAATACAAAACTGCTGGCTAGGAACAGGCTTCACACAAACAAAAGCCTTCAAGCCACATCTCCCCGTCCAACCATCTCTACCTCCCCTGCCTGCTCCAACGAAACAGCCTCTCTCTGCCCAATTGCCCTGGAAAACTCTGAAATGTCTCCTTTTCATTTCTGGGAGAGGAAGAGGTTTGATCCCCAAATAAAAGAAAACTTCAGCAATAATAGTAAGCTGGGAAAACCCAGGCAGACTTCTCCTCGCCACCCATGTCAAGCTCACAAAGAGAAAAAATCGTACCATCCGACATGGTTGGGAGAGTTTAATCCAAAGCAGTGCTAATTAATATCCCCGGCTTTCCAGAAGCCAGTGCCACATACAGCTGCGAGGGCAACAAGGCTGTTCTCCCTTCAATTTTATGGGAAGAACATTTTCATTACAAAGCCTCCTCCCAGACCCTCCTCCCTCAGCCAGATTAGCCTCGAGAAGGGAGCGGATGATGCATATATCAGAACCCCTTCTCTCCCCATTAATTTTATTATTTATATCCCATTTTAGAAGTTTATTGGTGCAACTCCCGGTGCACCTGGCCAGAGCCCTTCTGACAGACAGTGGTACCTTCACGCATCTCCTACTCAGAAGCAGCTGATGCATTGGTCACCAGGACGCGCCAACTTTTTGAAACGTGCCCAGGAGAAAGAGCGGACTCCGGGGGCATTTCCTGCCTCCCTACTGCAACGCGCACACACCATTTTTTAAAACAAATGTCGAAGGGTCTGAACTCACTCATTTGTGACATACATGTGGATTTGATGGCTTAGCATGAGCTATGGGTGGTCCCCGGAGTCCCCTGAAAACCCTGAGCGATGCCCTATGTGCCCCCACCCGAATCAAGCATCCTCAGCTGGTCCAGTGGAGCTGACCCATTTTTAACCCAGACTGCCAGATCACGGGCAGACCTGGCGAGGCCACGTGTCCCACCATTTCATTCTAAAACCCCACGTGCTCAGGGCTGTCTCTTTCCAGCCTCCTAAAGGGACCCCAAATCCAATCTAAATGTCTTGAATTTACCTGTTTGTCTTTTATACATATAAATAGCTGCATTTCCATTCTCTCTTTGTTTCTCATTTTCATTTGGTTCTAATATCTGCATGTAAATGTCGGAAAATAGCATCTGTAATTGGAGATTATGAAGTATGGCCAGCTCCTGACAGGCTGCTAAGGAAGATGGATTATCCTCATTTTTCTGTAAATTTTGTCAATTTTGGAATTCATAAGCTATCAACACTGATCAAAATGGGACTTCACAGCTGTGTCAAAAAAAAAAAAAAAAGCAAGAGCGAGAGAGAGCTCTCGAAGGCAGGCGGTCACGCGCAGGGGCTGGGCGGCAGGCGCAGGCGGCCGGTGGCGTTGGCGCAGCAGATTGGACGCCCGGTGGTGTCGCCAGCCGCCACCCTCCTCCCCTGCACCCTCCCCTCTACGCTGGCGGCTCCCTCAGCAAAGGGAACCCTGGAACTCGGGGGGTGTGGGCCTGCCCAGTCCCCTGGCTAAATCAAATAGGTAAATCACACGACTGGAAGGCCGCAAATCCTCCAAGGCACCCACTCAAACCCGAGGCTTGATTTATTGCTGGGCGCTGCCTTTCTTATTTATCCGGAGGGGTCCACAGGCTCCCTCCGCGAGGGCCTCTGAGACGTTGTACTCCTTCCTGACCATCACGGCACACTTGAGGCAATTGTGTTGGTGTCTCTGTCTCAATTTTCCCATTACTGGGAGTAAGTACTGTTGGGACTCTGTAATAGCCCGACTGCAGCCCATATCAATAACAGATGAGGTTTAATCGTCCAACACAGAAATTATTTAGGCGCAGTAAGGACATTCAATGTCATTTGCATAATGGCATTTCTATCGCACGCACCTAACCCATCTTGCATAAACAAGGCCTTGGGACCATAAATAATAATAAATCATGACGTCTGCACGCCTCTTGCGGTAATAGGAGCCACTCTTTGTGGAAATTATTTCAGCAGGAAATGGGCACTGTAATTTTAAAGACATGTGGCGCTGTGAGGCGCGGTAAATCACACGGGCACGTGATCCCCAGGAGCCACCGGGGGGGACCTGTCCCGAGCCTGCAGCGACATCCCCGGGGCGACCGGAGGATGAAGGCCCGGCTTGAGGGGGCAATATTTGGGGCCTCTAAAACAAACACCAGGATGTGCTGGTGTCCCAGGAAATGGCAAGAAGGCAGGCATGCTCTGAGCAGGCCCTGGGAGAATTGGCTTCAGGCCTGCAGAAGCAGGCAGGCCTCAAGGCAGAAGCGCTCTTTGTTCTAGGAGAATGGAAGCTCCCTGAGGGCAACCATTCTTGGTTCTTGTCCTTTCTGCTTTACCTAGACTACCGGCCCGGCACCCAGCAGGCGCTCAGGAAATATTCTAAAAAAGTGCAAAGAGGAGTGCCCAGGGGTGGGGGTGGGGGTTCAGTAGGTTGAGGGTCTGACTTCATCTCAGGTCATCATCTCATGGTGTATGAGTTCAAGCCCCACATCGGGCTCTCTGCTGTCAGCACAGAGCCTGCTTTGGATCCTCTGTCTCCCTTTCTCTCTGTCTCTCTCAAAATAAATAAATAAGTAAATAAATAAACTTTAAAAAAAAGAAGAAGAAGAAGAAATACAAAGGGAGGAGAAGATAGTACCTAGGCCCAGGTAGTGAGCAGATAAGGAGAGCCCTGAAAGCGGGGTAAGGTGAGATATGGAGGCACTGACCCAGGGGAAATTAAGGCAGGAACTGCTGCAGAAGTGGGAATTGGTCCCACTGATCTGGGGAGCGAGAGTGAAGATGCCCAGTAAACTCTAAGCCGTGTGGTCAGGCAGCTGTGGGCTAAGAGGACGGCGTAGGTGGTGAGCTCTGGCAAGCAGAGCGGTGAAGCCTGCAGGCTCGGGCGGGGGGTGGCGGGGGCAGACACAACCGACCTAGAATCCTGGCTCCACCACCCCAGACCGCCTGCCTCACCCCTCCGCAGCCCAGCTTCCTCACCTGCAGGACCAGTACATAGCTCACAGAGTTGTTCTGAGGGTTACATGTAACTGAGCTCATGCGTACACAGCGCCTAGCACTCGATCAAGCTTTGCTATCATCATTTCTGGTAGGACTGCTATTCTTCAGGAAGCGACAACAGAAATGAGTTGAAGTACAACACTGCTTCTTAATAGCTGTGTGATTTGGGACAAGCTACTCCTTGGCTCTGGGCCTCAGCTTCCTCTAGTCTGTCCAAGGAAAGTGTGATAAGACAGTCCCCACCCACCTCCTGGAGGACCAGGAGACTCAAATGGGTCAGGCCATGAGGCTGGTTGTTAGTGTAAAGTGTCTTGTCTGCATGGGAGGGACGAACATTAGCAAAGAAAGGAGAGTTCCCAAGGTCAGCCCATTGTCATCTCCAGCCACCCCCACTGGCACCAGCGGTTGCCTCCCAGGAGGGGAACTGTGTGGGGGGAGAAAAGAGTGGGGAAAGGACTTTCTTTCCACTGCTAGTGTCCTGAAAAGCTCAAGCTTCCCAGAAAAGTTCAAGCTTTCCAGAAAAGTTCGGGCAGGATACACACCAAAGAAACCACAGTGTGGCCTCTGGGAGGGCAGAGGAGGGACTGAGACAGAGTTGTTAGCTCAAGCCTTCTCTGTACTGTGTTAATTTCACTAGACACAAGGAGTGCTTGTGTCCTGGTTTTTCTTTTTTCTTTTTCTTTTTTTTTTAACGTTTACTTATTTTTGAGAGAGAGAGAGAGAGAGGGAGAAAGAGAGAGAGAGAGAGACAGAGTTCCAGCAGGGAAGGGGCAGAGAGAGAGGGAGACTCAGAATCAAAAGCAGGCTCCAGGCTCTGAGCTGTCATCACAGAGCGTCACGCGGGGCTCAAACTCACGAGCCATGAGATCATGACCAGAGCCGGAGTTGGACACTTAACTGACCGAGCTACCCAGGCGCCCTGGGTCCTGGGGTAAAGCTGGTGAAGTTCCATACCACTATGCCTTGCCGCATGCTATTCCCTCTGCCCGAATAACAAGAGGTATGGAAATGCTGCAAAAAAGAGCCAATCCAGTAATTTAACAATAACTGCATTTCTCTCCCAGAGGAACTTAGAGAAACAGCAGTCATTTCTCCACTGAGTCTGCCTTTCCAACTCAGAGGCGTGGGCTGTGGGCAGCGCTGTGCGGGGAGTGATCTAAATCACGGGCACCCACAGCCCCTGGGCAGGGGAGTGGCTCCGGCGTGTGCAACGCCACCTTCAGCTTACACATTTACCTCACGCTCACTAGAGTGTGAAAACTGCTCAAAAGCCAAGTAATGTCTGGAGTTTTGCTATTAGTATTGTGCCAATGTTGGTTTCTTTGTTTTGGCAAATGAACCATGGTTATATAAGACGTTAAAGACAGGGGAAATGTGGTTTCCAAGTTGAAGGTAACTCTCTGTATTACCTTTACAAATTTTCGAAATTTAAAATTATTCCAAAGTAAAATGTATGCGTAAAAAAAAAAAAAAGCCAGACCCTACTCATAATAAGAGAAATTAAATTAAAACCATAATGTATCCTTTTTCATTTATAAGATTAGCAATGAGGGGCACGTGGGTGGCTCAGTCTGTTAAGTGTCCCACTTCAGTCAAGGTCATGATCTCACAGTTCATGGGTTCGAGCCCCACATCGGGCTCTGTGCTGACAGTGTGGAGCCTGCTTCAGATCCTCTGTCTCCCCCTCTTTATGCCTCTTCCACGTTTACCTGTGCTCTCTCTCTCTCTCTCTCTCTCTCAAAAAAAAAAAAAAAAATTAAAAAAACCAGATTAGCAATAACTCAAGAGGCTGATGCTACACTGTGTGGGCAGAGTGGGGAAACAGGTCTCACTTCAGGGAATGAACCTCTTTGTGGAATAAAGGCTCTAGTTTTCAAAATTCACAGCACACACACGCTGATCTGGCCTTTCCACTTCTGGGAATTTATCCTGCGGGTTTAGTCCCGCCTGTTGAAAAAATAAATGTGGAAACGGTGCTCAAGGCAGGCTTTTTTGAAAATGAAAAAGACCGAAAGTGCCCAACAGGCGACTTGTTAAATAAATTATGATATTCCATACAGTGGAATACAATGTAGCTGTTAAAAAGAAGGAAGCAGCACTCCATTGATATGGAACAATCCCCAAGAAATACAATGGAACCGTGCATATAGAATTCTACCATTTACATTCAGAAGAAAGGTATTATAGGGGCGCCCAGGTGGCTCAGTCAGTCAAGTGTCTGACTTTGGCTCGGGTCATGATCTCGCAGTTCATGAGTTCCAGCCCCGCGTCTGGGCTCTGTGCGGACAGCTCAGAGCCTGGAGCCTGCTTTGGATTCTGTGTCTCCCTCTCTCTCTACCCCTCCTCCGCTCATACTCTCTCTTTCTCTCTCAAGAATAAACATTAAAAATTTTTAAAAAGGAGTTATATATATTGTAATACACATATTTATAGACATATATCCTACCCTCACTCCAGTATTCCATGTAAATCTCTAAAGAACACAGAAGAAACTGGTAACAGTGGCTGTCTCCCAGGAGGGGAGCTGAGAGGGGGGAGAGAAGAGTGGGGAGAGGACTTTCTTTTCACGGTCTACATTTGGTAGTGTCTGAAATCTTTACCATCTGCATGTACTACTTATTAAAAGTTTTTGGATGGAAAACCGGTGTCAGGTAAGTGGCAACGAGCACGTGCTGCCTGGACTTTAACAAGGCCATGGCTGTGCCTGTGGGCGCCGTAGGGCCTCGTCTGTCTTTAGGGGCACCCTGCACTCCTCTGCGTCACCCAGCGTGCCTGGCACCAGGCTCCCTGGCATTGCAGCTGGCAGCTCCATACATGAATCCATGTGCCCACCAGGTGTCTAGAACGCTGGTTCACCGTTCCGCTCGAGGAAAGGCCTGAGGCGCCCCCAAATCAGGCCCGCAGCTCCAGACAGTGTCTCAGCTGGAAGGGATGTGGGGTGTCCCCACGCACCAGTTTTCAGGAAGTTGAGGCCTGGAGGGAGGAAGAGCTTTGCTCAAGTAGGTGGGCCCAAAGCAGAGCGCAGGTCTCAGGAAAACGTGACCTTCACAGTTGGGAGGAGGAAAGAGATGGGCTCCATCTCTCTGGCTCTCAATTGCTTCACCGGCGAAATGGGAGTAAGAGCTTCTGTCTGCCCTCCACATCCCACAAGTGTTAACAGAGATCAAATAGGGTCCCAGCTATGAAAGCCATCCGAGAACTTCTGAGCACCTTACACAGAAATCCCCCGGGGTGCCCGGTGGGCCCTGAGGAAGCCCCAGGATGGACACACTGGGTACAGTTACAACTCCTGTTTGTTGCACCTGCTGTACTTAGCCCCTCTCGTACACCTTTTATGCTGGGCTTTGCTCCCACTCAATCAGGGAGGTGCCGTCATTATTACTCATCCTCTCTGTAAAGGCAGAAATTGAGGCACGGGGAGACAGGGTGAGTTTCCCATGGTCACACAATAAAATTGTAAATGAGATCACGCAGCTGCGATCACCGATGCCGGGGGCAGAGCTTTAGGCAGAGGAGGCGCTAGCAGTAGCAGAGGCTGGCTCCTTCCCTGGAGTGCATGGGCACAGTGACACAGGTGGCCCTGAGAAGCCCCAGCCAACCGGCAGGGCCTAGTGGCTGGACAGCTACCTTCAGCACCGCTAACTCTGCCCCAGGGAGGTGGGATTCCTGCAAGTGCCCTGGCCTCTCCTGAAGGAGCGGGACACCCACTGACCTTTCTCTCCCAGGCTTCTCCTCTGCAGCCACCCCTCGGTGCCCCCCACGCAGGGCCTCCTCCGTCCTTAGGCTTACCCTCCTCCAGCACACGTGCCATCCCAGCCAAACCCATCTATTCTTCTCCATCTCAGTCCCACCATTCCCCACCTTAACCGGTTCACATTCTCCCCGCCAAACACGAGCCTGGAGTTTTACCACGCAGCATTTCTTTCAAAACTCAGAACTTCATGGGGAGATCACGCTGATGTCCCTTGCTCACTTCGGCTCTACTGAAGACATTGCTGAGGATTTGTGGATTAACTCGACGTTCACACGTGCACACAGGAGTCACATGTTTGCAAGCTATTTAATACCCGAGGAGAAGGCCTGGGGGTCTTTGTAGGAGGATTCAGGGTAAAATAATATTGTGAGAGAATTTTCATGATGAAATCAGAGAGGATACATGAAAGACTCTGAGAAGAGTAAATGAGCCCCCAAACAACTCTTCCTATTAGCAACTGTTATTTTAACTTTATTTATCCATTCACTCATTCTTTCATACCTCATCATTTTCCAGAAAAGATTTAAGGCAGCTCACAAGGGTGCACAAAATATAAGGAGGCGAGGAGAGCAGAGTGGGACCAGAAAGAGTCAGCCGAAGCCCACAGTGAACCATACCACATGCTTGGTCTGGGCTCTGCCCTGCGTGGAGATCCTCGCTTAAACCTCACCCAATTCTATAGAGCAAGAACTCGCTACTCCCAGTTTGTAGGTAAACAAACTAAGGCTTAGCAAGGCCAGGTAACCTGCTCAAGACCACACAGTTGGTAGATGACGGAGTTGGGACTGAACCCAGACAGTCTGGCTCCACAGCCCACACTCCACGCCAAGACTGAGGCTAGGGGCTTATGGACTTGCTACAGGAGGGGCCGTAGCTGGGCCTCCTTGCTGCCCGCCAACTGGAGCAAGCCGGGTGATACTTCACGGAGTCCCTGAGACACAAACTGCCCACTGCTCACAGGTTCTCTTACTTACTCACACTGAGCACGAGTTCTCCCTGGGCCCTCCCTAAAGAGCAAGCTGAGAAATTGTGAATGCCCTCCAGACCCAGGGACAACTGCCAAAAGTTGTTTCTCAGGGTATGCCACATGCAGATTCAGGCATCGCCCCAAAGCGCAGTGCAGTAATAGTAACACTAAGGGGACCAAGGGTGCAGTTTAGTCACCCAATGAATGGCTTGATCTGGGAATTGTTTTAATAAATGGAAGACTCAAAGATTATACGTTCTCCAAGCAATCGTTCCTACATACTGCTTCTCTGAGACAAACTAGTAACAATGGGAAGTGCTTCGAATCCTAACAAGCGGCAGGATGGAAGCTTTTCTGCCCGCAGCTAAATACGGACCGAGCCTGGGAGCGACACTGAACTTGCTTATGAAAACTGAAGGGGCGGGCGGGGCCTGGGGCCGGAGCCCTGCAGAGGTGAGCAGAGCGAAGACGCAGTGGCGGGGTCAGGAATCTCCTTCGGAAATTGTCTTGGATCCACTCCAACACACAGATATCTAGATGATGGAGACCCCAGGGTTTTCCTCCAGGTAGCACTGACATGGATTAGGTCCCAGAAGACCCTGGGGGCAGGTGTAGCCACACTTCCATCTCTGTCATTAAAGAGCAAAGGAAATAAAACTCCCTTTGGACAACTGGCTATGATCAATGCCACCTCCTGTACCTTCCGAGATGAAATCTATGCCAAGATAACCAAATCAGGTAGCTTATTAAAAGGAATTGCTATTTGTAAATCTGTTCAAACATGGGAAACAGGTCTAAAAATAGTAACTTTTATTTTAGAAGACTTGACCCACAGCCATTCATTCTGGCAAATGAGGTCAACTGGTCTGATTGTTTGGCCACTCCTTGAATGAGACAGAAGACCCCATCTTCAAATCCCAGCACGACCACTCACCAGCTACATGGCCCCGGGAAAGTTATGCAGTCACTTTGTTACTCAGTTTCCTCATCTGTAAAATTAAGATAATAAAACCCCCCACCTCATAGGGCTGTGGAAGGGGTGAGATGAGTTCATACATGGTTAATGAGTTAATACCAGTGCTTAGCACAACAGGAGTGCTCGGTTATTACAAAGCAGTAAGGTCGTGGACTGGAGAATATCCAACCTTGAGTTCTCTACACCAACACACACACACAACACATGCACCATCCAAAAAAAAATTAAAAGAAACTGTGCTGCTCCATCACAAGGCTCACAAGGTGCCCCTGCCCACTTTCCCTGAGCTTCAGGAACCCGGTGATGCCCGCAGTGCTGCTCTGAGCATTCCTGTCTGTGTCTCTGGGCGCACAGATGGCCAGCTTGAGTTTTTAAATCAAATAGGCATTATGGGAACCAGTCCAACATCTGGAGAAATCCAAACAGTAACCTCAATTCGTAGAGCTAGGAAAAGAAACTTCCCCAGGACCAGCCAGAACCTGGGCCCACATTCGCCAGGTTAAAACCTCTCGAGATTAGGACCCCAAATCTGCCCTAGCATAGGATCTAATGGCCAGTCTTAGGTCCTCCCATAAGACTTTCCCGGAGCTAAGCTTCTCTGAGGCAAGGCGAGGTTCACCATCCAAGGTTGTGTGTAAACATTTCTGAGTTCTTTTGCTCCCAAGCACAGATGTGGATTTCTGACTCTAGGGTAATGGAAGAGAAAACTGGGTACTAGTGATGGGTCACAGGCTCACCAGGGCCCTTTGTGGTTAAAGTCTGGTTTAGGATGTTAGGAACCCACTGGTGAGCTGTGAGGCATCCCCGGGAGCCACTTGAAGCAATTTATTTACCAGTCCCCAGCAAAATCTGAAAGCCCCATGGCCCACTTTCTAGTTCCTAGCTCCTCACCCCCCAAACCATAAGGACTAAGTGATGAGTTAGCCATGCCCACAGCCAAGACAGAAGGGAAATGGCTGCCCGAACATCCATCCTAAACAGGATCAGAAGCCTGGAAAAAGCTTAGCAGCAAGAGAATCTATAGTGCTGTCCCCAGAGCGCAGAGAACAAAGGATTTCTCCACTTTTATTCCAGGTTATAATTTAACACCCAGGTCTGTTCATAAGGAATCTGTTGAGGGCAGTCTGTACAAATTGATACACCTATACCTGAAAGAATGTTCTAGAAGGAAGCAGTGCCCCCTTCCTAGCAGCTCCCAACGCACCTCCATCCACCCACCACCAACTCTCACACACGGGCACCCAAAAGTGAGGAGCCTTGAAGTTGCAAATAGGATACAAATCACACTATAACCAAACCTACCACATGTGTCTCACCAGGCGACAGTAATGTAAATATGTGAGACTTCACTGTTGTCAACTATCATACCCTCAGTTTCCTTATCTTTTTTTTTTAATGTTTATTTATTTTTCAGAGAGACACAGAGTATGATAGGGGGAGGGGCAGAGAGAAAGGGAGACACAGAATCTGAAGCAGGCTCCAGGCTCCAAGCCATCAGCACAGAGCCTGATGTGGGACTCGAACTCACGAACTGTGAGATCATGACCTGAGCTGAAGTTGAATGCTTAACCGACTGAGCCACCCAGGCGCCCCTTCCTTATCTTTTAAAGGAGGAAAATAAACACCAACCAGGAGGGGTGTGTTATGAGGATTAAATGAGATAATTTAAAGTATTTAACGAACACATGTCCAGATATTGTATTGTATTATTATATGCTACATTATAATACATTACTTTATATCATATCGTGTGTGTTCCTCTGTGTGTGTGTGTGTGTGTGTGTGTGTGTGTGTGTGTGTGTGTGTATTTAAACAGGTTTCCCGAAGGCATCACACCCAGCCGCTCGCACTCCAGCCACCTGCAACCACTCCACCTTCCCCAAACTCCACAAGCACAGGTCTCCGGCTTTTAGTCTTCCTCTTCTCCAGCTGGCACCCTCTTACTCACACTCCTCACCACCCATTTCCTAGGCAGCCCTCCAGACTGCTCTGTGGGGGCAGCAGCCTCGTCTGTATCACTCAGTCATTCTCTGGGGATGTAAATAATAAAGATAAATAGCATGGGCCAAGAGCCGTCCAAGACTACGCACGAGCCTCCCATTCTGTCCTCACACCAACTCCGTGTAGGGCACGTTAGGGTCTCCATCCTCCTCTTGTGAATGGGGAACCTGAGGTTCACTGAGTTTGGGCAACTTGATCAGACCGCACAGCCAGGAGGCGCAGACACTAGGTTCCAGAACCAGGCAGACTCCAGAGACTTCAGTCTGAACCACCTCACCATGTGGCCAACACAGGTGACCAGCACAGCGCCACCAGAGTTCCAGATATAAGCTGAGTATGAAGGGGGATGGCAGGTACCCCTGGGAGTGTGGGCACAAGCACTGCCAGGCCCAGCCCTTCCTCCCAGGAGGGACATTCACAAGCTCGGAAGTTTCAGAGTCTGGATTCGAATACCCCCTTCTCTCTTCGAGACAGATCTAGGAGACCGGAGAATTCTTTCCTCTGTTGCACCAAGTGGGAAATATTAATTTGCTTGTTTATAGGGGAAAATTCTTATAATACAACCCAGAATTAATAATTTATTACAAAGATTTCTTGGCTCCTCAGGCAGAAGTTCTAAAAGTGATACAAATTGTTATTTTGATTACTTTAATGGGATTTTCCCCTCAAAGCCTGAGCTCATTTGCCGGTGTAATTTGTAGCCAGGCAAACAGTGAAAACAGAGCCTGGGGAGGAGAAAGTTTCCAGCAACTCCGCCGTGCAAACGCTCATCACTGCAGACCTGCCGCACTCGCGGACCAGAGCCCCTCTGGTGCACCTCTCATCCCTCCCGCCTGACAGTCCCAACTCTCTGCCTCTTTCTCGGAGGCAGGGGCCCTCCCGCCTCCTCTCAAACTCCCATCCTATTGGGCCGGCCCCGGATCCCCACCTCTGCCCCAAGGCTCCTCTGCGGTGGCAAAATCCTCCTGGATGATAATGATGTAAGTAACGCTAATAGAAACCATATTTATGGAGTGTCTGTTGTGGGCTGGACCCTCTGCTAAGTTCTTTTCGCGTCCATTTAATTTAATCTGCACAACCGGAATGACCCAAGAACTGTTATTATTCCATTTTATGTAGAAGAAAACTGAGGTTAAGCAGTGGTAAAGCCAAACTGGTTTAAAATAATAACTCTGCACACAAAGGAAGAAAAGCTGGTGCTTGTTTGGGGAGTGATGGTGACCTGTGTGCTCAAACCCAGGGATAAAGAGAGAATCGCACAGTCTCTGGAGGTACGCCTGCAATCGCTTATTACTATAATCTCCCAAAGGGCTCAAAAGTAACATAGAAGGGTGCAAAGTCACAAACAGCTCCTTGGGAAGCCTGTGCTCTTCGCCACGGCACTGTACTTCCCCCAGCAGTCTTCCCTGAGGTCCCTGAGGTTCTCTCCAATGGAAAGCATGCCACCCTCCTCTCCAAACCACTTTCCGGACAAGGCAGAGAAGACCGCGTGCTCACTGTACCTGGGCGCCAACTCCATCCAGGCCACAGCTCCACCACAACACCCTGCCACTACTTCTCCTCTGAACTCCTTGCCGTCTGCCCCAGCCAGTCCCTCCGAAACGTTAGTGAACTGCCTACCTCCCTCCTGACCGAACCCCCCTTCCTGGGGAACCCCACTGACATCTTCATCTCCTTTCAACCTCACTGGGCACACATCTTTGACTCCATTGATCTAAACCTCCATTCTCCTGCCCCAGCCCCACAGATGGCCACGGGTAGGACCTTACCCTGTCATTTAGATCTGGTCTGCCTCCCAGATCTTGAATCTCTAAGCGCCTTTGGAACACACTCTCATCCTGATGAGCCAGCTCCTGCCAGGAAGCCCCAAAAGTTACAACAGGTGCATAAAGGGATCTGCCCTCTGGGGGGACCGAAATGATAATAACATGGCCAACTCCCTTACCTCAACCCTAGAATTGTCTGTATTCTCTTAAAACCACTGCCACTGAACTGGATCGTCTCCAATAAATTCACCCTGTTTTGTTTCATAGCCAAGTTACCAGGAAAGAATCAACAAACCATCTTTTCTCCAAAATGGGAGAGAGGAAAAGCAACCACATCTGACACAGAATGCTGAAGCTCAAAGGTGGAAGGTCCGTCTCTTCCAAGCCCCCATCTGATGCCTGAAAACTTTCCTCGGCCTTCCCCCCAAGTGGTTGCATTGCCCATGCCAGGGACTCCCAGCGACAGGAAACCCACAACCCAACCCACATTTGGGCAGTTCTGTCTGTCTGGAAGGTTTCCTTTGACTGAGTTGAAAGCTGTCTCAGGGCCTCTGGGTGGCTCAGTCGGCCCGACTGAGCTCAGACATGATCTCATGGTTCATGAGTTTCAGCCCCACATCGGGCTCTGTGCTGACAGCTCAGAGCCTGGAGCCTGCTTCGGATTCTGTGTCTCCCTCTCTCTCTGCTCCTCCCCCACTCATGCTCTGTCTCTCTCTCTCAAAAATGAATAAACATTAAAAAAATTTAGAAAACTGTCTGTAATTTCCACCTAGGTTCTGGGTCTGCCTACCTGGACCCACAACGAAGTCTGCTCCTTCTCCATGGGAGCCCCTCTGAGATCAGACTCTACTCTTGCGTATCCACTGCATTTTCTCTTCTCCAGGCCAACCAGTTCCGATTCCTAAAGTGCTTCACAAGACAGGTTTGGAGGGTAGAGAAACAGGGGAGTGAGTGCAGGGGAGCAGGATAAATGGTGCTTCAAGGTATAGGACCTGGACTCTGACCGCCTGGCTTGAACATCTGGCTGCATCTTAAAAGATCTACCTACTCATGGGTCTTTGGACAAGTACACCACCTACTTCATAGACCACGGAGAGGGTGGGTAAGGAGCTACACAAAAGGTTCTACACAGTCCCTGGCACATGCTGAGTGCTTAACAAATGTTAGCTCTTAGGTCTAGTCTCCTCCCCAACCTGGTCACCCGCTCTGGTCATGTTCCAATTACATGCCATCCTTCTTAAGGTGGGGCACTCACCTGGAGCCCTACACCACAGGTGTGTCCTGACTGAAATAAAGGAGAGGTGTCCAGAGTCTGCTTTCACACTGGCCGACACATGACTGAATTCACTGACAACTAAAACCTCTAGGTCTTTCTCACCAGAGCTTCTCTTTATCTTCATGTCCTCTGGCCTCGGTTTTCTGAAATATTACTTATATAACTATGAAATTATTATTATTTATGAAACCACTGATCCCTTTCTATACCAAGCCTATCCACTCACCACTAGAGCTGTAACTATTCATCGACTGCTATTTTTAGAACATACAAGTCTAGAAATTCTTCTTGCCTTAGTTAATGCTGGCTCTCTAAGGAGACATAGATTAGGCAAAGTGTAAGAAGAGAGTCTTTCAGTTTCTTTAGTGTGATTCTGTGTTGTTTGACTTTTTCCAACACGTATGTACTACTTCCACTTTGCCTTATTGGAATTTCCTGTTCTTTTTGTAACTTTTTTCTTTAATGTTTATTTATTACTGAGAGAGAGAAAGAGAGAGAGAGAGAGAGAGAGAAAATGCATATGAACGGGGAAGGGACAGAGAGAGATGGAGACACAGAATCTGAAGCAGGCTCCAAGCTCTGAGCTATTGGCACAGAGCCTAACATGGGGCCTGAACTCACAACCGTGAGATCATGACCTGAGCCAAAGTTGGACACTTACCCGACTGAGCCACCCAGGGGCCTCTCTTTTGGTAACTTCTTGACTTGAATGCTTAGCTCATTAGTTTTATCTTCTTTTTAAAATAAACTGCATTAAAAGCTATGCATTGCCTTTAAGTACCACATTAGATTCATTGCACAAGTTTTGACATGCAGTGCTCTAGTTGGGGTGTCCAGTTTTCTGGGTTGTTCAGTTTTAATATTTCATAATTTCCATTAGGATTTCTTTTTTGACCCATAGGGTTTTTTAGAAAGTTGACTTTTTTAAATTTTCAAACATACAGAAGATTGGAGACCATAATTTGCTTTGGACTATGAATTTCCAATTTTACCACACTCTGATCAAAGAACATGGTCTATGATGTGAATTTGTGGCTTTGCTGACATTTGTTTCCACAACTAGTGCATAGTGGATCTCTGTAAGTGTTCCTCACAAGTATGTTTGAAAAGCACGTGTAGGGGCGTCTGGGTGGCTCAGTCGGTTGAGTGTCGGACTTCAGCTCAGATCATGATCTCACGGTCTGTGAGTTCGAGCCCCACATCAGGCTCTGTGCTGACGGCTCAGAGCCTGGAGCCTGCTTTGGATTCTGTGTCTCCCTCTCTCTGTGCCCTTCCCCTGCTCACACTCTGTCTCTATGTCTCTCAAAAAATAAAAAATAAAAAAAAAAAGCACGTGTAGTCTCTAATTATTGGCCTTTTATATGTCTATTTGACTAAGCATATTAATTACGTTGTACAGACCGTACAAGTATCTCTGCCAATTTTGGGTCAGCTTGACCTATCCATTAATAAGAGGGATATGTTGGGGCACCTGGATGGCTCAGTCGGTTAAGCGTCTGGCTCTTGATTTCAGCTCAGGTCATGATCTCATGGTTCGTGGGATTGAACCCGCATCAGGGAGCCTACTTGGGATTCTCTCTTCCTTACTCTCCGCCTCTCCACTGCTCACACACATGCTCATGCTTTCTCTCTCGCTGTCTCTCTCTCTCTCTCTTTCTCTCAAAATAAACAAATTAACATTGAAAAAAAGTTCACTTTTAAAAAATAACAAATAAAAAATAAGAGGGATATGTTAAAGTTCTCAAAATATATTATCAGATTTTTAAAATTGGTTCGTTGACCTTTTTTTGCTTTAAAAATATTGAGACTCTGTTGCTAAGTATGTACAGTTTCAGGATTGCTGTATCTTCCTATGAATGGTTCTTGACCTTCTTTGTCTTTGCAGATACTTTGGGTCTTAAAGTTCATTTCATCTGAGAGTGGTAATACTCCATTACATTTGATTTGGTTTGCATTTGCCTGGTCTATAGTTTCCTATCTCCTTACTTGCAACCTTTGAGTACCATTTTATTTTAGGTTAATTTCTATAAGCAGCCTATTTCTGGGTTTTGGTTATTTTTCATATCTTTTGTATTATGTGACAAACACAATCTACTTATATTTATCAAAACTACTCAAATAATTGTATTTATTTCTACTACCTATTATCTAATTTTGTATTTTTAATTTACCATGCTTTTTTCTTGCTTCTTTCTTCTCTCCTGTCTTCTATTGGATTCACTGAGCATTCTGTATTTCTCTTTTTGCCTCATCTGCTTCGGAAGTCCATTGCCCTCCCTTTAGTGATTACCTTAATTTGCTCATCTACATCCTTGACATAACCAAATCTAAAGTTTATCAACATATCCATCCTCCTCCTGAGTAATACAAGGATCTTAGAATTTTTAATTCCGATCAGCCCACTCCCAATGTTACATATTATTATTGTACATTTTTTTCCAATTGGTTTTTAAACCCACCACAACTAGTCATGATTTTTACCATCAATAGTTATTTAATTATCCCTTATTTAGGGGTGCCTGGGTGGCTTAGTCGGTTAAGTGTTGAACTTCGGCTCAGGTCATGATCTCACGGTTTGTGAGTTCGAGCCCCAAACTGGGCTTTGTGCTGATGGCAAGGAGCCCGCTTTGGATTCTCTGTCTCCCTCTCTCTCTGCCCCTCCCCTGCTCACATGCTCTCTCTCTCTCTCTCTTTAAAATAAACATTAAAAGTTTTTTTAAAAGGTTATCCCTTGTTTATCGACATGTTTGGTTGCCATTGCTCCTTAGATCCCATCCCTTCCTTCTGTGTTTCACATTCTTCTTGTAGGTAACATATAGTTTGGTCTGTGTGTTTTTTTAATCCACTATGACAATCTTTGTCTTTTAATGGGTATATTTATTTATTTATTTAAGTTTATTTATTTATTTATTTATTTATTTAGAGAGAATGTGTGAGCAGGGGAGGGGGGGGAGAGAATCCTAAGCAGGCTCCACGCTGTCAGCTCAGAGTCTCATGCAGGGCTCTGAGCCAAAATCAAGAGTTGGACTCTCAACTGACTGAGTCACCCAGGTGCCCATTAATGGGTATATTTAGACAATTCACATCTAAAGCAAGCATTGCTCTTGTTGGATTAATATCTACTATGTTTGTAACTATTTTCTATTTATTGAACTTGTTCTTTATTTCATTCCCCTCCCTTTTCTTCCTTCTCTGGGTTTAATTAAATATGTCATATGGTTCCATTTTATCTGCTTCACACTACTGAACTGTACACTTAAGTATGTTTAAGAGGATAATTTTTACATTATGTTTTTTACCACAATTAAGAAAAAATTTTAAAGTTAAAAAAAGCTTTAGTGGTTGTCTTATTAGAGTTTTCAATATACATTTATGACTAATCTAAGGTCACCTTAATTAACACTATATCTCTTCTACTCTTTTTTTTAAATTTTTTTTAACGTTTATTTATTTTTGAGAGACACAGAGACAGAGTATGAGCAGGGGAAGGGCAGAGAGAGAGGGAGACACAGAATCCGAAGCAGGCTCCAGGCTCTGAGCCATCAGCACAGAGCCTGATGCGGGGCTCGAACTCACAGACTGTGAGATCATGACCTGAGCCGAAGTCGGGCGCCCAACCAACTGAGCCACCCAGGCGCCCCTCTTCTACTCTTTTGGAAGGAGTAGAGTATTCCCAGTTCACCCTTCCTGCCCTTTGTGACATTGCTGTCATTCATTTCACTTATCCATATGTCATAATCACCCCCATACTTCAAACGGTTACCTTTTCGATCAACTAAGACTTAGATAAATCAAAGAATTTATTTTATTTTCATTTATTCCTTTACCCCTGGTCTTCTAGAAGTAAGGTAGCTTTTCCATCTGGTTTTCTTCAAGATTTTCTCCTTGTCTTTAGTCTTCTGATGTTTGAATATGATTTGTGTAGGTGTAGATATCAAAGTATCTTGATACTCCCTGAGATTTTTGCATCTGTAGGTTTGGTATCTGTCATTAATTTTGGAAAGTTCTCAGCCATTACTACTTCAAATATTTTTTCTTCATTCTCTCTTCCTCCTTCTGGCGTTCCAATTATGCATATGTTACTCCTCTTAAAATTATTCCACAATCCTTGGATGTTTTGTTTTGGTGGTTTTGTCTTTGTTTTGTGTTCTTTTTTTTTCTCTCTCTCTGCATTTTGGCTTGGGAAGTTTCTACTGACACATCTTCAAGCTCACTGAGTCTTCACTTGGTTGCCAAATCTACTGAGCAATCCATCAAAGGCATTCTTTGTTTCTGTTACTGTGCTTTTTCTTTCTAGCATTTCCCTTCAATTCTTTCTTAGAGTTTCCATATCTCTGCTTATATTACCCATCTGTCCTTTTGGGCTGTCTGCTTTTTCCATTACAGCCTTTAACGTATCATAGTTATTTTAATTTTTTTTAATTTATTTGTTTTGAGAGAGAGAGAGCAGGGGAGGGGCAGAGAGAGAGGGGGAAAAAGAGGCTCTGTGCTGTCAGCACAGAGCAGGGCTCAAACTCGCAAAACATGAGATCATGACCTGAGCTGAAATCAAGAGTCAGAAGTTTAATCAACTGAGCCACCCAGGCGCCCCGTATCATAGTTGTTTTAAATTTCCTATATAAGAATTCTAAAATGTGTGTCACATCTGAGTGTGTTTCTTATGCTTACTTTGTCTCTTCAGACTGGATTTTTTCTTGTCTAACTCTTTTCCAAAAGTTGGACATGACGCATTGGGTAGCAGAGACTGAGGCCTTTACTAGAGGTTTTATGTTAATCTGGAAGAACTCAGCTGTATCTCTCTATGCTCCTATCTCTGCAGATTTCAGTAGCTGTTTCCCTCCAACCTCAGACCTCTGATGGGTCAAGAAAAGTTGTTGCTTTCAGATTTTCTTGTCGTTGTAAATATGGGACAATGACTTCCAGGCTCTTCACATGCCAGAGCTAAAACTAGAGGTCTCTCGTATCCTTCTTCCTGAAGTACATCATTCAGCAGGTTAGTAAGAGTCTCTGAGTGGTAAACCCTCTTTGTATTAGTCTGAAAATGTCTTTATTTGCCTTCACTGTTAAATGACCATTTATCTGAGTACAGATCAATTGTTATTATCGCTTAACACTTAAAGATATTTTCCACTACCTTCTGACTCCTACTGAAGCTGGAAAAAAGTGTTGTCAATCTAGAAGTTATACTTGCTCTCTAGTTGCTTTTATAACTTTCTCTTTGTCTCTGACGTTCTTTGGTTTCACTACACCTTTCCCAAGATGTACATTTATTTTTATTTAACTTGCTGGGATTTAGTTATGCTTCTTCAATCTAATGCCATATGTCTTACGACAGTCCTATTCTATACATTCTTTAGCCAATATTTCTTCAATTATTGCCTCACCTCTATTTTTCTTATTTATTTCTCCAGAGCAACAATTAGATATAGTTTTCACCTTCTCGTGAAACTCTGTTTTATCTGTAACCATCTTCTTCAGACTTCCCACATCCTTAGACTTCTATCCTGCATTCCCAGCAATTTCCTCAGCTCTGTCTCCCAAATCACTAATTTTCTACTCAGCTATGTCTTATCTTGTATTTAATCCATGAATTGAAATTTTAATTTTGATAGCTAATGAAGTTTTTATTTCTAGGAAATGTATTTGGCTCTTTGTCTAATCTGTGTTTTACTTTTTCATGGTGTTTTCTCCTGTTGTAGTATTTCCAGTCCTTTTTTCATCTCTGTAGTTGCTTTCGGATTGCCTGTTATTTCATTTTATAGTTTCTTTCAAATCGTCTGTTACTTTAGGTTCTTGGGGTACTATTTCTTCTGGTTATGTCTCCACTTCCCCCTCATTTCCTGGTTTGCAACTTTTTGTTTATTTTTATTTTTAAGTTTTTTAACATTTACTTATTTTTGAGAGAAAGAGACGCAGAGAGTGAGTCGGGGAGGGACAGAGAGCAAGGGAGACACAGAGTCTGAAGCAGGCTCCGGGCTCAGAGCTGTCAGCACAGAGCCCGACGTGGGGCTTGAACCCACGAACCGTTGAATCATGACCTGAGTCGAAGTCAGATGCTTAAATGACTGAGCTACCCAGACGCCCCGGTTTGCAACTTTTTAAATTGTGAGCTCATCTTCAGTAGTTATTGTTCACTCTGTAGGCACGGTGTATCGACTGGGCTGCGGAAGGATCCAGGTGAGATTCTGTCAGGTGCTTCTGTTAGGCATCTCAAGGATTTCACTGATATGAGCCTAGTTTTTCTATTAATTTCTCTTCTTGAGTTTCTTTGGAATAATTTAAAGTGAGATGCCACACTTGTATGTGGCACAGGCTTAGGATTTTAACTTCTCATGGGAAACCTTTGGTGTGCTCAGGGTCCTATGTGGAATCAGGGTTTCCACTGCTTTCATCAGTCTAGAGGTGCAATGTGCCCACTGCTCATTTCATGGAAAGTTTCAAGTTTCTTATAGACAGTTCACTTCCAACTCCCATATCACATAGGTCTCAGGCCAAATCTTCTGTCTCGGCACCAGCGTCAACACCGCCAGCCCCTGTTCACTATGAACTATCTCCAGGACCAGTAAGTACCCTGAGCCACTGGGACATTAGCCCACGCACTTCGAGTTCTGGCTCTGAGCTCCTTCCTAACTTCCAGCTCCCAAGGATTTCCCTCTCTTTAATTCAACATCAGATAAATGCCAAAACTATTTTATTCTTACATTTGATCCAGTATTTCTATTGTTTAAGAAGAAAGGGGTGCCTTTCTAGCTGAGACCTTGTTATCAGAACCAGAAATCTGTGTTCTTTTTTTTATAATTTACAAAACAACGAAGTGTGTGTGTGCGTGTGTATGTGTGTATCTGCGTGTGTGGGTCCGTGTGTGTGTGTGTTTAAAAGCTTTGTAAACAGCCAAATTCCTTAAGCCAAACTTCCAGTGCACTCTCAAAACAAACAAGCTATGAGTAGAATATTGTTCTTTTTCTTTGTCCTTTTTTTTTTTTAATTACAAATATTGCTTAGCCTTGTGCAGGAGTAAATATCTCTACCCCCAGTGTCAATTTTCACACAGTACCTTTGCTTGCATTATTGCTGTTACTGTATGCTGCACGACACAGCACAGGTGGTCAATGTCACTGACATGGCATATCCGTAAAAATTTCCTGGATGAATGAATGAATAAATGAACGAAAGAACATCCCAGCAAGGCGCAGCAGCTCTTTGACAATTTGCTTGTAATCTTTAAACCCCACAATACATGGAATTTGCCTGTCATCTAAAAGAGTGGAACAGACGGGAAGAAAAACTGTAAACAAGTCAAAATAAAAATAAGAGATGGATTTCCAATTTGTTTTATATCTTGCAGAATGTTAGAGCTAGAATAGATCTCAAGGATGACGCAGTCTAATCCCCCACCCCAAATGCAGAAACCATGACCCAGAGGGGAGTGACGAGCCCAAGAGGCATCATGAAAGCCCAGGGGCCCATCCCCTGCTTTTTCACTACGGCAACTTCCTCAGTGTTCCCTCAAACATTCCTCAGTCTCTCAAAACAGACCCAATGGGTTTTCTTGGGAAGTCACCCTTCTGCTCGACCCGCAAGAAGACAAAGAATACTCAGAACACTCCATTGTTTAGAAAATATTTTAACAGCTGTTCAGGAAGAAATGGGCATCCCTAGGCAAGACTGTAAGGAGTAGAGCAAGTGAAAAAGGTTGAGGCCTCAGAATCCATGTAGTTTCACCCCTGGGTCACTTTGCGATGACAACAGCAGAAGGCTAAGGGAGAATGCGGCTGGTCTAGAGGTACCAAGCACCTCTAGAGATCTAGGCAAGAATTCCAGCACAGTCCTTGTTAGTAACTCATTCCAAAAGGAAGATGACATCCAAGTTAAACTTTGCTTGCATCTCAGTGTTCAGAAAGGGGTTTCTAGGGACGCCTGGGTGGCTCAGTTAGTTAAGCGTCTGACTCTTGGTTTCGGTCGGGTCATGATCTCACGGTTCATGAGTTCGAATCATGAGCATTGGGCTCTGTGCTGACAGTGGGGTGCCTACTTGGGATTCTCTCTTTCTCTTTCTCTCTCTCTGCCCCTTCCCTGCTCATTTCTCTCTCTCTCTCTCTCTCTCTCTCTCTCTCTCTCTCTCTCTCTCTCTCTCTCTCTCCCCCTTTCAATAAATAAATAAAGTTTAAAAAAGAAAGGGGTTTCTAACCCCAGGGAAGAACTGGGAAGAAGTGGGAAGAGAACTGCCCTTCCTCTTGCTGCTATCACCCTCTCCACTCTTATGGCTCCTTCCACGGAAGGAGTCACTCCTCTGACCTGTCAAAGTCCAGGACATTCACTGGGCCACCTCTACCATGCCTTGAGGTCGGAAGTCTTCCTCCGCCTCAGGCTTCCACGTACTAGGTCAGACAGTGCCTGCTTCCCGTGGGAAGGCATAGCCGTGCCTCTTACTTCCATCCTGTCCATCTGCAATTCCGTGAGTAAGCCCTCTGCTTCTTTAATCTCTAAAATATATGATTCCTCCCCTTTTCACATCCCCAAGTTCCTGCCCAGCAAGCCCTCATCAGAGAAGTCAATGCAAAACTACTAAATCCTCCTTCTCATCGAGGGTTGAGTTGATGATGAGGTACACTCTTATAGACCAAACCTTCTGGTTAGGACATTTTCCCTGAGGTACCCTTGGGTGGCGGGAAGTCACAAAGCCCCAAGACAGAGGCGCATCTTCCAAGCATTGAATTGGAAAACCTAGGAATGGGGGCGCCTGGGTGGCTCAGTTGGTTAAGCAGCCGACTTCGGCTCAGGTCATAATCTCACGGTCTGTGAGTTCGAGCCCCGCGTCGGGCTCTGTGTTGACGGCTCAGAGCCTGGAGCCTGCTTCAGATTCTGTATCTCCCTCTCTCTCTGTCCTTCTCCTGCTCATACTCTGTCTCTATGTCTCTCAAAAGTAAATAAACGTAAAAAAATAATAATAATAATAATAAAAAAAAAAGGAAAACCTAGGAATGGTGCCCCAGAATGTCTGGGATTTCTCTTAGTTTAACTTGGGCTATCAGAAAGGCTGCATTCTCAAGCTCTATGGTCACGGCAGCCCTGCCCATGAAGAAATGCACTGATTAGCGTGTGATCATCACATTCATCCGTAAGGCAGAGCCCTTTGAGACCTTCTGCAGCACCTCTGTGGGCGTGGCTGAGGATGGGGTCCAGGGCCTCCACAAGGCCCCCAATGGAAGCCCATGTGACCATTCCCTTTCCACTCTGTCAGAAACGACATGGCTTCCTTTGGGGAACTGTACTATTTTCCCCTGGCGGACAACCAGAGGCATACCACTGATTGCTTCCCACTTAGCTTTCACCATCGGAAAGCTCACAATCAAATCTGAGCTCAACTCTAGTAAGCTGGGGGCCTGGCTACAGAGTTGAGGGAGTAGGGGGTAGGTGGGAGGAGGTAAGGGAGCAGAGAAGGGGAGAAGCAGTGCATCACAGGGCCACAGTTCCTGGTCAGCGCCCCCAGACTGGAGAGAAGGCCAACCCCAGCCAGGGCTGACAACGATCTCCAGGCATACAGTGCCTTTTTCTGTACCTTGGCAAATAAGCCTCCTGGTCCCCCAACCCTCCAAGTCTCCCCATAGCAGCAGAATAATCTTCTAATCTGTATTGGATTGGATCCTGACAGTCCCTGGTTTATAATCTTGCAGAGGCTTCTCCTTCCCTCAAGACAAAACCCAAAGCCATGGCCCTAGCCCACACCCGGCCCCCACCACCTTATTACCTGCACCACAGGCCGCTTTCTGCCTCCCAGGCTTACCAGCCCCTCAGGACAGCTTTTGGTTACCAGAACAAAGTCTTTCCAGCCTCAAGCCTTTGTATAGGCTATTCCCTCTGCCACACTTCCCCTTCTTGAGCTCAAAGGCGCATCCTCAGAGAGACATTCCCTGACCCTCCCCCCTCATCTAGATGAGGTCCCACTCTTTGCTCTTTGCTCTTTCTCTTCAGAGCATCCATCACACTCTGGTAATACCAGAGTAATGACACACCATTTTTCCTGGTATAATAATTTTGTCAAAATCTGTTTTGCTATAGGGTAAATTCTGGGGACCGTGTCTGTCTTTGTTGCTGCTGTGTCCCAACACTTAGCACAGTACCTGGCACAGAGGGGGTGCTCAATAAATATCTGCTAATGAAGCCAATAAATCAATCAGGAAGTGTCTGCCCATGCAGAGGTAGGACGCCGACTCCAGAGCCCAGTCTACGCCCACACAAAGCAGGGAGCAGAGAATATGGCAGTCCTATGAGCTACATCATTTAGGGCATGTTACTTAGTCTCTCTGTGCCTCAGTTTCCTTATCTGCCACCTAAAGATTCTACTGCAGACGTCCTCTGCTTCGCAGGCCACTGTGAGCTAGACTCCCCTGCAGGTTGTTGTGGGTTTTAAGTAGTGATCCCTTTATCTTAAGTTAGGCATTACTCTCCCAGCCCCCTGCAAGCTGTGGCACCTGTTGCCAGGACATGGGTCTGTTTTATCCTCTCCACCCTCCTTCCCTCAGGGGCCTGGGTACAGGGCAGAGGATGCCCAGTATGGTGTGTGGGCAGTGAGGCTGGCAGCACCCACTACTATCCAGACCTCCTCAACAGATGCCCCCACCCTGCTCTGTGCACGAGAGGAACTAAAGTCATCACCAGCCTCCCGAGGGTTTGCAGCCTCCAGCCCCTTGCCAACTCAAGGCCGCGCCCAGGCCGGCCCACCCTAGTGAGGATCCCTGGGGGGAAATGTCCCTTGAGCGCCCTTTCCATCCTGCAGCATTAAAGGTCTCCTTTTTTCGCCTCCCCTGTTTTTTCCCCTCTTCCTATCAAACGCCTCCTGCTCTTCGTGCCTTAGAATTATTCTTCCAGGTTGGAAAAGCCTTGACATTTAGCTAATCAAGTCCTCAGTGGATTCTTAAACTTCTAATACAGCAAATATGAATAAGGATAGATTCTACTTACATGCCTCTGGTGACAGGAGGCTCACTACTTCACAAGGAGGCCCACTCCACTGGTTAGGAAGCTTGGGCTATTAGAAAGTTCTCTCAGCCTGCCTCCTTCCCTGCTCGCATCCCTACGTCTTCCCTTCTTCAGACCAAACAGCCCCAATTTCTCCAGTCATCCCTCCTAAGGAAAGAGTTTTCAATCGTCTCTTCTAAATGCTCTCTACTTTATCTGCAAAGGAGGAGCCTGGTCCTGAGCAAGGCTTATAAGGGAAAGGCTGGGGTAAGCAGAACAGAACCAGGTCAGAGTGGAACAGCACAATCGCTGCACTCAGACTTCTGTTCATCCTCCAGAAACCACACTGGTTCCGGTGGCAGCCCCACCACCTTCTAACCCATGCTTGGCTTCCGGGATGAGTAGACCGAATCCCCAGGTGTGTTCCCAGGAAACTGGTCACCTGTAAGAATCAGTGCGTAGTCTGATTGTGCCGGGAGCAGCCCCGGTGGCTGCGGCCTGACTCTGGGGCCAGGGATCGGCCTCTGATCTCACCCTGCACTTGCTGCATACCTTCGGCTGTGTTACTGATAACTTCACTAAGCCATCCTGTCCGCACGAAGGTGATAACGGCATCGTTGTAACTTTGCAATGACATGGGGCAAGGAAGGTGCTCCTCAGAACACAGCCAGGCACGTGGCAAGCAATGAATAATCGTCATTACAACCATCACTACAGTGATGATTAGAACCTGATGCTTTTATGAACTCAGACAAGAAGCAACTCAGTGTGGGCTGAACTGGGTCAGGGAGGGCCTCCAGGGCAAGCAGGACTCCTGGTGGGCCCGGACGGGGTAGATTCAGAAACAGACTGAAGGAATATTCTATACAAGGAAACAGTGAGCAGGAGCTTGGAGTAAGACAGCAGCAGCAAGGGGCGCCTGGGTGGCCCAGTCGGTTAAGCATCTGACCCTTGATTTCGGCTCAGGTCATGATCTCATGGTTTGTGGGATCGAGCCTCCTCGTTGGGCTCTGTGCTGATGGCGTTGAGCCCGCTTGGCATTCTCTCTCCCTCTCTCTCTGCGACTCCCCCACTTGCGCATGCATGCACATCCCCCCAATAAATAAACATTTAAAAAGAGAATAACAACATTAAGAAAGAAATGATCATTGCAGTAGCTGCCCCCCTGCATGCGCAGAGCCATCCCTGCTGTTCACGCTCACGCACACGCACACGCATGCACCACACACACGAGCCCACGGCCCGTGCTCCCTCACACAGAGAAGGAGCCCAGCCCACAAGGGGCGGTGAGAGGTCAGGCCTGGCCACAGCCAGAGCATCCTGTGGGCAAGCAGAGGGACACGGGCGGGTGGTGAAGGGTCACGATGGGGATGAAGGGCCGGGGTTGGGGTCTCGAGTGGGGGAAACCACGAGGGGCTCCCAAGTGAGGATGGGCTTCAGAACGAGAGATCTGACAGCAGCAGTGGCAGGGACAGGTCGAGAGGCAGGAGTCCCAGGGAAGGTTGCTTCCAGGTGAGCAGAGTACTTTGGGCCATGGACGTAAGGTTCTTCGGGGCACACTGCCCCCACAGCAAAGTCAGACCTCCTCACCTCCACATGGTGGCCTCTGGGGTGTGGCTCACCCCCTACTTCTCCAGTCCCCTCGTGCGGACGGCCTCGCACTCATCCTCCATTTGACCACCTAGCCCGGCCCGCAGTTCCCTGCTACCTGCCCCTGCTTCCTGCCTTTACCCACACTGGCCTTCCGCCTAGAAGGCCCCCTCCAGCCATCTCTACCGTCTCCACAGATCTGGAGTCTGTCCATCCCTCAAGACACGGCACTAATGGCACCTCCTCCGGGAAGGCTTCCCGCTTCCTCAGCCCAGCATGCTGGTCTCCTCAGTCCTTCCTCTCCCTACGTCACCTCTTTCTGGTGGGCACAGACCCACTACAGAGGAAAAGGAGCTCCTCGAAGAAAGGAAGCATGTCCGGCACCTCATCTTTTTCCCCACAGTCCCAGACCTTTTTCTGACTCAGGTAGGTGTTCAGACCATCCCTGATGACCAAGCTCAATTATGCTCAAAAAGGCAGGAGTGGGACACCCACAGGAATGGGCAATGCTCGGCCCGGGCCCACCTGTCTGGAGACGCACCACCATTCAGGGGGCAAGGCAGCAGAAGCGAGCGGGACGCATTTCTGGTGGCTTTCTCTTTCAGACAAGGGACAGGCCCTCTCCCAGTTTAACCCCCCACGACCTTTGAACTTCCCGGGAGGTCAGCAGCACGTCCCCTTCCCCAGCTGTCTTTCTGTCTCCGGCCCGATGGGAGGGAGGGCCCTGGGCCGGTTCCATTTTGCGCCCGTATTGATCTGTTGGCAGCAATGGGCTGGATAATTAGCCAGGAATTAGGGTTTCTATTACAGCCAGGAGGCTGCTCCAGCTGATTTATCACCTGAATAATTTACTGTGATTGAAAGGAAATTAAAATGAACTCCATTTGACAACTGTGAGCTTTTATGGGCTTTAGTGAAGGCTCAAAAGCCAGATTAATAGCCTGGTGTTGGTTAATAGTCTGCCGAGAGTAAATACGGCAGGCTGTGCTCCGAGGCGGCCTTCCTGCCGAGGCCGGAGGAGGGACCAGCTCCCGCTAGGAGCAGGCAGGCGACAGCGTCACAGCGAGTTTTACTGAAACGGATTCCACTGTTCGAAACACTCGCGCCACCCGCACTTGTTTCTTTCCTTTTTTCTTTTTTTTTTTTCCCTCTTCCCCTTCAGGGTGATTTTTACTCACTCCACACGTAGGGAAAACAGAATTGCTTTTTCAGTAACCACTTTGAAAAGGAAGGGTTTCATGGCCCCAGAAGTGCGTACACATTATACCCAGGGCCAACCAAGGGTGTACTAAGTTTCCATAGAAAAGTGGGAAGCCTGGCCCACCCCACCAGGCCAGATCTGGGTGGGAACAGCAGCAAGGTGGGGGCAGGCGTGGCTGGCAGGACCCCAGCCTGGCCTCGATGAGGAATGTTCTTCCCACGAGTGGTTGGGCTGGGTAATTCAGGAGGACTTGGCCACCGGAGCCCACGGCGAGAAAGACTCTGAGGAATCTGGAATGACAGGCAGACTCCAGCTGCCAGAGGCCAGTTTGGAGAATCAGCCAGCTAGAAAACGCTGCTAGAATCTTTTGGGGACAGGGAGGCCCATGCAACCATCTAACACAAAATGAGGACAGAAGACCCCGAAGTTAAGTTCCAGCTCTGTGGCCTCAACAAGTCCTGGAAGCTCTCTGGGCTGAAAATGGGGTGAACGGGAAAAAAAATTCCAATCTGCAAAATAGAGCTCACCAATCTCGCCCACGCCATTCAGTAGGCATTTAAATTGTGAGTCCAGGGGCGCCTGGGTGGCTTAGTCGGTTGAGCATCCGACTTCGGCTCAGGTCATGATCTCACGGTCTGTGAGTTCGAGCCCCGAGTCGGGCTCTGTGCTGCCGGCTCAGAGCCTGAAGCCTGCTTCCGATTCTGTGTCTCCCTCTCTCTCTGCCCTTCCCCTGCTCACACTCTGTCTCTATGTCTCTCAAAAATAAATAAACGTTAAAAGAAAAAAAAATTGCGAGTCCAAGGAGAGCATGGATGTGAAAGACCTTAGAAAACTGTACAGTACCCTGCTTAGGTGGGGAAGACCACCGTTGTTAGGTTGCTACTGTGCTGTTGTTGTTGTTAGCAAAACCACGATTACAGCCACCACAGATATGGAAACTGAGGTCTGGAGAAAAAGCCACCTGCCCAACAGGGCAGAGCCAGGACTCAAGTAGAACTCCCTCAACCCCCTAGCCAGATAAAGCCTTTTCTTCCCCACAGGCTGCTCGGTGGAACTGACAGCAAGACCCCACCAAGGCCACTAGGCCGTGGAGGCACAGGTCTGCTCACATATAGAAGAGACACCACCCTTGACTGCCAGAGCTCCAGGCCCCCTTCTCAGTGCCACCACCATGCCATGCTGCTCACAAGCTAAGGCAGAGAGTGGGCATGACGGGGGTGCATACCCTTGTGTGTCAACCTTGTACGGCAACTCGTGCCCTTGACACGCACCCTTTCGCAGTCTGTGGCCCCTCGCTTTGGCTGTCATTTGTCCAGTGACTGGGAACCAGGAGCGAGGGTACGTCATTCATAGTCCAGTGCCTGTGTGTGTGCCTGGCAGCCCCGTGGCCTCACCTTCCATCTCTCCTCATTACAGCACATTACGGGGAGGTGAAGCAGATTAACCAGAAAGCACTGAGTCAGTCATTATCCCGCCACACGCTCGCCTGCAGGCCCCGCCTCAGAGCCCACACAGACACAGGCCCGCGGTCGTGTCCGCGCCATTCTGAAGGACACCACACAGCAAGACTGCTAGGAACAGGGCCCTTGTAGAGTTTGTAACTCAGGTCTCCTCCCTGCCAGGCCCCATCCCTACAGGGGCCTATCAGGACCTGTCCCTCAATGTCACCTCCTCTGTGACACCTCCCCCAAGGCTCTCAAATGAGGCAACTTCCTCGTTCAGCACGGCCCACAGAACCTTCTCCCTTGCCTTGCAGGTTCCAGATCCATGTCACATTGCCCCTGGGAGAGTGTGGGCAGACAGAGTTGACGCCTGACTCATCCCTCCGTCCCCTGGGTGCCTGGCACTGTGCCAACCTCATAGGCAGCATGCAAGAAATATGTTGGATAAATGAACATACGAATGCTTAAGCAAGTGAGGAAATACATGGACAGCTTCTGGACTCCTCTCAATTATGATGCCTTATAGTCTCTGCCCGATTCCCTGGGCATCCCAAGCTAAATAAAATACGATGCAGACTCTGAATTCCATAAGAATCAAGAGAAACCCAGTCTCTAATGCTGAATGCCTGCATTAAGTAAAGAGGAGCTTAATACAAGTGCTGGACGCTTCATGAAGAAGAGGCCAGGTTGCCTGTAGAGGCCTGGGCCCTCGCTCTTCACCACTCACTTGCTGGATGACCCAATACAAACCCTGCCCTCTCTCAGGGCCTCTGAAAAATGAGGGAGTTGAAAGCTTGCCTCTCTACTCTCTGCTAATCTCTAAAATCAGGGGATCTTGCCAATGGTTAGAAGATGAATTTTCTCCCCCGTTCTGGAGGGAAAGGTAGGCTTCATTCAAGGAAGTTTCCTTTTCTTTCTCCTCCTGGGTCAGACGGAACGTGGCTTTGGCCAGCTCTCAGAAGGCCTCTGAGCAGGGGGAGGGGCTGTTTGTGATGGAAACAGACTCTTTTCCTGGAATCTAGCGCGTGTGGGGATCAGCTCTGTCCAGAGGACCACTGCATTCCCAGAGGAGACTTCCTGTGTGGGAGGAGGACCAAAATCTTCACCACAGTGCAGGAGGCCCAGCCCATCTCCCCAACCCCCCATGCCCCCACGCCCCAAAGCCCGCACACACTGCCTCTCTTGGTTCCCTTTGCATTCCTCACTCTTGCCGTGCCCCCTCTTACCTCAAGGCCCCTACACTTGAGCTGTTCCCTCTGCCAGGCACATCCCCCCACCCCACGTCCCTTCTCCTGGTTCTGCCCTACCCCTCAGGGATCAGCATAAAAGCATTTCCCCCCGGAAGCCATGGTGGCCTCCAGGCTGGCTCAGCTCGTACTTTATTCCCTCGGAGAACCTCAGCACCTAGCACACCTGCAATCCCTGACCTCTGGGGTTATTCTGACTTACGGGATTCTTCCACATACCTATAGGTTCCCTGAGGGCAGGTACAAGCCTGTCTTGTTCACTGGCAGTACCTAGTGCCTGGCTCCATGCTTTGTACATAGTTGATACTTCTCAGTGTTTGTGGAGTGAATACATGACTTGCTATGTGGCCTTTAGGCAAGTGTCTCTGCCTCTCTGGGCCTCAGTTTCTCCATCTGAAAACAAAGTTGCTAGATGGTCTGGTAGAGCCCTCACAAGAACTGCTCAGAGGAGCCAGACTGTGATAGGGTGGAGGCCCTGGAGGCTTTTGCTCACTCCTCAGTGTCCCCACTGGCACCTATCCTCTCCACGGGAGCTTGTGCACACAGCCTACACGGTTTGGGACGGCTCTGTAGGAAAGCATCAGAAGCCCCATCCACTGAGCATGGAAAGGAAGCTCAGCGAGGCCAGTCCTCAGCACCGGGATTGGCTAGCTAGGTCTCTCTGACATGCCCACCAGAATGGAGCTCTCGTCAGGCAGGAAACAGAGCTGAGCCCCCTATGCCTGCCAGGTAATCGGCCCAGACTGGACATCGGGAAATGGTCTCCTGAGTTGCAGCTGGTACTCAGGGACCTCGTCCAGGCCCCAGAAGCCTCCCACAGGGCAGAGCCTTTCTGGCCCCATAGCCAAGACAGTGACTGCTTCTCTGTCCACAGTCAGCAAGGGGTCATCCTTCTACTTCTCTTGCTGTCTTGCAAATGACCCGGCTGGGAGTTTGTCCAGTGAGACACTTCCCCATCTCCAGACTCTTGGATTCGGTCTCTGAAAGCATGCCAGGGGAAGCTGACACATGGGCTGACGGTGGGGTACACACTGTAACGTGGTTTGTGACTGTATTTCCCTCTCCGTCCTGACTGGCAGGATGGTGACCCAAGACAACCTCGAGTGGCCCGGAAGGTCATTACACCAGCTCTGTGCCGAGAGCCCGGGAAAAGGATGCCATTTAGCAAAGGCAGAGCAGCCAGACAAGTCATGCGGCCACCCCCCTCCCTGGCCCCACCCCCACCCCACAGGCCGGCCAGGGAGACAGAGGCACCAGGGCAAGAAGTTGCCGGAACCCCAGACAAGTCCTCCTGACCTCATGGGACGCTGCAACCATCCAAGTCGGGCCGAGAACAACGAGAAGCCTGCCTCTCAGTCGAACCTGGCATTCCCGCCCACGCCCCGCCAAACGCCTTCGGGAGGGCCCCCCAGGTCTGCGGCGGGCAGGGAGCGGTGGGGCGTACCTGCTCGGGCTTGATGGGCTCTGTGGTGGTGAAGATGTCCGAGTAGTGCTGCCTCTCGAACACGCGGTCCAGCACCTCCAGCTGCTGCTGCGTGAACAGTTCTCCCCGCATCTGCTTCCGGAGGAAGTCTCTGCCGGGCAGTGAGTGGCCGTTCGGCACCGGAGACTCCTGAATACCTTTGATGGGCATAAGAGAGGAAGGGGGCGTGCAGGTTACACAAGTTGCTAAAGAAAGATATGTCGGACAGTGAGAGAAGACAGCCCGAGAGACACACAGGCCCAGCTCCTTCCCCGACAGGAGAGGAAACAGACGGGGACCCAGACAAGCGGGTCCTCACTCAAGGATACACTACTGGTTAGTGCACAGCCAGCCTCCCATAGCCACCTGCCAGGCACCATGTGAAGGCCTTCCTACATGCATCATCTCATCTAAAACTCACAACGACCCCAACGTAGATTATTTTCCCGTTTTGCAGATGAGAAAATTGAGACCCGAGAAATTAAGTCATTCACCTGAAGACCCAGAGCTCAGGTTGACTGGAAGTCTTAATTACCAGGTACCACTTCCCCTTCTACAGTGAAGATCCCCCACCCCCCGGAGGTACGGTTTTTGTCCCAGAACTGACGCCCTTACCCAGGACATCTGCCACCACTTCACATGACCAGTCAGTAAAGCACTGTGCTAGGAGGGCTGTGGGGAAGGAAACCGCTTTCGTACACTTCTGGCGGGAGCCCACTGGTCACACCCCCGTGACAGACAATTTGACGAAATCCATCAAAGTCACAAACGCACATTTCCTTTGATAAAACAGTTGCACCTCTGGAAATATTTTTTACCACTAGACTTACACATACAGGAAGCAATGTATATACAAGGTTCTAGTAGCAAAAGACTGGAAACAACGCAAGAATTTATTTGTAGGCGCTGGGTAAATAAGTTATGGTGTGCTCACACAGCGAGCAACCGCAAAAGGGAACGGGAACTCCCACCGTGAACTGATACGGAAAGATCTTCAGGATACGCTGTCATGTGAAAAATAAGCCAGGTACAGCACAGCATGTATAACGTATAACCTTTTGTGTTAAAAGAAAAAAAAAGGAAGAAAATACGACTTTATATGCATTTTGTGTACGTATATACAAGAGGAACTCTGGAGGGCACCATGAGAAATGTTTAGAGTGCTTACCCATTCTTTTCCGGGAGGTAGGAACTAAGTGGGTAGAGGTGAAGGGAGGGACTCTTTTTTGTTTTGTGTTTTGTGTTTTGTGTTACTGCAGAACTTTAAATGTGCCACTTACTCAAAAACACAAATTACCAAGAAAGTACAGGATTAAATTCTGTATGTGTTCTGTATGGTCAGCTCTTCACACTGTCACGGTCCCTGGTGATGATGCTTACGTTTCAAAGAAAATATTATGAATTACCAGTAAAAAAGAAAATGGGAAGAAATGTTTTTTGTGAGCCTTGAGCTTGAACCGCTCAAAATGAAAGACGCAGCAAGGAGGGCAAAAGTTTCTAGCAAGGAAATGGCCTCGAGGGCCATCATCCCCCAGGGCCCCAGTGGACCCGGTTGCTCATGCAGGGGCGGCCACAGACGCTGCAGAACCCGGGCCCAGAGGTGAGGCGTCTGCCTTTGCCACTGGGGAGCCCCCGGGGAAAGCAGCGCGCGTCTGATCTCTCGCTGCCCCTCACGATTCTCCCCTACATCCTGCTCTGCCAGCACACGCTGCCCTAGACTCCATCCATCACGTGAGCCCCGCTCCTATGAGGAAAGAGGCCAAACCAAGAAGCCTGAGGCAGTGGGAAGCTGTGTCACTGAGAGGCTGCCAAAAGTTGGTGTTTCTCTAACCGTCCTCTCCGGGGGCGAATGCATTGCAGGGTCTGACATTTGAGCAAAGTCACCAGCTTTGGGTGTTCACGCGAATGCTGGCCTTCCAGAGTCCTCCGTGGAAGCCGACCACTCAGAGCACCCCAGCACCCTCTAGGGGAAGGGCCTTCAGGGGCAGCTCATAAAGCCCCTTGAGAAAACAGATCCCAGCTCCATTTGAACCCAAGAGGATACCATAGGCTACGCTACAGGCTGAATGACCACATACCCCAACATGAGGGCCACGATGGAAGCTGGGCTTTCTGGCTTATGTCCCCCAGCCTAGAGTTGGGGTGCCTCCTCTGGCAACCTGGAACGCTAGTCTTCCACAAGTCTGGTCCCTCCCTGTTCCTGCCCATAGGACACCCTCCTCAGAGTTCCTTTTTCCATCATGGCCCATCCCCACAGGGACATGGGCACCAAGACTAGCAGAATGTGGGAGCTCACAGCCCTGTCTGTGCTCTCCCATTAGTTGGCACCTGCCGAATAACCCTATTGTCAAAGGATCCGAAGGCACATGTACGTACACACACACACACACACACGAGGACAGCTCACCTTGCTCCCCCTCAGTTATGGCTCTTGCCTATCATCCTGGCCCCAGTCACTCCAGCTCAGGTATGATCTTGCCCTGTGTCCCCAGTGCTGTTATCAAGTTTCTCCCTGTCAGAGGGACCACATCTGCTCTGAAGAGACTTCTCTCTGCCCACTGATGCTCCCCAGCCCCATCCTGCCAGCCAGGCCCCCAACTTCTAACAAAGGCTCCTTCCTGTCAGCCGACTCCCACCAAGGTCTCACTCTGCCCCCAGCTGGGCGGTGCCCACCTCTCCTCCCTTCCCCCCAACTCAGGCTGCTCCATTAGACGTGCCGGCCAGGCCGTCCTCCCACAGATGTCCTCGGGCTCGATCCCTCCCCCGTGGGATTCATAGGCTGGGCTCTTTGCACAGCTCGTAGTTCTGGAAGGGCAGAGCTTCACCCCCACGGAGGGAACTGGGAGTGGCCCTGCTGAGGGCCCCCGTGGGCGAGGTCGCCATCTGGTCACTGAGTAGGTCCCGGCACAGAGTAAAGGCTCGGGGCACAGGGCCAACGCAAGTGTATGCACCGGGGATCCTTGGAGTCCCACCTCCCTGAGGACAGCTCATGTACTCCAGGCACAGACAGCCTGTGGGGACCCGGCCATCTAGAAGGACTTGCTGCATCCTGCTCCGGCTTTCTGGAAGTCAACCATAGAACCCATGGGCCAGGTCTGGGAGAGGGTCCTGGCTATCCTGGTGACCCAGACACTCCTGGTGGAAGACGGCGAGCTGGAAAGAGCCACCTCTCCAGGCATGTGCCCTGACCTATGACCCCTCCTGCTGCCCCTGCCCCTCCAGCACCCTACTTTCTCCAAAGGGTGGAGTCTACCCTGTCACTTTGTGCAGATGCCTAATGTCTGGCATTTCCTTAGGAGGCTGGGGACACTTCTACACATATAATCACCCATTTAACAAGTATTGATGAAGTGTTTACTCCGCGCCAGGTGATGTTTAGAAAAAACAACAACGGAGGATCCAGTGATGACTAAGACAGGCCCCTCTTTCCAAACTAGAAAGGGCAGCCGCTTTAGTCCAGGACGCCCACAGCACACGGCTACACACTGTGATTACTGCTAAGTAGAAAAACCATCTAGAAATATATGCATAGGACTATGGATAACAGGGAAGGGGTGTGACAGCATGGGGAGGAGTTAGAGAGGTCTTCCAAGGGGAGGTCATGCTTGAACTGAGAGTACAGGACAAGGGTCAGCAGGGCAAAGAGGGCGGGGGTAGAGAAGGCCTGCCGGGCAGAGGAGAGCGAAGACAAAGGCTTAGACATGAGGAGTCAAAGGCCCAGGAGGAGATGGTGAAGGGAAGAGCCCTCTGGGGACCACAGAGAGGCAGGCCGGGGATGGCCAGGCCGCCCCAGACCCCACAGAAGGCCACAGGGAGGACCTGAGTCCTCCTGGGGGAGCAGTGCAGGGGCCACAGGAGGGCCTGGGGAACCATCACCCTCCACATTTCACAGTGCCAGGACCTGAACTGCTAGTTCCTTTAGATCAAGCTGTGCTTTGGAAGCCTGGCTCGCAAGCCTCATCCTTTGGAAGGACTCAGGTATGACCACGTGAAATTTGCACCTGTGAGCATCTGAACATGATGCTTGGAGTCAGGCTGTCACCCACAGGCCGCCCGCCGGGCTCCTATGGAAGGTAAACCATTCCTTGTTGACGTGAGCACCATTGCTAGGACAGACACAGGCTGTGAGCACGCGTGCCGACTCCTCCAGGTTGCCTTCCTTCCTGCCCCAGCTGCTCTATCTCCCGCTCTCTGGGCTCTGACCACTCTCTCCCTTTCCTTAGGTGCCAAGCCCACTGGGCCCTTCACTCTGACCCTGCACTATTAGCCGCCTCAGGGAGGAAGCCACAGATAATTCATCTCTGTCTCCTCCATGGGGAGTATTTGTGGGATAAATGAACAAGTCAGGAATGCCTGGGACAACCACTCTCATTCCGCAGGTCTGGTCTGAAAATGCCAGTATCCCTCTCTATCTGACCTCATCCGTTCGATCATTCATTCTTCTCTTAACCAACATCAGTGAGCAGGTGCTGCGCTAATGCTGGCATACAACGATGGGCAAAAGCTGGCCCGGCCCTACCCTCGTGGACTTATGTTCAGCAGAGGAGGCAAATGTTAATTGAAAAATAATCAGACCAGAAAAGGTGCACGTGTCAACCAAGATAAATACTCTGACAAAAAGATGCGTAATTCTTCGGCCAGGACACAGCTGACCTGCCTCCGGGAGCCACACACAGTGGGTACATAGTGAGTATGAGCCAAACAAACCAATTATAGGCTAAGAGACGGCTATAAAAATGAATATCCGAAAAACATTCCTGGCACAAGGGCAGGTCTGAACCTCCGAGCCTCTGGTGGAAGTTTTCATAGCATTTCTCATCTGTGCTGCAGAGATGCTGTCTGACTTCGTTGGGGAATGTGGTCTTGGAGACAAGCTACAGAAACGCTCGGACCGATTATTCCAGGGAGAGAAATCTGAACTCGCAATGTGAATGGTATGCTTAAATATATGGACAGACATGGGCGAAGTACAAAGGTATACAGGGGGCATGGTATCTTTAAATCTTTTTTTTTCTACTCCAAATCAAATAATATGTAATAGACCCAGTGCTGGGCTTAGTCAACCATGGCTCGTAGAATTAACATTCTGGAAGCTAGCTTCAGGGGAGCAAGGGGCAGGAAGCCCCGTCTCGGGGAGCAGAGAAATGCTGGCTTTAAATTTCAGGTTAAACCAATGTTATTCACAACCCGGCTTTGAAGCTAAAAGCTTTACACAATCGGGTCTGGTCACGGAAAGGGGGAGGAAGCCAAAGAGCCCCAGATTCCCATCTGTCAAGAGAAAGCTGTCTCTTGTGTGTCTTAAAAGATCATAAACCCATTGTGGTTTCTTCAGAGCACGGCAGATTCGGAGGTTTTGCATTTTTCTTGAAGCGTTCTGCTTTGTTTCTTTAAAAATCATCATGTACTTTATGTCGGCAGATGCTCACTGGGAGGGGAAAAAATAAAAACAAACAGGAATCTCCATAATCCCTTCTGGTATCATGGCCTCTGGGATGCAACTGTAGCCAAAGGCCCAGGAGCCCCAGGAAAGGAAGCTGGAGCCCCTGGGTCAGTTTTAAGCCTTTCTCAGGCCCCCTTTGTCTACAGAACCCAGCCAAAGCCAGGGCCCTTACAGAACCTCCTCTGTCCTCGCAGCCGCTCCTCTGCATGGCAGGGCAGTGGCAGGGCCCAGTGGGAAAAGGGTTGGGAGCCAGCAGACCTGGGTTCTAGCCCCAGCTCTGCCCTTACTTGCTGTGTGAGCCCAGGCAAGTTCCTTGCCCTCTCTGGGTCTCAGGGGCCCCATCATCAAACGAAGGAGGCTGAGTCAGTCATTTCTAATGACATTTTCTCCTCCCAAATTCACCTAGATTTTGTCTGTCTACTAAAGAGTATTAAATGAGCATTAACTCATTCTCCCATTTTAGTTGTTTTGTACAGTCTTTTCAGGGTATCCCCGTGCAACATCCATTCCACCCCTAAACGACTGCCCACGCCTAGCCAGGGAGTCCCACCCTCTTTGCCAATACTCGGTTTAGGAACAGATACGTGAAGAGCAAGGCGCTTTTGGGGGCTTCTGGGAGGAAGTCAGAGAGAGGAAGCAATCTCTTTCTTCTTCATTAGGATACATTTACCCTTGATCTTTGTGAATTTGTGAGAATAAGTCCCAGATCCCATTACTGCTTTATGCACAACAACGCCCCCTACCCTTATGCCAGGGCCCTAAGTCCCCTCCTGATCTGACCTGCAGGGTTCCATGGTAGTGACACCCGGCCAGTTTGCCGCCTCTGACCCGCCTTGATACTCTGACACCCACAGTGCTCCTGGGCCTGCCCCCCCACCCTCAGTGGAGATGGGGCAGAGCTGGGTCTGGGCGGGTCAGGCTCAGAGAAGTCGGGTAACTGAGGCCGCTCCGCTGGGATGTGTACCTATGCCTTTTATCTGCTGTGTTCTTTCCGCTTCCCCCTTCCCCTTCAGGTCAGCCACTAAAACTAATACCCTCCATTTCCTCATCTGTAAACTGGGACAACCGGCTGCGGAACCATCCCTGGGGCTTTGGTAAAGATTAATGAGATAATCTCCAGGAATGTGCTGAGCACGGTGCCTGGTGCAAAGTTAGTGTCCCAACAGTGTTAGCCACGGTCACCATCACTTTCACCAGGAAAACCCTTCCAAGGCTTCCTCAAGACAAAGCCCAAGCCTTCCGGGCCTCCAAGATCTGCCCCTGCAGTCACAGGCACCCCTCGGTCACCCCACAATGCCATCCCAGCAGGGTCCTCCTCATTCCCCAAGTGTCCCTTCACATCACTCCCCGATGCCACCATTCCTTTCGTTCCCTCTGCCAGCTGGACTTCACCTCTGCTCATCAAGGCTCAGCCTAAAAACTGCCTCCTCTCTGAAGCCTACCTGCAGATCCAAAGGCTGAATTAACTGCCCTTTCTCCTGGGTCTCCTCAGCAAGCTGCACAGGCCACTGCTGTGGCCTGGATTTTACTCCTCACAATACGACCTGCGAGGTTGGTCCCCATTTCACGGCAAAGACATGAAGCATCTTGTTCAAGGCCATGGCAAATGCTTGCATACCTGGTAACATGTCTTAGAGTGAAGCTAGGCACCATGGTAGACGTGGCTCACACACCAGGGAAGCCCGGGCACCCCAAACTCAGCCTCAGACCCAAATCGTCACTCTGTCTCTTACAAGCCTATGATATTTGAGAAACTTTGAGCTCTTTAATCCTCAATTTTGTTGTCTATAAAGTAGGGCAATAATGAGACCTGGGGTTGACGGAAGAATGGGACGAGGGTACATGTAAAATGCTTGGCATAGTACCCAGGACATAGCAAGTGCTCAAAAAACCATAAGCCATTTCTAGGATTATTCTTTCTTTCCTTCCCTGGTGAGAGTATCAGCTCTCTGAGGACAGAGGCCACATCTGACTCACCTCAAGCATAGGAGATGCTAATTGTTGTTGATTCAATGCGTAACCTAGAAAGACTTGAGGGGTTGCAGGCCCAAATAACTTGGCAGCAGGACAGCCCCTGGCGTCAAAAGAACTCGGGAGAAAACCTTCGGGAGTGACCTCCATGACATCAGTGATCCGGAGGAGGAAAAGAGTGAAACAGCTAAGGCCTTACGTTCTGAACTACTTCTAAGAAAGATTTGAGGCCATTCGTAAACTTCCAAATTTTATTCTCAGCTGAGCTCTAAGCTTCCCAGCAACGCCCACCAAAAGGAAAATGCGGCGAGTCATCTATTGCGCAGAGTCCAACGACAACAACAAAATGCCATTGATTTTTCTACTCTGCATAGGGGTGTCTGGATGCTAAGGGAGATCCAGAGGTGACAAACAACAGGGAGGGGTTCTTACAGGAGGAGCCGCCCGGGCCAGACCCCCGATAGAGAGAGGAGACACAATGCGGAGAGGAGGGGGATAGGATTCCTGGCACAGACAACAAGATTCAACCGATGACATTTCTAGAGCATCTACTGTGAGCCGGGCCCTGTGCCGGGGACCAGGATGGCAGGGCTGCAAATGTCCCGTGGCAGCCCCAAACCAAAATCGATGTTCTGGGTGATTGTATAAATCCCATCTGAATCTGGGGCCACGGACTGAGAAAAATCAAAGTGGCGGGGAGGAAAATTCCACTGGAACGACCACGATTCAGCTATTAGTCTCACTCCATCTTTCTTCTCAGAGAAGAAAAACGCAACATTGTAAAATTGCCAAATATGTTCAGGTTCAACCGGAGTGAACCTGATTGTGCCGCGTGTTACCCAACGCGTCCTAGACTGCCAGTGAGCGAAAGGCCCCAAGGGACCGACGATCCCACACTCCAGGGATGGCGAAGGGATTTGTCCAGGGCCAGAAGGCAAGTCCTGCAGTGAGCTGAGCCTGGGAGCACGAGATTCCTGATTTTTGGTCCAAGCCTCGTGGGCCCATTCATTCCTGAGCAACACGCACCAAACCCCTTCTGGCTGTCTGGTCCTGAGTGTGGCACCTGAACTAGAGAGGGGCTTAAGTTCTACCCCCTGCCCCTGAGTGGATGAGGTAAAGCGGTGAATAATTCCAATGTAGTAAGTGCTGGGAGCTGGAGAAGTGGAGACAGTCTCCCAAAGCCAAATGGTGGTGAGCATTCAGAGCTTATTCTGTGCCAGGCACTGTTCTAAGCACGTTACCTACTTAATCCTCATAACGGGAGGATAATAATGTCAAGTCTGTTATTCCCCCCTCCCACTTTACAGATGAGGAGACTGAGGAGTGGGAAGGTTAAGTAACTTGCCCATGGCCACACAGCTAAGAGATGGAAGAGCTGGGATCCAAACCCAACCAGTCTGACTCCAGAGTCTGCTCCTAAGCCTATACTAAAGCACTCTACTTAATCCAGACTAGGGGCAAGGGTGATCCAAAAAGCCACTTGGAAAAAATGGAGCCCAAAACTTAAGAAAGAATAGGAAGGAGTTAGCCAAAGAAAGGGGCAGGGAGAGGAAGGGCATTCCAACTAGAGGGAACAGCGTATGCAAAGGCCCAGAGGCATGTGAAAACATGGTGCTTGGGAAATAGTTATCATCCAGTTGGATTGGAAGGCAAGAGTTGCGGGAGGGGGAAGAGAGCAAAGTGTGCAAGGCTCTTTCCTCTCTGTCTAGCTGCTCAGCGCTGCTATCCATTATCCAGAGCCTAATATATACTCTGACGTACAAACAGGGCAAATACATAACTGAAGCTCTCATGGTGTTGGTATGAAGAGACGGGATTTTTTTTGTGCTTTACTGAATCAAGATGACCGCAAAGAATAGGCAGGAAGGAATACTGGGTGCATTGCTACAGGACGAGTCTGTTTCTAATCTATACTGTCCAAGTCCATTGCCTCGTACAGTAGTACCTCATTACTCCACCTTAAACAGAGATATGCACACTAATTAGGAAAGATGTTAACCACCATAGTGAAAACATTCCAAAGCAAATGAAATATTACTAGGAGCAAAAGGGTGATTTGTTTCTACGAGTTGTGCTTTCAAATGAAATCCAAGAATGCTAAAGGCTTCATTTTAATTATACCTGGAAGGACTCGTTGTGCATGCATCCCCTTTTTCGGCTTTCATACACATATCCGTCTGTCCCCCGTCCTCCACAGCACAGAAATAAATAAATAAAAGGGTTTAAAAATCATATTTACACTGATATCTTTGCATTACCCCCATTCGAGTTTTTAAATTACTGTCTTTATTTTTTCCAAGGACAATATAACTAAAAAGAAGGTTCATATTTTGAAGTGTATCTCTCTGATCATTGCACAAATGTTTTCAGGAGAAATCACTATATTTCTCCAAGATGGGTATGGGTTTTGTCATAGATCAAAGTGAGAGGGAGGAAAAAAAAGATAAATCATCAGAGATCCAAAAATACTTTTCATTTGGAGAAGATATCAGGCCATTTCGATGGGGCTGATGGAGTCCCTGTTCTGTCTCCATTACCCGAGGCAGGCAGCCCCAGCCAGGAGCCAACTACTGAGATTATATTCCCCATAAGATGGTCCCCGATATATATATATATATATATGATCTTCAACCTCTATTGATTGACCAATTTCACAAGCAAAGACTGGTGAAATGAAGCTGAAATGAACATCATGCTTTAACTCATTGAACCTATCAGGCCTGAGTTAATCTCACTGTCCACTGTCTCTGATAGAATTCAATTGATCAATCATGTTTCGGTGATAGTACCATTTCACTGGCTTATTGCTTCTTCATTTCAGAGCTTGACCTGTTAGATATACTCGGACTGGCTCGACTCCTCTTGGATACACAGAGATCAGCCTCTGTCTGCCAATGTGTGTCATCTCCTGTCCCAGCTGAAAAGAACTCGGGACGCTTTTGTGTTTATCTGTGGTGTGTTTTTCCACCAAACACGTGCACATCGATGGCAGACTCAGGATGGCATGGAACTGGAGCAAGCACAAACTCTAAGAGGGTTCTGCGTTCTGCATGGAAGCACCGTCAACTCTGCACGCAGTAGGGGCACGTGCTTGTATTATACTGGAAAGTGCTCGTGCCTGCACCAGGTAAGGTAACCACAACAGCAGCAGTAACAGCTGCCACTCGAGCATGCGTTCACGCCGACCTTTCACATTCCTCAGTGTATCTGACTCTTACAAGAACTGAAGGAGCTGGAAAGATTATCATTCCCGTTTTACATATGAGAAAATGGGCTCAGAGAGGGAGAGGTGTTTGCCCAAGGTCACACAGCAGCGTTATCAGGCCAGGTGAGACTAAGAGGCCTAGGGTCTCGGCTCCTGAGTGCCCCTGCCAGCCTCTGGGCAATTTCAGGACTGCCAAGTCATTCTGGGCACACCACTGTCTTCGACTTCTGGGATGAAGGAAACACTCTCAAATAGCAATTCTGAGAATTTTAGAGCTTAGGGTGGATCCTAAAATTGTCTGCAGCGTCACGAGCAGCTTCAAACTTAAGCCCAGAGGGCAGTAAACAGTTGTCCAAAGTCACCAAGACACTCAGCAGCCCAACCGGAACTCAAACCTGGATTCCGGGCGCCCACCTCAGGACTCTGCACTCCACACCTCTCAAATTTGTACCAAGCCACTGAGCTCTTATCAACAGAGAGAACTTCATTCTCCACTGTCAACATGGCCCAACGTACTGTTACGGTTTCTTCACGGCATTGAATTTAAATTTCCCAATCGCAAGCCAAGATGTTGCGCTTTGGGAAATCAGGGGACAGGGGCTCTGCCCGGCTGTCTGCCTGGGGGAGGTGGTTCTTGGAGCCACAAGGCTGAGCCCAGCACGCGGGTCTCTGGAGGAGGCCAGGGCAATGACAGTTTGCAAATAAGCCTTGCATCTGCTCAGAGCTGGCAGAGTCTGCAAACACACTAATGGACTTTTCCTTTGCCCGCAGGGAGCTGGGGAGAAGCAATAAATAAAGTAGGCGCCTCTGGGGGGAGCCATTGGCTGAGGCCAGAGAGAGGGCTGAGACTCGGGGCTTGTTGAGGGTGGGGGAAAGGGTCCCAGAAGGGACTCTCCCTGCAGTGCACTGCCTCTCTTACCCACAAGATGACAGTCCACCCTCCAGTAACCCCTATCCTCACATCCCAGATCCCCTGGTCTGTTTTCCAAATAGTCAGAGTGCCCTGCAGCCCGGCCTTCCTGACGCCCCTCCTTCCATTCTCCTCCACTTGGCCTGCTCTAGCCACACTGGCTTCCTTGCTGTCCCTCAGTTATGCCAAGCACACCCCTGCTTCAGGCCTTCACCCCTGTTCCCCCTCTCTACAAAGTTTCTCCCCAGATGTTGGCTCACTCCTCCCTCCTCAGATGTCATTTCATCCTTATGACCACCCTCCATGAACCAGCACGTACCCCCCCCACCACCTCCCCGCCTCACTCTCCATCCCCTTACCCGGCTTCGTTATCTGCCAGAGCACTTAGCAACATGCTGGTTTTTTTCCTTATTTACTTATTCTCTCTTCTCTTATTAGAATGTCACTCATGAGGGCAGAGGTTTTTGTCTATCCTGTTCATTGCTGTGTCCCCAGTACCTAGAGCACTTAGCAGGCACAAAATAAACACTCGTGGGATGAATGGATAAAAGTGGGTATTTCACTGAAAGTGACAAAATAAACAAGCACAAAGAAGACAGCCGCTACTCGATGACCTGTTGGTAAAGGGTGCTCACTGGCCCACTCGGGGCATCCGATGCTCCCTTTCATGCCTGGGCTGGGGGCTGGAAGACAGAACCTGCTATGGGAAGCCAAGGGGGGCCACCATGCCGTGTCCACCATGGAGCCCACAGTGCCCAACACTTGAGTCAGGAGCCATTAAAAAATGAACGACTCCCTAGGAGAGAGCCCCAGGCTTGGAAGTGTTTAAATGACACAGAGAGTAGTGCTCAGGTACCAGCTCGGGCTCTGCCACTTGCCAGCCGTGTGACCTGTGTACTCAGCTCATCTGTGCAATGGGCTCAATAAATTGTGCTGAGTCTAAGCACTGGGTCAGAGCAAGCAAGCTGCTGGATCGCAAATGAGATAGCGCTGTCTGCACAGCAAGCATCTCATGCTGGCTGATGAGGACAGGGAGTGAGGACAGGAGAAGGGAAGTCATTTGCTTAATTAAAAGGACAAGATGTGTACAGAGAGGGGTACCAGGCTAAGCTGCATCTCTTGGCTCAAGCATTCAACTATCTTTTGCTGGTGCTCTGAGTCCAAGCTTAGCCCCGTAAGGGAACCCAATCTCAGCCCTCAAGGGAGCCATCCTCTGGCGGGGAGAAAAAGCCTAGAGATGGAGCCCAGCCTGGGAAAGTGCCCTAAGAGAACCCCAAACAGCAGGCGGCGGGGGCCAAGAGACAGAAGTCATCGGGTACTAAACAGGGGATCAGGGGGGCACCTGGGTGGCTCAGTCGGTTGAGCGCCCGACTTCGGCTCAGGTAATGATCTCGCGGTTCGTGAGTTCGAGCCCCGTGTCAGGCTCTCTGCTGTCAATGCAGAGCCTGCTTCGGATCCTTTGTCTCCCTCACTCTACTCCTCCTTCAGCCTCTCTCTGTCTCTCAAAAAGAAATAAACATTTTTAAAAATTTACAAAAAATAACATAAAATAAACAGGGGATCAGGGAAGGCTTCCTGGAGAGAGGAGGTGGCATCGGAGCCAGGATTTGGGCTTGGGAGCTTGGCACCCATGGAGTAGGGGCTTATGTTTCACAGCCCAGATAGAAATCAGCTCATGTTTCTGCCCCCAGTAGGCCAGGTCTTGCACACAATAGGTGCACAAGATATGCAGATATTGCTTTTAACCAGAGGAAGGGAGCCCAGAGGGAAACTGTTCCAGTAGATCTCAACAAAGATGATCAAATCAGAGGAAAGGTGGGTCATCTGTGCATGTTTGTTCTCAGGGAGGAATGACAGCATTTAGTGGGCAGAGCCAGGGGGGCACCCAGGCCCGTCGGGCACAGTGAAGAGTTGCCCTGAGCCCACATGTCTTTGGAATGACGCATCATATATTCATGTCAGTGAAAACACCTTTCTTTTTTTTTTAAAGATTTTGTTTTTAGGTAATCTCTACACCCAATGCGGGGCTCAAACTCGCAACCCCAGGATCAAGAGCTGCCTGCTTCACTGACTGAGCCAGCCAGATGCCCCCAAAACTCTCCTTATAAATAAATATCTGAGCCATGAACCTAACTGTTTTACTTATAGACACAAACTTGTGTTCTAATTTTCACTGACTTTTCCGGGAATGCAACCATCACATAAATTGAGAAAAGATTATGATTTGTTTTAGTTGGACTTGTATCCGGACATGTTCATCATTTCAGAAAATCAGTTTACTGATGGCAACGCCACCAGAAGTATTTGCGTTGCCAAAAAAACGCAGCTGCCCGTGTTTGTAGCCGCTGCGTCGTGGTGATTCTCTGCCTAAGAGCAAAGCAACTGACTCCTTTATCATGTCTTCTGGCGTAGCCACGCTTGAGCATTCACACAATGAAATACACCATTTTATTATGATCTTATTTTTCTTGCCCCTTTTGTCACAATTGGGGCATTGAATTGATTTTTTAAAATTATGTGTGTAGGTAGCTCCTATTGTGCCTAAAGTTCATTTTCAGAGAGCAAAGGAAGCACTACAAAACATTTGTTTTATTTTTTAAGGTTTTTTTTAAGGTTTATTTATTTTTGAGAGAAAGAGAGAGAGAGAGAGAATGCACCAGGGAGGGGTAGAGAGAGATGGAGACAAACAGGCTCCAAGCTGTCAGCACAAAGCCCCATGCGGGGCTCGAACCCACAAACCTCGAGATCATTACCTGAGCTGAAGTCGGATCCCCAACCAACTGAGTCACTTGGGAACCCCAAAAATATTTGTCTTCAAGAGGGGACACCAAGTTGACAGGTATTCACTGCACAGGCTTTCCGAGGCCGCTCCAGTTCTGCCTGTTCGGACCGTCCTATGGTAGGGCCTATCTTCCTAATCTGTCTTCCTGAAAAAGGGATCTATCCAGGGAGAGACAGAGTTCTCCAGATACCTTTCTAGAGACAGGAAGACAAGTGCCACAATTAACTCTCAAATAAGTGTACTTCCTCAACAGGAACAGTGAGAGCTTGCTCCTAAAAGCCAACGCCTGGAGTCTGCCATTCTTCTTAGAAACCCATTTTCCAAACACAATAATCCAGCTAGAAGAGGGCCAAGAGGAGACTCGGGTTCCACTGCAGCTTCTCCTTCCTGCCTGGGTCTCTAACAAAGGAAAGAGCAAAAGGCCAAGAGAAGAAAAGACACCTTGAGAAATCAGTGCTCCTGCGGTCCTGCAAACATGCCAAGTGGGCCTGGAGTTGAGAGAGCAGGGGAGGTGGGACAAAGCCGGGTGGGTAGGTGGAAGAGGAGGGGAGGGGGAGGAGGCCCTTGTGCTCCCCCTGCCACAGGCAGAGCAGGTTAGCGCACAGGCTCTGAAACAAGGCCGCTTGGGTCTGAATCCCAGCCCTGCAAAGGAGGGGCTGTGTGACCCTGGGCTGGTTATTTAATCTCTCATTTTTTCCATCTGCAAAAGGGAAACAGTAATAGCACCTGCACTTCTCAAGGCTGCTGCGAGCACAGTGCCTGCCACATGGTGAGTGCTTCGGTCTCACTGCCAGAAAAGAGTATTCACTCCTCCGTTGGTCACACTGCCAGACCAAGGGGCCGTGGGCTGGGAGCGAAATCCCATGTCCAGGCTCCAGCTCCCCTGCAGACCGCTCATCCTCAGCTGGCCCTCACAGATGATCAATTGCAACTCCTCCATTTTCCAGATAGGAATACTAGGGCACAGAGGGGAGAAAATGGACATAGCTCACGCAGCAAACTAGTGTTAGATTCCCAACCCGGACTCCTGCCCCAGCATCAGGCTCCTTCTTAATCACTCTAAGTACCAGTCTGTGCATCTGTGAATAAGAGTGATTGTCACAGGGTGGCACTAGGGATCACTGAATGCAGTGACGGAGGGAAAAGCTCTCAGCAAGCCTTTATTAAGCTTTCGCCCACTCAGAATTCTGGCCATTATGCAGCACACAGTAGGGTCCTGACATTGATCATGTGTACTGCATTATCCTCTCTCGCTGACCAGTAAACCGCCCAAGGGCAGTGGCCTGTTAGTACCAGAGTACCTAACACATGGTTGGCTCTCAGTAAATATTTGTTGAGTGAATGAATGATAGCATGCCTGAAAAGAGAACTGGAAAAGAAAAAAAAAGAGAGAGAGAGAGAAGGAACTCTGGGTGTCTCTAATCGGAGGGAAAGAGACTGCAAGAAAGAGAGAGGTCCAGTCTCTTATCCACTCTTCCCACATCTGTGCTCTGTGCCAGGCTCCCAGCCAGGTGCTGAGGAGGAAAGGAAGGTGGCCCCTGTCCTTAGAATTCATGGTCTGATGGGGAGGGAGCAGAAGGCTGCAGAGACTCAGGGGCAACCACATGGTCGACAGCCTTCTCTGTAAGAGCATGGAGGGCTTCCTGTGGGAGGCGCCATGCCACAAAGCTCGGGGATGCAGACTGGAGATAGTGATAGAGATAAAGAGCATATCTCTCCAGGGCGGAGGATGTAGAGACAATGCCGACACATAGGTGGGCGGAAATCCAGCCCTGAATTTGTCAAGCCATGGCACTCGGAGCAGGGATGCCTTTCTGCTTTTTTTCTACTTTCCATCGTGCAAGAGACAAAAAGTTGATGTCAAAGCATCACTCCGTGAGACCAGAATCCCCTAGGCCCCAGGGGCGGAGGGAAGAGGAGGCCGCAGGAACACCCAGGAGGACTGGCCGGTAGGACAAGCGAGCATTTTGCCCTCCTAGTTCTGCACTGGGGTCCGGGGGGAGAGCGGCGTGCGCATCATCCACCTCGGTCCCGCGCGGCCCCGGCCGTGCGGCCTCTCCCCCGCAGGCTCGGGGGGTGCGCGGCATCCCCGGGTCCCCGACACTCGCCGGGCCGGGTCCCTGCCGCCGGCGCCCCTCGCCTCGGCGCGCATCATCTGCTCCGCTGCCCAGCTCCCGGCTGCCGCCGCGCCCGCGCTCCCCGGGGCCCGGAAAGCTGGCATCCGTTGTTACCATAACAAACTCAATTGTTCTCAGCAGGGCCCCGGCAAATAAAGTCATTCATTAAGGGCCTCTCCCGGCCGCCGTGGGCTGCGCGGCAATCAGCGGGCCGCTCGCCGCCCCCTCGCGGGCCGAGACACGCGCCAGCGCCGTTACCTGCCGGGGCCGCCACGCTGTGCCCCGCGGCCCAGCCGAGGCCGCCGGCGGGGGGAGCGCCCGGCCGCCGGGTAGTTTTATCGCCGAACGTCAATTGACTTATACTGATTGGCTTCCTGCCGCCAAATGTCAATTAAATTGCAAATGCTTGGCGGAGCCGGGCGGCGGGCCGCCTCCTTCCCGAGGGCGCCGCGCGCTCCCTTCTTTTTGCGCCGCGGTGTGATTTTGCAGTCGAATTTATTTCTTCTTCCACATCGCGGGGAAAATCCCGATGCCCTCCTGGAAGGGGTCTGCCCTCCGTTCCGGGCCGAGGGGGACTCGGCCAGGAGGGCGGTCTGGCCTCTCCGTCGCGAGGCGGCACGGCGGAATTTCTGGTCATTCCTCAAAGATCCCGGCACCCACATCCTGGTGCGATCTTGAGGAAACCCCTTCCCGCTCGGCTCAGGCCTGGCTCTCTGCCACCGGCCTAGGGGGCCCCAACGAGACCGCAGCCAGGGTCCCGCGTCTGGCTGTGCGGACGGAGCAAGATCTGGCGCAATCACTAGCATTCACCTGGCGCCGACTCTGGGCCGCGTCGTGTACAGGCACGGTCTAATCTTGTCAACAACCCTCTGAAGCGGATATTACTATTACCCTTCCTTTACAGGGACGAGAATGGAGGCACGGGTTAGGGAAGTTGCCTAAGCTCTCCCAGCCAAGAAGCGGCCACTTCGAATTTGGCAACCAGATACCGGAAGCTTGTAGCTTAATTATTGTGGGCTGTGCTCACAGGGAAGAGCTGTGACAAAATGCGCAAGGGAAAGGGACAGGGTACTGAACTGGATCTGGGCACCTGCCACTGCCAAGAACCGTGCCAGGTGTTTAACACCCATTACGGAAGGAATTCTCACAGTGATCGTATGACCTAGTATTACAGCCCCCACTTTACAGATGGGAAAACCCACCTCTGGAGAAGTTAAGGAATTGTTCAAGGCCCAGGAACAGGCTCATGAGATGAACTATAAGCACCGTCTCATACCTCCATAGAGCTTTACAGTTTACAAAGCACTTTCTCACACATTGCTTCTCACCAGGTCTGCACAAGACCTCGAGGAAGGCATTCTGTTCTCTTTTGCCAAGAAGAAAACTGAGGCCCAGAATGGCTTGTCCAAGATCACCGGCACTCACACCCAGGGCCCTGTCACTCCAAGTCCAGTGCGCCAAGCCCTACCTCAAAGAGGCCTTGAGATGAGGCCCACTCAAGGGCAGACTCTGTTCTTGCCCCCTCTCCCATTCAGCAGGGAGCTAAGAGGGGAACACTAGTCATAACTGGAGTCAAGCTGGAAAGCACTTAAGGTCATGGTGAGAGCAGGAAAGGGGGCGTCAGGAAAGAAGGCATTTTCTGTAGGGACCATGCATGAGGCCACCAAAGAGATTTGTTATTTTCCCTCCATTGTCTCCTATAAATGCCATCTCCTTCCTTTGCAGCTTGTCTACTCCTTAAGGTTATGTCTTGGGAGAGAGGTTTGCAGGTTCTTAACTGATAAAATGTACCAGCATTTAAAAGATACAAACCTGACCAATCGTCCTTTTCAGAAAAGAGATGTTAGCAGAACAAAAGTACCATTCAAGAGTGCCCATTCAAGAGTGCCGGATGGCGTTTGTGTCTCAGACAGAAAGGGAACGGAAAAGAGAGAAGATCGAAGAGGAGGGGGAGGGCGGCGGTGAGGAGGGAGGAGGGAAGAGGAAGGATCAGGAGCTGGAAGGTTTGACTGGGCTCGGTGCATCCAAACTGAGAACCCAGAGGGGAGGGACCTGATGGAATTCGCATGGCGAGACAGTGGCTGAACCGGGCGGAACCCAGGCCTCTCTACCCCATGCCAGGCTCATCCTGCCTCTACAAGCTGTTCTCATTCACAACTCAAATTATTAGCTTTTTGGAATACAGAGCTAAAGTTTTGCCAGTGTAAATTTTGGTGGGTACGTCTTTCTCTTTCTTTGGACCCCTTGCCTGAATGGCCCTATCATAAGTCCTAGCAATATAAATAAAATAATCATTAAAAAAAAAAAAAACAAAGAATGGGAAAACAAAAGATCTGGGAATTTAGAAAATTGTCAACAAGGTCATCAAGGAATCTGAATTCAGGGTAAAAACTCTTTGCTTCGATGATAGAAATAATAATAGCTATTCTTCAAACTTGCTATGTGCCAGTGCCTTTTGAAATATCACAAGTAACATTTTTTAGTTGCCAGGAAAGCTGGAATCATTATCCCCTTTGACAGGCGAGGAAACTGAAACTCAGAGAAGATCCTTGCAAAGCTCACACAGCTGGTACACGGAAGGGCTGGGGCCAAACTCTAGTCCCCCCAATGCACTACCCAGCTGTGGTTTAAAGCCTACATGTAATCAGCCAATATTGCACTTGAAACTGACCAACTTGAAGGTGTGACAAAGTGTGCACAGCGGTGCTGGGGGAACCTCGGAAACGGGGCACCTGAGTAGTGAAGTGGGCTCTGAGCCAAGGTCGCCCTGAGAGCAGCCGGGCAGGAGGACAGGATAGCAGAAATGGAGGGAGGGGGAGGGGAAGGGGGAATTGAGAGGGGGGTGGGGGGGAATTCCCACCGATGCCATCCTTTGTGACACCACATGAAGGGAAGATCAGGATGGCAGGTGAGGCCCCTCTGGAGCCAGCCACCCAGGTGCCAGTCCCAACACTGCCACTACTGAGTGTTGGAGTATGTGACCTTGGGCAACTTCCCTAATCTCTCTGAATCTCTATAAAGCAGGGACGATAAGAGTACCTACCTGGTGGTGGCGATTATTAAATGAATTAATAATTTAAAATATATATAGCAAACAATAAGTGCTACCCATTATAGTTGTGCGTGTTGCAGTTGCGATTCGGGGCCATGGTCTACACACACTGGAACATACGCTCAGGTGTGGCAAGCAGGACAGGGGCTGAAGGCACCGGCACGCACGTGTGTGTGCATGCACATATGTACACGTGTATATGTGTATTTAGACCAAGGGAGAGCTCCCTTCCTTTCTAGAATGGTTGCCATGAGATCCTTTCTATGGGGCCAGACATCACCTGCTAGAGGACAGACGCTTTGGGGTCGGACAGGAGCGGGCGGATGTTTGATAGGCAGGGTTCTGGGTTCTACACAGCTGCTGGCACCCACTGACCAGATGGGCCCCAGGCTTCCATGTCATCCAGAGTCCCCATTCAGTACATACTTGCTACCATGAACCAGTCCCAGTGCTGGGTACTAGGGCAACAATGATGACCACTGCAGACACAGTCTCACAGGGCAGACAATGACCAATGGGGCATTTTTATCAACAGGCGGGTTCTGTGTGCGAAGGGTGGGGCCAGGGGAGCCAGCAGGAGTGAGCACCAAGGAAGCCCTCACTTCTATGCTATATCCTAAAGATTTGGGATGTCACCTGGGTAAATGGTAGGCAAGAAGGGACAATTTTCCAGGCAGTGAGAACAACACCATAATAACAGGCATCCTTTATTGGACACGTATCACACACAGGGGCACTTTACATGATTACCTCATACGATCCACATAACAGCCCAATCGTAGGCACAATTTGTGCCCTCATTCTACATATGGGGAAACTGAGGCTCAGAGAGGTCAAATAACTTGCTCGAAGTCACATGTGTAGGCATTGGTGGAGTCGGCACCAGAGCCCCCATTGCCTACAACCCGTGCACAGATCTCTTAGGCTGCAAGCAGAAAAGAATGAGGCATGAAAGAGGTTTGGTGTGGCTGGAATAAGCCTGAAAAAAAGGAGAGTGGAGAGGGGCGAGGCTCGGGAGATATGTAAAAGCTTGACCACGGAAGGCCTTGTGGCCTCGGTCAGAAGTCAGCTAGGCTGCTGAAAGCAACAGGCAGAGCTGAAAGCAAAAACCCTTTAGGCGAGTCACTGATCAGAACTGTCCTTCCGAAGTGCCTCTGGGGCTGCTCTGTGGAAAGTGGACTGTTTGGAGAAGTCAGGGACATTAGAGGTCGGGACCTTAGGAAGCTATAGCAATAGTTCAAATGAGAGGAGAGAGTGCTTGGACTGAGGCAGTAGCAGTGGGGATGGAGAGGAATGAGCAGATACAAGAGATGCAGTGACCTTGAGCGAGCACCTGCAATAAAGCCTTTATCTGAGGTCACAGGCAGAGGCACAAACTTTCTACGCTGTCAGGATTTGCCTCTGGCCAACTTTGATTCCAGGGGAAATAATAAATAGCAACCCCTGTTTGTCTTACAGGACTAAAAAAGATTGCAAAACCTTTTCTAAGCTGTCACTTTAGATAAAAGTCTGAGGGAGATGTTACTATGACTCCCACAGATGGGAAGTGACCTGCCCAAGGTTATACAGCTGACAGAGAATGATCCTGAATCTAACTCCGAACTCTCGTGTTCTCTCAGGCATACCATAGAATGTCAGAGCCCAAAAGACCTCTAAAACTGCCTGTTCAAATCTCCACATTTTGACATGCAGAAAACAAGACTTGCAAGTGACTTGGCTTGGGTGGCTCAGTCAGTTAAAGCATCTGAATCTTAATCTCAGCTCAGGTCTTGATCTCAGGGTCATGAGTTCAAGCCCTACACTGGGCTCCATGCTGGGTGTGGAGCAAAGGAAGAAAGAAAGAAGAGGAGAAACAGAGAAAGAAAGGGAGAGAGAGAGGAATGAAGGAAGGGAGAAGAAAAAAAAAAGAAATGACTTGCCCAAGATCACACAGCAAGTAAAGGCTTAGAATAGAACCAAGGACTTGACTCTCAGAGGGGTTTATATCTAAACAACTGCACCATGGAGATAAGGAAGGACCAGACTGATCTAAGGATGGTCCAGTGCCCTGACTAAACGCTGTGAAAGAAGTGAGACTCTAGGAAGTGGTCAGCCTACCTGGCCACTGCCACCCCCAACTGAGTTACAAGCACACCAAACTCACACATGGCCAGTACGCGCTGCCCTGTTACCCCTCGTGTCCCCAACCCTGGACAGCAACTAAGCTGTCTTGGGTCAATGGTGCCACCTGGTGGCTAGTACAGGGAAGTGTCTGACCCTCTTGTCGCTTTTCCTCCTCTTCCTGGAGCCTCTCCTGGGGGCCTGCTTTTCTCTCCCCTCATACATAGCTCAGTTCATTTCCACTACAAGCAATCTCTTCCTCATACGCATCTTCTCTTAACACCTTTAACCCTTGGTCTCTCAATTCTTCTCAAATTACCTTAAGACGCCCTCTTTTTCTCCCTCTCCATTTTAGTCCATTAGTCCAAGGAAAGACTAGTACGAATAATAAGCTTGTACCAATGAAGTTGAAAACTGGACATTCCAAAGTGAAGTTATACACACACGCACGTGCACACACATGCGCACAACACCAGTGGCCGACCACTGGCATTCCAGAAACATCTAGAAGCCCCTATGGAATCAGAACAGAAATTTCGCCTGTCTCAATTGCCTTTCAGACCTGCTTTTCCTCAAATAGCAGGAGTTCAGATAAATATCAAACCTCCAACTTTATTTCATTTTATTTTTTTTTTCATTCCTATTCAATATTATTCCCAGGGGTTTTTTTCCCCACCAAAACTGTGCCCAGCATGAGATCTCCGGGATCTGCCAGCTAGTGCAGAGCTGAGCCAGGATGGGGAGATGTGGTTGGGTCTCAAAATGCCCACTCCCCAGTCTCACAGGAAGTACTGGGTAGCTGTTATTTACCCTGAAGAAAGCCTGCTGGAGGGAGATCAGACCTCAAACCCTACGGACATTCTGCTGGAAACGAAAGAAACCTCAGTAGCTGTGCCTTTCCGTGGGAGCTCACACCTGGGAGAGGAGCAAGCACTGCATACCCAATGTGCTACAGGAAGACTCCCAAAGCCCAGCATGTCTTGTTACTCCCTCCCCAGCTCAAAGACCTGCCATGGCTCCCACTACCTTCAGGAGCTAAGAACAGGGGAAACTGATGGTACCTTTCCTTTTATTAACTGCTCTCCCTCTCTGTATAAGCGATAAGTTAGCAAGCTCAGAGTTCCCAGGAGCCTGAAGCAAAGATTCTCCAAATCTAGTCCAGGGTCCCCTTGAGGGGCCCCAACACCTTTTCAGGGCATTCTGTGAGTCCAAAACGATTTTCATAATCAGTCCAAGACTTTATTGGCCTCGTTCCCTCTCACTCTCTCACAAGTACACAGTGGAGTTTTCCAAGGGCACTACGATGTGTGGTATCACAGCAGATTGGATACAGAAGCAGATTTGAGAATGCAGCTGTCTTCTATTAAGCCAGACACTAAAGAGATTTGCAACATCGTAAAGCAATGCCACTCTGACGAAATTTTTTGGTATGGAAAATATGATTCTTTCTCATTTCAAACACATTACTTATGTTACTTGTATATTACTATTATTTTTTAATTTTTTTTAATGTTTATTTTTTGAGAGAGAGAAAGAGCACGAGCAGGGGAGGGGCAGAGGGAGAGGGAGACACAGAATCTGAAGCAGGCTCCAGGCTCGAACTCACGAACCGTGAGATCATGACCTGAGCCGAAGTCGGACATTTAACCGACTGAGCCACCCCGGCACCCCTATTCCTATTATTTTTAATATATTATTAAGTAAGTTTTTAAACTTTTATGTTTTAAACTAAAAAGCTTCTTGGGGTCCTTGAAAATTTTTTAAGAGTTTAAAGGGGTCCCAAGACCAAAAGTTTGAGAACCACTGTTCTAAAATACTGCAACAGAACTTGAGATGGAACTAGGAGAAGCTCAGAATCTTGGTGCCACAAAAAAAAAAACCTTAGGAATCCCTTGATCCCATATCATAGATGAGGAAACAGGCCTAGAGAGAGGAAGGGATTCCCCCCAAGGTCCCCAGTAAGTTAGCCACAGAATCAGGACAGGAACCCAGAGGTCCTATCCCCCTCCTTCCGGGCTCCTGGCCCCGCCTTATAAGCCTCTTGTAGTTTGGATCCCTCTGAAGCCCCTGAACCTCAGACTGTGGCCAAGGATTTAACCATACTCCAAAGCCAGAGAGAAGGGACTATGGGATTCTCTGCCCCCCAAACCCTCGCCCGGGGCAGCAGACACACAGACTGGGGAAGAGAGTCAATGGGGGCCTGCCCACTGTGGAGATGCTATCCCTTAAGCTGTCCCCTCGGCTGACCCCAGAACCAACTCCCTGAGCTGAGATCCTCACACTCTGTCACCCTGCCCTTCACATTCCTTAGGGTTCTCCGGAACACAGCCCGTGGGAAAGGGAGCTGGGGGTTGGGAGGGGAAGGCGTGGGCAAAGTAACTGTGCAAACAGGGGCAGGGAGGGGTGGAGGGGGTATTCGGTGGTGTTGGCTCTCATACAGGCTTTCACTCACTGAATCAAAGTGAAACTCAGGGACCCGGGGGGGCCAGGAGGAACTGAAACCCGACCCCCAACACACACCCAGGGGACAGGCCCTAGGCACTAGGGAAAGGCCCAAGGAGCCACTCCAATTGGCCACCTGGCCTCAGGTCCTCTGCTTTACCAAGGAAGCCTCTGACACTTGACAGAGTGTCAGTGATGACAAAGCCAGAAGGACAGCGGAGAGTGGCCAGCCAGTGTGGGAGATGGAAACCTGGCTCCTTATCACCATTGCCACTCAGCGTCCCCTGGATGCCCTGAGGCGAAGCCTGGGGGCCTCTATGCCTGCCCCATCTGGTGGGTGTGGACTGAATGACCTCAAGTTCACTGCTCTGTTGGGCTACAAGAGGTGTGGCTCCCTGACCCTGCCCTATTGCTGTGCCTTACCCCACCCACCACTGGCCTAAGACTGACTGCCTATTTCCCTGACCCCCCCCCCCCCACACACACACAGCTCCATTGGGCCAGGTCACGGTGCTGGCCCCCACAGGCTTCAGTTGCCACCGACTGGACTCATGCTTGTTCTTTGGAGTCCACACCAGGACTCCAGAAACTCAAAGGCCTTCAGGGAGAGAAAAATAGAGCACGAATAACTGACAGCAAGTGGAAGAGGGAGCAGGCTGAGGACCGCAGGCCCCGCAGCCGCAGATGATTGTGGCTACCTGGGAAAGTCCACCCAGTGTCACCAGATTGGAGTTTTGGGGGGTTTTCTTCCCCAAGAAAAGCCAAACATCCACACACGAAATCTCCTGATTTTTAAACGTCAGTAATGAATCAAAGATTATTTTAAATACAAGGTAAGCCAAGTAAAGCACGACTGCCAGGCTGACAATTGCCACCTGGCTTCTAAGTGACCCCCTCCCGGCGAGGACTTTGGTTTTGAGCCCTGCACAGACAGACAAAGAAAGAACTCAGAGACGGACCCCTGCACGGCCAGCCTGGGGAGACGTCCTCCTCGTGGAGGCTGGGGAAGGGAGCCCTGCCCTGGGAAAGCCCCAGGAAAGACCAAGCCAAAACGGTAGTCACTCCTTTCCCTCTCTGCAGAGGCCGGCTGGCTTCCAAAGCCCCATCCTGGGCCTGGCGAATCTGAGGGCCTGCGCCGGCTGTGAAGGACTACAGGTCCAACACTGAAGATCCCCTCAGGGAGTGGGCTGGCTCTGGGACCCAGGCCAGGTCCACAGAGCAGCCTCAAGGACAGCATTGCTGTGGGAGGGCCCCCTGCGTGGATCATGGCCCGGAGACAGGAAAGCTCAGAGAATGCACGGGGAGCAGAAGCACAGAGGGATGAGGGAGAGGAATGGGAGACAAGGCAGGAAGGTCAGGGCTCGTTGTCAAGAGTTGAGGTTCGCCGTGGGGGACGAGTCAGGGGTCAGATCCCCTCCTTTCCAGCACAGGCGGATGGGGTTCCTGGTGGCTTTCAACAGTGCGGGCATCAACCGGACCACGGGGAATGGGAGGGAAGGGAGAGAAGAGACAGATTTGCCACATCAAAAGGCAGTTGGATACCAAGGAAGCTCTAAAGAGTCCGTTCCCTCCCTCTGGGTTTTCCAGATTTTGACTCTGTGACCTGCTCAGACCCTTTCTCTTCTCCAAGTCTGTTTCCCCAGCTGAATAATGACTGGAATGACATTCCTAGATGTTCTCCAAGGCCCTTTCCTACAACAGGGGAGTCTTGAGGTCCGAGCTGGTGACCCCGCCCCCAGCCCTCCCAGGCCCAGGCGCTCGGCCTTCTGCCCTCCATCTTGGAGCCTCTCTTGTGTCCCTAGGGCCTCTCTCTGTGGACTGAGACTTGATCCTTTTATTCTTTTCCATCAGGGGCTGGAAGACCAAGGTCCTGAGAAAGGAAGCAAAGGAAAGCAAGTGGCCCTTCAGCCTGCTGCTGACACCTGGGGGCGCTGTTGTTCAGTCCTGATGCCACAGCAGAGGCCTGACAAACAGGAAGTCTGCGGTGGGCAGATCCCTAGTTTCTGTCACCAAATGGAAGGCCAGAGACTGCTTGACTTCAGCCTGCGACTGGCCTCACGCCCTCCATTCCCAGTCTCCCTCCGTGGCCGTTTATGAAGCATTTACTATGACGAGCCCCTGGGGCTCAACCCTTTGAGAGTATGATTTCATTTTATCCTCACAGTAACCCACAAGGCTTGTGCTACCTATATTTTCCAGATGACGAAGTGGAGGGGCAGAGAGATTAAGTCACGCGGGGAAGATTTCTCCCCAGGAAGGCCTCCAGCTGCTTTGCCCCCGGCCTTCGAGCCTGTGTCCTTGCCTCGACCCCTCACCACCTCGTTGTGGGCTCTCCAGAGATGAGAGATCTGTGGAATCAAGGGCTGCTGATGATTCGGGAATCCTGACCTTTTCACACACCCGTTCCCTTCTGGGAAATCCAAGAGGGGTCTCTGCACCTTCTGCCCCAGCCTTCCACCCCAAGCCAGGGAGCAGCAGATAGGATGGGAGTGTCCAGCAAGGAAAAGGGTCCTAACAGAGGAAGATCAGGATCTGTCCATGGTCAGGGCGAGGGGGTGGGGGGAAGGGGGTGTGTGTGGTTGTGTGCTCTGTGAGCTTCTGAAAGCCCTTCCCTCCCTGCACTGGTTTCCACGGAGGTCGGCAGAGCAGGGCTAGGCTGGGGCTCCCAACCTGGGAGAGAGAGGAGCAAGGAGTTGGCAAGAGAGAGAGCAAGAGCGAATACAAGAAGAGAGAGAAGAGAGGAAGTGAGTATGTATGGGCGAAAAAGAGAGGAATGAGACAGAGAGAGGGGTGTGTGTGTGTGTGTGTGTGTGTGTAAAAGACAGTATGTGAACGTGTATGTGTGTAACAGAGAGTGTGTGGGGGGGTGTGTTTGTGTATGAGAGTGCGTGACAAAGGGAGAGTGTATGTATGTGTGTATCAGAGAATGTGTGTGTGTGACAGGATGTGTGTCTGACAGTATGTATGTGACAGTGTGTGTCTCTGTGTGAGAGTGTGACAAAGAGAGGGAGTGTGTGTGTGTGTGTGTGTGTGTGTGAAACTGTGTGAGAGTGTGTGACAGAGTGTGTATGGGAGTATGTGTGTGAGAGGGGGGTATGCAACAGAGTGTGTGTGTGAGGCTGTGAGTGACAGAGTGTGAGAGTGTGAGTGTGTGTGCATGTGTGAGAGAGAGAGAAAGAGAAGGAGAGAGCACATGCTAGACCAGAAGACAGAAGCAGACAGAAAAAGTCTATTAACAGGACATAAACAGAGGCAGGTAACACTGAATAAGATGCACCCCCGAATGAAAGACATGAGGAGGAGACAGGCACCCCCAGAAAGAGAGGTAGACGTAGTCATGACGGGAGCCCCTACTAAATGCCCCCCAAACCTCTCGTTGAGAGTCGAGCCAGACGTGGCATTTCTTGAAAAGGACAGGCCGCTAGGGATTTTGGGTGCCTTTCCTGTGCCCTCTTTAGGCGGAGAGCGGTCCGGGATCCAGAAGGCCAGAAATCCCACCTGCAGTGCGCCTCTACTGCTCACAAAGGAGCTGCAGCTCCCACAGTCCTCACTGGTCCTGAACTGGGCAGCCTTCTGAGCTAGTGAAAGGGATTCTCACTCAGCCGACCTTGGTGTGTTCAGGGCCTTTCAAACTCTGGGGGTAGGAGGGAAGGGGGGAGTCGAGGGGACCTGAATGGGGGCGCTGGAGATAGATGGTGGACAGAGACCCCACCAGAGATCAAAGGCCCAGGAAGAAACAGAGGGTCTGGGGCTGCCCTTTCACCCACAGCCACTGTTCACAGCTGCTCCTGCCCTGCCCGGTCCAGCCTTCCAGGAGGGAAACTGGCTCATCAGTTTCTGTCCCCTGGCCCGGTGGGACTCCTGAGGCCTATGCCGGAGACTTCACGGAGGCTCGCAGGCTGGCCCAAGTAGGAGATGAAGCTGCACACCAGCCTGGCTCTCGGTACCAGCCACAGTCCTCCTGAGCCTCTCTGGGCGCTGTGCCCCATGCCAAGAAGCTGACCAGGGAGAGAAACGCATGCAGTGTTGCCTCTGCCCAGTTCACGTGGATGGCCACCTCAGAGTCAGGTGGCAGAAGGGACAAACAAGCAGGGAAAACTACTTCCAGACCTAGGCGGTCACAGAAGCACTTGCTACCCAGATTATAACAGGTCACAAAGTCACGCAGTCCAAATCGGAATGCCTTCTTTGGCTCTTCTGCCTCTCCTTTGGCTAGCCCCTGATCACACATCTGAGGACAGGGAGCTCATCCCCTTCCCAAGCTAAGGCTTCCACCCTTGGGCCAGACCTGAAAGCTGTTCCTTGCACTGGGCTACAAGCTGCTTCCCTGTAGCTTCCCTCAGCCAGCCTCAGCTCTGCCCTCCGAGGCCCCAGGGCCTTCTCTGCCACCTGAGCCACACACAGCTCGTCTGAGATTTGGACACAGTGGCCACATCCCCACAGCTGATCTTGGAGGCAAATGTCCCAGGGAGAGTCCTAGAATTTCTAGACCAAAAGGGCCCCTGGCCATCCACGCGTCTAACGGTGTTCTAACTTGCTTGTTTTTGCTGCAGAACTCTTTATTCAAATAGAGCTTTCCGTGGAAGCCCAAAATACCAGACAGAAACCCTACTGGTCGAGGAGATTACCCACTCCCCCTCCTTACCAGTTGTGAATGCTCCACAAGCATGTGACTGACCCACTCCCTCAAGGAGCTCTTATTGAGCAGCTATTACACGCCAAGCGCTTGCATCAAAGCCATATCATCCAATACAGTGGCCACTCGGCACACCATGAGGCTAGCGAACACTTTGAAACGTGGCTAGTGTATCTGAGGAACTAAAATTTAAATTTCATTTGATTTTAATTATTTTAAACTCAACAACAGAAGCGTGTACACTATTTTTCCCGTGATAAAGGGCTACTTCTAGGAGGAGGTTTCCTGGATCCCTTTGGTCAAAATCTGCCCCTTTCTGCCTTGCTCTTCTCCTCTGGTGTCACCGCCCATCACAGCGCCATCTTACACACCAGCCATTGGAGGACTCTGGGCTTGCCGGCCTTGACTCCCAGCCTCTGAGCTCTGAGGGCAGGCCCTTTGGGACTAGACCCTGTTACCACCCACCCCTGTCCTGAGGCCTGGGCATGAGAGTGGCCGCAGGAACTGCCCACAGGGCAAAACCCAAGTCCTAGCCGGAGATGACTGCAAAGTAGAATCCACCTTGCAGAGCCTCAGTCACCTCATCTGAGAAATGGGGGCAAGGATTCCTCTTGGACTCCTCCTCTGGGCCCTCTGGGCCTCTCTTCCTCACAGCCCTTCCCTCAGGCTGCCAAGGACGGGCCGCGGCCTGTGGCAAGGGGAAGGACTCCTTCAAGGCAGTTTGCCGATGTGAACAAGGGCACTTCTGCCCACCTCTCTGCTTTAACACACTCCTGGTGCTGCAAGGGGAGAAGGGGCTCTGCTTGCCATTTGGGGCTCCCACTCTTCCCAATCCTGTCGGCTTCCAGGACCATCAAATTATTCTCCCTTGGCCCTGAGACAACGGACTAGATCACACCCCAGGTCTTTCTGGGGATCGTTACTTGATCTCAAAGATTATCCAATCCTACATCTGATCCTTGATGCTCTCGTATGGCAGCCCCAGCCCATGGTCACCTAGGCTCTGCTTACATACCTCTAGTGACAGGGCACTCACTACCTCCCAAGGTAGCCCCTATTGCCTCAGACCACTCTCATATTTACAAGTTGTTTCTTACACTGAGTTGAAATTCTGAATCTGCTGCACACTGGCCTTGAAGGCCAGACAACAAAGTCTCATTCCTCTTACCTTCCAGGCCAGCCCTCCAAATATTTGAAGGCAACAGTTCCAGTCCTGATCATTCTTCTCTTTGTTGTATTGAAACAACACTAGAGCCTCGAGGCGTTCTCCAGACACTGTAATATCCAGATCCCTGCCGTTCTAGGGGACGCCCATCTTGGACACTTCTCGATTTGTCACTATCCTTCTTAAACGTCAATACCCCAACGGGGCCACAGTCCTCAAGAAATGATCCGATAACACAGAGCAGTCCAGACCAACAACACCTGCATTCTGACCACTCGATAGTTTTTTTTATTTTTAAATATTTATTTCGAGACAGAGAGTGAGTGTGAGTACAAGTGGGGGAGGGATAGAGAGAGGGAGAGAGGGAATCTCAAGCAGGCTCCGTGTGGTCAGCACAAAGCCCCATGTTTGGCTCAATAATCTCACGAACCTTGAGATCATGAGCTGAGCAGAAATCCAGAGGCAGACGTTTAACTGACTGAGTCCCCACTCGATACCTTTTAAAGCGGCACGAGAGGCTAAACGGTGGCCGCTGATCAGAAGCTAAAAGCCAATATAGTGCTCCACAACACAGTAAAAGAGCCCTCCCCCCCCAAATCAGGACCTGTTTGGTGATAAACATCAAACTAGATTTTTTTTATTTCTCCAAAAACCTGTGCCGGGATCCCTCGGCGTGTGAGGGAGTCTCACACAACCCTCCCCTTCACCCTGATCACACACAGCCGAGCCCCAGCTTGGGCACATCTGCTGCGAGTCCAGGTGACAGTGGCAGAAAAGATGACAGCATCAACCCCATAAACCAACAGAGACGGTAGGCCCACTGCCTCCTGTGGTAACACAGCACGGCGGCCCACTGAGTTAAAGACTTCTGACATCTGCTCTGAGTGTCGAGAACCGGGGAGAAGGGTGAGGGAGGTTCCAAAGCCGGGAATCATCCCCACGTGCGCCGCCCCCCCCCCCAACCAGCTGCTAGCCGAGGCCCCAGATCTGGCTTCTGCCCTGCCCGGAACATGAAGACCAAAGGCCAATCCACCGCTGGGCCGACTCAATTTTCTAGTTACAGATCTTAAGTACTTAGGCATGTGCTCACGAGAACACACATCCCTTACAGGGAGCCGAGACAGGGAATTGTGCTGAGGAACAGAATAATTGAATCAAGATTTCTGTCACGCGGCTCTCAGGCCCTAGACCACGGGCGGTTTTTTTTTTCCCCCTCTCCTGGAGAAAGTCTTACAGACTCCCAGGGGTTCGTTTCTCCTCTCAAACCCATTAACGGCAGCTGCTCTGGCAGTCCATTGGGGAACGGAGACCCGGGTAAGGTGGGCCCGTGTGCAAGACAGAGATGACCGGCCCGGGGACCCAGGCGGCAGGCATCCACAGGGGTTGAGAAAAACCAACTGGGAAGACTGTCGTCTTTGTAATCCCCGGGAGGCCACTGCACTCCTTCCTTCCAGGCCCAAGGGCAGAGATGAGGTGATTAACTTCCTCGGCTGGCTCCCCACCATCCACCATCGCAGCTGTCGGAGGCCTTCTGGGAGAGTGTGCAGGGCCCCTCGAGAACCCACCTGCTGCCCCCTCTCCGCCCAGGTGGGCCGCTCTCACTGCAGGGCACCCAGCGGGCTCCCCCACAAAGGAGACAGAGGCACTGCGCTATACCCTGCACCCCCTGCCCTCAGGCGTCAGATCTGCACACAGGTTTCTTACAGACCACAAAGCTCAGGCCACCAGGACTCCGCCAGGCCCACTTCCCTCCACCCAAGGGGTGAAGATGAGGGCAGGCGAGAGAGACAGCCACAGTCCCCGCCGGCACGCTGCCGCCGGCCTCTCCCCAGGGCACCGGCCCGGGTCCCGTGTCCACCCGACCCCCCCGGACGCCGGTGCTCAGCGGCCATCTTTGTTTCCCCTGACGGACGGCCCCAAAGCGGATCCCGTCGGGGACAGGGCTGCCGAGGCGTCTCTTACCTTCATCTCTCTTGCGCTTGTTGGTGTCTGCGCTGGGAGACGTGATGCCCAGGATACCGCTGATGGAGTACGAGGAGCCGGCCGAGTCCGTGCTCACCGACGACACCTGCGTCACGGAGCCCGTGGACACTGTGCGGAGGGAGAGGGGCTGGTCAGGGCCCGGCGGCGGGCTGTGGGGGCGGGCGCCCGGCCGGGCCGCCGACCAGAACAAAAGCGCTCGTCCTACACGGGGGCCGGACGACGCCACTGCCTGCCGAGCAGCGGGAGTGCGGGACTCGGCGAGTGAGGTGAGTGTGCGCCGCCCGGGACGCGGTGAGGTGAGCGAGGTGAGTGAGTGAGTGAGTGAGTGAGTGTGCGCGGGTGTGTGTGCGCCGAGGACACCCGCCCTATGGCGCCGGCTACACCTGCGCGGTGAGGGCAAGCCCTCGGGCCGTTTGCCCGGGTTTTCTGCTGCTGGGGGGGAGGCGAGGGGGAGCACCGGCAGCTAGGAGGGCTGACGGTGGAGAAAGGAGCACAGCGCCGCATCAGAAGGGCACTAGCCCAAATCCCAGCCTGTCCAAGAATGCGGGAAGCAGGGGAATGGAAAAGAGAGAGCGGGGAGCGGGGGCCTACCACCAGCCAGCCTAGGCCACTCACGAGGCAGGTTCATCCCCGGCTGACATATCCACCCATCCACACAGACCTAAATACCTGCACACTCCTACATTTAGCCAACGAAACTCCAAGTAGGCAAACCGTTCCTTCTTTATTTACACTTCCTCACCGCCTTTTCTCCTTCTAGTTTACCTGGATTTTAACATTCAATATTAATTATGTAATAATGATAGGCGCTGTAATAGAATATATATTGGGCATATATAATATATATTGATATGTATAATAATGAGAACTAATGTTTTCTGAGAACGCACTCTGTGCCGGGCATTACTGAGGCATTATTTTATTTCATTCTAAGAACAGTCTTGTAAGGGAGGTAATGTTATTATCTCATTGGAAAGGTAAGGGAACCCAGGCTCAGGGAAAGGAAAGCGACTTGCCCAAGGCCACAGAATCCAGAAACTCAAGGCTGAACCCCTACAGTAATCTGCCCCTCAATAAGTAAGAATGAAAAACAATCATACGCTTCCCATTAATGCCTTGCTTTTCATGTGATGGTTGCAACAATGTCAAGTGCTCTTATTTATCCTCGTGTGTCAAAGGAGGAAACTGAAGTCTCCACCAGGTGAAGTGATCAGCTCAATGTCATCTAGCCAAGAAGCAGTAGCACTAGGACTTAGCCTCGGGTCTACTGACTTAAAGTCTCGATTTCCCCCGCCCAGAAATGTGGGCTGAGGTCAGTGACTTATTGCGACTGAGGCCAGGTCTCTACGTCCCTAAGGATAAGAACGGGGGTGGGGAGGGGAGGCTTTGTGCAAGTTTCACTTTAACTCCTGACCCCAGAGTCCAAGGGAAAAGAGCAGTCAGTCGTCAGGGTCCTCTCAAGCTGTACAGCTGAATTTCCATTTCTGGGCTGTGGGAATTCTTTCTTGGTTCATTAAAACCTACAAACCAATCTCTGACACATTTCCTTGGGCTATAACTAGCTGGAGGCAGGGGGAGCTGCCTTTGACTCTAAAGTGTAGGAAATTACTAGAAATGGTGGTGATTGCATGAGAAGCTGTTTGTTGCTTTCCTTGGAGTATATCCAGCTCTTGCTCCTACAGACCTAGAGGGAACAGTGCCTTTCTTCTCAGATCTGAGTTAGATTTTAGATCTTCCTTAGGAGACACAGAAGCAGAAATCGTTAACTTCTCTTTTCCTTCACCAGAAGAAGCTCCTCAAAATAGATTTATGCAAATCTCACAACCTTTTCTGTATTAAGGTGCAGAGAAGAGAGGAAGAAAGAAGATCACAAGTCATTTGGTACTTTAAAAACCAACAGTCACATATAATCAAGGCTCGCCATGTTGCTGACAGAGCCCAATGACGTTTGTTCTGATATTTTGTGATTGCGCTAGACTCCAAAGACCCAGGTTCCAATTCCGGCTCCATTGCTTAAATGAGCAATGTGACCTTGGGCCAGTTATTTAATCTCTCTCAACTTCCATTTCCTCGCTCCTCAATAAGTCTGTAAACTATGATAAGGGCCTGTAGACATATAAGGTACACTTTTTATAAAAATTTCTGAGACCAAGCATTCTGCCGACCTACGAGTAGAATTATTCCTCTAACCCAGTTGAGAGAATATTAACAGTTATTCTTAGTCTGATATTCATTGCTCTGTCATCTGAAAGAGTTAAAGCTACAAGTGAGGGGCGCCTGGGTGGCTCAGTCGGTTAAGCGGCCGACTTCAGCTCAGGTCACGATCTCACAGTCTGTGAGTTCGAGCTCCACATCGGGCTCTGTGCTGACGGCTCATCAGAGCCTGGAGCCTGCTTCAGACTCTGTGTCTCCCTCTCTTTCTGCCCTTCCCCTGCTCATGCTCTGTCTCTATGTCTCTCAAAAATAAATAAACGTCAAAAAAAATTTTTTTAAAAAGCCACAAGTGAAATCTCAGCCACAAACATTTCCTCGGGAGCCCTCCTCAACCCTCTTCACCCCAGCTCCCCAGAGCTGTGACAGTCCCCTTCCTTTGGCTGACACAGCATCCTGTATTTTCTCCTTGAGCCTTATCTCAGTGTTTTGCAAACTTCTCTTCGTCACCCTCCCCTGTTAGACTGAGAAGCCCATGAGAACGGGGATTCTGTCCTGCCTCCTTTATAACACTAGTCTCCATGCAAAGCAGGGGCTTAGCAAAAACACTGTTTCAATGGATTACTAAATACTTATTTAATGGGAGGGAGGAACTCTCTCTTACCTTTATCCCAGAGGCAACCATGGATGATCAGAAACCTCAGGGAGCACCTAGCTTGTGCACTTCAGTCCACAAATGGGGAAACTGAGACTCGGAGAAGTAAAGGGACTTAGAGGGCTCACTGGATGAGCTGCCCGCAGAGCTGGAAACATAAGCCTGCCTCTACCCATCCCCCATCACCACGGGGAGTTTCCTCCGTTAAAGAAGGAGTGACAAAGGTGTGGAAACATTACACGGTCTGAGGCGTTATTAAGTGACACTGACAGGGACTGTCAGAGGCTTACTGAATGGCCACCACTTTCTTATAGAAGAATAACTTTTCCCCCAGAGGTGTTCCCTTTATCCCAAGTGGAGAAATAATACACCTTAAATAGACAGATGTCATTTTCATCTCACAGTCTTTGCGGGGAAGAGAGAGGCAAGGGAAACTTCTGAACTCTTTAGTGGTTGGAAATAGGACCCCCACCCTTATAAGTCATGCTCACTCAGACTGTCCCCCATGAGTATCAAAAGCCCCGCTGGGGAAGTCCTTGACATTTCGTGGAGTACATGAGATCGAAGCAAGTGAGCAAGAGAGAGAGAGAGAGAGAGAAAGTTTGGGAAGTTTTGCCACATCTTCACTCAAGACTGCAAGTGCACAAAGAATTGTAGAAGGGCTGGTTGATAGAAGAAAAAAACACATTCAAAACTACTTACTGACTAATGATGCAGAAAATGTTATGAATAAGTATCCCTTTCTTGATTTATTACTTTAATTATCTGACATTCTATAGACCCCCATTAGTGGATTTTTTTTTTTTGGCTTAGATTTCAATTTTCTGTCTCATGGTGAAAGCTATTTATCATAATAATCAGTAAAATTCAAAACCTTTTAGCAGTATTTATAAAATTCATTTACCAGGTTCAGCCCTTGGAGAATGACAAAGAAGGCGCATTAGTACGTGTGCCGAAGTGTTTTATGCAGAATTATCTGTCCATAAGAATGATTAAAAGTTCTTTAGAATATTTGGAGCCCATTAGATTTTTAAATTTTTTTTTAAAAAGTTCTTCTTACCTATGCTGTGACTGGAAGCTGGGACCGGCTGGTTCGGTGGTTGCTGTACTTTTGTCCGGATGATCCTGTGGACAGTTGGGGAAAAAGTTAATGGCTATTTACCACCACGGAGAAGAGATCTTAACTAGCTATGCATGGAAAAGCCTTGGCAAGCTGGGGCAGAGGAGGAGAGAGGTTATGACCCCAGACTGGGAGTGTAGGGGGTTAGCACGGCTATGGATTAGTCCCAATTCAGCCCCTACCTCCCTGGGTGTCTTTGGGTAACTTGCGCCCCTCTCTGGACTTCGAGTACCTCTTGTGTAGAAAAAGGACGACACGTTAATGTTACGAACAGACGTCTTTTTTTTCTGGAGCAGCTCCAACTCCATAAAGAACTCCCCAAGGGACGCTAATAAGGAGTTTCTTCCCTTTCCTAGACCTCTGCCCGCCCCTCGGTGGAATGAAGGGACTGAACCAGGTGACCTCTCTGTTCCCTGGGGGCCCATATGCTATGGTTCTCTGCAGGAGAAAGTCCCAGAAGGAGTCACATCCTTACCCATTAAAAATTACCAAGGAAGCCGGTGTGTGTTGCTCTGAAATTACAAAGGGTTAAAGTGCTGCTGGGACACGCCAGGCTTTGCTAAAAGGAAGCCTCCAAAGCTTCCTTGTACAAAACCTCACGGTTGGGCTCCAACAAGGCCAGGAGCCGGGCGTGTGCTGGCCTGTCTTTCCAGAGACCTTGCCCTGGTTCCAATATGATGAACTTGCTTGTGACCCTGGGCAAGTGCATTTTGTTGCGGGCCTCAATACGATGAGGGAGTTGGAACAGACCACTCTAAAGGAATTAAATCCTTTTTTGGGGAAAAAAAATCTTCCAACAAAGCCCACTGTGTAAAAGGGTTCATAGTGGTACTGCTGGTCCTTTGTCCCTGGCAGCTCTGATGTTCTTCTGCAGGACCTGGGGCTCTGGGAAGCCTAGCTTATAAATTTCTGTCTAGAACAGCACACTCGCGTGGGTCTCCTCCGTGAGACCCGAAGCCCTGTGTTTCACAGCACAAGTCCCTGTGGGGTCTACAAGAAAGTTCCTTCCCTGGCATTAGGGTGGGTGGTAATAGAACGTTCAGCTTCTTTGGAGACTTTCTACTCCAGCCTCCAACTATTACCTCTTAAAAGAACACTTATTAGGGTTTTTCTTAATTATAAAAGTACTTTGTGCTCGTTGTAGACTATCAGGACAGTAAATATAAAGAAGACATCTAAAATCACATTTCAACGTATTTCTATGCTAATATTCCTATGCATATTAGGAAATACTCATTTCCTTTAACAAAATCAAGATTAAATCACAGACATGGTTTTGTATCCTGCTGTCTTCACTCAGTGTTAGGTGAGAGGCTTTTTCATATTCCAGACCCTTATTTCCGGAAGTTCAAGTTTCAAGCTGCACTGAGTCCCCAGCTTGTACAAATGGAGAGGAGTGAGGCTACCCTCATTGGGTTACAGCCTCTGCCCTCAGCGATCTCACAGCTCAGTGGTGGGCGCCGAGGCCGCTCAGCATGCTCGGCCAAGAGCCTGGAACGGACAATTCTGTTCACACCACAGCCCAACCACAGGTCCTCTGGAGTCCAGGCCCCTGGAGCCCCCAGGGCCTTTTGCCTTTTTCTTATGAGTCAGCTTAAGTGTTGCGTCAAGTGCATTCAGTGTTTGTTTGTTTCCTCCAATATTCAAAATGCTCATTTTAACTAAGCAAACATAGAGCATATGGACAAGGATCTGGAAGTGACGTAGTCTTTTGGACCGCCTGGAATTAAGTTAGAATCCAATCTAATTTTTGTATTTTTGCGTATGTCACCTTGTCCAGGGATACATGTGTGTGTGTGTTTGAGAGATATAGCTCAATCTGAATATCTTGCTATGCCAGGTATAAATATAGTTTATCTATATTGTGGTTGATGTATCTATAAACGTATGGTAAAATATACAAGAACTCTTTTCCTTTACTTCCAGCATAAAGTCCTAACTTGTCAAAGTATTGTCTAGCCATTAAGTTTGTACCTAGGCAGAGCAAAGAAAATTATGTTTTCCTTATTTTTCTTCTAAAATATTTATAAATCATTTGATAAAACATAATTAGTTGTCATAAATCCTTAAGAGGCCGCTGTAGCATAGCGATTAAAACCACAGGCTCTGGAATCAGACCACTAGAATCTGAAACCCAGTTTTCCAATTTGCCAGCTGCATGACGTTGAGAAAATTAATTAACCCCTCTGTGCATCAGTTTCTTCATCTGCAAAATGGGACTAAGAAGCATTCCTACGTCATAGGGTTATTATGAGAACGCAACTAATACTTAGAATAGCAGCTGTTGAATAGTAAGTTCGCTATAAACGTTAGCTGTTATCTTCAGTAGTATCTTCAGAAAGATTAAAGACCAGCTTCAACTTAAAAGGTTCATATTTTCCACAAATGCCTTAGAAACACATGTGATCCCCTTGGGGACTGGGGATGGGAGAGTAACCATCCCCACACCCTATTTTAAGGCTGTAAAGAAGCTGTCCTTTATAGGCGAGACCAGAATTGGAGGGAACCCTCCAAAACTGTCCCCAGGGATAGAGATTTTGTTCATCTGCTTCAGCAGCTGCCAAAAAAAAAAAAAAAAAAAGAACAAAGAGCATTATCTTCCATTGAGAAGAAATGGTAGCAGGAAGAACCAGACTAATTGAATCATAGCAATTCTTTAAAAAATTTTAAAGTTAACGAGCAATTGTCAAGGCGCGTCACAGGAAGAGTCATACTCCGGACCTTTTCTAAACCAGAGACAGTCTGGCTACCTGGTGGTTAACACTAAAGGGTTCTGCCTTTACTTCGCTAAGCATCCTGGGTGCTGTGTGAACATCCCAGATGGTCCAGCAGAGAAGGGAATTCAACAATCCACCAATTTCTGCAAATGAGGAAACCAAAGCCCAGAGTGCTCGAGTGACTTGCCCAGAGTCACACAGCAGGTCAGCCCGGACTCCCTGCTCCCATGCTTGAACAATTTCCTTTGCACCACATTCAAAGGAAGTGGTCCCTCTGCTAAATATTTCCTACAGGAGACATAAAATCTGTTTGGATTCCAAATCCATTTAGAAACTGAGGGACTAAACTCCAAGGGCTTCAGGTATTACAGGCATTTGTAAGGATCCTATTTCAACATCACCCTCACTTCTTTGAAAGGCTAGGTCTCCTCACACACATATCCCTCCATCCCCACCCCCCATACACAATTACATCGAAGGAGAAAATCATGATGCCTTTAAAGGGGAAGTAGGAAGACAGGGCTGAAGATATACCCACATCTACTGCACTGATCATACTGCCATTGGTGCAGTAAGAATCTTGGGCCATCAGCTGAGCTAAGAATCCAAAATCAAGGGTCCAACTGGGCTATGCTGGGAGAGGGCCCACAGGTGACACCCAGGCCAGCAACTGATATGGAGGAGAAAGAGGGGAATGGGTAAACAATCGAAGAAATCTTGCTGCCCAAGTTCAGATTAAGAGTAGAGTTTGCAAACTGTCATCCGCAGGCCACATCGATTCCTGAATGAGTTTTGTTTGGCCCGCACAGTCATTTGTTTCTATTTGAATTAGTTGCCAATATTTGTAAGGTGGGAGCTTTTACATAAAGAGATGGATTTGTAGCTTCCCTTGAAAAATCCAAATGCCTAGCAATACTGAGCCCACGTTCTCACAGGACAACAACTAATTGTTGCTAAGCAGAACTGTCCTTCTAACTGGGAATGCCACTCGCAGTCGCCACCACTTGGCCCCTGATTTAGAGCCACGGGACTGGAACAGAAGGAAGGCTCCATTCCACTGGCTTCTGTCAGCTCTTGGACAGTCACCTCCCACTGACATTCAGGCTGGAGGCTAAAAATCCTCGGTGCCGGTCGTGCAGCACCGCCAGCCCTTTTCTGTCCTTAGGAAGCCACATAAACACGGTGGCTTGTGTCCCAGCAAATCTCCCACACGCTCGGCAGAACAGGTTCGGTGTCTCTGAACTCCGTGTCAGTCACGGGTTCCTAGGTCGCTCTCCCAGAAGACAGCAGGAAGGCATACGCTTGTAGGGATGGATAGTGGAGATGACGCTACGGACACCAGAATAACTACAAATCCAGCCACCACTCCCTCCTTCGCTGTGTGAAATGGGAATAGTGAGAAGTTGCCCCCAGAGGAGGCAGGGGCTGGGAGAGGAATCCGTGGACTCTCTTACATCATGACATTTGCAAGACACTTCTTTGGAAACTGCATCCGTTTGAACACAGCTTTGGAGAGCAGCTTTGCCTTCATATGGAAAATAAAACTGCAGGCGGAGATGGCTCAGGCTTTCTTGGGCGGGGGCAGGAAGGGGGGAGGCGCCAACAGTGTCCCTGTTCATCTGCATTGCTGGGTTGGTTGGCTACAGACACAAAGAGCTCTGAGTGAAGCAAGCAATAAGGAGCCAGAGGGTGCCCCCAGAGAAGAACCCCCCAGCGGGGTGCCCAGGAGAGGGCTGTGGGCCACAGAGGGAGCTGCAGACAGGCCGCCTAGCGCACAGGCTGCAAGGTGCATGGACATGGAGTAGGAATGACCGTTTTCCTCCTCCTTGCCTCTCTTCTCTCGAACCCTCAGCTCTGTCACTGGTAGAGTCCAACAGGGCAATGGTGGAAAGAGATAGGCCCTCCTCTTCCTAACGTCAGGGGACCCAGACTCTACTCCCATCTCTACCTCAAAATCCTCATTCCTCTGCACTCTACTTCTGGGCCTCAGTTTCTATACCTGCCACAGAACAGAGTTAAGCCTCGAAGGCTGTAGGAGACCACAGATGTGAAAACACCTCAGAGGCACAGCCCCCGCTTATGGACGCGCAGGAGCCCCCGGGGCTAGCCAGGGCCCCAGCGACCAGCAAGCAGCCGCCCAGCGCAACTCCAGGCGCAAAGCACCGGCTGGTCCGCCGCTTCCCTAGACACTCGTGCAGGTACCACCTCGCAGCCTCCACCACTCCGTCAGGCCACTGTGCTCTTTTTACTTCATATGTTCCTTTCCAATAACTTACGTTTTGCCTTAAACAGACTTATTTCATGAGGCAATACTAGTTCTTTACTGTAAATGGGAGGGATAGTTCATAAAGTTCACACTCACTGGCTTGGTGTTCCAGTTACATTTTTCTAAAATACATTAAAAGAAATTCATCATAAGACCATTCTCATCCTTGTGTTACAGAGAATATGAGCTGGAGCCCTGCAAATGAGTTATGCTTGTCCTGTAGGGCATTTATTTTTCACTGAAATTCATTGCCACCTTTTAAAATTATGGAGATCTGGGGCCGCCCGGGGGCTCAGTCAGTAAAGCATATGACTCTTGATTTCGGTTCCAGTCATGATCTCATGGTTGTGATATTGAGCCCCGTGTCAGGCTCTGAACTGACAGCGGGGACTCTGTTTGGGATTCTCCCTCTCCCTCTCTCTCTGCCCCTCCCCTGCTTGTGGGCTCACACACTCACATGCACACACACGCTCTCTGTCCAAATAAATACATAAACATAAAAAATCCTGGAGGCATTCTGCTGGAGCCGAGAAGCACCTACCCCTTCAGAAATGCTTCTGCCATCTGGTTTGCCACAGACCCCACCTTTCCCTATCACTCACACCTAGCCTTCTTCACTCGTTACATTACTGCCTGCCAACAGCAGGCGTTAGGAGTTTGGGACCCCCACCGGCAACCTAAAGTTACCTTTCAAACCACCAATTACACGTATACTCTACATTGGAAAATCTGCGAGCCCCCAAAGCCTGACCATGGGTTTGGTAGAGGTTCCTCCACAAGGCAGCCTTCTGCTCCCTCATCGCTATAGGTATTGTAGGCCTTACTCCACATTACGGATGTTGGAGACTGGGAATAAGTCATGTTGCTCTGTGTGGTGGTAATCCTTCAATAAGCCGGAACTAGGGGACTCCTAAAGCACACTGGAGCCCCTTACACCCCAGAAAAACAGAAGCTACCCCCCCACTCCAAACCCACCACAATAGTTGCTATCTCCTCAGCTAATTCAGGCAGAATTCTCCTGCATGCCAGAATTCCGACCTAGACAAGGAGGCCCTCCAGAACAGAGACTACAAGACAGTGCAACTGGTGTCCCTCTCTGTGCCCAGTACCTTGTATGATGTCAAGACCAAGGTAAAGATTTGCTGAGAGAGAAAACAGGCTCATGGTTTATGAAAGAGCAGGTTTCAAAACATCAACACATGCACTCACACACTGATTCTGTGCATTCGAGTCGTCACAGAAAGAACAACCATCAAGCCCAGAAGGGATCTCAGAGACATTCTAGTCTGACCACCTCTTTCTGCCAAGGGGTGAGGGATCTGCTATGGACAAGGGTAGGGTGCAGACAGGCTCTGCACAGACAAGGGTAGGGTGTGACCTTGAAGAAATGGGACCGTTCAAGTTTTCAGTCGACTGACTTCTCTTTTCTTTGTGGAGTTTAGAGAACAATCCTTTCTGTTTACCTCATGACTTCATCCTTGACATCTATAGGTTTAACAGAGTTGAGACTTTACCGTTTACAATCGAAAACTTTCTTCTTAAAAAATTTTTTTAATGTTTATTTATTTTTGAAAGAGAGAGAGAGGGAGACAGAGTGCGAGCAGGGGAAGGGTAGAGAGAGGGAGACACAGAATTCGAAGCAGACCCCAGGCTCTCTGCTATCAGCACAGAGCCTGACGCAGGACTCGAACTCACAGACCACAATATCATGACCTGAGCCGAAGTTGGAGGCTTAACCGACTGAGCCACCCAGGCGCCCCTACAATAGAAAACTTTCTTTCAGAAATTTTTTGAAGCTCTGAAAGCTCCATTAGATCTGTGCAGAATCAGACTTCAATAAGGTGCCGCCGTGGCTCCCAGGACGATCCCATGCCTGGTACTCACGGTCTTTCTCTGGTTCTTTCTCTCCATGGGTGAGATTGAGGACAACTGGGGAGAGAGCAGCTCCCTAACTCCACAGCATCTTGGTGTCCTGGATGTCACTCTTGGAGATCACTGACCTACATCAGGACCACCAACGTTCTGGGCTCTCAAAGAGAGGAAGAGCTTTGTCAGGGTCCACGTGGAGTCTGTGGCAGAACTCGGACAAGGAACCGAATCTCCCAACTTCAAGTCCAGGCTCTGTTTTCCACACTCAATGGCTCGACCTCTGCCCAAGCTGGAGGCAGGGATTTTCTTCCTGGGAAGCGCTGATTTATATCAGCCAGGGCCGAGGCCCTGAGCACTGGCTTACAAGGAAGTGACATTTGTGAAGGCCTGATCAAGACGGTTTCCTGCTAAGTGTCCTACACACAGAGGTGGCAGTAAAGGGAGAGTGAGAGAACCCACTCTGGGCTCAGAAGACTCTCAAGCAGCCTGGGTACTGACGTGGCCTTCCCTCCCTGAGCCTAAGACCCCTGCCTACTTTGGAAGGATAAAGAAGGGTAATAGAGAGAGCAATCTAGCCCATTAGCACCCCTCCTATCCAATAACCCCGAAGGAGCCTTGATGAATGGAGAGACCGGATTTTAGGAAATGCACTCACAGAACCTCCAGGATGCCCCATTCCACCCCCCCATCCCTAGTCCCCCACAGGCACCAGCCCCTCACCTGTTGATGGAACTGACACTGGGCACCGTGTCATTGTCACACACCCGTTCCGCCAGCAGCCGATCCCTGATCTCCCAGGCAAACATGGTGGGGTTTTGGCGTTTATACTCAGCAATTTTTTCCACCACTTTGGGCGTGGCGACCTTTGGTTTGGATCCTCCAATTACACCAGGCTTGATGCTCCCCGTCTCATAATACCTAGGACCCAAGCAGAAAGGAGCTTAGCCATGAGGAACCAGCGAAATGGACGTTTGCAACGAAATAGCTACTCTGTCCGGAAAACATCCAGATCTGTGCTGTCCAATTTAGCAGCCACTAGCCTGGCCATACGGGGCTCTGAAACATCTGAAATATGGCTCGTTTGAATTGAGGTGTACTGTAACCATAAAATACTTATGAGATTATCAAAACTTAGTACAAAAACAAGAACGTAAAATATCTCATTAATAATTTTTATATTGGTTATATGCTGAAATGATCACATTTTTCATACACTGGGTTAAATAAAATATATAAAATCAATTATACCTGTTTATTTTCCCTTCTTTAATATGCTACCAGAACATTTTAAACTCCAAACATGGCTCACGTTATATTTCTATTGGACAGTGCCAGTCTGGATGCTATGCATTAATTAGTTAATAAACTCTATCACTTTTATCTACCATTTTACAGTTTACAGAAAACTTCAAGTCAGCTTTCCCATTTGATCCCCACCACAATGCTAAAGCATATAGATATTTTGAATGAATGAATGAATGAATGAATGAATGAATAAGTGGATGAACAGGTCCCCATCTATAGGTATAAAACAGATCCATGGAGGTTAAAAGGCTTGCCCAGGGTCACACAAGACCCAGTGGCCCAATCAGGACAGTGGCCTGGCCTCCTCAGCTAAAATTTCCCCAGAAAGTTGGCTTGTACCTTTAATTTACCAGATTCCATCTGCATTCTGTGAAACCGTCCCCTAAAAATGCAACTTTTTTTTTTGCCCTAAGATTAAAAATGATAACCCTAGCCTAAAATTAAAAGAAATGCTGGATTCCAGAATTAACTGAAAATAGGTGTTATATATAAGTCAAAACCCAAGCAATCAAATAAATAAATAAATAAAAACCAACCACAAGTCACCGCAGCTCTTCCAGAGACTTCCCCTGAGGTAAATTGCTGTTTCTAAGGACATTGCCATGCTATCAGCTCTTCCTCGTTAACACAAATAGGATGTCAGGGTTTTACAGTAAAACCGAGACCAGGGAGAGGAGTGCCGTGAAAGATCATTTCAGGGGAAAAAAATTACTTGATTCCTTTTCTGAATCTGAGCCTTTACTGGTTGTCTCTCAATATTTACAGACCAATTCTTGACTTCCCTCTTGCAAGGGAGATTATCTTGTAGTTCAGATTTTTTTTTTAGCTAAGGAGACATTTTAGAACTGACTGGTAATTTTTTTTTTTTTTAAGTAAACTCTACGCCCGACGTGGGCCGGAAATCATGACCCCAAGATCAAGAGTCTCATGCTCTACCAACAGTGCCAGCCATGCACCTCAATGACTTGTAAGTTTTCAACTAAGAGTTTATAATAGGTAACGGAAAGAGGTGATTCTCCCATGGGATGGGCGGGAAGTGTGACCCAAGATCCAATGACTAGTCACATTTAAAGGGATGCTGAGGGGTGCCTGGGTGGCTCAGTCAGTTAAGCATCCGACTTCAGTTCAGGCCGAGATCTAGTGATCTCGTGGTTCATGAGTTCAAGCCCCATGTCTGGCTCTGTGCTGACAGCTCAGAGGCTACAGCCTGCTTCAGGGTCTGTGTCTCCTTTCTGCCCCTCCCCCACTCATGTTCTCTCTCTCTCTCTCTCTCTCTCTCAAAAATAAATAAACATTTAAAAATAAAACAAAATAGATGCTGAAATTCTCAGCCTGGGGAAATCTAGGTTCTAGTGGACATTCTAGAAACAGATGAAATAAGTTGAGAGCAGTGATGTGGCCGTGGAAATTCTGGTTTTCATTGAGAAAAGTGAGTCATGTTCAAATTTGGACAATAAGGCAAAATTCAACCTATACTACCCCTTTCTGTAATTACTGAAAAATTGTTATTAGTCACAAACAGTCTTTAAGAAACATCCAAGAAAACACTATTTCGCCAGAAGTTTAGAAAGGCAGCTAAATGAAGGCACACAGCAATCTCTGGAGCTTCCAATTATCCTTCCAATTTCACAATAAAAAGTCATTTGTTACTATCAACACAATAACTCATTATTTAGCACAAGGCTCTAAAATTTACAGAGTTCTGCCTCAAATCATCTGGATCTTCACGTCAATCCTAAGGGGCCAGTGGGGTTTTAGGGAGGGGAAACTGATGATTAGAATAAGTGTCTTGCCCAACTCCCTTCTGGAAGGAAGTTAGAGGCGGTCCCAGCTTTCATGTCTGACACTGACGTTCTTCCCACTAGAGCAAACTTCTGCTTTGCTTGTGAAAATTAAAACGACAATGGTGATGATGATCCCTGGCAATTGTAGGAGGCTCTACTGTTGCCAAGGCATTTCACAGACCTCTTTTCACTCACTCACTCACTCCTCACTGGGCACCTGTTAGGACAGGCACGGGCTTGGGGCAGAGGTTACAGACGCAAAGACAACCCTTGCTGAGTATTCAAACTGTATCATTCGAATGGGACTTGCAGTGTTCCCGGCGGCTGAGAGAGCAGTGGGGGTGGCAGCATCCGGGGCCCTCCACCCAGCCCACCTGAGCAGTGCCAACCATAGCAGGCTGTGGGCTTCACATGAGAGGGCTCTTTCTGCCTTTTGACTGCCACATCAGCCAGGCCCTTGGAAGGCAGTCCGGGCACCCCAGGGGAAACCCCAATTGGCAACTGTATAAAATAAGGAATCGGACAGAAAAACTCTTTGATCTCAGCAAAAACAGCCATGCCGCCTTTTGGTTTACGACAAACGGCAGCCACCAACATAGTGTAGTTCTATGCAAAGAACATTAGTTTGGGAGTAAAGAGGTGGGCGTGCTAGTCAGTGGCTCTGTGTGACCTTGGCCAGATCACTTAGCCTTTCTGGGCCTCCATGTGACCCCATTTGTATAATAAGGGGAGGATATTTACCCTGCGTGCCTCACATGACATAGGCAGAAATGCAGAATGGTTAAGAAAAAGCTTTGCAAAACATAAAGAACACGTGTTGCGGATTAAAATCCTCTGAGTGTTTATTACTGTGTACCATACCACCCAATTCCAAATGGTCTGAACCTCCCAGCCAGGCTCCAGTGAAAGAAGACAAGAGCCAGGCTTTCTCGGTGAATTTAAGTGGGCCTCCCATGCCACTAGGCTGTGCCTCTCGAGCCCCTCCTGAGCCTTGAGCTCTGTGGACTGAATGCCCACACTCCTGGCAAATCGCCACCTTCCCAAGATGACGGGAGTCTCTGCCTCCCCCAGGGACTCTGCCTGCCTTGTCATGCACCCTCTGAAAACCACGGCCACCTCACACAACACACTCTCTATAATCTATCGCTCCAAGCGCACCCATCAAATTCTTCAGTGACCAAATTAAAAAAAAAAAAAAAAAAGTGAGTAGATGGAACAGCCCCAGTTCAGAAATTCCCAGTCACACTGTTTTAGGGCTGAACTTGTTTCTTAAAAGGCAGTTCTAATTAGAGTGACATTTTGTCCACTGTGGTTCTTAGTTATGAAAATAATGAGCTATGAAATTCCAATTTATTGTTGACAACTTAAACGGCCAAGCACCAGAGCGGCGCATAACTTCCGAGTGCCACTCTACCTAGTGACAAATCTATTCTGGGCCTCCGGAGGCTGCTGGCTGGGCCTCGCCCCTCTTGGTCTCCAGGGGAGATTTGGAGGGCTCCTGGGTACCAGAACATGAGGACCCGGCATCTAGATGTCCCCTCTGAGAAGGGCTCGGCATCCTGCCCTGAGAAGATTTCAAATAGCAAGCAAAATGTCGGCTCAGCAAAAACAAAGGAAGGGCCTTCTTTTTTTCTCTCTCTCCCTCAGTGCAATGAAGAGGCTTCCCAAGAAGATAGCGAAAATCCACTCAGCTCTTGAAGTCTGACACTGAGATAATCTCAAATATTTCTTTCCTTCCTTTCTCTTTCTCTTTCCTTCTGTCTTGTCTTTATTTCTCTATTTCTCTCTCTCTTTTTTAAATCAACCATTCTCTTTTCTCTTCATCTCCCTCTCTAACTTCTTTTATTCTCACTCTCATCCTCTTGCCTAAAACCACCATCTAACAAGAGCACCACGCTAATGTCTAGCCTTCCTCCTTGAACTCGGGCCGGGGCTCGTTTGTTGCTGAGCGTTAAACAGGAGTGGAACTCAGAGCCTGCCTGGCTGAAGTGACCTGAGGTGGGCAGGGGATAAGGAATTAACTAAGGATCAAGGTCCCCAAAGGGGAAGCCAGACCCCTGGCCTTGAAACCTCTTCCTCTGGCCTCCAGCAAGGCTCCCCAAGGTTAGAAATTGTTGTTCCTTCCATGTGAAAGAATTTCTTAAATTCCAGCAGATGAAAGGGAGAGAGCAAGCAAAGAGTCACCATGTCACTGACATACTTCAAAGTATTTCTTTTTCTGTTCGGGCATCTGTTTTCAAATCATAATGCAAGCTACACCCAAGGTTGTTTTCTGACCCAGGGGGAAAAGTCCTGAGAGAGCTCTCCACACAGCTAAACCTGAGAATACTCATGGCTGCCAGCACAGGCCTCTAATGGCTTCTCTTGCCCCGAAACAAACTTGCGGCTTTGGCTTTGCGGTATGGCGAGGTGCCGATGCTCTAAGAGCCCTCGAGGCCTCTTTCCAGTCCGAGTACTGACTAGCTGATGGACCTGGGTGGGTCACTTGGCCTCTGTAGAGTTGTTTCCTTATCTCAGAACATGCTTCCCCCGGACAGTACTGAGGCTCTCCAGAGAAAACAAACAGGAGCGCTGGAAGGCTGGGCTCTACAGCCCTCTGGGAGAATTCGCATCGTTAGTGTTTTGCTTGCAGCAAATCAATGGGTCAAGTGGCAACTTTCAAATGTCAGATTTGAGAGTTAGTGTTTGAGGTTTTTTTTCCCTCTCTAATATACGCTTAGGATGCCTGTCACCACGAGGGAAACAAAACGTATAGAAGGAAAATACTATAGCCCAATGCAATAAGGTCGGTGATAACCAAAAACTGAAAATGACAGCTGACTTTTAAAAACGGAACGTGCTTTTCGAAGACATTAAGATGAAACATTGAACTCTGATAATGCGATTTTATAACTTGTGGGTTTTCCACCCAGCCCTGCTCAGGCCCCAGGTTCACCTAACATGTGTGGGGAAATTCCCAAGAACCTCTTATTCTTGAGTTCTTTGGAATAATTCACCAGGCTTTCAGAAAGCATGTCATTCCTCCTGATCGAGTCACTCCATTCTACGTGTCACTTGAAACAGGGGTTTCCCAGGACTACTTAGAATCGAATGGCTTGAGCTTTGCAAACTCTTAGGTATTATGCATGTGGGCAAAGCACCACCGTGATTTTCAATATGACACCCGCACGTGGGACAGCTACTGGGTCATGTTTTAGGCCGTTACTTGAAAAATCAAGGGAAACCTGCAGCTTCTGCCTTTACCTGCCAAGAATTTTGCTGACACAACCATGGCTGACTCGAAGCTGCCTTGAGATGTCACAGGGCCTGACACCTTGATGAGCAAGTTCCACTATCCTTTGGCGGACTACATCCGGGAGCGGCCGTCCATTCACAAAAACCCCCCCAAGCTGATTCACTCCTCCATGTCCTGAAACAGATCAAAAACAAAAAGGAGAGGGAAAAGGTGGTTAGAACCAGTTACATAGGAGTGGAAGCGCCTTGCAAGCGCCCAGAGCCCCTCTGATCGGAAATGGCCGCAGCCCGGAGATCTTGAGCCTGGAGTCTGATGGCGCAGGCTTCATGAGCACCTCAGATTGCTTTTTAAAATTAACCTTTGCCTTTGTCCAGCTTCAGCCAGCCAGTCAGGCTGTGGATAACAAGCATCCCCATCCTTCAATTACTAGCATTTGCCTTGTAATTTTTTGTTAACAATGGAATATATGAAAGACCCCAATCTCTACTAGAGACATAACTTACTACATGCATGATGCTGAGGTCTAAGAAAGATCCTGGAGAGAAAATGTTTTAGAATCCATCGAATTTAAAGAGATTTTTTAAAATGTAACTCTTTTCCTTTTAGCAAATATTTGTAAAAGTGAAAAGGACTACCCCAATAAACCTAGATCTCAGGGGAAAAAATGGATTTGGGGTGTTTTTTTTTTTAAATCAGCAATCTGATTCAAGGGCGAAGGATTTAAGAAAAAAATTTAAATAGTGTCTGCAGAGTACTGAAATAAAACCCAACCACTGCCTTGATAAAAATCTTTTCTTTAACAACATGGGGCTCATCCCTCAATAAAGGCAAAAAACAAACAAACAAAAAAGGTGAGGCTGATATGCAGACTGTACCCTCTCGGAGCACACAAAAGACATGGGTCAGAGGATCACATTCCACTCTACCAAATCAGGATTTGTTATAAAGGAGTTTCCTTGGACTTTCTGAAGTGTTTTGCGATTGACAAGCCGCTTTAAGTTGGTTCAGGGGAAATAAAGAAGCTGGAGAAGGCTTCCCAGGCCCAGGTTTTACAAAGGCTCTGAGATGGATTTTAGGTAAAAGGAGTCCAGGAAAGTGTCTCCTCCACTCAATAAGCTCCCTTCTCTTACACCAAAGTCCATCTGGAGGGAAACAGGAATCCAAGTAAATGAAGAGTGAAACCAGTAAACACAGAGTGATCCAGGATAGCGTCATTGTATATAACATCTAATACATAACATCACTGACCTCGTAGCTGTTAATCAGCCACTAACTGACATCACTGAGGACAGTCAAAAGCCAAAAGTCAAGTCCAAGCATTTATCAATGCTGCTGGCAGCTCAGAGGCCAACAATGGGGAAATCTCTATCTAAACTGGGACTTGCCTGGGACTAGACTGTACCAAGGAAGCTAGGGCATCTCAGATGTCACACACACACACACACACACACACACACACACACACACACTTTCTCTCTCTCTCTCTCTCCAACTCTAAAACATAAAAATAGCCACCTCATTTCAGCAATCCCCCCCAAGCACTCGATTACTATCTAAGCTCATGAACAACGTCTGAAATAAAAGGGGGAAAAACACTCATAACATAACCCATTTCCTAAAAACCGCCAAAGCTATTCCCTGAAGTTTCCCATGAGGGTCCTAAGTGAATATTTCCCAAATTTACAAGCTCAGGCTGATTTCCAGGAAAAAATGTAATTTCATGGGTAATGACAGTACCTACTTCTAATTCTTAGCTGAATTTCTCTCTTATGTTTGAAATGAACTTTTATCGGTTATGATTCTTCTAAAACATCCCGGACACAAGAAAAAGGAAGAATAGCCCCAACAGGAATTTGCAGTTAGAAATGAAACTGCGTAATTCACCTAAAACAGAAAGACTGCCGCCGCCCCTGGTCAAGGGCCTTAAGAAGGCTTTGTTCTGGGGTTGGGAGCGTCTAATAAAAAAGGATTGTACAGATCTTTAAAGAACAGGCTGGCCTGAAGAAGAAAGTAAATTCAAAATCAGTACAAGCCCATCTGAGAGGACAGAAAGGAAGCTAAAAGCATGCGGCACACTTTTGAAACAACCTATAGTCCAGGCATTGTGATCCATTTGGAATCGCTTCTTCCCTATGCCACTGGCAATGTAAACTTTCTGCCCAAAACACAGTGGCAACCTTCAGAGGACTTAAATTCCAAGAACAGTCCTGCAGGACATTTTGTGAGCTTTGGGGACCGTTTGCACCAGGGAAAAACCCCAAGGGTCGGACACTCTAGGTGACAGCAGGTCCCCAAACTCTCTACTTTTGACCACAAAGACAAGGCTACCAATGTTCTTCCAGAGTCTGATCCAATAACCACAGCTGACCCCAGATTCAGGATGACCTTGGAGGCCCCTATCTCCCTCAACTTCCTGGAAAGACTCTCATACTCACTTGGGTGAGCCCTTTCTGCCTCAGTCACAGTCCTGTCCAATAGAGAGCATTTCAAGGGTGGTGGGGAGGTAATTTAACTGCTCTGAGAAGGCAATGTCTCCAGTTACCCTGAGATTAGAAAGAAGTAAAACCAGAAGCCTGAGCGAGGGAGGCAGGATGGGGAAAGAAGAGAGGAAAAGCGAGGGGAAGGATGCAACGCATAGGAACTAAACAAGACAGACAGCAAGGACAGAAAATCCAGAAGGGAAGCCTCAGGTTAGAAAGGCAGAGGAAGAGAAAAAGGAATGGATCAGCTAGTACAGGCGAAGAAAAGAAAGGTGAGTGTGGTGTACAGTGGGTGGCAAAAAGACCAGAAGAGAAAATGGAGGAAGCCCAGTCGAGGGGCATCTGGAAGACAGGAGACTTCTGTGGAGAGGAATCTTTGTCTTTTGGGACCTTGACTCCTGTCCTGCATCTCCTCAGAGAACCCAAATCCCAGTCTCTACTTCCTTTTTGAGGAGGATTCATCTCCTGAGGGGTGCATGTTCTCAGCTACACTTCTCAAGGCCAAGTAGAATTTTCAGAGAGCCTGGCACAGAGACAGATGCAAGCAAATCAAGGCAAAGACCAGGAAACAGACGCACAGATACTGCCCCCACAGGGCAGACTAAGCAGGGTTTGGAGGAGGGTGAGGGGAGAAGGGTTGAAGATACCCCTGAGGCCTTTGTGGCTCTGGTCTGGAAGGGCTGGCATCCACAGATGCTCCTTAGGCCCTGGTAAGGACATACTACCCACCAGGACCATATCCAAATCCTGAAGTCCATGACTGGGTAAAGGGTCCTGGGAAGAGGGTCTCTGCTGAACTCCAGAACCCCACAGAATTATTGAAATTCCTCCTAGTGGCTCCAGAGAGGATAAATGAAGGGACATACAGACATGCAAACAGGGACAAAGGGAAAGAGGAGAGATGAAATTTCCTTAATGGGTTCTAACCGACAGACAGGTGCTGACACAGATAGACAGTCGGATCATGGGTACAGAGTTAAACCAGACAGAGAGAGTGCCTTGCACATGTGTTACTCACTCAGACAGGACACTGCCCTCTCTCTGGAATCTTGAGCCCCTCCCTCTCCCCTTCCGTGAATCCAGGAATACCCAAGAACCAGCTCTAGCTCTGCCCATGTAAACTTCCTGTCAGTCCTTTTGTCTGCCTGGCTTCAATTATCATACTCTGTAAAATGGGTGTAGCAGAGGGTTTAAATGACACTCAGGTAGGATATTGGCCATGAAAGTGCTTTATAGCTGGAAACCATACCTGGGGGAAGGAAACATCTAGGTGGGATGATGGGAGGCCATTGTGCTGATGAAAAGGGTGAGTCTAGAAGAGGGAAAAGGAGCAAGAGAACACAGAAGCTAATTTCCTAGCAGTGCCTTGCCCTCACCCAATACCACCTTCCCGCAGAAGATGTCCTGCTCCACCCAGGAATGGGGGGATGGGGGACGTAGGAGGAAAAAGCTGACCAGGGCCAGGAAGGAAGATGAGGAAATGGGACTTGGTCTGAGTCCTTACTACACCGCCATCTTTCAGGATCTACTTGTGCACCCCCCTCAATCCTCAAAATCCAACAAACTGGGGCCCAGGGTGGGCCTACAGTGTATAAGCAAATAGCTTTAGGCGTCAGAACCAAGGCACTTCCAGAGAAGCCAGCTCTGAAAGCTAGGCTGGCTGGGACCCAGCCCCCCACCATGCTGCTGGGAAGATTGAAAATGGGAGGAGGGAGCGCTTCTCGGCTTCTCGAGGAGGGGTCGGATGAAGGAAGGGACAAGAAGGGACAGAGACACTGGCATTTTCGGTTGGCTAACCAGCACCTGGAAGGAGCCGCCTTCTCCAGCCTCTTGCACAAGCCAGGAGACCACTGGTTCTGATGCTATCTCCCCAAGGGTGGGCACGACTTCTGGGGCTCCCGGCTGTGCGCAGGAGGCAGTGACAGTCTGTGAATTCTGGCTGGTGAGGAGAGAAGTGCAGGGGTCAACCCTCCCCATTTTGTTCCCCAGTCTTCCCCTAGCTGAGCTAAAGGCTTGTCCACCTCTCAGAGTATTGACCCCAACTCATTTGTTCTCTCGCTCGCTCGCTCTGCAAGAACAGATCCTCCCCAGAGCACGGCTCAAGTCGGCGCTGGAGACGGCTGCCAGGGGCGCTGGGGTCACCATGGACTGGAAACCGTTTTGGCACAGGCCCCAAATGGTGAGGAATCGTTTGGGGTAGGACCCATGCAAGCGGCTTCTGTGCACAAATCTCCTCACTGCTTTGGTGGATTACCTTGTACTCAGGAAATTGACACAAAGGGAAACTGACCTGCCCGCAACCAGCCCTTGCCGCTTCTATCAGCATTTCCCTGCTTACCAGGGCACTCGGCCCTCCAGGGCAGAAACCGACAAATTCGCTTGGGAAGCTTGCCTTCTCTCCAGCCGGGTCTAGGCTGCCTTTGTTAAATAGGGGACTCACGGCTGAGTAAGCAGGATCCTGGGCTGTCTGAAGGAAACCTGGCTTGGGTAAGCTCCAATCCGGGAGCAACTCCCTGACCTGCCGCCCGCCCGTGGGGACTCAAGCAGGGTACCCTGCTAGATGCCGCCAAAGCCTGGTGCCTTGTACCGGCCCAGCTCTGCAGCGAGCAGAAGGGAAACACGATTCGTTCCACTTGGAATTTCCTTGAAATCTCCGAATCTAATCCGGCGTTAACTCACCATGAGAGGAGCGCTCATCTCACAGGAAGCTGTGCTAAAGGGTGAACTGGTAGATCCCGGTGGGTCAGGCAGCCGGGTGCCCAGAATGACCCTTCCAGTCTCCTATACAAGCCACGTCTTTCAGAAAGGGGGGGGGGGGTGGCGCGCCTGTCATGACTAACCGACTTCTTGATTTTTTTTAGGGGGTGAAGCCATCATAAGGCAAGTGTCCCGAAGAGAAGGACTTGATAGTATCTTTGAGGGTCTCTGTACGAACCAGCAGCTTCTAAGCTCAGCTGAGGGAATGCCACTTTGTTGATTTTTCAAATCCCACTCCTCAACTCCAGGGCACCTTTAAAGCTCTGGACTTGATGTCCTTGCTTACTTCTCAGCCTTTTTTCCCCACGCATACAAGCACAGAGGTGCTGGTTGAGGCCCCAATTTCCCTCCAAGCCTCAGTCCGGATCCGTGCCCCACAGCTGAAAAAGGCGCCATCCCGGGGTTGGGGTGTGGGGCGCTGTCTGCGACTTACACTGACCTCTCCTATAACTTCGTGCCCTCCAGCCAGGCCTAGAGCCCTCTTCAGGTCCCAACCAGGATTCTCCGAACATGCTGGGATGTTGCTGCCCGGAGCCCCTGGAGACGCTGCAGCTCGCAGCCTACACTATGCGTTGCTGGAGGCGGGATTCCCGGTGCCAGGTGCCCTGTCCGGCTCTGGGCCGGACAACCAGGCGCGTTGTTCCACATGCCCTGCCTGAGAACACTGCACTTTGCCAACTTGACTGCGCTGCTTCAGAAGTCCTGGGTCCACCCGACCCTGGTTACCTGCCCCGCGGTCCGGCACACCCAACCCCGTCCCGGCCGGAGAGTGAGAGAAGCGAGCTCGCCGCCTACTTACTATGCATGGATGCAAACGGGTCGTGCTTACAGTGTATTTCCATCGGGGCGCTCCAGACTGCAGGCCGGCCCACGCCGCCGCCTCCCGGCGCCAAGGGGCTGCCCAGCGCGGCTAGGGAGCCGCGCCGCCAGGCCGTGTACTGTGCGATCTGGGTTCGGAAAACGCTGCTGGAGCTTCCGGGCCTCTCTGAGCCTCTCCGCTGGAGATCGCCGAGAGCTGAGCCTGGAGGCGGGAAACGGCGCTAGTGCCGTCCGGCTGGGAGCGGGGCGCCCAAGTCCTGGTGGCTTCCCTCCCGGGCTGGCTCAGGCTGCGGCTGCGGACCCGGGCCGGAGTAGCTGCGGCCAAGGAGCCGGCAGCTTCGGGGACATAGCGTAGGGGCCCGTCTCCGGGACGGCAAAGAGCCCCCGGCCTCCGGTAGGAGCGGCTTTGAGGAGGCCTTCGGGACACACGGCCCTTGGCTTCACTTAGGGGGCAGCGAGGCCCGCGGACTGCCAGGCTGGTTCCGCGGCCTCGCTGCCTTTGGAGTCTCTCCTCGACCCCTCGGTCTCCACCGGATCCCTTTCTCTGCTTCTCTGAGTCTCTGGGGCTCGGAGTTGCAGCCCCAGACTCTCTCTACTCGGCTCTCCGACGTCTCGGACGAAGTTGCAAAGAACTTCCTCTCTGGCGGCGCTGGGGCCCCGGCGGGTTCGGAGACGCTTCCGTCACTGACGTTGGGGCCGTGACTCCTCAGTTCCCAGGAGCTTGCAGCCCTCACACCCCCAGACCTTCTGCCTTCAAAGTTCCCCTGGCCCCCGATGCTCCCCCATCGCTGGGACCAGGAATGGGGACAACAGCGACAGTCTCCTCCTCGCCTGAGTATCTGCCTCACGCCCACCAACTCTTCGAGCCCTCTCTCAGGGGTCTGGTTCCACTGTTTTTCAGTTGCCCCTTCCGGGACGGCCGCCGCGCCTGCCCCTGGCGTGAAGCGAGGAACCGAGAGAGCGGAAGGTCCCCTCCACCAAGGCCGTTGGGACTGCCGGTGCTGAGATGGAGCTGCTGTCGGCGTTGACTGCCCGCGCTGCCACCGCTGCCGCCGCCGCCGGCGCTAGCCCTCCGCCTGCTCGGCGCGCACAGTGCGCCACCGCGCCGCCCCGGAGCCGCTTTCAGGACCCGCTGCGTGTGGACAGCGCCGCCCGGGGCTCAGCCTCCCTCCGGGCGGGGGCGAGGCGGGGGCTGACCTGCCAATCACGCTTCATAAAGCCAATCAGAGCTGTGGCAGCCGGCCCTGGCCTGAGACACCGTCCCATTGGCTAAGCAAACGGCGGGCTCCGCCTGATTAGCGGATACCTGGGCAATAGGAGAGAATGGGGGGCGGGGCCCAGGCGCGGCGCCACGTTCATTGACAAACGCGCGGGGCGAAGGCCTAGCGGAGCGCGGACGGGGGGAGGGGTAAGGGGATCTACATAGGGCCTGGAGAGTCCCGCCGAAGATCCCGCGGGAGCCTGGCCTCCCCGCCGCAGCGCTGGGACCTCGGAATGCCCGGAGAGATTGGGGCGGCCACAGGGGATGGGGAGGTGAACGGTGAGGGTGGAGGAATAGTCTGAAAATCTATTTGGAGGAAAAATCGGAGCGCAGTAGAGATCCGGTTTTCATCTAAGCATCACCAGATTCGCGATGGACTCGTAGTGTGCGCACATCTATCCGGTTCTGAGCTCAATTTCTTCATCTGTAAAATGGGTAGAGTTGGCTTACCTAGTTTTTAATGGAGGCTCCTTCCAGAGGAAACATTTCACAATTTTAAACATTTCAAATGCCTGCTAAGCCGCTGCCGCCGTCGCCGCCTCGTCCGTCCACCTCCCTCCCTCATTTTACCCCCAGGACACCCAAATTCTGAGCTAACAGAAAGGCAGAGACGTTGAGGGGAAAGAATCTCACACTCTTTAAAGTTAGTAATCAGGGTGCTCCTGGGAGAGGAGATTGAGGCTTTGGACCAGGTTGTCCAAGCACCGAGCACAGAGGCTTTCTTTCCAGCTTCAGACCAGGAGCTGCCAGACTCTTTGGGGGCTCATGATGCTCAGCTGAAGGCTTCTGTTTCCAGGGGTAATACTGCATCTGATGCAAGGCTTCTTGGGAACTGAATGAAGCCAGTCGTGTTAGTCCAGTGCTAATGAGGGTCCCTCAAGGGGGCAGGTGGGCAAGCGAGTTCTATCGGCAAGGGCCACGCCAAGGCCAGGCGTGCTACCAGGTTGCTGTAGAGAATACTCCTTCTTCCCTCTTCCAGGGAATTTCTTGTTGCTTTTAAAACATAATGGGTGCATTTCTAGCAGACTCTCCTGGTCCAGAAGACCACAATCAAAGGAATGGACTTAGAAAAGGAAGCATGTGACAGCCATTCTACACCCAGGAGGCACTGACAAAGACTCCATCCAGCTCCAGCCGCTCGTGGGAATGGTCCCCAAAGACCCGCCATTTGTAATTCACAAGAAATGATTTTCTAATATTAAACATAAGTCCACCAAAAAAAAGAGCTCTGCGATACCTTCTCCAGACCTGGGCTCATAAGGAAGACAGAACACAGGTGGACCCTGAGAGGAATCCTAGTTCATTCTCTGCCTCAGTCTCCCTTCTTTTTACCTCTGCTCCACTTCCCTATACTGGGTTGGCCCTCCGTCTCACCTTCTGTTACTGTCCCAGACACAGCTGCCCCTAACCGGTAGATAAGTTTCCGGTGCTGACACCGTCCCCACCCCCTCCAGGGCACAGCTGTGCAAAACGGCCCCAAGCGGCCCCTTGGGGCCCAGAAGGCTGCAGTGTGCAATGGGGTGGAGTGGCTGCGTTGTCTCTTCTTTGTCTGGAACCATGCAGGTCCAGATCCTAGCCACGTCCCCACCGTCCCTCTCCCACCCGCTTAAACCCAACCCCTGTCTTGGAGCAGGACAATCGCAAAAGCAGCAGAGACGAACTACTCATCCTGGTTCCTATGTTCTTTCCACCCAGTGGCTTGAGGTGGATAAAAACTGACTAAAATTCGAAGTGGTGGCTCAGCGTTCCCACCGGAGAGGCGGGAGTGTGGGGGCGCCCTGAGGGACACCTCCAGCCCCACTCGTTGAATTCAGGCCTAGAACCTCAACTTCTAAAGTCTTAGAGCTAAAAGGGCCCTGAGGCTTTGCTTTCTCCGTTTTTTAGATACATAACCTGAGGCCGAGGAGGGACTTGTCCAAGGTCGCATAGGAAATCTAAGGTAGAGGAAAGGCTGTGGGCTGGGAACCTCTTTCTCAAAAGAGCCTCTTCAGAGCCACTCTTGGGATGGCAGGGAGTTTGGGGGTAAGGTGGGGGGGGTGTATGCTGCCATATCAAAGAACCCAGTTAGGATATGCCTGCATGAACCAGTTTTCTTCCCAATACCTGTGCCGCTTGGACAGAATCCTTGGAGTACTGCCAGAGAGGGATGGAACCACAGATATTAACTGAGCAGGAATAGCTTGGACTCCCACTTCACACAGAGGTGTTCTGCTTCAGGACGGACTCTAGTTGGGCTGCCTAATTTGTTGGTCGACAGGTGCCCATGACAGAGGGAGCTTCCCTTTGGGTGGGGTTTATTCACTGTCTCCAAGGCAGCCGTCTTCTGGGAACTTCTAACGCCAAGAGGCACCACCAGATCTGACATCCTGGCCACCTAGCCCAGCCTTACAGGCCACCAAACGATGGCCCTGAGAAGTTACACAACTAATCCAAGATTATACAGCGATTCCATGATGGAGCCAAGCTTCAGTGACACAGTCCTGCCTGCAAGGGCTCAAGAGCCCAGGAGTCTGAGTGAGACTATCGGAGAGACAAGCTATGAGAGATGGACTAGACTAGCAGGGAGTTGGTCTCAATGATGGCACTGAATGAGGTCGGGACTCGCTGCGTGCAAGAGTCACGGGGTTTTGTTCCCCCAATGGCACAACTTTGAGCAGGGCCCTGTGCTAAGCGCTGGAGGCTGGAGGCTGGAGACTGGGAAAGGAAACCATCCGGGAAGAAACTCAATTTATGGAAGTCGAATTGCCTTTGAAAGTTCTGCTATTGAAAGAAAGCCCATTGAGCATGTATGAGAGGCCATAATACCTCCAGAGGAACGTCCACCTTGGTATTCAGCCAGCAACCTGCCCTCGCTCAGAACACTACTCCCTCCCTTCCTCCCCTTTTCCTCGGCCCAGTCAGCCCCTCCCACCACACAGCAGCATCTGGGGTCGGGGCTGCTAAAAGGCTCCAGGGGCTTGAAATCTCCCTGCTCTTGCTTGAGTCGAAGGGAGACCTTCAGGGCTCAGATTAGTTGCTCAGTTTGGGAGGGTCAAAGATGCCACTCACCATCGCAGTCCTAACTCAGTAGGTCCTCTGTCTTTAACCCTCATTTTATTTTATTATTTTATTATTTTTATTTTTATTTTTTAGTAATCTCTATACCCAGCATGGGGCTCCAACCCATGACCCTGAGATCAAGACCTCAGAGATCAAGAGTCACATGCTCTTCCAACTGAGGCAGCCAGCCACCCTCCCTCTCCCGCTCTAAGCCTCATTTTAAAAGTATCAAGGAGAGAAAGCAACTGACCTAGGTTATGCAGCTAGTGGTGGCAGAGTGGATTCCTGTGTGATTCCTGCACCTGGATCAGGGTCTTTCTGTAGGAATCACTGAAGTAGATGAAAAATAGAATTTAACAAAATTTTTCAATTTTGAAAGGTGCAACCCTGCCTTTGTCAGGGTTTGTTATCACTACCAGTGCACCCTGAAGGCCAGGGGTTCTAGGGCTACCTTCCTCTCTCCCAAAGACTTCAGGCCACAGGCCTGTTTTCCTAAGGCTCAGCTTCCCTATGTGTCTAATGGAGAGAAGAACCCCTGAGATGAGGCCTCCTAAAGTTGTGAAAGATGCAGATCCACAGCTAAGGAGTAGTATTAGCATTCAACCACACTCATCCCACCACACTCATCCCGGAGCTAGGGTACTAGATGCCAATGCCCAGACAGTGCTCGGCCTCTTCTGGCCTTCCTCGCCTTGGACTCTTTAAGCTAGCTTGGTCAATAGTAGTTTTTCTCCAAGGGGGCCCTTGGATGGGGCTCTATCTCCTTTCCCAGCAAGAACGGAAGGTCTAAGAGCAGAGAAGTCACCTTTCAGTGACTTCTACTCCTTGTAGTACTTCTTGCAGTACCTACTCCTGTACCTCTTGTTGTGTGAAGTCCCTGCCCCTCTCTGGACGTCAGTTTTTCCTTTTCGGTACCACAATGAAGAGGCTAGACAGGAGGGTCCTGAAGTGGCTCCCTCCTCAAGGCTGACCTCACCTGACCTTGGAATCAGAACTAAAAAGGTACAGTTACAGATGTACCCCCATTGTACAGATGGGGAAACTGAAGTCGAGAGTGGGAATGGAATATAGTTGGAAGGAAGGAAAAGGAGGCCAAGTGACCCATAAAAGGCCTCGAAGTTGAGATGCGAGAAGCCCGCACACATCCCTTAGAACCAGACCTAGATGTCCCCAGCCTGGCCAGCTTCTCACCTCTCTCCTCTCCCACCCCCACCCCCAGCTGGGCCCAGGCTGGTGCAGACAGGTGGAAGTACAGTGTCACCTAAGATGTCCACTCTCACCAGGGGAGGTGACCCTTACCCCAGCCCAAAGGAGAAGATGGGGCGTGGCTCTCCCGATTTTAAAACTTGGGCCAGACTAGGGCCCCCCCCAGCCCCACCCTAGTCTGCCTCACTGAGGAATGAAATGCTTTATTGATTAAATGATTATTCAGGCGATTGAACTAATCAAAGAGCCCATCGACCGCCCTGAATTACATTCTTGGTAGACAGCTCGTAGGGAGAGGCTGCCTCTCCAGCCACCCAGGTCCTCCCCCGGAGCCTCACGTGCCTTTGATTCATTTCCAACATACACACAACACCTAGTCCTCATTCAAATTCAGGCGACTGTATGAGTGCTACCCTCCGAGGGACCCCAGGGGCGAAGGAGAAAGGGGATGGAGCAGAGGGGGTTTCCAGATTCCCTTCCTTGCACTTTCACCCTGGGGAGTCCGCTTTAATTCCCACCTCTTAGATTTCTGTCCTCACTTCTCTTGTTAAAATTTTGGAGACCTATGTATGCCCAGGGAGTTGACTAGGTTTAGACTTTAAGTCCACCCCTCTCTCTGCTTTTTTGACCAGTATTTAGGGCTGAGGTGGAGGTAGGGCCTCGAAGATCTGAAGATCCGTGAGGATAATGGAAGTGGAATTCTTGCCAGCAGGGCCAGGAGTGAGTTTGGGTGGGGGGTTAGTACACTCAGCCTAATGAGTAAAAAAGGCTCCTGTAACCAGCTTTAACCTCAGGGCAAACTGAGGCCTCCTGCTGCCTGCCACTTCCTCTTAGATATAAACACACTCTGCTACCACTGCCTGGGCCTGTGGGTGGCACACCAAGCCCTGCGCCAGGAAGGCCCATGTTTATACAGGCACCAGAGTTGGATGCCCAGGCTAGGCACACATGTCCACCCACTTTGGCTCTCCTCCACTGGAGCAGCACCCACAAGATAAAACCTAAGCACATAGCGTGTGCACACACACACCATTCTCAAAGGCTTATCTGGGTGAAAGTGAAGGCAGGCTGGAGGTCCCAAATGTCACGACTAGCCTATAGGTTGCCTGCTGTCACCTGCCAAGGTTGTGCCTGCCAAAGGAGACACTTCCATACAAATAGTTGACTCAACAGTGCCCACAGAGTGAAGCAGTGCACACCACACACCCAGGGACGACACTCCCTGAAATCACACCTCCACTCCTGGTTCTCCCAACATTATGTGACCGGAGCCTGACTATCCACAGGCTGAGCACAACAGACCCCCACTGCCCTAGATCCACCTCTGTGCCTCCAGGCAGGCACTCTTGTGCACATTGGCATGTACACTGGCATGTACATTGGCTGTTGACATCCAAAAATGGAGGAGTCAGTGTAACCACCTCATTCTCACGGCCAAAAGCACTTGGGATATGACAGGTAAACACAGACCCTTAAAGGAGTAGATGTTACACTGAGACACTTCTCCGAATTACATACACTCCCACTCACAGACACACATTTTGGGTATGTAGAGTACAGTACTCAGAAATACCAACTCATAAACCTGACTAACACCCATTAATATAAGGATACACATACACACAGGCACATAAATTCTTGGGCACACAGATATTTTGAAAATACATATAAAGGGACATACAAACTCACTGTCACTCATGCACACACTGAGCCCCTATGTAAACACATAGACCCAAACAAACTTTCAGACCCCAGATAGACATACCCACATAAACATTCAGAAACCGAGAAAAACACAAACTCACAGATACTTGGACTGATGCAGAAGTGTGGGAACAAATTGGTGAAAAGACATACAAACGCGGGGCAGACAGACACGCAGTCAGTCCCTGAGAAAATGCGGCTCCCTCCCTCCCCCAGGGCCGACGTGCGTGAGGACCAGAGCCGGCTGGGTCCTGGAGTTAGCGTGCCTGGAGCCCGGATCGCAGTCCTACCTGTCCTGCCGGTCCGAGGAGTCGGGTAATTTTTCTCTAAATCCATTTTGATTGCCCAGAACTTGATGAAGTGGACAAGGGGAAAAAGTTTCCACTTTATTTTTGTGCTTCTTTTTCTTTTTCCTTTTCTCCTTTCTTTCTTTCCTTTTCCTTTTTTCCCTTTTCTTTTTCTTTTTTTTTTCCTTTCCTTTCCTTTTTTTTTTTTTTTTTTTTTGGTGCCAGGGGCCGCTCACAGGTCGGAATAATTCAAGCCTTCCGCTCCCCCGCTGAGCTGGGGTAGCTGATCACTGAGCTGAAACTAAACGTTTTAGGTGGAAAAAAAGCGTCCGAAGGCACCGTGAAATGATTAAGGAACTAAAGAGCTTCTCGCCATGTGAGATCATGTCCTGTTCTCGCCAACATCACAAGATGTCCCCAGACACGCCGCGCCCCCAGCGTGCCGCCCCGCACTGCCGGCCCTGAACAGGGAAAGGGTGTCCGCACTGCACCGGGCCTGCTCAGCTGGCCAGACGGGGCGGGTCGGGCCGAGCCGGGCCGGAGCAGTGCGGGAGGCTAGGAGAGCAGCAGTGCCGCTGCCGCGCCGCCCTGGACTTTTATAGGGGGTTGGGGGGAGGGAAGGAAGGGTTCAAACGGAGCCGGGCGCTAGCCCGCGCGCCCGCGAGAAGGTGCGGACCGAAGGCAAGCCGGGAAGCCCTGGCCTCGTGGCCGCAGTTCTACAAACCCCTGCGTCTCGGCGTCGCGGCCCTGTGCGGGGTGCGCGGGGCGGGTGACTCCTCTAGGTGTGAGCCTCGCCGCGTAGGCGGGTGCAGGCCGGGTTTTTGTTTTTTAAAAAATAACCACCTCGCCAAGCAGGTGTTTTTGAAAGGAGTGCAAAGGCAAGCAGCGTCGCCAGGCGTAGAGGGGGGCGTTCCAGTTTCCTCAGATTCACCCCTAGGGCGGCGCCAGCCTCCAGAAATCCTACCCCCGCCCCACTTTGTAACTCTAATACCATTGTCGGTCCCTGACTTTAGGGTAGTGCCGGAACCCTAAAGCCCCCAGGTCCCCACTCAGCCTCCTGGTCCCAGAGCTCCCTCCCACACCATGTCCCATTCTGGCCTGGAGCTTATAGAGGTTGTAAGCCGGTTGTAATAAAATCCGGGCCTCGGCTTTGGAGCGCCCGAGCTGAGCAGAACCATCTCGGGAAGTCCTGGAGTTTGGCGGGTGTCCTGGACACCTTACCCCGACCCATAAATGGAATCCCTGTGCCCTCTAGCCCGGAGGCGTTGCGGCGGGCCCGAGCCCCGGGACTTGATTCCAGAGGGGAAATCAGCCCCAGAGAGACCCGGCAGTGGTGTGGCACGTCCAGCCTGCTCTCTTCGGCCCAGGCTTAAAACTTCACTCCCCTCCACCCCCCCAGTCCCGAGTCCAGCTGCAAGGCTTGGCCACTGCAAGTCTGTGGGGCCCCGCTGTGGGGTGGTCGCAGGGGCAAGGTTCTCCAGGGCGGGGGAGCGCTCTGCGGGAGGACTCTTGGCCCTCCGGACAATGGCAGTTTCGGAAAGTGAATCGCCCTCAAGCAAGAGTGTTGTTTGTTTTTTGGAGGGGGTGGTCACGAGGCTGGGCCGCAACCTAGGGGGAAGAGCCCAGAGCTCGAGAAAAGGGTGGGGAGGGGGAGGCTGGCGGGAACCGGACATCTCTTATCCACTGAGCCGATTTCGCCACAATCGGAAACGTGGCTGTGGATTCCCCGGCGGCCCCCCCACCAAGTAATCTGCGCAGTCCCCCTGCGCCGCCTCCTTCTTGCACGCTTCGAGTCCGGGTCCCTGCCCTGGCGATTTGATTTTTGGCCCTCTCCGAGCGCTCGACTCTTCCTTCCGCTGTCCAGCCCCTGCTCCAGCTTCCCGCCCTCTCGCCCAGCCCGCGCGGGTGGCGGAGCCGAGGAGGAGCGGCCTGTCCGCGCCCAGAGATCAAAAGCCCTCCCGGAATTGACATTTCACCCCAGGCTGGGGGCGGGAGTTGTTGGGGTTGTTTTCGATTTGGAGGTTTTGTTTTGTTTTTGTTTGTTTCCGTGAATTTTCTTTTCATTATCTATGAGACAGCCTTTTGTTTCGGCTGTTTTGCGTAGTTCCTTCGTGAATTTCATTTAAGAGGGTTTTGCTCCGTGAGTCTTGATCTTTTTGGTGGCTTTTGTTTTCTGTCTGGTGGGTTTTAATTTTACGTGTTTCGTACTTTGTCCTAGGAGGTTGTCTTTTTGTGTGTCGTTTGGAAGGCTGTTTCTTCTGCGCGGTGTTTTGATGCGTTTTGACTTTGTTTTACTGGGTGTCCCTCTGTGTGTTTTGTGTTAGGTGAATTTTGTGTTTGTATGTGTTTTGTTTTCTTCGATTTTGATTTTATTTTTTAGGAGCCGAGCGTTTGGATGGGGGTTTTGGGGTTATGTTTTCGTGTGTTGGCTTTAGTTTTCATATTTGTGAGATGCTTTGGTGAGTGTTGCATGTTTGTTTTGGCTTTGTGGGCTTTTGGATTAGGAAGGAGACACCGGCCACTACTCTGTTCCAGTCTGCACCCAGGAAGGGCAGAAGATTAGGCCACGCGTCAGAAATGATGGGTTCACGGTGCTCCGAAATACCTGACCGCGGCGCCGCCGCGTCGTACTCTGCGCGCTCCAGACCAACGCGAAACAAATGTGCGTTCCCGAGGGGGCGCCCGCCCCTAGTCATAACCCTGTGGATGGTGCGGGGCCGGTGCCAGGCTCAGAATTCACAGAGCCCCCCCTCGCGGGGTACTCAGGCCCAGCCGCCGTTCCCTTGCGCACCCTGTCCGCTGTGGGTCGATCTCCGCTCGCGCCTGGCCGGCTTGCTTCGGACCTCCCTGACTCCAGCAGCACTGGACCGAGGGGCGGATCCCCGCCGAGGAGCAGGTGGAGAAACTCTTCGGACCACACGGAATTGATGCTTCGGCCCTGGAGATACTCGGCAGGTGGCTAGGGACCCGCGGAGTCGAGGCACGGATTCGCGTCGGAATCCCGGAGAAGTTCCCCACCTCCCTGGCCCGCAGCCCTAGAATCCTAGAAACCGCGCGCAGCTTTCGGTTTGGAAAGCCTGTCCTTGTTTGCAACCACAGACACATAAATCCATACTCGAGCATACGCATACACGGTAGAGAGCGAGAGAGAGCGAGCCGGCGCCTTGGTAGCAGCGGCCTGCATGGCGGTACCGGCGCTGGCATCACTTCAAGGGGAAGCCAAACTGTAGTGACCGGAAATGTTGCAAGGACAGAATAAGGCGTTCTTTCTATCCACCTCGCCGGGATTTCTCCAACCTCGAAACACCTGGATTTGTTTAATGCTATACCAAGGAGAAAGGGAGAGGCAAATTTAGAGAGGCAGAGAGACATGCCGGCTAAACTGGCAGAGAAATGCGGGGAGAGTCTATAGAGACAGAAATACGTTTAGGGAGAGCCAAGACCGTGGGGAAGGCCGATTGGAGGCCCGGGAAAGGGGCTGGTGTGGAGTCTCCTCGGGGGCCCCGTGCTCTGGTATTCTGTGAGAACGAGAAAGCAGAAACCGAGAACAGAGAGTGACAGGAAAAGAAAAGAGTCGCAGAAGGGGTTGGCCTAGGCACGCTGCGAGCTTCCCTCCAGCTACAACGCTGAAGTCTAGGGAGGCGGAGGCCGACGTCGGGAGGAAAGGAGCCCAGCTCGGGATCTTCCACTCCGCCAGGAAACGTCCGATAACCCCAGGGCTTATGGGCCGGAACTGGGGCCCGGTTCCGGCCCAGCGCCTCCCCGCTCCCCCAGAGATTCCCCAATCCGGAATTCAGCAAAGGTCGGACCAGCGGGGTCCGCCGGTGGGCCTCGTTCTGTGCGAGCCTAGGGAGAAGCCGCGGGGAACGACTGTAACCCTGGGGCTCTGGGTTGGGGCCTGGCGATGAGCGCGGGTGGGAGCCGACGTCCAGGCAAGAGGCGACGAGGAGGCCCCGCCCTAAAGCTGGGGGCCGGGATCTGGGGGCGGCGGAGGCCGCAGCTGGACTCGCAGGATTCGGGGTCCTTGCAGCGCGCACGTGGCACCGCACCTTCCGCAGGCGGTGCCCTCAATGCCCAGCCCCGCCCTGCTTGGTTTGCCGGCCCTGGATGGTGTCGGGATTGAGGGTGGACGCCGAGTCTCGGCGAGTAGGTCCCTCGCGGTATAAGCTTGGGGCTTGTCTAGGGGCGGCGCTCGGGTGGATTGAGGCGCGTCTCCACTGGCAACTCCCCGGGCGCGGAGCGCAAAAAAGCGCGCAACGCAGGCCAGTCGCCGCCGCAAGTTTTCTAGCGGTGCCCGTGGCAGGAGGGGGCTGAGGAATGGGTTGGGTCAAAGCACCCGTTTCTGCTGCCAGTGGGGTCCTCTGAGCATAAAGGGTTTTGAGGTCTGGCTGCTGGTTCAGTAGGGCACCATGTACTAGCGGCTTGCCACCCAGAAATACTCGGGGAGCGCTGGAAAACACGATGGGGCTGTGCTCGGGAAACCTGGCGCTCATGGTGGGTTATTGCTATTGTTGTTTTACTTTACCGCTTTTCCTGTTTTAATTAAAAGTGTTATTGAGGGAAGCCTCGAAGAGGGCAGACCTGGGTCGTTTGGATGGGTTCATTTCAACAGAATCCAGTAATTCAATTCAGTTCCACTATTGGTTTCTAGGGCACAGGTACACATGGCAGACGGCAAGCGTATGCCGTATACATATGCACAGAGACGAGGTTTGGAGGAAACTCTTGGAGAATTTTGAGATAAAATTTACTCTCTTGGAGTTACACTCGCAATATGCGAATATGGAAAACAGGCAGTCGGTTGTATTTAAAATTTGCCAACATTTTCCAGCAATCCACTATTACCTAAGAATTCAAAACGAGGCACTGAAAAAGATTTTACTGGCACTCTGTTTAACATTGAGGATAAGCGTAAACCAATTTATTTCTTCTTATATTTCCCCTTAAATTGAACAATACCACGATTTGTAAATAATAAAATCTTATTTTTGCTTAAGAAAGTTTATACATAGGACGTTTTATTTCTATCCATATACGATGAACTGTTAGCCCTCCCTCCCCTTTTTCTTCTGCTATTTCTCCGTGTAATGTTAGCTTTAAATATTTATGCATCAGCCTAGACTTACATCCTATTTAATATGTCTTAAACTAGTAACATTTAAATGTGATATAATTTCATCCCATGAAGCATTGGAACATAAAGGAGCCTACTTCACAAGCGAGTTTGAGTGAGTGCACAGGTGAAACGATCCTTTTAGTTTTTGGACACAGATCAGGATGTTAAACGGAAGTGAAGCACGCCTGTAAGTAGGCCTTTAATGTTCTCACTTACTTCATTCTCCGTTTTTCTGTAATAACTTCCGAGCCGTGGCAGAGGATCACAGCAGGATTGGGGCGCTTTCCCTGGAGCCTGTAGTGTGACCTTGCAAATCACGGAGTGAATACCTCAGTCTCAAGGCAGGTCGTGGACTGCTTTTTATTTTTATTTTTATTTTTATTTTGAGGAGAAGTCCAGGGGGTAGAGAGGGGAGCGCAGGATATAAAGTCTGAATTTGAGAACATGCCTGAAATAAAACTGAGCCCTAAAAATCTTTCAGATTTGCTGCTGCTGACCTCTTATTAGCAACTTGACCAGCTTATTCGCTGGTAGCTTTCTCCAGCACTAAGCCCAGAGTGAAATGCAAAAGAGGAGTTGGCTGGGTTTGGGTCCAGAGGGCCTTTGAGGTGAGCCCTGCAGCCAGCCCCAGTATCTGGTGACCAGAGACACTTTCCAAAGTGTTTAACTTCTCCTTTACTCTATCCTGGAGGTGGGGGCCAGACCTTCAGACATCGAAAGGCAACTGACTAAAAAATTGCCTACAAAAAGAAAAATTAAAGCTGTCCCCTCATTTATTTTCAGTCAGAGGAAAGCCATTTGGCACATCAAGATGGTATGAGGAGGTTATGAAACACAGAACAATAAAGCTGTTTTCCCCGTAAATCATGAAAATATTTCAGTAGCAAATCATGACACTGTCCTTTCCTCATAATCACCTAAGTGTCCGCCCGTGACACAGGGATACTAGCAATCCATTACTACTTAAGAATCCAAAATGGGGCACTGACAAAAATTGGAGGTCTGGGACAAAATATTCCTGCCAAATTCATGCTAAAAGCACCATACCAAATTACTCATATTGAAAATGCTGCTTGAAAGCAATTTTTAGGACAAGTATTGGTAATGTTTTGGAGAGATCTTTATAAATTCCCCCAGAAACACAAGTAAGGAATGTCTATTCAGATTCTTTATTTACAGTATGCGTTGATATGTATATATAAAGGTTTGTGGATAGGCAGGCTGAGAGCTCCCAGGTGGGCTTCTTGTTAGGTACAAATTCTTACCCACAAGGTATGAGAAGGAAATAGTTTGGTGAATTGAAAGGGGGAGCGATTTATTTCCGAGTTTGGTATAGCAGTTGGTGTCTCATTTCTCGTGCAATTTGCACGTAGACTCGTGTAGCCCATGAAGTGACAAAAGAGAATTAGGCGGGGATGAAAACCTGCCGGTGTCTGCAGGCGGTGCCTCAAAGGGCTCCTTTGGACACACGTTCCTGGTGGTGGGGAGTTTGCTGCCGCTAAACCAGGACTGACCTTTTGTCTTTTGACCTCTGATGCATGAAATTAGGTAGCAAAAGAAAATGCGAAGAAAAGGATACAAAAACATGGAAAAACAGCCCTCCTTGACAATAGTCATTGTATCAGATCATAGAGGAGCTTCCCGGCACAGCCCGAAGCGCTTGTTTTTAAGGCTTCGGGTCTTCCTGGCAGTTGGCATTCCCGTTCTCCTTTGTGGGAGATCCACATTTGTTGGGGGAGGGATTAAGCACTCTTTTTAATTAAGCTCAGAGCTAGGTTTTGTGTGGGCTCCTTTCACCAAAGCCTACCCCCGTTTAGCCAGCACTCGGTTCCTCCATTTCCTCTGAGGCCCTCGGTGCAGGCTGGATGCCCGGGTTGTGCCATCGGTGGGAGCTTCGGAGACACCGAAAGCTCTGTCCCTAAAGCCCTTTCGGCCACCCAGGGGAAACCTGTTTCCCAGCTGGCATGGGGGAGGGGGAGCAGCGTGCTTCTGGGGCCAGAAGGGCCACATGCTCCAAGTAGATAGCCCTCCCTTCTTTCTCCGGACCCAGCGCGGGTCTCTGATACCTGCGGGTACCGGTGTGCCCTGTCCCCTTGGCCTAATGGGCCAGCCCAGTGCCCTCCACTGTCGTGGGTGTCCGGGAGGAGGGCAGCAACATTTGCAGAGAAGCCCTCACTGAGTGCATGCGGCAGTGTGACCCTCACAGCCATCCTGGGAAGGAGTGCTCAGCCCTGTGTCAGGAGCCAGGGCATAATGTCGCTTGAGCCCCTGTCCAGAGGGGAGACAGATCTCTACTTGGACCGTAAGATCGTGAGGATGTGGGTAGGCAAAGGGGGCGGGGCGGTGGGAAAACTGAGCAAGATGATGAAGCCAGACTCGGGAAGTGCAGAGGAGGTCGGAGGAGACCTCTCTTGGGGGAGCAACCTAGATGATGCTGAGAGGTGATTAGGACTTGGCTGGATAATGACAAGGTGGAGCATGATTAACATTCCCATTTTGCAGATAAGACTGCTGGATGCTGACACATCAGCAAAATGCTATGAAAAGAGCTGACCAAGGGCTTGCGTGGGGGGACAGGAATGACAAAGGCTTCAGAGTGGTTTGGGGAGTGGAGCAAAGTAAGGAGGAGGATGGATAAGGTGGGCAAGCCCCTGCCACACCTCCCTTAAGATGGCCAGAGTAGTAGCAGCAGACATTCTCCCCTTACCGGAGGACTGAATGGACCACAAGAGTCAAAGGGAGATACAAGAAAGGCTACAGGACAAGGAGAGATACACACGAAAGCTTAATTTGTATCAACCATATACATTGTGTCATCATCTGACCTGGAAAATTTGCAAAGTTCAGAAAGAAAGCCAGCCTGGGGAAAAACAAAAAAAACTTGAGCCCGCAATGTTCCTCATCTGTCTTAGGAAATCATCCATCTGTGGGACACCCTCCCAGAGCTACCGCTGGTGGCCACCGCTCACTGCTCAGGCCACACGGCCCTTAGATCTCCCTTTCTGGTTTCCCCGTGCCATGGCAAATGAGTATGTGTGTCCAGTCCTCCCCAATCCTCCTAGGCTATGAGCTCCCGTGGCCAGGGCCCCATCTCCGGGACTTTGGCTCTTCTGGCAGTACGCCATTCTGTTAATAACAGTAACTTCTCAACTTCAGTGTGAGAAGAATCTCATGCAGATCCCTAGGCCCCAACTCTGGAGAGCTTGCTTTAGTGGTGTGGGACAGAACTTGGAGCCCAAATGTTTAATCACTTCCGAAGGGAAGTCAGATGCAAGAAGTACCTGAACCACCCATCGCACTGACTTAAAAGCTTTTCCAGGGCAGGAAAGAACCTCCATGATTCACTCATTCCTGTCCCCCTTCACCAGGCCTCCGCCTACCCAAACACTGAGAACTTGGAGCTGGACAGAATCACAGTACCCAGATGCCCAAAGTACCAGCAACTCTATTTGCAAACCATACCTGAAGTGTCCCAAACGAACCAAAGAACTGTCTCCTCCTCCCATTTTTTCATTCAGTTCCAGTCAACAAAAAAGAGCCCCGTGCTTAGGCTTACAGAGAGACAAGACTCCCTTGCCCTCCAGTTGCTCACAGCCAGGTGAGAGAAATAGGCCTATAATATAAGGTAGAAACTGACTGAGCTTTCAATTGAAAACAGTTAGGAAAATGAAGGAAGAGTCCTTTCCTACTAGTGGGAATCTATGAAAGTTTCTTGAAGGAGGTGGTATTTGATCTAAGCTTGGAAGACTGAGTTGGAAAAGACGGAGAGAAAAGTGTTTGCCACAACAGACCAAGGCTTCAGTGTGATCAGTAGCTTAGAGGTAGAAAAGGCTTGGGCTGTTTAGGAAGTGGCGAAGCAGGGGCATACAGTGTTCCCTGGTGACCAGACTGGGGCCAGCAAAGAAACGGAGTCCCCGAGGAGAAACAGCAAGAACTGTATTAGAGCAACCTTAAGATTTGGCCCACTCACCTACCCCTCTCATGGGAAGATACCACCTTCCCTCTGAACCTTGCAAGGCCCTCTTTCTTGCTGAGCCTCTCTGCCTGAGCAGAGGTTACTACTATCTACTTTTGTGGGGTTTTGTGTCTGTATTATGCCCGGAGTACCCCCGTGAGTGAGCATCTTGGAGTCCCTCTGGGTCCCCCGCCTCTGTGGATGCCGTTGTCACACTATCATAGCCATCCGTCCTTGTGCCTTTCTCTCGTGAGAGCAGGGACAGTGTCTTATCGGTCTCTGCAACCCTAGAACAACACAGGACTTGCACATGAAACGGGAGTCTGATGAATGAATGAATGTGGTGAAGGAAGACCCTCTCCGGACTGGGTGTCTGTAGTCCACAACTCCAACTCCTGCTTTTCCATGTCCTAGCAGCATGACCTCGCCTCTCTGCCCCTCCGTTTGCTACCCCGTGTGTTGGGGAGATTAACTGGTACCCACTCCATCCACCTCGATCGAATGATAGAACTGCTAGGCTCTTATCTCATGAAGTACTGTTAAAGATGGGTTTACACCCCACCATGCTGTTTGAAGAAAATCTTTTTTTTTTTTTTTTTTGGTTGACTAAATATATTTCTCCTTTGGTAGAGGAGCCGATGGCCCAGCATTTGACAGGAGCCGTGAGTGAAGGTTTGTATAGGAGGAGGCAGACAGAACTCACATGTTAAAAAAATTGTGCCAGTCTTTTCAAAGTATCCATGGCCGGCAGGCAAAAAATTCAACTCAACCACATCTGAGAGCTGTAGGTTAACAGCTGTCATGATACCACTGCTAAATTTCTGAAAAGACGATGTCGGATCTAGAATTGCTAGGGAAAAACACACAGCTGGGCAGAGCTGAATGGGGAAGAAAACCTCAGATCCTAGAGGGAAAATGAAAAGACATAATTGCAGTCAATAGTGCATTAATGAGGTGAAGTCTACTGTACACACACACACACACACACACACACACACACACACACACATCCTGTGCATTATAGAATTTCACTCTGTGGGAAAGAAGGCGCAGAAAGATGAGTCATAAGTCATGTGTTCTGTCAGATTCTCCACAAACCCCTAATCCCAGGAGTCTTTCAGTGAGCAGAAAGACTCTAGTGAGAGAGAAACTAGAATAGACCAGATCCTCTAAGATGGTACAACTAGTAGTTTATCAATTAACGTATTACTAATTAAATCAGTAAATAGTTCATTAGTAGCATGGGCACTTGGAGTAGAGGACCTCATTTAATTATAGGAACTGAATCTAGGCTGGCCTCTCCACAGCATCCCAATAAACACCTGGCCTGAGCTTAAATACCTCTAGGGACAGTGAGTTCACTAGCTCTTTTCGCTGTGGAATGGCTGCCAGGAATTCCTTTCCTTCACTGAGCACTCATCGGCTTTCATGTAACTTCTGTCCATTGGTCCTAGTTCTGCCCTCTGGGGGTCACTACCTTCATGAAAGGACAAACAAGGTAACACAGGGAAGGTTCCTTTGAAAATATCAGCTTAGACAGTGCAAGGGAGTTTCAACATCACTCCTACATCATTGGATGAATAATCCCAGCCGAAAAGGGTGGTCTTACAATGTCAACTGGGGGAAGCAAGTTCAGGAGTAAAGCCAGGGACACCTGGCTGGCTGAGTCTGTGAAGCATGCAACTTTTGATCTTGGGATTATGAGTTCAAGCCCCACGTTGGATGCAGAGAGGACTTAAAAATAATTCTAGGGGCACCTGGGTGGCTCAGTCGGTTGAGGATCTGACTCTTGATTTCGACTCAGATCAAGAACCCCAAGTCACGGGATGGAGCCCTGAATCTGGCTCTGAGCTGAGTGTGGAGCCTGCTTAAGATTCTTTCCCTCTCTCCCTCTCTCTCTCTCCCTCTGCCCCTCCCCTCCCGCAAGCACACACGTGAGTGCACACATGCACTCTCGCTCTATCTCTAAAATAAAATAATAAAAAAAAAAGATTCTTAAAAAAAGAAAAAGGAGTAAAGCAGGAGCAGGATTATGGGACTGAGAGGCCAATCTACAGAACATTTCTGAAAGCCCATTCCCGTGTCTGCATCCCCATGGGCTACAGATTCCTGCATAACTTTATTTTTTAAAGGACATTGGTACAACTGCCGCCGTGAAACCACAGGCTTGGCCTGTCTCTGCTAAGACAGCCCTGAGAAGCCATTGAATCCAACGTCTTAGCCCATTTGACAGATGGACACACTAAGGCCCCCAGAAGGAGACAGACTTGCCAAAGGCTCCCCAGTGAGTTACTGGGAGGGGCGGGACTGATGAGAGCTCCTGACATTTCCTGAGGGCTTACTGCTTACTGCTCACCGTGCTTCACAACAGTCTCACCGTGAGTTAAGTAAAGCCACAGAGACTTGCCCAGGATTACCCAGTTAGGGGACGGCAGAGATGGAATCGAAAGTCAGTTCTAACTTCACAGTCAAATTTCTTGACTGCTAGCATTATACCACTTCCCTAAAACCCAGTCCTCCTCCAGCCCCTACCCTGACCCTCACCCAGATTCTCCGCCTATGTGTCCTCCATGATGCTGCACTGACTCCCAGAAAACAGATCCAACTGCAAGTAGTTCTGGAGGTCACCCTACACATCATCTCCGGGGATCCTGAACACACACCCAGGCTGCAGCACGCCCGTTTCTCACAGCAGGAGCAGCTGGGGTTCCTTCCGTCTCACCGGACCTTCTCCGCCACTGTCTATACCTCCAGGCGGAGGTCCGACAGGTCGGGAAATGCCTAGTGTAGGAGTCAGGACCCAAGCTCCACCGACAGAGAACAGACGTATGGAAATTGGCTGAGGAGCTTTTTCATCCAAAAGAGAAAAAAAAGTGCATTTTCTTTCCTTATATGTTTTGAATAGAATGATGAGATAATCCTGGATTTTAAAAAATCAACTCTGGTGTTTATATTTTAATTTATTCCCAGAAGGGTAGGAGGGTCTAGAAGAAATGCAATCTGTGGTTCTTATTTTATCATTTTCTACGGTAAACCACATTTAATCCCTTTCTTCACTGAAAGGATTTACAAAGGATATGACAAAATGTACCTATCTGTGGCTTTCATTGTATTTTTTTCCAGATTTTTTTTTTTTTGGTTTACAGTGTTATAACAATAAAGGAAATTAAAAGGGGAGAAAATTATCCATAATCCTACCGTCCTAACAAATGAACTGTTCAGCGTTCCTTTTCTGCCCTTATTTGCATGCTGGCAAACTTTACACAGGGATTTTGGTTCCAGCTTGTATTCAGCTTTCTCACTCAACAATTTATGACTCTAATGCCACATGGTCTTCGTAATTATTTATTTTTTTAAGTTTATTTGTCTATTGAGAGAGAGAGAGAACGAACGTGCAGGGGAGGGGCAGAGAGAGAGGAAGAGGGAGGATCCGAAGCAGGTTCTGTGAGGTCAGCAGAGAGCCCGATGTGGGGCTTGAACTCACGAACCCTGAGGTCATGCCCTGAGCTGAAACCCAAGAGTCAGATGCTTACCTTACTGAGCCACCAGGTGCCCCTGGTCTTCATAATTATTTAAAAAGAAATGGGAGTGCTTGGTGGTTCACTCAGTTAAGTGTCCAGCTGCTCAGGTCATGATCTCACAGTCCTTGAGTCTGTGCTCCATGTCGGGCTCTGTGCTGACATCTCGGAGTCTGGAGCCTGCTTTGGATTCTGTGTTTTCCTCTCTGTCTGCCCCTACCCCCCTCTCAAAAATAAATAAATGGGAGCACCTGGGTGGCTCAGTTGGTTGAGCGTCCAACTTCGGCTCAGGTCATGATCTCATGGTTTGTGAGTTCGAGCCCTGCGTCGGGCTCTGTGCTGACAGCTCAGAGCCTGGAGACAGCTTCAGATTCTGTGTCTCCCTCTCTCTCTCTCTCTCTGACCCTTCTCTGCTCATACTCTGTCTCTCTCTCTCTCTCTCTCTCTCAAAGATAAATAAATATTTTTTAAAAATTAAAAAAAAATGTTAAAAAATTTTTTTAAATAAAAAATAAAAAGAAATGGACATTTAGAGTTTTTTTTAAAGAAATGTTTTAATAATTATTTTAATGGCTGCTCAATACCCTTTTAAGTAGGTATATCATTCCCTAGTATTATATTTTCGAAAAGACTCAATTTTTCACTATCACAGATAATCCCAAACTTCACATCTTCATACTTCTGTTTCCTCTTTTTTAATTTCCTAAAATCTCCAGCTCTAGATTTGCTGGTTCAAGAACTTGCCTGGTTCTTTATACATATGGACAAATCACTTTGCAAAAGGCTTTTATAAATTATTTTGCCTCCCGTAATGGATGAGTATGAGTATGATACTTTCGTACCACAGTCTTGCCTCACCCGAGGAAAATCTTCTGAAACATAAAAGATAACTTGATAAGCAACATTTTCACTCATTAAAATAAATAGTTTGATAGACCCGTCATTGGTTCTCTATTCTCTTCTCTGTTGCTGTCATAAATTAAATGCCTTTACCAAGACTTTGGGGAAAGCAGCAAAGCAATTATTATACCCACTTTATAGCTGAGGAAACAGAGTCCGAATTCATGGTTTTGCCCAAGGATGCACAGAGAAAAATAGTATTGCCCTTGAAAATACCAGTAGCTGTAGTGAACAAAAGATGATTGCATTGGTTTCTTATAACCCCCTGGAAGATTCTCAGGTTTGTTTTGTTTTGTTTCATTTCACTTTGCTTTGTTGAGTTTTTGTTATCCTTGGGGTTTTGGGAGAAGCTGGGAAAATACATCCACATCAGATATGTTTGGAACTTCATAAACTTCTTGCCTCCAGTTGCTACTGAAAGCATGGGCTGGCTCTCTTTGATGTTTTCTTGCCAGAGAATCTTTGAACTTCTGAGCTGGAAGAAATGTTAGAAATAAGGTCATACAGCTGATTCATTTTAGAGATGGGGAAACTGAGGCCCAGAGAAGAGAAAGCACTTGTCCAGGTCCGTTCAGGGAGGTGGTGGCAGAGTCAGTTTCCAGTCTCTTTTCTACCCTGTCATTTAAAATGTTGCCTAGGGGTGCCTGGGTGGCTTGGTCCATTAAGCATCTGATTCTCTATTTGCGCTCAGGTCATGATCTCTCATGGTCGTGATCTCATGGTCATGAGATCGAACCTTGTGTGGGGGTCTGAGCTGGGCCTGGGCATGGAGTCTACTTCGGATTCTCTCTCTCCCTCGGCCTCTCCCCGCCCCCCTCAAAAAAAAATGTTTTCCTAGAGCTAATTAGTGGGGTCACTTATGTTTTGTGAGACAGTAAAATTGGATATGTTAAAAAGGATTCCAGGGTCACAATCATTTGGGGAATATTGAATACCTTATATTTCTTTTGGAGCTCTCTGGTGACATAAGTCTGGTAACACAGAGTTAAAATTAAACAGGTTTATTTATTAAAGGACTTCCCAAAGTCTTCAATACCCCCAAATGGCATTTGTTTTTATTTATTTGTTTTATTTTTGTTCTGGAGTTTTAGGGTTTCTTTTGAGCAAATATTTCTTTTTTTTACTAGATTTTATTTTTAAATGTAATATTCGTTTTATTTATGTATTTATTTATTTAGACTCATTAATATATACATATGGCTCAAATTCAAAAGATACAAAAAGAACCTGAGGAAAAGTCTCTTCCTACCTCTGTCCCTCAACTACCCCTAGTTCCCTCTGTGGGAATCTGGAAATCAATGTTGCCAGTAAACGTTCATATGCATAATCCATATGTGTACCCTTAATATGTCTTCATGTTTGTTCACCGTTGGTACATAGAGAGCTTCCTCATTCTTTGCATTTTTTCCCCTGTAGTATGATATTCTGATCAGTATGCATTTGCATGTCCCATTGGAATATAGTCTCCACCCTCGAGGGGCACACAGTCCCCTGGGAAAATGAGGCTCATGATGATCACTGCAAAAAGGTAGGGGGTGCTCACGGAGGAGTGTATGCAGGTGGATGGCCATGTAGAAGAAAGAGGATGTCACTTAGCCCGGCGTGGTTTGGAGCGGGAGCCTGGACCTGGGAAGACTACCTGCTGCAGGTGAGTCTTGGCAGAAGGAGAGGGAGAGTGACAAGCAGTTATTCATCACACTGACCTTTGTTTTAAAACAAAGAAGGCCAGTATGCATGTTCTGGCCAACCCCAACATTTAGATGCCGAGCACAAAAGCTTGATTTTTATTAGCTATATTTGTTGCCCATAAAATGGAACCGATCTTAAAGTGGAAGTCAGACGTGTATATCAGATATCATTTGGAGTAATGAGTGTATTTTCCTAATCTTTCCAACACCGACCTTACAACTCATCTCCAATAGCATGCATACTAATTAATTTGTTTTCCATATAGTAATAAGATTAACAGCCTTGCATTTACACGGGGTACTGAGTCATGTTCAAATAAAACAAGTTCTAATGAGAAAAATTGGATTCAGCAGCAAATCATGTCCCCCTCGGCAATCCAGGTTTATGTGTGTTTGTCTGTCTTTGCTACACGTATTTTTGTCAGGATCTCACTGTAAACAAGACGATTTTTTTTTTCATGTTGGGTTAGTCTGAGTAAATTTGTTTAATGAACAACAAAGTCATTGTCAACACTGCACAAAGCTGAGTGCCTTGCCGCGTGGCGAGGAATCTTTTAAGCTGCTTCAAAAAAATACAATGTGTTAACCACAGAAACAGTATTGGGGGGTAACACTATTTACAAATCAGGGCTCCTAGAGACGCAGTCTGACTCAGTCGTCTCCTGGATAACTGAAGAGTGTGTGGTGAAATGAGATGTCACTTCGTAACAGATATTCTGTCTTCTCTAATCTGGGCCTTCCTTCCTTCCTCCATCATGGGAGATAGTTGTCAAGCCTTGTGAATGTCCCACGTGCTAATTATCAGAATCAACGAGGGGCTTTAAAAAATTACGGATGACCAAGCTGCCCTCCTAAATCCCAGTCTTACTAAATTCTTATCTCTGGGGACTGAGGTCCCAGAATCTGTATTTTTAAAACTATGTACATATGTTGGGGCACCTGGGCGGCTCAGTCAGTTAAACGTCTGACTTCAGCTCAGGTCATGATCTCAAGGTTCATGAGTTCAAGCCCCACATTGCGCTCTGTGCTGACAGCGCAGTGCCTGCTTGGGATTCTCTCTCTCTCCCTCTCTCTCTATCCCTCCCCCACTCATGCTTGCTCTCCCTCTCAAAATTAATAAATAAACTATAAAAAATATTTTAAAAATATTTATTTATGTTAGGGAGAGGGAGGGGCAGGGAGAGAGGGGGACAGAAGATCCAAAGCGTGCTCTGTGCTGATAGCAGAGAGCCCGATGTAGGGCTCGAAGTCACAAACCTGAGCTGAAGTCAGACGTTTAACCAACTGAACAACCCAGCAGCCTCCCAGAATCTGTATTTTTAAAAATAAGTTCCTCAGCTGATTTGATGACCAACTTGGTTTGGACCCACTGGTCTAGAGAGATTATCATTAAGATCTTTCCCAGCTCTTATGTTCCCTTCTTCATGATTTCATGACTGTAAAAACCTGGGATTCTTTTTTTTTTTTTTTTAACAATTTATTGTCAAATTGGTTTCCATACACACCCAGTGCTCATGCCAACAAGTGCTCTCCTCAGTGCCTGTCACCCTCTCTCCCCCCTCCCACAACCCTCTCAACCCTCAGTTTATTCTTAATATTTAAGAGTCTCTTATGTTGGTCTCCCTCCCTCTCTGTGTCTTTTTTCTTTCCCCTCTTCCTCTCCCCCTTGGTTTTCTGTTAAGTCTCGCAAAGCAAGAGACACATATGTGTGGAAACATATGGTATCTGTCTTTCTCCGACTGACTTATTTCACAGCATAATACCCTCCAGTTCCATCCATGTTGCTACACATGGCCAGATTTCATTCTTTCTCATTGCCACATAGTATTCCATTGTATATATGTACCACATCTTCTTTATCCATTCATCAGTTGATGGACATTTAGTCTCTTTCCATGATTTGGCTATTGTCGAAAGTGCTGCTATAAACAACAGGATACACGTGTGCCCCCTATGCATCAGCACTCCTGTATCTCTTGAAAAACCTATGATTCTGAACATTCACCTTGAAAAATACTATTCCTCTCAACTGGCAGAGGAAAAGAACGGCTCAGGGAGGCAGAAACCTGGATTTTAGTCCTGGTTCTCCTCAAGCTCTCCAGGCGATGTGTGGAAAAGTCACGTTACTTTGCACCTCATTCTCTTCATTCACAGAACAAGGGCATTGAATCCTTCTTCTCTGACATTCTGGAGCCTAATCTCTGACCACTTTGGCATTCATCCATTCGTACATAAAATGCCATCCACTTGACTTTTGAGAACAGAGATTGGCATGAAGGCTTGATTGCAGTCATCTGCAGTAGCCTATTCAGTCTTTTTGAGGCCAAGGTCATCTCTCCTGGTCTGTCCCTTATGATGGGTTCTGCTCCAGCTGACTGTTTTTCAGAGGAGCACACAGCTACGTCCTGGCTGACAGCCAGGCACTTCCAAGACCCTTGTTATTTCCCCCCATTTCAGACTCAACTCATTCCAGCTTTTCTTGATCCTTTGGGTCAACAGTTGTGCAAGATACCTCTATGCTATATACCCCACTGTTCCCAGCCCAGCAGCCCCAAAGCACCTGAGGAATGAATAAATGAATGAATGAGTGATTGGAAGTCACATGAGGTGGCTCCCGGCTCTAACATTCAGGGTCTCTGTGCCTCTTAGTCTTTAGTGGGTTCTGTGCTCAGTGAGGTGGAAGAAGAAGATTTGCCAGGTCTGTACGCTGTGTGGGAGCAAGCAAAAAGTTTGATTACCTTTGCCTACACATTGAGTTTGTCAGTTTTCTAACTTCATATGAATGGGATCATACTGGCTATATTCTTTGTATCTTGCCTCTTTCACCTACCATTATATTTTCTGACTGGGGCGGGAGTCTCCAGAGCTCACTATTAATTATTCGTTAAATGGTCTCCTGTACTTTATGCATTTTTTCAGTATCTGTACTATATTTCACAATGCGAGAAGAAAAATTGAGGCAGTCCAAGACAGTGACTGTTCAATTTGTCCTCACGAGACAATCTAGACTGTTGTAGCAAAAGGCTCTTTCAGTCTTAGGGAAAAGTGACTTGGGAATTTACAAGAATTTTTACAAATTTTTACAGATGTTTAGCCTCAGAGCTTCCGATTGCCTTTCCTTTTTTCCCACCCCTTAGCAAACATTCCAACATTTGGTCAATGGCAGCACTACCCTCACTTCCTCCGTCACACACCACCCCGTGTGCCTGCCCCAGCAAGTCCACTGGTCTGTCTGAACTTCCCTTTCCTCCTGTGTAAAATCATGGTGTTGCTCACAGCTGCTGGTGGGGGGCTGTGGGCTGTGTGTACCTAAATCAGTATCGGGACCCAACTTGTCATAGACCTATGATCGGGTCTGAATCTACACATGTGGCAAGGTAACAGTGTGGAAAATGGGGGTTATAGGCTTTGTGTTGATAAACCTGAGAGAGTGGGGGGAAATCATTTTCCATTAGGAGACCCAGTTCAGCAACACTTTGGTATTACCTGCCTGGGCTGCGTTATGCACTGCTCTGTGGGGAGTCAGGGTTTAATGAAGTAGGATAAACCACACATGCACATTAGTTAGCCTCAGCACAGGCAGGATTAACTTTACACTCCATTTGCAAGAGCAAAGCTCCTCTCCTAGAGTTTGTTATAAAGGGATTTAGAATTACAGAATGATAGAGCTGGAAGAGAGCCCCTAAGACATCATCATAATCCTCCCCCGTCGTTTTACGGAGGGTCAAAATAAAGTCCAGAGAGCGGAAGGGACGTGCCCAAGGTCACCTACTGAATTAGCAGCAGAGCTCAGGTAGGAACGGGGGTCTCCTTCTCCCCAGGCCTGTGTCCTTTGCATTTTTTCGTTGATTACTTTACAGTAGCCTTGAAACAAAGATGAAGTAATGCATTTCTCTTGATGGCTTGGCTCTGCGCCCATTCATACATTCTTCATTCAACTTGCCCTTCCCTCTCCGTACATTCTTCATATTCGGGTTTCATAGGTGTACAAACAAGCCAGGTCATGCTGGGGAGGAGGAATCGGTGTTGCTCAGGTTGCATAAGGAACATTGTGAGATCCTGGGTCACATTCCAAAGCCGAGGGCTAAAGGCAGATAGTCCTCACAGTAACACCACTACCACTACCAGCAGCAGCTAATGCTTATGCACAACTCATTAGGTGCCAGGCTCTGTTTTAAGCACTTTCTATATTTTAATTCATTTAATCTTCACAGTAGACACTAGCATCATCCTCGTGTTACAGAGGAGGAAACCGAAGCAGAGAGGTTAAGTAACCTGCTCACCATCACACAGACTGTAAATAGCTTAGTTTCAAAGCAGGCAGTCAGGCTGCAGAGTCTGGGTTTTCCTATTCCAGCCCAATCTACCTTTGTTCATGGTCCACCTTTCTTCCGGACGCCACCCTTCAGTACACAAATACTTCAGTACACAAATACCCCTCCTCTTCTGTATTGCCCTCTGCTCTGCACTGTCCAGTTTATGGCTCCTTGAATATGCCCGGAGCTTTTACTCCTGCACTTTCCTTTTCCTGGAAGACCCCTTTCCTATTCGTACAAGTTGAAGATCTTCAAGGCCCCATTCAGATGCTCCTTGTCCATAAAACCTTCAGGTCTAGAATTTCTCTCTCTTCTCTGTTTGTCATTCTTAACCTTTTGGAAAGGTGCTGAATGTTTTCAAGAGAACAGATGCTCTTCCAAACCCAGTCTCTACCCTTCTCCCCGCTTTTCGGTACCCTGGTGGGCTGACCTCTGTAGACTTCATCAGCTAGGACTTCTTGCCCTTTTACTTCCTTTTGGGTTCAGCCAATGAGAGACACCAGATAGGAAACAGAGGATGGGAAAACAGAGAAGTCAGAATACTTCATTCCCTTGGGGCACCTGGCTGGCTCAGTCAGTAGAGTGTGTGCTTCTAAATCTCAGGGTCCTGAGTTTGAGCCCCACGTTTGGTGTACAGATTACTTAAATAAATAAACTTTAAAAAATATTATTCATTTGGTGCTGTGAAAAGAACATAGCTGGTGCTGTGGGCTTAAAATGATGAAAAGCAAAATGTTGCTTGGAACTCTTCTATAGCTCTCTGGTTCTTCAAGGGGAGGTGTAAACTCCTCAGCATGATATTCAAGGCCCTTTGTGGTCTGGGCCCTGCTCAGCTCGCACTTGTGCCTCTCCCTCTGAACCTCTCTGTGACACACCATGCCAGAGGCTTTGCATCTACTCAGCTGAGCCAAGCTCCCTTACATCAGTGTGACTTTGTACTTGCTGTTCTATTCATCCAACTCCCCCTTCCCTCTCCATTCCTTCCAGAAAAACTGCTTGGTGTCACCTCCCTCAGGAAGACTGCTCTAAACCATGGCCTCTCCAACTCCATTAGACTGTGAGCTCCTTTACAGTAGGAACTACTTCTTGTTTTTGCATCCCCACCGCCTAACACAGGAATGCCATAGAAAATTCCAATTCTAACAACTCTTAGTTGAAGAAGGGGCCTTTGGATGTGCCTTATTTATAATCAGATTCCTGATAGGGAAATTTAGGAAATGTGTGTGCATGTGTGTGCATGTATGTGTGTTTGTGTGTGTGTGTGTGAACACATACATATATGGATATGACCATAGAATAAGCATTGAAATAGAAGTCAGGGGACTTGGCTTCAGCCCCAAATTTGTCAGTGAAACGGTTGAACATGTGGACTCTGAAGCCATGTTACTGAGTTTGAATCCCAGCTCTACCACTTCCTAGCAGCTCAGCCTCGAGTAAACTGCCTAGCACCTGTGTGCTTCGGCTCATTATCTGTAAAATGGAGATGATGATATTGCCTACCTCCTAGGGTTGTCATGAAGCATACATGAAGTAGTATTTGTAGTGTGCTTAGAATAGTGACAGGAATTTAGTAAGGGTTACATAAATGTTTATATATTATTATTACCTCAGAATCTTAGTTCACACTACCCCTTCTGCCTGAAATGTTCTCTGGCTTTTTGCATACCTAGCCCCTTCTCATCTTTCAAGTCTCTGCTTATTGGTCATTTCCCGGAGAGACCTCCCTTAATGACCTTATTTAGAAAAAGTGTCCCCCCATCCCAGTTATTTTCAACTATAGCTCATGGTTTCATTCATAGCATACAACATTATTTATAATTGATTAATTAACTTACTTAATTGTTTGTTGCATCTCCCCTTCCTCCAGACTGAGAGCTCCCGGGGTGCAGGCTAGTTTTGCACAGCATTCCCAGTACTCGCCACAGAGTCCAGCAGATTGTAAGTTCTTGATAAATGTTTGGTGATCAAATGCCTGGACTATTCACTATGTGACTGTGAAATGTTCATCCTTTCTTTGGCCTCGCTCCTTCAGTACATTGAAGGGTCTGAGCTAGAAGCTTCTAGGGTCCTTAGAGTCCAGGATCTGCATGCTGGGCAACAAGATTCTTTTTTTTTTCTTTTTTTTTTTAAATTAAGTACGCTCTGCACCCAATGTGGGGCTTGAACTCACAATCCTGACATCCAGAGTCCTATGCTGTACTGACGGAGCCAGCCAGGTGCCCCTGGGCAACAAGATTCTTGAGGGAGTCTGGCTGGACATGTGTGTAAGGGTGGAGTGGGATGGGGAGGGAACTAGAAGTGTCACGTCGGCATCTGAAGTTGGCTGTTGGCTGAAGTGACTGGCGCTGCCCAGGATTCAGCCCTTCCCCTTTCAAAAAGGAGGTCCAGTCAAAAGCCCTGGGTCCACTCTAGGCTCAGCTTCTAATTTGTTGTGTGGTTTTGAGGAAATCCTTTCCCTGTCTGGGTGTTCCTGACTGCTTGAGAGGATTTCTCAACATGCCCTGAGGTAGATGCTCTGAAAATCCAAGCACCAATCATCTTAGCCACTCATTTTGGCTCCACACTTTTAAAATTGGAATCTCCTCACTCATCCATCTTTTTAGACCTTCTTTTCACAGATATCCATGCCCGCTTGAATACCTTAGTCGCCCTATACCAAACCTCCTTCGGCATCTCTACAACCAGTGAGGCACATCAGGGCTTTGCAGCAGGGAAGAGTAGTCTATCCCTCTCTTCTTTGGTTTCTAAAACCATATGCAGTGGTGAAAAAGGGAGAGGGGTGGGGCATGGCTCCTCAAGTCTTGTTTAAGTCTCACCCTTTACCTGTGTGAGCTGGAGCAAGTTGCTTAACTTCTCTAGGTCTCAGTTTCCTCCTCTGAAACATAGGGGCAACCCCGCCCCCTTTGCAGGGTGTGTTATAGTGGTTAAAAAGTAAAAAGTAAATAAAGATCTGACAGAGTGCCCAGCACAAGGAGATGGTCATGCCAGGTGGCTGTTCTCCCTGTCATTGGGAAGATGCCCATGTTTTATTGGATTTGTGGTCACTTGGGCTGTTGCCTTCAAGGAACAGTGAACGGTCATCTCTAGATCTTCTGCCCTGGGTCTCTAGTCGTGAGTAGAACTCATTACTTGAAGACACAGCATCCTGGTGACCATTCTGAACACATTCAATGGAGAGTGCCAGGCTACTCGAGACCAGAGACCTCAAAATGCAAGGCATGCTTGAAGGCCATAGGGTTCTAAGGTCCTAAGAGGAAAAGGAAGGTGAGGGGAACACAAAGGCTGCCTTCAGTCCTTGAAGTGTCTTGAAAAGAGAGTCATCGAATGCTCTTATTTGATAGGGAGGGTTAGGAGAGCTTCTGACCAGCCTCTGGTACTAGAGGCTGCCCACATCACACACATCTTAAAGAAAGAAGGGTAGCACGTCTGAAGGTTGCCTGAGGGAAGCACTGGAAACCAGTAGAGACATCAGGCAATGGGGAAGGAGAGAAGGGGGATCTTCAGGGACAGGGAGGGGAAGACAGTGGGGTGTCCTTGATCCATGCTATAGTTGGAAAAAGCTGCATAGGGTGGTGGGAGCCAAGAATGCTGTGCTTTTCATCCTGAGAACCAGGCTGATAATGGGAAGGTTATGGAGAAGCAGATCTTGGGTTCTCAAGGGAATATTTTCTACCAACTAAATCTGTCTCTGTTAGTCAGGCTTATTTTGGGGTTGTAAGTGATGGAAGCCCAAATCAAGGGCATTTATGAGACAAAGAGACCACTTTGGTCCATGTGAATGAATAGTTCAGGGTAGAGCTTGGAACTTGGATTTTAGGAACTTGAAGGTTGTCATTGGATGTCTCCCCTCCCTTTGCCAGTTCTTCCTCTATGCTAGCTTCATTCTCCCGCTGCACAGATGGGCACCATAGACATAGCTGCAGATTCCAGTCTGATTCAGTCCAAGCCCAGTGACTCCCATTGAAAAGTGTACACACAGCCGGAGGAAAGGACTCTAATAGATCTAGCTCTCGTGATACGTTTTCCCTCAGCCAATCTGCTGAAAATAGGAACTATGACTGTCAGGTCTGATCACATGTGGGGCCGTATCAGTTAGGATCCAAACACAAAATAGAAACCGCTCTGAACAAGGGGAGTTTACTGGTTACACACAAGTGATGGAAGAGCTTCAGAAACCTTCCTGAGAATGGAGAAACAGCTCCATTATCACCAACAGCTAGAGGCCATCGCTAATCTTAAATTGGAGAGATAAAGAGAAAAGATGGTATTGCTGGGGTCACTTCCCAACTTCTGCTGGGACCATGGTGGCTGGGGAGAAATATCCTGGCTTCTCCCTTTCCTCCCTCTCCGGTCTCTTGCCAATGCCTCCCATTTGTCGGAGACACCCAAACCCAGCTGTTATGAGAGCCTGGGACTGACGGTCTGTGGGCTCCCCCGGCAGTACAGAGTGGGGCGAGAGAAAGGCGAGGAATGGATGCGAGGGAATGAAGGCTGGGGAGCAGCACACCACCGCTGTGTCTGGTCAGAACCATATGGAATAAGCAGCAGCAGTTCCTCAAAAGAAGTTGGGGCTGTTCCTAGAAGGAAGAAAGGATGCTGTACAGTATTTGCCAACTGCCCAAATATGAAATGGGTTGCTTCGTGAGGTAGTGAGACATCCATTGTGGAAGGTGTTCCAACAGAGACTGGTTTCTCATCTGTCAGGGATCCTATAGGGGGATACATGGGGAGATGGATGAGACTGTCTCTAAAATCCTTCTGGTTCTTATCTTGTATATTTTCTACAAGGTTATTATTTTTATTTCTTATTTTTTAAAGGTTTATTTAACCTTTAAAACCTCCAAAAGCGAGCTCTGTGCTGACACTAGAAAGCCCGATGTGGGGCTTGAACTCACAAACTGTGAGGTCATGACCTGAGCCGAAGGTGGACGTTTGACCAACTGAGCCACCCAGGAGCCCCTACAAGGTTATTATTTTTAGACATGCTATTTCTCCCATAAGCCCAGGCCACTCATTTCTGTGATTAACACAGAATAACAAACTTGTAAACTGCAGGCAGATTTGATTTGGAACACATTGAGGAATCTGGCACCATCAAGTGGGCCGCTGATTGTATATCCAGCTTACATCTGGTCCTTCTCGTTACATATTTGCTCCTGTGCCAGAAGCATCGTTGCCAGAAATAGTGAGACACTTAGAAGTTTACTTTTACCTTTTGGCAGAATCAGTAAGCTGGATTATTAAAGTTTTGTCTTCCCTCTTCGAAACTCCCCAAAGAAAAGAAATCACAGGAACAGATCTTGGCACAGAAAGAAAATGAGACAAAGAATGTAATCATAATACTAGTGAATGGTTTTCAGACTGACATCTGTACATTAAGAATATGTAAAAATACCAATTTCATGCTCTGACAACTTATTCTGCATCGGGGTGGGGTAATGCCTTGGGAATGCCAAATGTCAAAGCATTACATAATGTCAGCCATTCATGTGTTCCTTTGACGAGAGATCACTGGGAATGGGAATTCCTTAAGGGAGCGATGTCTTAAAAAGAGGGAGGGGAGAGGGGAAGCATGAGGAAAGGAAAGAAAGGAAGGGAAGAAGGGACAAAGGAAGAGAGAAGCTGTCAAGTCAGAATAAAAGAATGTGCAACGAGGAGTTAATATATATTTTAAAAGAATACATACAGTCCAAAATTGAAGCTACCGTGTGTACAGGTTATTCCTCTCTGTTTTGATTTTCCACAGCATATCCATGTCTGGTTTCCTTTCACATGTGAACAGTGGTGTTGGTTTTGGTTTTTTTTTTTTGTTTTTTTGGGGTTTTTTTGGCCTGAATTCTTACAACCTTGACAGAAATCTAAATGTAAAAATTCATTCATGATCATTTTGCTCCAACATGTCAAACTTGCTTTTTCTATTCCATTCTAGTTCTTGACCAAATGAGTAATTTCACAGAGTGGCCATCAAAATATAAGTAAAAACTCACCTGCTTTCAAAAATTTTATCATAGGAATTTCCCTATATTATGATATGGGTTTTACAATGATCCCTTTAAATTACTTAAGAACCTTCCAAAGCATATGCATACTATAATTTACTTGTCCTTTCTGGTGTTATTGGACTTTTAGGATTCCTCCCTACTTTTTAATCTTCATATATTCAATATATTCAACAAACGTTTATATGACAGGTACTGTGCTAGACAATAGGGATTATCTGGAACGATTCTGCTTCAGGGTGTAGGGAAGGAGACAGACAAAAGAATGCACAATTACAATTCAGAACTCTAGCCCCTCACTAGCCAAAGCGTGGTTCACAGACCGGCAGCATCACCTTCAGCGGGGAGCATGCCAGAAATGGAACACCTCAAGCCCCACCTCAGACCTACTGAATCAGAATCTGAATCTTGACAAGATCCTCGGGTGATTTGTGTGTTACGTTATTCAAGAAACTGCCAATTCCAATCCTTTCTGTCTACCTTGGAAGGTCACTCTATTGGTCATTTCCAGTCTTTCCTGCCTTCCCAACCTCTTCTTCACTTTCCCACAGCCATAAATGTTCTCAGGTCTCTCCTATCTTAAAGACATCACAAGAATTCTCAAATCTTTTTTTTTTTAAATAAGTTCTATATCCAATGTGGGACTTGAACTCAAGACCTTGAGATCAAGAGTTGCCTGCTCTTCTGACTGAGCCAGCCAGGCATCCGCTCCCCCCAAATATTCTTGCTGCTCCCTATCTCTAGTAGGCCCCTCAAAGACTTACCACATGTTTCTCTGTAACCTCATCTCCCACTTTCTCTCGAATTCAAGCACTCTGGCTTCTGCTCCCACCTCTTCACTTGGACTGCTCTGAGGATGGACTCTGGGCACCTCTTACTGCTGCATCTGGTGAACTCTTTAGTTTTCACTTGGTGTTATCTGACAACACAATCAATCTTGTCTCGCAAACTCTCTTCTAAAAGTCACCACTGCCTTCCAGTTTTCTCTTACCATGTTATCCCAGTATCTGATCTTTCCCCCTTGATCATTTGCTCCTGGCTCCTTGGCCTGCCTCTTAAGCTTTGGGGTCCAACCTCCAGAATTGTGTCCTATCTCTCCTCACTCTATGAGGAGTAATTAATTTCCATCCAACATTTCTTTTTTTAAAACGTTTATTTATTTATTTTGAGAGAGAGAGAGGGAGAGAGACAGAGAGAATGTGCATGCATACATGCAAGTGGGTGAGAGACAGAGAGAAAGGAGAGAGAGAATCCTAAGCAGGCTCCTTGCTGACAGCATGGAGCCCAATATGGGGCTCCATCCCCTGAACCGTGAGATCATGACCTGAGCTGAAACCAAGAGTTGGATGCTTACCCAGTTGAACTACTCAGCCACCCCTCCATCCAACATTTCAAATGTCATCTCTCAGCTGACGATTCCCAAGTATACAACACATATACTTTCCTTTATGTCCAACCACCTACCGGACTTCACCACTTGGATGTCCAAAGACACCTCAATATCGACGAGTTCCCTTCAAAAACTCTGCTATTCCTCTGGTTTCTCTGTCTCAATAAATGATTCCACCCACTACCCAATGACTCTTGCCCTTCTCTACATTCAACCAATTTGTGTGTGTGTGTGTGTGTGTGTGTGTGTGTGTGTGTGTGTGTGTATTTAAGATATTATCTTGGGGTGCCTGAGTGGCTCAGTTGGTTAAGTGCCTGACTTCAGTTCAGGTCATGATCTCATGGTCATGGGTTCAAGCCCCAAGTTGGGCTTTGTGCTGACAGCTCAGGGCCTGGAGCCTGCTTCAGATTCTGTCTCCATCTCTCTCTGCCTCCCCCCTGCTCATGCTCTCTCTCACTCTCTCTCACAAATAAATAAACATTAAAAAAAAAGGTTTTATCTTGAAGTAATCCCTATATCCAACATGGGGCCTGAACTGATGGCTATGAGATCAAGAGTTGTGTGCTCTACCAACTAGCCAGCCAGGCATCTCTCCCTGTACGTTGTTAATTCTACCTCTCCCATATCTCTCAGTTCTCATCTTGACATTTCCCCAATTCAGTTCTTGTCACTTCTCCCCAGCATGACTGTAACGATTGTTTGACTGGTTGCCTTGCCTCTGCTCCCAGTCTCCTTCCCTCATCCATCCCAATCTAAAGTGATGGTATTATTTGTAATATGAAAATATAATCTCATTATACCCCTTCTATGGCTGCTAAAGCTTTCCAAGGATGTCCAGACCTATTCAATCAAAACCTTAGGAAGCTGGGAGGAAAACAGGATTTTTGTCATTCTACTTTCCCTTGGTTGCCAATGATTGGCCAACAAAACAACATCTTTGGCTCTGCACTAACGGACCAAATAGAATCAGCAGAATCCTCGAGAATTAAAAGAATACCTGCTTTGTGCTTCGAGGTCCCTGACGGATTTTAGAATAGCACTGTGCCCCCTTGGAGGAAGGCTACTGAAACTAGCCTCAGTAGTTTTCCTACTGAAACTAGAGGATTTTTTTTTAAAAACTAGCACATTGACTCTATCTGTCCAGGTAGTGACCAGAAGATTCTACTATTTCACCTTTCTCTGAGTGCATCTCTCTACTCTGTGGTAATCACATCCAATGCTGTGTGGGTAAATGTCTTTTCTTTATTTTTATTTTTTAATTTTTAAAAATTTTTTTGACGTTTATTTATTTTTGAGAGACATAAAGACAGAGTGTGAGCAGGGGAAGGGCAGAGAGAGAGGGAGATACAGAAACTGAAGCAGGCTCCAGGCTCTGATGAGCCGTCAGCACAGAGCCCGATGTGGGGCTCGAACCCACAGACTGTGAGATCGTGACCTGAGCCGAAGTCGGCCGCTTTAACTGACTGAGCCACCCAGGTGCCCCTATTTTTTAATTTTTTTAAAGATTTTATTTTTAAATAATCTCTACACCAAAAGTGGGGCTCAAACTCACAATCCTGAGATCAAGAGTTGTACCCACCACTGACCAAGCCAGCCAGGCACCCTGGTAAGTGTTTAATAACTAGCTCTTAGGGGGAAAAAAAACTCCTGATTTCAAGCAGCTACTGATTCCCCTTGTATAAATTCCCCCAATGCCAGTTTCAAATTACCAGTGTGATGTCACTGATTGTGTTTTTGGGAAGAGCAGAGCAGTAGAACATTATACTGTATAGATCACAAAGGCATAACATCTGGAACAGCTGAAAGGTCCTGGACCAATTAATCAGGCTCCAACCCTCACCAGACCAGCTTGGACCAATCCTTAGAGCACCTGTACCCCCCAAATAGAGACACCTGTTTCCCACCTTGGAAACTAGAGACACCTGTTTCCTGCCTTGGAAATGTGCTTAAAAGGAGCCTGCGCGCCCCTCTCAGGGTCGGCATTTTACGGAGTGGCTGACCTCAGCATGCTGGAATCTCACTAACCGCTCTTGCCTTTGCGTATGTGTCTCGTGCTCTTTGGGTGACGATCCGAGGACCCAACAACAGCAAAGGTAATATAGTAATTTGGAAGTAGCAAATGTTGAGTATTAATTACTATTTTAAATATATAATTTATTTAATCATAAGTTTATATAATTTAATTTTTAACAATGACTCTGTTTAACAACCGGCTTGCAAAATTCTTGAAAATTTGACAAGTGGCTCTCACGAGCTGGTATGAGCCAGCTCAAGCACATTAATGCCGCATCTCACCATGACTGGAGTTACTCCACTTGGTCTAAGGCCACACTGTCCTAACTGGTATCTTACACCTAGTCTCACATTACTAGCAGACAGATTAGATAAAACATGCATTTGACCATGTTACTCTTCTTAAAATCTTCATGGGTCTTCCTTATCCTGAGAATAAAGCCAAATCCCTATGTAGCACGCATAGGTCTCTGAGATATGGTTTCTGCCTTCCTTTAGAGCCTCCCAGACTGTTCTTTCATGGTACGTTCCCCCTCTCCCTACATCCCCCAGCACGCTGTGCTCCAGTCAGGCAGCCCACGTGCAATTTCACCAACACATGAGGATGGGTGTTGCTTCTAGGTTTCTGCTCTGGCCGAGCCTCCTTCCCAGCATGCTCCTCTCCTGTTTTGGCTTTCCCACAAGTGCTTTCAGCACTTACTCCCTTTAGAAGATTCATGAAGTCACTTCTGGAGATGTTTCTCATTATCTCATTATAGATGAATCCTTCCCTCCTGTGTCTTCATGAACTCTATAGTACTTATATCTTAGAAGCTAGGAGCAGGACTGGGACAGAGCAGGAAGTCAAGTAGGTGTCTATTAAATGAATAAATGAATGAGGGCTAAAGAGGCCAAAAGCCTGGTTGGAAAGATAGTGTGATGAAGGTCAGGAGGCTGGATTAGGCTAGTCCTTGCTCTTATTTAACTGGAAAAGCTATGTCTTCCTACAGAGATGGAAGATCTCAGAGTTGGGAGGGAATTTATGGATTCTGCAGCTCTCAGGAAGAGGCAGTTCCTAATTCAGACACACGCTACAACATGGATTCACTTTGAAGACATTATGCTCAGTGAGACAGGTTGCTGAGCCAGTTACAGAAAGATAAATACTATAGGACTCCACTTATGTGAGGTATTAGGAGTCAAATTCATTTCTAGAGACAGAAAGTAGAGTGGTGGCTGCCAGGGGCTGGGGGAGGGAGAAATAGGGAGTCAGTATTTAATGGACACTGAGTTTTAGTTTGGGAAGTTGAAAGTGTTCTGGAAATAGATGGTGTTGATGGTAGCACAACAATGTTATTACATTTAGTGTCACTGAACTATCTGCTTAAAAATGGTTAAATGGTACATTTTTATGTTACATAGATTTGCCATGTTTTAAATTAAATTGAATTAAATATTACTTCAAGTGAGAGCACACTTGCACCAGCTGGGGAGAGGCAACAGGAGAGAGAGAGATAGAGACAGAATCCCAATCAGGCTCCGCACCCAGTATAGAGCCAGATGCAGGGCTCAATCCCAGGATTATGACCTGAGCCAAAAATCAAGAGTCGGACACTCAACTGACAGAGCCACCCAGGTGCCCCTACCACATGTTTTTTCAAATAGAAGTTTCCTAGATCTGAGTTTGAGGGGGCCAGAGGATGGAGTGGAGGGGGAGTGGAGCAGTGATGAAACTTGTCTTATGACTGATCTCCCTCCGTTGCTCCTTCCGTGACTCCCCAGAACACTGGTCCTGGGCCAGGTCCTGGTTTGGGGGCTAATGCCTGTGTGTGGGGACTCAGAGGTGAATAAGACAGAGTATCTGCCCTGGAGGAGCACTTGCCGCAGGTAAGTGGGGACAGGGATATTTGGGAGCCACGTTCACAGGTGGGATGATGAGGGAGACCATACAGCACGACCCTGTCTTCCTGCTCCCCTTCTTCCCCCTCCGACCCCAATGATGTGCTCTAATCTCTCTTTCTGAGAGGAAACCCCACACTGTTCCTGGTACCGAGATTAGATCAGGGCATTTAATTGCATTAGAAGAAACATCTGGCTCTAATTATGGAGCTTTAAATGGGGCCTTTATATTTGACACTTGGAATTCAGACTAGTGAATCCTCCAGCTGTTTTCAACTAAACTATCTCATGGACAACAGGAAAGTAATTGGAAATGAACCCAGAGAGACCGTGAGCATAAGCAGTCTGAGGAATCAGTTTAAACAGATTAGAGCCCACTGTATCACTTGTGAAGCATCTTTTAACACTGAATGCATATGCTGAAGAGTCTTAGAATCTGGGAACCCAAAGGGACCTGCCTTTGCAATCATTAAGTCTGGCTCCCTGTTTTATAGGTGAGGAAATTAAAGTACACAGAGATAGAAGGTCACACAGTAAAACCATGTGACACTCAGCACTACACCCCTGTCCTTTACTTCCAGTTTAGGGTTCTTTATTTCCTGCTCACCTATTGCTTTCAACAAAATATTCTAATGTTTTTTTGTTTGTTTTGTTTTGTTTGCTTTTTCTTCTTAAATGTGGGACTTTCCTCTTCCGGGCCTGCAGTGAATCAGTGAGGCAGAGGTGAGTCCTGCAAAATGATGGAGATACATTGTTATTAGGTTGAATTGTCTCCCAAAAATATATGAAGTCCTAATTCCTAGTATCTCAGAATGTGACCTATTTGGCCCCTATTCCAATCTAATAAGACTGGTGGCCTTGTAAGAGGAGGAGAGAGGCACAAAGGGAGAACATGGCCATGTGATGACAGATGCTGAGATTGAAGTGATGAATCTACAGGTCAAGGAATGCCAAGCATTGCTGAGAACCTCAGAAGCTAGGAAGAGGCAAGGAAGGATTCTCTCCCAGAGCTGTCAGAGTGCTGGATAGGAGCAAGATTAGGTTTGCTGTTGAAGCTAAGTTGATATCAATTGAAACTAGATTGATAAAACTTTAGGTGTTACCTGTAACCCTCATGGTAATCACTGAGAAAATAACTAAAAAATATACAGAAAAGAAAACGAAAAGAGAATCAAAGTGGTACACTAGAATAAAGGAAAAACAGAAAGGCAGTGTTGGAGGATTCAGGAACAAAGATATCAGACATGTAGAGAACAAATAGCAAAATGGAAAAAGTAGGACCTGCATTATTAACACTTTAAATGTAATTGTATTGAGAGCACCTGGGTGGCTCAGTCCATTGAATGTCCAACTCTTGATTTCAGCTCAGGTCATGATCTCATGGTATGTGAGTTCAAGCCCTGCATCAGGCTCTGCCCTGATGCACGGAGCCTGCTTGTGATTCTGTCTTCCTCTCTCTCTGCCCCTCCCTTGAGTATTGTCTACATAAATAAATAAATACTTTAAAAACGTAAATGGGTCAAATGTACCAATTGAAAGAATAGGTAAAATACCCAATTCTGTAAATCACTTAAAAGAGTAGCATAGACTCATTTTTGACCCAAAGACATAAATGCAGGGATTGGGTCTCTTATTTTTCCATGAATGACACATAGTAGACAAACATTTATTATTATTATTATTATTGTTATCCTGTGGGGGCTCAGTCAGTTAAGGCATCCAATTCTTGGTTTTGGCTCAGATCATGAGCTCATGGTTTCAGCCCTGCGTCCAGCTCTGCACTCACAGACCCTCCTATTTGGGACCCTTCCTCTCTCTCCCTAGCTCTCTGCCTCTCCCCCCACTCACTAGGACATGTTCTCTCGCTCTCGAAAATAAACTTAACAATAAAAATAAAAGATCAACTATCTTACGTTTTTTCAGCATGATTTATCAAATATTCCACATTTTCACCATTGGTTTGAAGTGCGATCTTTATCACACACCAAGATACACACTGACTTTTGATGCTTATTCCTCTCCAATACCACATGAGATTTGTTTTAGTCCAGATAGTCTGTTTACCCTGTGGGTCCTCACCTGATACTCTTTGCAGTACTCTTTGCGGTCTACAGCTATCTTTTTTTTTCCCCCCCAGAGATACGTAACTTCCACCCTCTGCAGCCTAGTACAGCTCCTAGCAATCCCTGCCCACTGCTTTCCTGGTCCCATTTCACACAATTCTATCTTGGTCTAATCTGATCAAGGTTTGCCCAGGTGATCCTTGAGGACAGGAAACTGGAGCCTTTGATAACACTATGCAAAGCAGAATCCGAGTTTGGGTCTACTAAGCCGCCTGTAGCTTTTTTAGGGTAATGTTCAGCCAGGTAGATAGACTCTTCCCTAGGACAAGAAATTGAGGCAGATGATAAAAAACTCTGCTTGTCCCCCAATAGCTGAGCACAGGCACAGAAGAGAGAAGGTCAGAGAGTAAGTTCTGAGAGAAACAGCACAGCAGGGGAAAGAAGCCATTTTTGAGAGAGAGAGGCATTGAACATTCTGATGAAAATGTGTAGTAGTTCCAGGATTTTAAGATCTAGTAGCAAACAAGAACACAGATCGCTAGGGTCATGCAAATGTAGTTGTTGAAGATCATAGGGAGAGTGTGAAGTTTGAGGTGTTGCAGACAGGGAGATTAGCATCTTCTGCAATTAATAGGTCTGATACAAGAGAAACGGTACAAACGCACAAGGTATCAGTCTTGGAAGAATAGCAGATCCAGAATGAAATCAGAATTGAGACAATCGATTTAAGCCCCACCTTGCTAGTGGTTTTACCAATTTAGTAAACAACGGATCTTAATGGTTGAGACACAAAGCAGAACATCTATAATTTCTTTTATATAATTGTGTTTAAGTTGACTGTTGTTAACTGTATATAGCTCATTTGATAGGGTGATCTCGATTATTCTCATTTTTCTTCTGTTGTCAATCCAAAGTCCTGAGTAAAATAATTCATGCTAATGTCATTACAAAGACACGTCTGGATTGAAAATTGCAGCCATACTTCTGGAGTCCGGGGCAGGCAGGTGAAGAAAGCTGATCCTTTATAGAAGGAGACACAAATAAGGTCAGTCCTTGTCTGAGTATGTGTCCCTTCATGCATTAGAATCTGTGGGTTCAGGGCTCCTGGACATTTAAAATAAAGGCATGCCTTTTGGAGTATGCTGCTTCTCAATGCATTACTGATGACATGCTTTGAGATTTCTTGTATGGAATCTAATGATTCTTAAATAAATTAGAATCTCAATGGGTTTGCTAGTCAATGGTCCTCATATACTCACTTATATCTGAGCCTTGAGGAATACAATTCTAACTAGGAATAATAACAAATGAGAATAGAGTTCTTGAAATACTAGCTCCGTATCCTAGGATTTTATTGTAATGTGACTATTATCATTTATAGTTTAACTTATAGCATATATATTTTGAAATTTCATGATTTTATGAGGAAAAGATGTCTCTAAGAAAAATTAAAAGCCATCTATACGAAGGTCCAAATTTTCAAGAATGATTTCATAGCCTGGATGAAAATTGCGTGCTCTCTCCATCACCTTGCAATTTGAAGAACTGCAAAATCATGAATAATAAAAAAGGATGTTAAACTTTTCAACAAATCCAGATGGGTCCCAATGTCATTGAGAATTCCTGAGAATCACCTTGATTGCTGCTTGGGACTCGAGGCCTGTATTCGATATCACTTACCAGTTGCCATGCATGGGCTTTAAGTGATAATGGTTTCTACAATTACGTTTTAAAATCGAACAGACATTAAGCTTGTATTTGCGGCAAATGAGAAACATCCAAAGTTTAAAGGGCAACACTGACTCATTTCAATTGCCAGCCTCTATTCCTGACTCCACCTTTCAAACTTTGATGCAACAGAAAGAAAGCTGGATTGCGAACTGGAAGCCAGTGTTAACGTGAACTTTTGCTGGGAACTTGCAAGTTTGTTTTTCAGGCCTTAGTTTTTTCCTTTCTGCAAAATGAGGGCATTGTACTAGATGTCCTCTTCGGTCAGTATCCTAAGGTTTCTTTTTCTAAGGTAAGAAGAGAAATGACTAATGAAATGACTGAGCAGCCAAAGTACTCAAGTTATTTTTTGCAGGGCATGAGGCTGGGTTTAAAGAAAGTGTAAAAATCTTCATTTCCAACATTAGGTAGCCGGGAAAGGTGTCCATTTGTGGGTCCCACTGCTCATCAGCCTACTCTCCTCCGTCTCCCTTTCTCCCCACCCCGTGCCGTGTCCTGGACACTCAGGGCCACTGGTTGTTTCTTGGCACAGGAGACTCACATCTGTCGGTTTCCTCCCCTTATCTTGTTCCTTTGCCAGAAGATCCCCCTGCCTTCTCTATCCAGCAAATTCTGATTCATCCTTCTCATTTCTCCTTCTAATTTTTTATTCTGACATAATTTTAGACTGAAAGAAAAACTGCCAAATTAGTATGAAGAATTCTCTTAAACCTTTTCCCAGATTCTCAAAATGTTAACTTTTACCACACGTGTGTTATCATTCTCCTCTTTCTCCCTCCCTCTCCCTTCCTCCAACACAATGTTTTTCTGAACTCCTTAAGAATCCGTTTCAGACACGATGCCCTTTTACTCCAAGTAGTTCACTGTGTATAGCAGGGGGGGAAAAACAAGGACTGTCTTTTACATCACTGTAATATAAATATAAAAACCAGGAAAATAACTGTGATACAAGTCTATGGTCAAATCTAAATATATTTGGATTTTGCCAATTATCCCAGTAACATCCTTTATGGGAAAAGAAATTCCGAGGTCATGCATGCATTGCATTTATTATGTACCAAGTCTCCTTTACTCTTTTAGGGTGGAATAGTTCCTCAGTCGTTCTTTGTGTTTTTTGACACTGACATTTTTTTAAAGATTGAGTAGGTATTTTGCAGAATGTCTCTCAATTTGTTTGTCTGATAGTTTCCTCTTGAGTATATTCAGGTTATGTAATGTTTTGGAAGAAATTTGGCTACCACAGAAGTGATAGTGTTTTGAATAAAGCACGCTGCACTTTTTTCAATAAGTGAAAGTCCATCATTTCCCATCCTACTCCCCTCCTCAGAGGTCAATAACTGCTGTTACTGATTGGTATTCATCCAATATTTTCTCTGTGCATTTACATGCACACATGGCTATTGACCGACACTTAGCCGAATGTCTTGGAGATCTTTCTATGTCAATATATACAGAACCATTACATTCTTTTGTTTTTATTTTCTTTCAGCTCCATCTCATTCTTCTAAAAGCAGCATAGCTTTTTAAAAAATAGTATAGATGTGTCCTTGTTTTTTAAAAATTTTTCTTCAAAAACATTTATTCATTTTCTGAGAGAGAGAGAGCACCCGAGTGGGAGAAGGGCAGAGAGAGAGGGAGACACAGAATCTGAAGCAGGCTCCAGGCTCTGAGCTGTCAGCACAGGGCCCGTCTCAGGGCTCAAACTCCTGAACTGTGAGATCATGACGTGAGCCGAAGTTGGACGCTTAACTGACTGAGTTACTCAGGTGCCTCTAGATGTGTCCTTGTTTATTTTATTCCCCATTTTCCTTTTTCTTTTTGGTTGTCAAATGATCCCTTGAAACATTTTCCTCTGTAGTTGCTAACTAGCTGGGCATTCCACTGCACCACTGTTGACGTCATGAGGGTGGCGGCCATCAACGTTGCAGCCTACAGATTGGGCAGTCCCCAGGATCTCTTCAATGGTTCCAGAGAGTTCTCTGGCTAAAGATCTGTGCCACATCTATTGGGCAATGTTGACAATCTCCTCGAAAGTGATATTGTCACTGTGCTTAATGTTTTTCTGCTTCTTTCTGTTTCTTGGCAGTTCCTTGAGGGTTCTGATGATCAGGACAGACATAGAAGGTGTCACTTCAGTCTGGGCTTGTTGGTTCTGAATGGTCCATTTCACTGTAATCCTCAGAGCCTTGCAGTCAGTGGCTGCCTTGGTGATGTCATCACCAGCCTTTTTTGGAGACAGACCCAGGGGCCGATTTTTGGAGCCAATGCAGATGTGGTATCAACTTCCCCACTGGTGCACCGCAGGTATGACTCTCATCTCGTTGGGGGTGAACTTAGGTGGCATGGTAGAGGTGACTAAGCATCTGATAACCCAGAATTGGGACGACCATAGACAGTGGCATCTTTGCCTCTTCCGAGCCAAAAGCCAAAACGTATTTTATTCCCTATTGATGAATAGTTATGTTTCCATTCTATCAGTCTTTGTACATACACTTAAGGACATAGCTTAATTTATAATTTTTTAAACTTATTTATTTATTTACTTATTATTGAGAGACAGAGAGAGACAGAGCAGGAGCATGGGAGGGGCAGAGAGGGAGACACAGAATCTGAAGCAGGCTCCAGGCTCTGAGCTGTCAGCACAGAGCCTGACGTGGGGCTCGAACTCACAAACCATGAGATCATGACCTGAGCCGAAGACGGAGGCTTAACCGTGAGATCATGGTCTGGGCCACCCAGGCGCCCCTTAATTTATAATTTTGATACTTCAAATAGCTCCCCTCAAAGGCTTTTCCAACTTGTATTCTCATCCACTGTGTATGAGATTGTTGCGTTTTTTTCTGATTATTAGTGATGTCGAACACCTCTTATACTTCATGGTCGTTTGGATTTCTTTTGTGAATTGCCTGTTAGGATTCTTAGCTGTTAGAATGCTGGATTGCTGTTTTTTTTCTACTGACTACTCATTTGGCGTCCCCCTCTACAGAGGGAGGCTTTCTTCACTTCCAAACACCCAGCTGCTCCCTCTGCTGCTGTCCCACAACATTGTTCATACTGCACCCAGGCCTTCATTTGGCAGACACTCCACACTAAATCCACTTACTCCACAAGTGTTCTTTGTGAGCCTGCTGAGTGCTCGGCCTTGGGCCAGGTTTTAGGTGTAGAGACAGCAGTAGGTCATCACAGTCTCCGCCTCCAAGAGTTTAGTTCTGAAAGGTGGCTTTGGCATAGAAAAGAACACAGTTTTGGATGCAGACAAGACTTAGGGTTGAATCCCAGCTGTGTGATTTACCATAAGTCACCTGACCTCACCAAGTTGCAATTTCCATACTAGTGAAATGGGCTAACACCTCCCTCACGGGGTCATTTTGAGAATGGGAGAGAGGCTAATATATCTGGAGTGACAAGCAAGGGCCTCACATAGTAGGCTCTCAGAGAATACATAATAATAAATATAAAAGCAACTGTTAAGAGGTCAAAATGATAAGTTAGTTCTCAGGGGTACAAGATATTACTGATAAACTGGAATAAAAGAAAAAAGGCAGCTCCTCCCTCTGCAATGGAAGAGTAAGCATGAGCGATACGGGACATTCCCCCAGACCCTGCTACTGTACACCCCCTCTTGTCTGCTCTCCGCAGCACATTTCTGCTCTGTCCTGGACCCTCGCCCCAATTCAGCTGCTCACTGTTGCTGTAGCACTGCCACCGTCTTGGGAAAACAGGTGCTTCCTTCCTCAAATAAGTGGGCTCTTTAGAACATTCTCTGTAAGAGAGACTGCAGGGTACTTTGCATATTGCTACCCGTGATTTCAAGAAGTGCGGACTAGAGACTGCAGGAGGTGGAAACAACTACTGTGTGTGTGATTTGGGGAGAGACTCAGACCCGGATTATAGACACAGCTCTGCCTCTGCTAGGTGACTCTTGGCATGTCTCTTCCTTTCTTCACTTCGGTTCCCCATTACTGTCATAGGAGACCAGATCTCTTGATTTCGAAAAGCCATCTAAATGAGAACTCACCATGTCAAGGCAAAAGGTGTGTATATAAACACTACTCTCCTCATTCACAAATCTCTGTATCCTGAGGACCCCTGCTGTTCTTTATCCCCGTCTCAGGTCACACTCCATTCCACTTATCTGGGGACATGACATGGTTTCCCCACTAATGAGTGCTTGCGGTCTGCTAAGTACCATGTTAGCTTGTGAAGATACAAAGATAAAATGTCAAAGCTTCTGCCTCAAGAGAGTCCACAATTCAGCTGGGAGACAACTGTAAGGCAAACACACTTCAGTGGACTTGATGGAGCTCTGTTCGGAGTGTAGGGAAGCCTTAAGGGAAGGAATGCCTATTCTGTCTGGCTGACTCGGAATGTCTTCCTGAAGACCCAGGCAGTAGGGTAAGGTAGGGGCATATTAGAACGACAGAGAGGACTTCACAGGCCTTGGGAATGCCTTCTGCAAAGGCACAGGTGTAGAAGAGCATAGTGTCTTCTGCTAACTGCTCAGGATTCAGCATGGTGGTGAACAGGGAGGTAGACGCCAGCTCCTGAAGTGCCCTTCATGCCATCCAAAGGAGTACAGGTTTTATAATGTAACCTAAAAGGGGTAACTAAAGCATTTTGAGCGTGGGAAAGTAGTAAATCTTTGTTGAATGCATGAGTAATAGTAGGATTGGGCATAGTCATTAAGAGCATTTCCTAACCTTGTGGCCCTGGGCAGGTTGCCTCTTTGAATGTTTCCTTTTTTGTGAAATGGGAATTAAAAATCAACCTCAAAGGATGCCTGGCTGGCTCAGGTGGTAGACTGTGCAAAGCTTGATCTTTCAGTTGTGAGTTTGAGCCCCACACTGGGTGTACAGATTACTTAAAAGAAAAAGAAAAATCAACCTCAAAAAGGTTGTTACAATTTATTTTTTTATAATTTTTTAAATGGTTACTTATTTTCAGACAGAGAGAGAGTATGCAAGTGGGAGAGGGGCAGAGAGAGAGGGAGAGAATCCCAAGCAGGCTCCTTGCTGTCAGTGAAGAGCCCTATACAGGGCTTGATCTCAGGAACTGGGAGATCATGACCTGAGTTGAAATCAAGAGTTGGATGCTTAACCAACTAAACCATCCAAGCACCCCAAAATGTTGTTAGAATTTAAAACGGTTTATTGGGGATTCTCTGCTATGGATTCTCTCTCCCCCTCTCTGCCCTTCCCCCACTTGCATGTGCTCTCTGTCCCTCAAAATAAAAAAATAAAATTTTAAAACTTTTAACATTTAAAAGAGTTTAGGGGCACCTGGGTGGCTCAGTTGGTTAACTCTCAGACTATAGCTCAGGTTATGATCTTGCGGTTCATGGGTTCAAGCTCCCTGTCCGGCTCTGTGCTGACAGCTCAGAGTCTGGAGCCTGCTTCAGATCCTGTGTCTCCTCTCTCTGCCCCTCTCCTCTCGAGCTCTGTCTCTCTCAAAAATAAACACTAAAAAAATTTTTAAAGGGTTTATATATAATACACTTATAGGTTAAGCCCGGCATTTGATAAAAACTTAACAGTATATTTTTTTAGAGAGAACTTTTGTTCTACACCATACACATTACCTAAACAACTTAGTAATGTCTGTGATCCACTTCTAAGCCTGTTTCCTGCTCTGCGAAATGCTTTCTCCAAGTTTACCTTTTCGTAGTAACCTGTCCTCCTTTCTAGCATTTACCATGTTAATTAAAAAATTCTAATTTTCTTGATCACAGTCTTAGACTACACCCAAATTGTACTGTTTTCCCAGCTAGACTCAGCTCTAGGAGACCAGACACTTAAAACCTTACCACTACATCCCCAGTTGCTAACACTGACTGTCTCTTAACAGATACTCAAAAAATATTGGGAAGAAGTACCAAGGTCAAGCTTATTTTTGGGGTCTGTTGCCCAGGATCAACCAACTGATACAGTGCTTTGTCATTTACCTAAAGTTGAACAAATGGGTTTATTATTACTAGGTATTAAGGTGTGAGAAGAGAAACGGAAGCCAGAGGCTTACCGTACAATCTTGTAGCCTCTGAAGGCTACCAAAGGACGAGTAAGAACTTCAATTCATGGGCGCCTGGCCAGCTCAGTCTGAGAGAATGTGACTCTTGAGTTGAAAACCTACATTGAGCGTAGAGCTTGGTTAAAAAAAAAAAAAAAAGGCATCTCTTGGATGCCTCACAAAAAAGTCCTCTTTTGGAGACTCACAAAGTCTCGAATTCTAGGGAAAAGATAGCCAGAATCATTCCAATACTAAGTTAAACTTGAGACTAGAGGTGGAAGGGATCTGCATAAGATCACCTAGCGCTAGAGGCCACGCTCTTTCAAAGAAGGTTCTCTCTCGAAGAGGTCCCCCTGTACGCTGGGCAACCGGCCTCTATAACCAGTCCTTCTACCCTACCCTGCTTGGGTCTCAGCTCACCTCCCGAGCCACGTGGCACAAAGAGGGTACCCCGGGGGTCAAGACAGGAGGAGGTGGAGCCCGTCCGGAAACCCGCCCATGGACATCATGGGAGATGTAGTTTTCCTCACCAGCACAGAAAGGGTGCGAGGTCTTACCTGGTTTTGCCTACTGAGTAGCATCCCCTGTGTGCAAGTCATGAAAACCAAGTGTTCCCCCTTTAAAGATGCAGTCTAGGTACCTTCGAAAGAAGCCACAAAGGGGAAAGGGCAAAGCAAGGAAGGCAACTGATTATCAGCAGGGAAGAAAAAGGGTTAACACTTAATTACGCATGCGCACAGAGGGCACGCAGGGTGGGCGGGGACGGAAGACGACTCCCGGGAGCTCTGTTTTCCCCGGAAGTGCCTTCCCTCCTCCCGGGTCCGCGCGGACGCGGTTTCCTTACCTCATTTGTCCTCGCCCCTCCCCATCCCTCTACGCGCTTTGGTTCCTGGTTGGTGCTTCCTGGTCGCAGCCGCGGCAGTGAGTATGTGTGTGACGGACCCCCAGCCGCCCGCGGCCGGGGGACCCCTGCCCGCCCTCTGCCTCTCTCGCAGGGCTGTGGAACTAGCGCATGTCCCCTCGCCGGCCTCCGCGACCCCCGTCTGTCCCTACTTGTGGCGGGGTGCAGCTAGTGGCCCCTCAATAGCGTCTGTTTCACGCGGCTCGGCTGACCGACTGGGGTGTTCGCTTCTCCCTACTCGGCCAGGGGTGAGGTCGTGGCTCAAAAAACGCTGGGCGCCCATGGCCTCGGTGGGGGTGGCGTTTCTGCCTCTTAGACCTTCTATTCTCCCCAAGTTCCCGTGTTTTTTTTTAGGGAAGCCGGTCAGTGAATTAAACGCGGAGGTCCTGCCTCACTGTGGGAGCCCGGCCTGTGGGGACCGGACAGTCCACCTCTAGCCTCCGTTGTCAGAAGCAACAGCTACAACTGTGGGTCCAGAAAAATTTAGGGAGTTGTGCTCCTTTCCTTATGTAAAACAGGGAGACTTGGACTGTGTGCACGGAGATTAGCTTTATCCCTCACATCCTGTGAGCCTGCAGTTAACTTCCAACTTGAAGAGCTGCAGGTGGGGTGGGAAAACTGGCTGGGAATCAGCAGGCCTTGGCTCTAGTCGCGGCTCAGCCGCTGACTCGCCGGTGCCTCTAGGAATCTCACGTTAGGCTGAATTTACCTCTGTTTCACATTACAGGGACCAGTTAGGAGGTCTTAAGGCTCAGTGAATATATAAGCTTTCTGGAGAGCCCATTCTGTATATTTGGAGAGCGTGCAATTTAGTGAGTCAGGTCCATTCCAAAGCTCTTGACTTAGTGTTTTGAATACTTTGGCTGTAACTTACAAAGACTTTGAAGTGGGCTGTGTGTATGTTTCAGACAGCATTACTTTTGGGGGATAGTTCAGTATTGTCGTTTTCCCGAATTCGAGCGTAGGGAATGAACTGAGGAAGACATAAAGTGAGAATTATAAAGTAGCTACAAGAGTAAGGTACTGTCTTATTCTTTCTGGCTGACAGAAAGGTGAAGGAAATGTTTTGAGACAAGATTAGTTATCATAAAAAGATTATGTTTACCAAGAACAGCCAGACTTGTCTGAGTAAATTTAGCGTAACTTTTTCCCACCGATATCTTGTATTCTGTCTTTTTTTTTTTTTTTTTGGTGTTTGACATATTCGAAATCTCTACCCTGATTTGCTTCAAAGTGAAAATTACATTTGAAGAATAGCCAGAGATTTTAATTCTAGACTGAACTTAATTGTGTTTCAAATCTGTCACTGTCAGGATAGCTAACAGCATATATATAATATATATATGTAATAGAGTGAGTATATCAGACATTTTAAGTTGAAAATCAGCTGTCTATTAATCACTTTCCAGTGAACATTGGACTTAAAATCAAACTGCGATTTGAGACTTGAGATGGATACCTATGTCATCAAGAAGAAATATTCAGGCTAAAAGTTCTTTGAAAGGAAGTAAGAACAAAAGGTCTGGAATGACCCGGTAGGTTGTTAGAGCAGAAAAGTATTGGCCTCAAAAATAGTAGATAGTAAAAATCTAAAAGCTTAAATAAGCCTTAAGTTGTGTGGTTTAAAAAATTTTTTAGTGAATGAAAACTCCCACTATTGAATGGTGAGAGTCTTTGCAGTTATTCTCTATGGGTGTTTTTTATTTGTTAAACCATTTTAACTTATGAATAAATTTCCTTCTCACACTGGGCGTTTTAGGTTTTAAGAACCATCTTTCTTGGTCATGGGATTGCTGTACTCTTGAGTACCAGCTTGCAAGGTTCTTGGATGGTAAAGTGATAAATTCACATGTATGCTTTTCCTTCCAGTTAAAATGCCTCTTTCATAGTTTTTACAGTCCACTGGGAAGTGCAATGGATATTTTTGAGGTAAACTTCGGTGATAGAATCAATGCAAATATAGTTTTGAAGGAAGTTTTTTTTTTTAATTTTTATTTGAAATTATTTTGAAAAAGTGGGGAAAAAAAAGTCTTCGTGAACACTTGGCTAAGAGTCAGGGAATGTGAAATGTGTCCTACCTACGTTCTTAATCAGCTGCATAACCTTGGGCAGGCTTCCATCTCTTTGGGCCTTAATTTCCTTATGTGTAAATTGAGGAGTTGGGGTGAGATAATCAGAAAGGTCTCTTTGGGACTTAAAATTTTGTGGCTCTCGTAGGGACCTTATGTTATCTAGTTAAGTATGCTTGAGAATCGTGCATAATGATTAAAAGCTGAGAAAGCCTTCTTGTTCAAGATATAACATGTATATATGTATGTATATTTTTTTATTTCGTATTTGTCCTGTGAGTATATATTTAAAAAAAACTAAATGCATTTGGATGTGATTAAGGTAGTACATAAACATAAACCAAAATAGCCTCGGGCAAACCTTAACCCTGGCATACATAAGCTACCTAAAGAGCAGAGCAAGTTATGCTGAGCACAATTTTCAAGTACAGAAGATACAAAATCCTCTTAAAGGCCATAGGGGCTAAATTGTTAAATTCATTTTTCTACATTTCAAGGAAAGAGATAAACCCCTAGACCCAAGGAAGTCAGTTTTTATTATATTTCTGTAGTTTATTTTTGGCATACATTCACAGGTGTGCCCATGGCTCTTTTCTTAATCCCCTTCCTTTGGGATGGTTCCAAGAGTAGTACAAATTTGTAACTCTGTAATTTAGCTCTTTTAATTTTTTCTGTGCTGCCCTGGAATTATGTTATTTGTGTTTTATCAGTATGGATCCAGTGAGGATTTTGAAGGAAGCATAATTCTTTTGACTTCTTTTAGAATTAATTTACCTATTAAATAAAAAGGAAAGAATTCGTCTTTTATTTGAATTCCTCTGAGGCTAACATTTCAATATAAACTGATAAATGCTATGAGCATTATTATTCAGACAGCCACATTTAACTGCTCTATGACAACAACAGCATAGCAACCTGAAGGGACAGCTTAAGAATGGGACAGGTGTATTGTAGCTTTTAGAAGAAAAAGGCCTTACAAGTTGGTTTCTTCCCCTCTCCCCACCTTTATTGGGGTATAATGAACAAATACCATTGTGTAAGTTTAAGGTCTACAATATCATGATTTCTTGTATGAAATAACTACCACATGTAGATTAGTTAACACATCCATCACCTCACATACTGTCTTTTTATTCCCCCCAGTGAGAACATTTTAAGATCCACTCTTAGCAGATTTCAAGTATACAATACTGTGTTAACTCAGAACTGAATTATCATTTTTACTCCCAGCTTTGTTGAGGTATAACTGACATTAACATTGTGTAAGTTTCAGGTGTATGACACAAGTTGTTTTTTTTATTTCTGTGAACAGAAAAACTCCAGTGTAAGTAGTGCATTTTTAAAAAATTTTTGTTTTAACGTTTATTTATTTTTGAGAGAGAGAGAGAGAGACAGAGCGTGAGCAGGGGACGGGCAGAGAGAGAGGGAGACACAGAATCCCAAGCAGGCTCCAGGCTCCGAGCTGTTCGCACAGAGCCCAATGTGGGGCTTGAACTCACTAGCTGTGAGATCATGACCTGAGCTAAAGTTGGACGCTTAACCTACTGAGCCACCCAGGTGCCCCAGTAGTGCATTTTTGGCTTTTGTTCATTTGGTTGTTGGAGTCAGCTGGCTGTAATACCAGAACAACCATCAGAACACCCTGACATCTTGGGCTGAGAATTGGTAAAGTAAGAAAAGCTAGTCTTTCTGAGTTGCATTGTATAGCTAAAAAAGACATGGGAGTAAATTTTCATTGTTACTGTTCTTTAGACTGTCCCTGATTTTTGAACAAATATGAGTTATTTTTCCAAAGCTCTCATTTTGATCAATATTCCATCAGTCCCCAACTGAAACATCTGTGTAGATTTTGGGGTGATATGAGAATAGTTGGAATAGTTGGAGACAACGGTGAAATTCATCCCCCCATAATTTCCTTATTTTAGGCCTATACTAGATTTATTAGTGCTGAAGAGCAAATGCCAGATATTATTCTTTTATTCATTCATTCATTCAACAGACATTTATGAGGTCTTGCTAAATACCAGTTACTCTGATTGGCTTTGGGGATCCATCGTTTAACACAGTGCATATAGTTTCTGCTCTCCTGGGCTATGTGATCTTGTTTTGTGGGAGATTTACATTGAATTAGTCATTAGAACTGTGGTGAGTGTTTTGATATGTAGAGTCTGATATGTCTGGTGGGTCAAGGGAAGCTTCTCAGAAAAAGTGATGTTTAAGCTGAGTTGAAGGGTGAACAAGATTTAATATGCCCACAGTAGGAAAATGAAGTGCTCCTATAGCTAGGAGTTTGCCTCAGTTTTAGGTCCTTAGTGTGTGTTTCATACACATCTTTATTGCCAGTACAAAAGTAAACCATGGTTTATCAGATATTTTTATGTATTCTTTTAGTCAAGGATAAGAAGGTCATGAGATTAATTTTTTGATTGAGAATGAAAATCTGCACTAAAACAGTAAATATGATGATTGTTTTCTGTAGTGGATTTTCATTAAAGTTGAAGTAATATTCCTGTGTGAGAATGAATACCTGAAAAGATGAGAGGAAGAGCCAGAACCAGGGAACAGATGAAAAATGGATGGACTAGTGGGAATGACTTAAAATGTCTTGTGATTTTTAACATTTTAGGGAAAAAAATGTTTGGTGTCTGAAGCAGTAGATCTCAACCTGTTTTTCTCCTTCTGTCGTACCTGCAAAGTATTGTATTTCCATTAATAACTATAACTCAGTTTGTTGGTAGTAATTTTCACTTGGGAGTGGTGGGCATTGTTAGAGTAGGTCATTTGGAAATCCTTGAAAAACAGGTACTCTAAGAGGAAAAGGTATTTTAATATGTCATTGAGAACACTGGTGGCCTGCACAGAAGTTAGCTCTAAGGTGATACTGTTATGCACTAAACAGACATGAACTGAGCTTTTAAAATACATTATTTGTATGATTTTCTCTTTTACAGCATCAAGGTTACTGACTTTCCATGATGTTTGGTGGTTATGAGACTATAGAAGCATATGAAGATGACCTTTATCGTGAAGAGTCATCTAGTGAACTGAGTGTTGATAGTGAGGTGGAGTTTCAGCTCTACAGCCAAGTTCATTATGCCCAAGAAATTGATAATGTCATTAGAGAGGAAGAACATGAAGAGAAGAACTCTGGGAATTCTGACTCATCCGTTAGTAAACCAGATCAGAAGAACCTAATTATCCTTTCGGATAGCGAGGTCATCCAGCTATCAGATGGGTCAGAGGTCATCACTTTGTCTGATGAAGATAGTATTTACAGATGCAAAAGAAAGAATTTTAGAGTCCAAGCAAAAGAAAAGACCCAAGGTCCTCCTGCATCTTTGCATTCTAATAAGTTGACTGGTAAGAAATGCAAGAGGAGTATTGAGAAGCCTAAATCTGAAGAGCTTTCGGGTACAGTCCGAGAGGTCATGATTATAGAGGTCAGTTCAAGCGAAGAGGAAGAGAGCACCATTTCAGAAAGTGATAACGTGGAAAACTGGATGCTGTTGGGATGTGAAGTTGATGATAAAGATGATGATATTCTTCTCAATCTTGTGGGATGTGAAAACTCTGTAAATGAAGGTTAGTATCATATTGGCCATTTTGAAAAGTAGTACCATCTTTAATAAGGAAGACTGCTTTTCCTAGACAAAAGACCAGTAGGGTCTGCTCCATTTAATTCCTCACCTTTCAGTCTTGTTTTTTGGCTTGTTTCTCATGAGACTCTTACCAGTGGCTGCTCTAATGGTGGTCTGTCTGAACATCAGAAAGAGTATGTCAGAATATCAAAGACACTCTGCTTCTACTGTAAGCAAATTCATAGCTGCTTCTTCCTGTTTGGCTAGAGCCAGTTCTGGACCTGAAATCTTAGTCCCCCCCTCTCTCTACTTGGTACCGCAGGTGAGTACTCCATCCATCTCTGACATTGTTCCTGTGTTCTCATTTGCCCCACTCTGTTGGGACTGCCTCTTCCTAAGTAATTTGCTTACCCAGGAATTAGCCAGGTAGCAAGCATGGGGAATGCCTGATACACAGAGGATATGGAATTACTATTGAGATTTTAGGAACTCTACAGTCACTAAGATAGGAGACTCTGAAAAGCTGTAAGTCAATCGTGGATTATAGGAGAAAATGCAAATACTTAGGACCACATCATCAAAGATTGAAATTTTGGTGTGAGCTTTGTCTTCTCCATCACATATTGTCATCTAGTCTTGATACTTACTCCTTTAAAAAGTCCCTTTGTTTCTCTCCCTGTATGCCTAATGCTAGTCTCTTGCAGTGAGTGGTTTCCTAAATGATTTTTTATATCTTCCCTGCACACTGTGTTAAACGAGTAGTCTTGAAATGCATTTTTGCTCATGGTACTTTACTTTGCTCCAAAACCTGTGATAGTATCTACTTGTTCTCAGAGAAAATGATGACATTGAAGGTAGATCATGCTTTGGAGACCCAGTGATTGACCCTTTTTTTTTTCTCAGAGAGAGAGAGAGAGAGAGAGCGCGCACACACAAGTGGACGGGAGGGGCAGAGGGAAAGATAGAGAATATTAAACAGGGTCCGTGCTCAGCGCAGAGCCTGATGTGGGGCTCAGTCCCACAACCCCGGGATCATGACCTGAGCCGAAATCAAGAGTCAGACACTCAACTGACTGAGCTACCCAGGAGCTATTTTTTAAGGAGACAAACTGTAGGTTTCCTGGCCATAGGATTTCCTAACTACTTAACTTTGCCCTTCTGGGAAAGCAGCCACAGTATCTAAAGAAATGGGATGGCTATTCCAACAAAATCTTATTTATAAAAGTAGGTAGTTGGCTCAGTCTGTAACAGGCCAGCCCTTAGAAGTTGACAGCAAAAGGAAGAGATAAGAGTAGTAGCTAGAACATGGAGTAAATCAAGTAAAGTTTTATTAGAATAAAGTAGATCTGGGGGCACCTGGGTGACTCAGTCGGTTAAGCGGCCGACTTGAGCTCGAGTCATGATCTCACGGTTCGTGGGCTCGAGCCCCACATTGGGCTCCTGGAGCCTGCTTCGGATTCTGTGTCTCCCTCTCTCTCTCTGCCCCCCCCCCCACTCATGCTCTGTCTGTCTTTCTCATAAATAAACATTAAAAGAAATTTAAAAAACATTAAAAAAAATAAAGTAGATCTGAAAATGTTTTTAGGCAGAAGGGAAAAAAACTTTTGAAGGAGAGGTTAAACCTGTGTGATGGATTGAGGTAGTGGGGGCCAAGGAGGAGATGGGATCAGGTGTGTATGTCTGAATTAGTTTTAAAAGGGAAGAGGCACACCATTAACTTCTAAGTTATCAAATGTAAAAGTAGTGAAGAAAAAATAAATTCAGATGGATGGCAGAAGAGGGGATATATGAGGATGTATTTGATTTTCTTGGGAAATGAAAGGAGAATTGGGAGTGGAAGTGGGAAGGGAGTACTTAGGAGCTTAGAGTACAGAAAGCTTATTTGAGTGCTATGGGGGATTCTCTTAGGCAGTGGTTCCCAGTGTTTTGAAGCTGAAAACCTTTTGAACTTCATAACGGTTTGTGGACCGCTCACATGACTGTAGTTATGTTTATGGTACTTGTTGAGAAAATGCATATTAGCTAAGAGCTACTGTTTTAGTACTTACATGGGTTTTGTATTTTATTAATCCCAGCATCTGCACATTTGAAAAATACTAATACGTATATGTGTATATGTCTTTATATAATGCTTTCCTCTGGGTACCCGTTGTGGTAGCTAATTGTGCAGCTCTCCAGGAGTCTGAAGCTCATAGTTGGGAAATCATTGTGCCGACAATTCAGTAAGTGAATAAAAGTCTTACCTAGAAATAGTATTCAATTAAAATTGAAACAATATGAACTTGCAGTGAACTCACTTTGAAGGATTTCATAACTTTTTCCCGTAATACTTGGCAGCCTGGAGCAAGATAATGGAAACTGAATGATCCAGGGTTAGGCATACCATTCGTTATAGAAGTGCAAAAGCCATTTAGCCTGTTCTTCTTCTGAATTGCCTTCCCGTGACATCGCACCTGGTTTCCTCAAAGACTCGTGTTCGTGATGATCAGTTCACTTCTTCAACTCAGGTTTCCTGTGTCCACCTTGATGATTTTTCCATTTGCATATCTTATTGTCGTTTCAGATTTAACATGCTGAAAAGTTTGATAAATTGAAAGGTTATGTTTCCAGGTTGGGAAGTGATTAACAGGAGAACTAAGGTTTCTCGGGGCAAAATGAAAGAGATCGATGAGGGGTAGTGAGAATGGGAGGTATAGGGTATCTGAGCTATATGGAAGTGAAGATTCTAGAAGGAAGGGAATGATAGATTTAGTCGGGTATGTTTTATAGGAATGACGAAAAGAAGGAATATAAAGAAATCTGGCAAACAATGTTAGTGTTTCCTGTTATGAGCAGATGATAAGAAGCATGGCTGCTCTTGAACTGCATTTTTGGAGGAGGGGATATTTGTGTTTATTATTAATTGGGAAGTTAACATAACAAAATTGACTATTTTAAAGTGTTCAACTTAGTGGCATTTAGTATATTTATAGTGTTTTGTAACCCTCCTGTCTATCTAGTTGCAGAACATTTTTAGAACATTCAAAAGAAACCCTACACCCATGGATCTCTTCCCTCTTCCTGATCCTGGCAACCACTAATCTGCTTCCTGTCTGTGGATTTACCTATTCTGGGTATTTCATGTAAATAGAATCATCTAATATGCGACCTTTGTGTCTGGCTTCTTAGCATAATGTTTTAGAGGTTTATACGTATTGTAGCATGTATCGGTAATTCCTTCCTTTTCAAGGCTGAATAATATTCCGTTGTAGCGTTAAACCACATTTTTTATCTGTTCATCTGTAGATGGACATTCGGGTCATTTCCACCTTTTGGCTGTTATGAGTAGTGCAATTGTGCACATTCACGTGTAAGTATTACTTGAATACCTATTTTGGGCATATACCTCAGAATAGAATAGTGGAAAATCCTGTTTCACTTTTTGAGGAACCACCAAACTGTTTTCCACAGTGGCTGCATCATTATACACTTCCCCCTGCACTGTGTGAGGGTTCCACTTAACCTCATCGTGTTTAACAATGGCTTGTGATGTTGCGTATTTCTGTTGTGATGTGTTCGTGTGCTCTTTGGTATTTCTTAGTTTTTTCTCTTAGTATTTTGTGTTTTATACTTTCGCTATGTTTTTCTACAATGACTTCTTTGATATCAAGTTTTTCTTGTATCTTTTCATCCACTTACAGTTCTTAAACTGATCATATAGGTATGTATTCTCTTAAAGTTTAGTGTGTTTGTGTGTATAAATTCATAAAAGTTTTTCTGCAACTTTAGTAGCATTACTAATGTTTGATACAAGACCTAAGTAACTCCAAATACTGTACTTCTTAATGCGTGACATTCATTCAATGTATATTCCTCTTATCCATATTGAAATTTATCCCTTTGCTCCTCGGATTTGTTGTTTTGTTCCAGCCAAATTGAAACAAATTCTGCAGTTCAGCAAATTAACTTGCTTGACTTTTATAAACTCTGACAAATATTCAAATATATGTATCTCCTGTTTTATTTCCTTGATCTGCTAATGCCATAATCCTATTTCTTTTTAGTTAATAAGCAATATATTCTGCACTGATGTTTATCTGAGTGCGTTGTTACTCTGTAATCATTATTATCCTATTTGTGAATAGATCTGAGTTCAGTTTATATAATACAGTCTTTGGAGAGAAGATTTTTTCATATTGGTGGAAATTTGTAGAAATTCTGGCATATTTTTGAAATGATGATTATTAAATAGTAGCAGTAGCTATTTGGTATGCTGCTTCCCCTCCTCCGTAAACCCCCAAACTATGGCAGATTTAATTTTTTTTAATGTTTGTTTATTTTTGAGAGAGAGCATGAGCAGGGGAGGGACAGAGAGAGAGGGAGACACAAAATCTGAAGCAGGCTCCAGACTCTGAGCTGTCAGCACAGAGCCTGACCTGGGGCTTGAACCCATGAACTGTGAGATAACAACCTGAGCAGAAGTCGGATGCTTAACCAACTGAGCCACCCAGGCGCCTTGAACTATGGCGTATTTAAAATATCAGTATGATAGAAGAGTTTATAGACTTCTAGAGGGCAGGTCTTTTCCATACTCAGAAGCCTCCTTATGATAATTAGAATACTTCTTTGATATATATTAGTTTGTTCTGTATTAATTACTAAATGATCAAATATTTATTGAGCATCTACTCTGCAGAACACAAGATGGGATTTAAAATGATAAAAGACATAGTTTTAGCTTTAAGTGGCTTAGTGTTTCATTGAAGAGACAAAATTTATGTAATATATGCATTATAAAAAGAAGCTGATACTAAGAAGCTAAGTAATTTATGGAAGTCTCTTTCCTTAATAGTGGGAGTTAAGTCACTTAGAATCCTGATGGTAGATTAGTTGAAAACTTAACCACTTGTTAAAAAACAGAATTAGTGAATTTGAGGTAGTGAATGAAGGAATATATAAGTACATACTTATTTCCCATTTACTGTTATTAAATTTGTAGTAATGAGTGCAGTGCCATTCTTGCTCTATGGAAACTTCAGACTGTCCCCCACTACTTCAGTTTTACTGAAATGCTTACACACTTACTTTGCTTGAACACACAATCAGGCAAGGGCGCCTGGGTGGCTCAGTTGGTTAAGCATACGATGTTATCTCAGGTCATGATCTCAAAATTTGTGGGTTTGAGTCCCATGTCGGGCTCTGTGCTGACAGCTCAGAGCCTGGAGCTTGTTTCAGATTCTGTGTCTCCCTTTCTCTCTGCCCCTCCCCCCCGCTTTAAAAATAAACAAGCTTTAATAAAAAATTTTTAAAAATACACAATCAGGCAGATAGTACACAACTAGAAGGCATTTTTTCCCCTTGCTGTTCTTCCTCTGAATTTTTGATGCTTTTTTAATTTTCTGATTTGAAGTTCTTTGTTAAAAAAAATTTTTTTTAAGATTTTATTTTTAAGTAATCTCTGCACCCAACGTGAGGCTTGAGCACACAACTCTGAGATCAAGAGTCACATGCTATGTCTACTGAGCCACCCAAGTGCCCCTGATTTGAAGTTCTTGATTAGCTTCCTGAGGTCCCATTGAGGCCTTAGGAATGTAACACTTAGGTAACATGCTCAGCCTAGCCTTCCTCAGTACATGCAATTTTCTGATGAGGACTTTGCTTAAAATAAATTCATGCCAGATCATCGGCCTCCAGTGCTTGTGTCTGGCTTTCTGCTCTCTTTACTGGGGGATGTAGGAGTTTATTTCTAAGGTATAGGATTCATTTCCTTTACTTTCTTTACTCTTTCCTAAGGATTTATATACCTGCCTGCTCTGTCATTTGTTTTCCTTTTTGAAATTCTCACCTTCTACTTACTTTCTTTTTAGTATCTCCAGTACTAGTGGCTTGCAATTCTCATGTATTAGAAAGATCTTCTGGTTGAAGAAAAGATGCGCCAGAGGAAATTAGCATGTTTCTTAATTTGTGAGCAGGATCTCAAGTTTGGGAAGGATTATCATATGAGATAGCCAGATGATGGGGAGAGACAATAAATGCTATAGGAAGTATAGAGGAGTAATCAGCCACGTATTTTCCTGCATAGGGAAGGGATATTAATAGCTCTAGGAGTAATTAGTAACTTTTTGTTAGGTTTTTGTGTATTATGGAAAATCTGAAGTATATAAAAATAGAATGTTATAATGACCCAGTGACCCATAGCCTAACTTATGACGTCTTTTCTCAGTTATAACTGCATACTCCTGTATTATTTTGAAGCACATCATAGACCTATCATTTTGTTCATTCATGTATATGTATAATATCTTTCCTTTTTTTTTTAAGCGTTTATTTATTTTTGAAAGAGAGAGAGACAGACAGACAGACACAGCATGAGCAGAGGAGAAGCAGAGAGAAGGAGACAGAGTCTGAAGTAGGTTCCAGGCTCTGAGCTGTCAGCACAGAGCCCCATGCAGGGCTCGAACCCACAAACCATGAGATCGTGACCTGAGCGGAAGTCGGATGCTCAACCGACTGAGCCACCCAGGCACCACTGTAATATTTTTCAATAGGCATTTCTGAAAGGAAAAGGTTCGTAAGAAATACAGTCAAATCATTGTCACACCTAAACAAATAACCAGTAATTCTTTTAATATTAAATACCCAGTCAGCATTCAGATTCCTTTTACTGACTCTTAATTTTTTTTTCTTATGATTTATTTGAATCAGATCCATTTATTGTAATTGGTTGATAACTTAAGTGTCCTTTCATCTATAGATTTCGCCTTTATTCTCTTTTTTTCCCCTTGTAACTTATTTGTTGTATTGGTTGTCCTCTAGAATTTTCTGTAGTCTGAATTTTATAGTACTGTTTAACATACTCCGTTGTGTCCCTGTATTTCACATGACTTGGTAGTTAGATCTGGAAGCTCGATTAAATCAGGTTTTTCTCCCTGTCATTATGCTGTCAACTAGATACATGGATAGGTTCATTTATTTTATTTTGCTTTGGATATGTTCAATTTTCAGTATTGCCTTTTATAAATTTAATTTGTTTTATAATAATGAAGATGTTTATAATATCCAAATTTAAGTCGTCAAGACAAAATAAATTTATTCAGAGAGGTCTACCTTCTAAGATTTCACCCTGTTTTTGCCATTCCCCTTATGGGTAACTATTCAGAGAAAATGGATGGTGTGTCCTTATATAAAAAATGTAAGCAAATATGTATATGTCTTTGAAGTCTCTCTCCCCCTTCTTAAACAGTAGCATACTGTTCACAATTTGCTCTACCTCCCTCCCGCCCCGCAACTGCCCTTTGGCAACATAGCCTGGAGATCAGTCCATTGTACGGTATATGTAAAGACAGTCCTCATTTCTAGGACTGTGGACTATTTTTGGATTGTCCACACTACTCTGAGCTAGATACATTAGGCGTGTAACAAATACTTTTTAGAAGTGAATGAATAGTAATTTAAAATATTTGATGAATGAAATACTTGTACAGTCTTAAAATGTATTTTAAACATGTGTAACAATCCAGTTGCACTTTCACAAGCATGCTTTGTACTTATTCCTGGTCTTAATGTTTGTTTCTCATTTAGTGATTTTGAAAGATCAGATTTGGCAAAAAATTAGATTCAGATGTTAAAAAGAAAGAACTTGAAGAATGAAGAATATGGCATTTTTAAGAGTTGAAAAAGCTGTAATAGTTCCTAGTATGTAACTGTTATGTTATAGTATTTTATGTTAATGTAAAGCACGTTCAGTATGTGCAGTGTGCCACATTGTTTCTTTAGTTCATCAGCATTAGGCACATAGTGGATATCTACCAAATCTTAGTTGAATTTAACTAAAGTTCTACCTTTGCATATAGAGTGGTGCTGTTTACATGGTACTACTACATGAAGTTGAAGTGAAATTTTGTCTTGATTAAGGTAAAATCAAGGCTTTTGAAATTGAAGTAAAATCATGGCTTTCGATGACTTAGTGCAGTAAATCTTTTATATATATTTATTTTTAATTAAACTCTACCCTCAGCATGGGGCTCGAACTCACGGCCCTGAGATCATGAGTCGCATGCTCTACTGACTTAGCCAGCCAGGTGCCCCAATCCTGTAGTCGTTTTTGTGTCAAGGCCCTTAACCCTCCCAAAATATGCACATAAAAGTTTTGGTACCATTTCAGAAGATGAAGAACTCATCTAGAGGTAATTGCTGAACCCTGGCATTTATTCAGCACTCAACCAAGACTTGATAACTAATTAAAGTTTGAGTAGAATGGGTTAACTATTTGTATTTCAGTTTTCTGGATAGGTCATATTTTATTTGATATGGGTCGTTACAAATGCTGTTTTTTCCCCCCACATCATTTTCTACCTTGTCTGGCTGATACCTACTCATACCCTGGGTGCCAGTTTAAAATTTAATTCTGAATGAGATAATCTGTAGGTCCTCAGTAGCAGTTACTAGATTTGTTAAAGCTCCTCATTTGACTGGCTGTGACTTTGGGTAACTTAATTTCATTATTGATAGAATAATAATTTTATTTCATTAAAGTTAAAGGCTAAAGAGAGAAAGTGAATAGACTAATGTAATAGGGAAATATATTGACTAAATTCTTCTAACTACAAGATCACGGTGGCAAACATGGGCATATGGCTTCCACTTGGTATTTTGAATTGAAAGTTATCCACATTGTTTGTGGACCCAAGTTGCTTTTGAACATGTCTCTGGTACGGCACTTTCCTTAAATAAATTTTATTTGATTTGATGACATTTTAGTTAAAGTAAATCTGAAATCTTAAAATTTGCCCAATAGTTACTTACTGGATACTTAAAATGTGCAAGTTACTGTACCAGTTACGTGTTGGGATTCAAGAATTGCTATGTAGTCTCTTCCTTGAGAAGCCGTAAAATGCCTGACAATATGGAAAGTTCACTGTAACACCAGAGTTAAATATGTTTCTACAAATATGAGATGCTCCAGCATAGTACAAGGTCATTTCCAAATGAATGTAATAGATTAAAAAAACAACAACAGCAAACCAAAACATTATATGTATAGGCGAAGTATAAGACTGAATTGGAAAGTAGCCTTTTGAGCTGGGTCTTGAAGAATGGATAGGATTTTTAAGTTCAAGTTAAATGCAAGGAGGAAGAATAGAAGCAGAAAACCCTAATAGAAACTTAAGACTGTCTGGTGCCATGGATGCTAAATTAATGGTTTGATGTGTGGGTTGGTATGATTAAATATTTTAATAGCATGTCTTTTTAGTAGCTGTCTCAGCCTAAATGAGAAAAGAGTATTTGTATTTTGTATATGTTCTTTGTATGTGTCAAAATGCTGTTGGAAGATTTTTTTTTTTTGGGTCATTATTTTGTTCCAGTGGTTTCTACCTGTTTTACTTGTGTATCTTCTCCTTTTCCTTTAAATTTTTTTTGGATATTTCATGCAACTTTATAGCAGGTAGAAAAATTCTCTCAGATGGGCCAGGTGCTATGAGGGTAGTCAAAGGTCATGACCAGCTATTTAAAGTATATACTTTATACAGCGCTGTTCAAGGTAGAGCATGTCTTAAAATAAAACTTTGGCTCCTCTTAGCTTGTGTTCTTTACTATCTTTTAACATAGGGAAGGGACACATTCTGTTCTTTGGGAACATTAGTAAATTAAACTTTGCTTTCAGTACTCTTCCAGGCTTTAAGGTGGTGTTCTCCCCCACCCCCTTCTGCGTTTATCAGATAAGAAATCAGCTTAATTTCAATAAATACAGTTTCTTGAGAGAACTTATTATGGCCTTTTAGATCATAAGGGTGGGTTGCCATTTGACATATTTCTCATTGATGTGTAGTTTAATTTCTGCCTTATAATTGAAAAATGGCCACATGCTAGAGTTCCAGTGACTGAGAGCATCAAGGAGCTCCCTCCCTGATGTTTTCAGCTTTTGTAAGCCTGAACTACACAATTCGTAAAGCTGCTTTTGAACTGTGTCTCTAGTTGTAGCATGTCACCTTACACTTAACTATTGTAAAGGCATCTTTTTATTTAATTTCTAATTAGCATAATGACTTGAGCTGTGTTATTCACTGTTCCATGGTGAAGTTGTCATAGGGAGAGAAGAAATAAAAATGTTCAATTTCAACTTTACTTGTGAATGGAGTGAAGTTTGAAAGCCTTTTATGGCTATTGTTCAGCAGACTGAAAATCTCATTAGAAATTCCAGAAATGCTAAGGCAGCTTTGGGTTGGATTTTAATAACATTTTGGAATGTTGATATTGTATGTTGCTAATTTCTGTGATTTCGCTTTTGATCAGCAATTTAGGTATGCATTCTTCCAAAGTCAGTTTATGACTTTGAGTCTAAATTCATTTACAGTAGCTTTTCTTTTCAACAACAATAAGTACCTAGGAAGAGAATTAAATTTTTACTCTTTTTTTGACATTTCTTTTAGAAACTGATTTGATTTTCATGTAAGATATACTAAATTTATTGGAAACTGCCTAATATGAGGATAAGATATATTTATCAAACTAGCGACTTAGTTTAGTTGCCATTCAAATATTATTCATCCACTGTTTTACATTTCTGGGGGGCTGGAGAAGCGTAAAATTAGATGGGCAGGAAACATTTTCATTCTTATCTAGAGGTCATAGGAACTTGAATCCTGATGTCTGCGTAAAGAGTGTTGAAATGTAATTTTCATGTAGCTGTTTGCTATAAAAATAATGTGTTGCATATAGTAATAACTTGTCTAAGAAGTAAGCATAATTTATAGACAGTATATTTTTTATACTGAAAAATAAAAGTAAACTAAATACTTTATATGTATTTTATGTATGTACTTTGTATATAAAAGAAAGTAAACTTAATGTTAACTACATTTGATTAGACTGTAAAACATTGTTCAAAAAAGAAGTACAGAATGGAGAGCATTTATTCTTTTTTCCCTTGTAAGAATAAAGACCATTCAGATTCAGTCTCTAAGTAGGAGATAATGTTTTTAAGACTTTGCTAAATTTATATTTAATTTCAAAGTAATTTACTAATCTCTTGCCAACACTGTCTTGGTTGTTAACACTTAATGAAGTAAAGGTATTGACCTAATGGAGGTTTTTCAACCAAAAAATTTTACTCTTTTAATCATTGTTAATATTTGTTTTGTTATAAATTATTGTCATGGTTAAGTTTTTGGCATTTTGAGTTACTTGCCATACTGTTGTTGATTCTACTGGTAATAAAGAAATAAATATTTTAATCGAGCATCCCATGTGGAAGGACACATTTTTTTTAAATTATACAAATATACTTAAGAATATGTAAAGGGATAGATTTGACTTGTTTTTTAGTGTTTGAATCTTGCTCTGATAGCATTAGCTCTGGACAAAGATGTAATTATGGGGATAAAAAATAATTGTTGTAATATAGATTTGGATTCAAATATAAATGTAACATAGTAATAGATTATTTAAAAGTGAATCTTGTCTACTAAATGTGTCGTTTTTATTTCTATGACGTTTTTACCTTAGAATTTCAGCTTTCAACATAGTTTTGAAAATTAGCTAACCATGTACTTGAGAGCATCTGCTGTTACCCTCATCTTTTGCAAATACATTTTAAGGGAAGACAGCATAATTCTTTAATGAGAAAGTAATTTTTAACCCCCTGTCTTTTGTCTGAATATATAGTTAACATAATTACCTCAAGATGAAAGAATGGCTTTTTAGAGCTGTTTATTGAAAGTGTTTTTATTGGCAATTCCCTCAGAGTACGGGGGTCACATTTGATTTTGCTTTGTAGCTCAATAGAGCCTGTACAGAATTATCTACTCCAGGGAGGAAAAGCTCAAATTTCTAGAAAACTTTTCAGTACTCTTTCCATATTTGTAGCTAGTGAGAAATTCTAAAGATGTAGGAAATAGACTGGTCATGGCTGATCGATAAGTTTGTTAAAGTAATGGAAAAATTATACTTAAAAGGTCAGGTGAGAGGAATTCAGGACACAGAGGAAAATGGCATATAAATTTAACCCAATGAAGGAGGTTTTAAAGAAAAGCAAATGCAACCACAGTGATCCTGTAAGTTACTGTTTATATTGTACTAGTCATATATTAGTGTTAAATGGTCCAGTTTAAACAAAAATGAGCTTTTGTCAATGGTTTTTTTTAGAAGTAGCATTACTTTCCACTTTTAAGGAAGATTTTAATTGCCAGTAAAATTTCATCGTGTAATAAGTACTTGAAAACTTACCTCACTCCATATAATTAATATTTTGCTCTTCATTCCATACTCTGTATCTACTCTAGCTCTTTTGGCTTGCTTTAAAAATGATATAAATTTTGTGGAAGAATAAATGACTTAAATAGTGCTGTAAATATGTTTCTAATGTAGTATGATTGGTTTTTTATGTGTATGAAGTACTTACTAAAAAGGTGCATAGTATTCAATCTAAATGTGTCTGGAGAGGTGAGTTACTGGTAAAAATCCATCAGGTCCCAAGTTGTGGAATAACTTGTATTGGTTCTTAATACCATGACTATTTTGGTTGTTGTAGAAGTCCCTTAATTCTTCTGTTTGAGATGTTGTAGTTTGGGCATTTTTTTTTTTTTTTATCGTTGTACTTAACCAATGAAACGTGATGGTTGTGTCACAGATCACCTGATTTTCAAGCTGTTTTGGTTAAACTAACTTTGGCGTATAGTTCTTTGCAGGGCCATCAAAGAGGAGTTTGTTGAGCTTGTGTGATTGTGCCACTGCTTAGGTGCCATCAGCAGCGAAGGGTCTTATCTGACTTTTCTTCATTTTGTTAAATCGTTGAGTTGCTTTAACATTATTTAAATCTAGAAGGAGATAGAGTTGTGAAGCAAATTTGATTTGCTGGTTCTCAATATTAAGCCGTGAGAATCTTTTCCTTTAGATCTATCACAAACATATGTGTGTTTTGATTTAAGTGGGGAAAAACATAATCTTTATAATATAATCTGGATATAGTTATTATTTTTTAAAATTAGTAAAACTCATAAAGTTTGTTTGGAAATCTCAAAAGATCTTTAGTCGTATACCTGCCACCTCAGCAGTCCCTTTTTATCTCTGCAGATTTCCCTGCCTATTGTGGCCGTTTGCTCTAATTTAAATTTCCCATGGCTTTGGGTTGCAGACTTGGTTTTCTGCAAGAGTGCCCATGCTTACATGGTCATATATTCTGGGTGACTTTTCCACTTTTTCTTTTTTGTTATTTTGTTGATTGCTAAAGGGAAAGAGGGTTTGGTGTTTTTTGTTTTTTTTTTTTAACTTGTTTCTTTGTTTTGATCTTTCTTCCTTAGCCCATCTATTTGTGTTTTGTTTTGTTTTGCAGATTGGGAAGAATTATTGTGTGGACTTAGATCCATGGGGACTAGCAGGGAAAAACTAATATTGTTCTTGGTTTTGTTTTCTGAATAACAGTAGCAATTTAATTTTTGAGCCATCGAGAAGCTGAAAAGATATGTTAGCTTTATGCATGAAATTGATAGAAAATTATCACTCCCCAAATTTTCTATTTCCAATCGCTCCACTGTTGGAATAAAAATGTTATAGTTGAGCTAAGTAAGTAACTAGAAATACTAATTAATTAGCTGGAAGTAGCTGTTACAAAATTTTAATTTAAATATTAATATATTTTGTATATTCGAAAGATATTCATAGAAAATCAGTTAAATCTGATATGTGATTTCTGTTACATTCAATTTTTGTCGTCATGGTAATGTATACATTCAAATAGGTATATGAATATACATTTGCTTGGGAACATACATTTTGAACTTGACTAGATCTTAAAAGTGCCTGTTCCTTCAAAACATGCTTGTTTTTCAAATACGAAGTATTTTGTTTAATGAAACAGCTTTATGCTGCTGAATGTTAAGCCCTTGGAGAAATGCAGTGGCAGTTAAGTATTGAGTAATTTGTTGCTGCTGTAAGGGAGAGGAGAGATCTCTAGTCCTGACATCTCCCGAAAATATTTTTTCATTAATATCCGAAGACTTTAAAAACAAATTAACATGGTCAAAGTTACTTGTATTTGACGTTAGTTTTGTGAGGGCGCAACATACAGTAAGCATTCTTTAACTGGATTTTATATTCATTAAATTACTGTAAGATAATTAAAAAGTTTGTTTTAGCATTTAAAAATTGTAATAATTTCCTAATATACCATCAAAAATGGTGTGATATACTATTAATAGGCTAAAAGAACTTGCTAATGTTGATAAGTAGGACGAAAAAAGAATTAATTTTGATATGCATAATTTTAGGGGTTTTTTGTTTAGTTCATTATATACCATGGCAGTATCTAGAATTCTCTTTCTGGATGTCTGTTAAGTACTTTGGGAATTGGGGTAAGGGCAAGCCTTCTTTCTGTGTCTGCGAATTGTAGTGCTTTCTTATGGATTTTAGTGCTCCTAGAATATGAAACTGATTTGTAGAATTTGTTATTACCAAGAAACAAATAACATTATTGAGCTTTTGTCTTATGTGACTATTATTTTCTAGGTACTTAATATTTCCCATTTTGATTTCTAAAATGACTCTCAAGAAGCAGTTTCTTTTAAAATCTGTGAGAGTTTCAAACTGTGAAGAAATCGTATCCTAATAGTCTAATTAGCTATGTTTTTCCATGGCAGTTAATCTTTTGAATTTCTACTCGTTCACCATAATTATAGAGGCTTCATAAGTTTGTAAAATTATTTTTCCAAATTCCGATTTGTATTTCGAAAGGTATTTTATAAGTTTACACTTGATGTTTATATGTAATTATTGAGGAACATAAATAACCTCTAAAATATATTCATTTCTTATGTAATTTATTTCTCACTTATATATTTATTTTCTATTATATGTATCTAATATGAAATACATAGAGATATTTTTAGTATTCATATCGAATCAGGGTATAATCTGAAAAGCTTTCTAACTGAAAGTATGCAGCTTTAAAAATAACCAGGAATTCTTCTGTTAGCACATTTTACTAGTTTTACAAACATTTGTGTAAAATGTTATTAGTTTTTGAAGCTCATGGCACTGATTTTATCGTGTGTAGCTTTAGTAGGAGAACACTGTAGAGCCAACCTTGAAATTTATTAAGGAAACAACAGACTGGTAAAGTGTTTTCATGCTATTAAAAAACTTAACAGACAGTCATGAAACAGCTTTTTTTTTTTTTAAGGTCATCATTTCCTGATGCCTTTTTCCAGTCTTTATTTGAAACTCTGATTTTATAGGTTTGTTTTTTTTAATTCTTTCTCTTTTTCTTTTGGTAGTGGGGGGAAGATTCTTTTAAAACTGAATGGCTAAACATGTATAGTAACTATTCAAGAATAATGAAAATGCTTTTATTCTTGATATTTTTTTAGGCCAGAAAATGTGAAGGTAAGCCAATGAGGGTAAAATTACATTGTATGGTGTGGAAACTTTAGCTTTAGGTTTCTGTTTAGAGAGGTAGACTCTGATTAGGCCTTTAAATAGGCATTGTGAAGTATTTTGTAGTTCTCATTGCTTGGTAAATTTGAGGTGCTTTTGTGTTTCAGTGTTCTAGTCGACTGCTGGTATTTCCTGAAAAATCTTACACTCTGAAAGAGACTAGATAGGGAATGAGAACAGAACAAGAACTGGGGAGAAAGAAAACTTTCCCAAAATGCTGCCACCTGACAAGTGGAGAATTGTATGCCCTTATAGATTTTCAAAACATAGAGGGCTGGAAGGCTCTGTTCCTGAGAGTTCATGTAAACTTTGACACAGTCACAGAGTTTGGTTGAGATGAGTATTAAAACTTTAACTCTGGCTTTATCCTAAATTAACTTAAGCCTTTACAAAATTAATAAAACAATGCCTTGAGGCTAATTACTAATGTTGAATGAAGTCATCATGCTTAGTTAATAGTTCTTTGTGGTATTGCTTGGCTTTATTAATATGATAAGCTAAAATTATAAGTGTACAGAAATTGAATTATGTAAAATTAATTTTGCTGTAGAGGCAAAGGATGTCTTGGTATGTAATAATTTTATTTCTTTGTGTTATAAGGACATCTGTTGGCTTTTAGTATATAGAAAATGTAGACCTTTTAATTTTAAATATTGATGTAAGTTAACTGGAGTTGTACTTTTTTTAAATTGTAAAAGCTTGAGGCAAATATATAAAATATGCTAGTGCTGATTTGTTAGATTTTCAGTGATTAGACCTTGTGAAATAAGGTCTGGAATTTTATGTTAATTGAAAAAATATACTTAATTTAAAGGTACTAAGTATTAGAGAAATCTTAGAAGAAATCTTAGAAAAATACTAGAAATATTAGAGAAATACTGGAGAAATCTTGTCAAGTATTGTAAATCCATATCCATAATTATTTTAAATCACTAGTTAGAAACGAATATAAGAGATGCTAATATTCTTTTGGAAGTCAAACTGTTTTGAAAAAAGGAAAAAAGTAAACTGCTTTCAGTCATATTTATATCATTTTGACATTGTATGTTATTTGTGGATTCATGTCACAAAAGCTTACAAAACTTCACAATGGAATTAGGTGTGTTTTAGTTCAGTAGGGTTGATGAAAATTATATTCTGAGAAAAATTTGTATATGATATTTTTCTCATTTATCAGTGATTCATCTTGTTACTTTGTCTCAATTTCAGTCTTGTCAATTTAGACATATTAGATGTTTTAAAAATATTTCTAGTAGTATGTTACTGCTTGGATATATTTTTGTTCCAACTACATTTTATCCATCTATGACATTTCGTCAGCCAGCTATCACTATTTTAGTGTTCTTTTTGCATTGTTGTAAGGTACAGACTTCAAGTTTAAAGTGAGAGCTGGGGTATGTTACAGTGTGTATGACCATTTCTAATTTGACCTGTTACTGTAAAGAAGGCTAACAAGTGTGTATGACTAGCCCACCCCTTCTGGAGCAGTTGAAAACAGGCCTCAGAAGACTCAAAGGAATTCTTTTAACTCCTAGCAGGGCCACGGGGTCAATGTCAGATTTAGTCATGCTGTTATTTTAGCCCAGTGGTCCAGAGAGATGACTGAAAAGTGAGTCTTTTATTTCTTTTTTTGTGTGGTTATTAACAGGATTAAATGTAAGCCATTGTGTACTTAGTACCAATTAGTTTCTCATCTGAGAGGTTCATTATGATTTTTTGTCAGCCTTCGTCTTGTAATATTTGTTTCATTGTTTGATTAGTTAAGGGGCTGAATGGACTAAAGAAAAGTTTAGTAGCAGTGCTTTTAAATTCATTGAGAATTTTAATAAGTCAACTTTTCAGATATGTAGACCTTGATTGAAAAATGGACCACGTTGAAAATTGGCATGGAAGAATGTGAAGTTCAGTAAATTGTTAAAAATTTTCCTTTTCCAGTTGTATTTTTCTTCAGTCTTAAAAATAGACTATCTTTATTATATTAAATAATGCCTTCGTAGTTTTAGAAGTCTGCTATATTCTTAAACATATTTCTAAAAATTATCTTCAGTTTTCTGTGAATATGTAATTACTGTTTGGGAGGCACACACATCAAAACACTCAAATTTAAAAACTCTTCCAATTTGTAGATTAGAAACAAAGATTGAGGTATTAAAAACAGAACATAAGAATTCTAGAATAAAGATACTTGTTAGGTGAAACAAGACTTAATTTAAAGGGAAGCAGCTTGAAAGTTGATTCTATATCCTGTTGTAAATAAATAAAATACAAAGTTGTATGAGTTCAGAGAGGAGAAACATGCGTAACCTTTAATTGCGTATTAAAATTGGTGTGTTTTTAAGGTCCTTGACTTCAAAAAATTCTTATTAAAATAAGTGTTTCCTTGAGTAACAGTCCTCATTTAAAATATTGAAGTATTTCAGTATAATTTTAGATAAAAATTGTTCTTATAAATTGGATTGGAGATGCTGATTTCAATTAGAAGTAAGGAATATAACCTACAATTAAAATAAGAGAATTATTTTGTTAGTGGGTAATTATCTGTGATAGTAGGTCTTATATCCTTTTGTTGAAGTGTACAATATACATTTTCATATGCATTCACTTTTAAATAAAAAAAGGCTTGACATCAAGTTGTTTTTTGACACATTTAAAATGATAAATACTACCTTATTTTTATTTTTTTAAAGTTGTATGTAAAAATGTGGTTTTTATTTTTTATGAAAATAAGACACCAATAAAAATATAGAAAATACAGGAAAATATGAAGAACATAAAGATAGCCACAATCCATCCTATCAAATAGACCCACTAAAAACATCTTTGTGTAAATTTTTCCTCATGGGAATATCCATATAAATATATGCATACATAGAATTGTAAACTGCTTATATAGTTCTGTATCTTGTACTTTTCACTTAACACCATAAGTATGTTATCATTAAAATAGTCTTGACAATATAAGTTTTAAAGACTGCATAACATTACACTATGTGCATCATAATTTATTTGACCTTCTATTTTGTGGGGAGAGCAGCATAAAAAATACTGCAATAAATATCTTGAACATTTATCTTCGTGTGTGCACTTATGTTCTGATGCAGTTCAGAATGCATGACCCAGACCCACCACTTTCTGTGGAAATCTTTTTGAACATCAGCTCTTAAGGGCCATGTTACATGCCTTATGATAAATACTACTTTTAAAAGTGTAATTACTATTTTAACATATTCTTTTAGCTTGATTTATCTTATCTTGTTTGATGTGCTATATATAGATATTATACCTTTGCTTACTGAGAAAATTTTTTGGTACCTAGATTATTTTATTTTGGGAGTTGTATATATTTTATGATGCAAATAATTATGGCACACATGGGTTCTGATATATAGCGTATTTATTTCTCAAATCGATTTCAGACATAGTGAATTTATAGTGCTTGCTTTTTAGAATTTGTGAATCCAATTTTCTGAGAAACACATTTCTTGTAAGTCAGTATGTATGCTCTTTTTCTTTTCTCTTTAATTGTAATTAGGAAAGTATTTAGATCTTCCAAATGAGACACCTTGTTTCTGACCATATTACCATGACTGTATGACCATATTACCAAAGTACACCTGGTTTATTATTGCCTCCTAATCAGTCTCTCTTTACTTTCCCCACCTCTGTTTTTAAGTTAAAAATGTATAGTAGCTGTATTAAGTTACTGGAAGATTCTTTTTTTTTTCCCTCTTCCTACCCCACGTTTTAGGTATATGGTGTCCATTGGAAGATCCTTAGTTAATAGGAAATAAATCAGTAATAACCTCCTCTGATGGTTTGTTGTTCATCAAATGTGAAACTAGTTTCTTTTGAGAGAGAAATAGAGTTTTTGCTGCTCAACATTCCCACAAGATCTTTGGAAAATAAGAGAGAAGTCTTTAGTATAATGGTCTTGTAATATGGAAATGTGCAGATTTTAAAATAAAAATTTATTATTTTGTATTTGACTTTAGAGGAAGTTGAAAGAAGGATCTACGTTAAGTTGAAAATCTGACTCATTATCAGGTGCTCTCATGGTCATGTAATTTAAAATTAGTGAACACCTGTACTGATTGACATATTTAAATTTTTAAATATTTAAAAAACATAGTGACTAACATCAAGTATTTGCAACTTTTCTTTTAAAGTGAAATTAACTTTAGGTATCTAATAGAGTAGGTTCAGAATTTAATATTCAGGTAACTGTAGGAAGTAAAGATGAGGTAAGGAGCTATCCAAAAGATAGCTCTTTAAGACTTCTGTTTCTTTAGCATCTTCTAACGTAATAGTTGTAGTAATATATCTGTTTCATAAGTAATCATACCATTAATAATATTTAGCCCCATTACTTATAATTGCTACCTAAACACCTTTAAATTATACTGTTTTAAAAACAGGTCAGTGGAAGTTTGGGAATTTAGGGTGATAGTATTTAATCTTAAATGTACTGCAGAATACTCTTTCTTTGTAAATAAAGTTCTACGGATAATGGACATTGTAATGTAATTGAAAAAATATTTTGTCCCATAGAAACTACTTTTATTTTATGCTTTGTTTTTCTGTCTAACCAGGTGAGGCCTAACAGATAGAGGGAAAAAAAAAACTCACAAAAAAACAAAAACCCAAAAAAACTCACAAAAACAGTCTTGAAAGTTTTAAAATATTGTCTGACGTAGAGATATGGGTGTGCTATTTTATTTATTCCATAAATTGCAACACAAAATTTGAAAAAAAAAAAAAAATGAAACTCCCAAATATCTAAATCCCAAGAAGATGAAGTTGAGTGCAAGTGAATAGGATATAGAGATCTAGTATTTGAGTCAGCTAGCTAAATTTTATATCCAAAGCTTTAACCTTTTGGGCTTTTCCATTTCCTACAATGCAAATGACTTTCTTTTGTAAAATGCATGACAATCATAGTAGGATTAAAAGTAATAGCTCATATAGTGCTTTTTATTAGCATCTAAGGAACCATCCGTATTTGAGTTACTGTATAGAGACTTAGAATTGATGATTTTTTTATAGCCTTTTAATAGAGACCAAACCTTTGTAGCTTTTCAAAGGAAGAAAAAGCATTTTATTTTAACTTATTGTATTTGATGAGTTTTATTTCATTTGGCATGAAAGGTACTATAGATCCTTATTCACAAAATAGTCATTTATATATTGTGATTTTATTGGTTCAATCAGGGCCATTTACCACTTAAAAACATTTAGGTTTTAAAATCGTTACCATTTATCAGTGAATTTTTGATACATTGTAACATATTCGAGTTTCATTACAAGGAAATTTTTGCCTCTTTTTTATAAAGCTGGTGTGTAAGGGCCCTGATGGTAATGATTTGTATCTTTTACCGACTTTTTCCTGGTATCTTAAACGACCAGTGATTGTCTCTTCATAGGGAGAAGGAAGAAAAAAAGGCTAGACTTTGTTCTGTTGTTTTTTTTTAACCTTCCAAGCATATTGTAGAAATTGAAAAGTCTGTAAACTTTTGATTACTTATGGTAGTGATTGGGAACAAAGACCTGAATAACCTGAAATAGCAAATGATAGCCAAAGGAATATAATCCATATCCACTAATTCAGCCAACAAGTAAATAATCAGGGCCTTTGGGAGTCACCTTGTAACGAACATGTGATTATCCACGTAGAGATGAACCAGGTATAGACCCAGACCTCAAAGATCTGATAGTTTAAGAGAAGAGACAAGAGATGGGTAGAATAAGAGAGCAGTTAGGGTGCAGAAAGGAAAGACTGCTTTCATGAGGGTGGGGGTGTGTGGGGAAGATAGAATATGTCATATGATTATGGGAACAGCAAACTACTTCTTCTGTTTTGAGTAAGGTAATGTTTCTCAGACTAGGTTCCTCAGACTCCTAGGATCCATTTTCAAGGGATAGTCTTGGAGTTCTATAAGAACTGTTAAAATTTGCATGATCATGTTGATTTTTTAAAAAACGTACCAGTTATAAAGATAACACTTTGCAGTGATAATTCACAATTGAAAGACATTTGCTGTAAATGAGACTTCAGTTTCTTAAGCCAGTGTTTCTTAGTTTGGGATTTGTGGACTGATTTGAAGTTCAAGAGAACTTTCTACAGTGATTTATACCACTTTCTTGGAAAGTTTGAGAAACAAAAAAAAGTTTAAGAAACAAAGGCTTAGGCCAATATTTTGTACTCGTTGGGTCACATTCAAATTGACGGCAGGAAGTAGGTAGCCCAGAAGTATGAGAGTAGACAGAGAATCCACTTTGGGAGTTAGTTTTTTTCTGGAGGGAGGCGATTCAGAAAGGTAGCTGAGAGTTCACTGTAAGTCCTAAAATTCTTTGAGCTTTTTGTAAGCCACTACCATTTAGGATTTAAATTGGTGGCAGTACTGATGAATGGGCACAGCTTGTGTGATTTTAAATAATAATGGACTGTGAATTCATTAAATGGAGGGTAAAATTCCTAAATATAATCTGAACATAAACTAGACCTCTTTAAATGGTTTCTGTGGTAAGCCTTCTATTCTAGCTCTAAAGAGCACCCTATACGGTAGCCAGAGCCTTTGTGTAATTGTTTATTTTGGGAGTCCGATTTTATTTTCTGCTTATTGTTTTGCAGTAAGTTAACAGTTTAATTTCATTAACTAAACCAGCATTATTTTGTAGAGGATAGTATAAAATTTTATTTCATGAATTAGGGAGAAATGTATAAAGAATAAACAAGTACTTTATAGTTTGTTGTCTTTAAAGAAATTTGGGTAAATTGAACATGGTAGATTTAAGAATATCTGTATCAAATATTACAAAATTTTTGAGAAAAAATACTAGAGAATATTTCCTTTATTTTCCTCTTCTTTAATTTTTTAGAGATAAAAATAACTGTGCCCCCTCACCCCTAAACAAACAAACAAACAAACAAACAAATTGGCCAAAGAATTAGATGATGGCTTTCAGTTCCATATATTTTTCTGAAACTTATCCAGGCTTTAGATTGGGGAATTCCTGGGAATACTATTATTACCTGGGGAAAGGACTATTTGCTCACATCATACATAGAGTAATTTTGGTTCTCCTGTAGCTTATTTTCTTTCGTGTTTTGCATGTAATGTGCTACTTTGAGGATATTCTGTCACCATTTGAGGTTCTTAATAGTTCATGGGTCAGCTTGCCTTTATATAAAAATATATTTAAGTTGCCTTGACGGATACTTTAAATAGCAAATGGGACACACATGAATTTAGCATCGCCATGTTCTCTTTTATTTTTGCCATTTCTTATTTTTTTTAAACCCTAAACAATTTTAAGCATTTCTCATAATTTTCTGTGCAGAGAAATTCCCTGAAACATTCAGAAGCTGCTAAAAGACTCAAGCTCTGAAAGGAGTCCCAAAGATACATCCACTGCTTGACTGCAAACATTTTTAAGAAGTCACTGATTATAATGAACACAGCCTTTAATGGCAGTTTTTCCTCTCCTTTTCAGGAGAATGTGACAGAGTGTCATTAAGGTTTTAGAAATGAATGCTCCTGAGGAGAGGAGGATCCCCAGGACTACAATGATGCCCAGTATGTGGCCGTGGGATTCTCAGTTGGGCTCTTTTTAGGTTTTTAATCAGGTTGGAGAAGGGGGATGGAGAGGAAGGGAATGGGAATAGACTGGAGCTTTGGGACACCTGTATACCGTAACAGTTTACTTCTCATTGGAGTCTTTAGATGTTGAATTTGTAGGGTCTAACGTAGAAAGGTAAACCAAATTCTGAATATTTCGAGAGCCAATAAACAAAATCAGCCCTGTTTATATGTGTAAGCACATAATTCTTTTTTTGCATTTAACTTAAGCTGTTTGGATATATTAAATTTGAAATTTCATTTAAATTGTAATTCTACTTCCACTCTAAGGATATTGTTTTCACCCATTGTACTTTTTTATATGGCGACAGTAATAGCCCTTGGTACATTCTGTAGGTCAGTCAGATTGTAGCACAAAAGAGGGCAAATACTAAATGTGTGCCAGGAACAGCCGTGTTTCGGAACAGGAACATAAGAGTGTATTTTCGCATCAGCCGTTGGAATAACATCCAGAAGGCATTGCATCACATGTATACAGACAGATCTTTTTAGTGAAGCGTGGAGTGGAAAGAGGAGTTACTATACAGTGTACGGCCGTAATTTCCTCCTTTAGGTTTGTAAACAATAACAAGCACTATAAACTGTATATTTAATACATAACATTTAACATCTATGAGTTTGTTTTTTGATTTTTTTTTTAACATTCCAGTGTGTGTATAGGGCTCGATAAGTTATTTTTTCTCTTTAACAAGTCTTAATTTAAGTAGGTTTTTTCTTTCCCGTGAATTGCTGTAGCATCGGAGTTTATAAAGACATGATTATTTATTGTTTCTTCACTTCTTTTTCCAGCCAAAATCAGAAAGAAACTTCTAGAATACCTCAAGTCTGTTTTCTCAGAGTAATCCTTTTTTCTACCTAAAATGATCCTCTATCCTTCATTTTACTTAGAACTTTTTGACATTAAAGCTGACATTGGAAAAGGTCGCTTTCATTTTACTTTTTGACTTAGCTACTTAGGTTTTATGAAAAATTATAAAATGATCATATGTTAAATCTTTAAAAATTCTTTTTCCTTTGATTCTAGGGTGATGTTGGAGTTTTTTTCTTTTAAATAAACTTAGCTCCTGTGGGTTATTTCTCGATAGGCTTCCCGCTCGATCAGTACTGCATTAACAATCCTTTATTTTGGCAGTGTATATCCTCAAACAAAATAAAAACTCGCTTGAACTTTCTCCCTTTTTTTTAAATGAAAAATTGAGACCAACAGTATTCCAATTTTTCCTGGGAAGATAGTCTTAAATTAGCCCTCTAATTTAAGACATAGTGACGATAGTATATTCTAGGAAGAGTTTGAGAATCAGAGTCTAGGAGTATGGGTTCATGGATATTTATTTTAATGAATTTATTTATGTTTTAAGATTTTATTTTTAAGTAATCTCTTCGTCCAGTGTGAGACTTAAACTCACAACCCTGGGATTAAGAGTCGTGCACTCTACTGGCTGAGACAGCTGGGCACCTGGGTATTTATTTTATATTTTGGGTTATACATATAGCTCTTGAGAGGTCTGAAGAAAGATTTCCAAATATCTACATAAGGTTAAATAATAAAAATAGTGGCACCTGAACTTCCCCTTTTCTTTTTTTTGTTTTGTTTGCCTTTCCTTATTTCTTTTAAATAAACTATTTTATTTTTATTAAAAATTTTTTAATGTTTATTTTTGAGAGGGAGAATGTGAGCGGGAGAAGGGCAGAGAGAGAGAGGGAGACAGAGGACCTAAAGCTGACTCTGCACTGACAGCAGAGAGCCCGATGAAGGGCTCGAACTCACGAACTATGAGACCATGACCCGAGCCAAAGTCAGACACTTAACTGACTGAGCCACCCAGGTGCCCCTAAACTTTTAATTTTAGAACAGTTTTAGATTTATAGAAAAATTATGAAGATGGTACAGAGAATTCTCATATACCTATACCCGGTTTCCCGTGTTAATAACATCTTACATTAATATGGTGCATTTGTCAAAATTAATGAAACATCATTGATTTCCTTAGCATTGACAAAAGTCCATTCTTTATTCATATTTCTTTGGTTTTTACCTAATGTTCTTTTTCTGTTCTAGGATACCATCCAACTGCGATAGCACATTTGTTATTTGTCATGTCTCTTTAGGCTCCTCTTGGCTGTGACAGTTTCTTGTATTTGTCTTGTTTTTGATAACCTTGTCATCTTTGAGAAGTTCTTGATCAGATATTTTGTAGACTGTCCCACAATTGGGATTTGTCTGATATTTTTATCATGGTTAGATGGCCTTATAGGTTTTTGAGAAGAAGAGCAGAGAGGTAAAGTGACTTATACATGACTTATTACTGATGACGTTAACCTTTACTTGGCCAAAGTAGTGTTTGTCTGGTTTTGCCACTGTAGAGTTACTCTTTTGTTCCCTCTTTATCATACTGACTTCTTGGAAAGAAGTCACTAGGTACAAAGCCTACATTCAAGGAGTAGGGAGTTAATGTTCCACCTCCTCGAGGGTCAAATATATACATACATTATTTGAGATTCTTCTGTGTGGGAGATTTACCTATTCTTCCTTCTTTATTCATTCATTAATTTGTCAGTTTGGACTCATGGATATTTTATATTTTGGGTTATAATCCAATACTACTTAATTTTCTTGTTTAAATTGTTTGGCCTTTGTGAGCTCTTTCAGTTGGCTCCGGTGTCTCTGATATAATCCTATTATTTAAAAAAAATATATATGTATATGTATATGTGTGTATGTATGTCTGCGTGTGTGTATATATATATATATATAATCTCTGTACCCACTGTGGGGCTTGAACCTATAACCCTGAGGTCAAGTAGTCACATGCTCCGTGGACTGAGCCAGCCAGGCACCCCCTGATCTTTTTTTAAAAATATTTTTGAGGGTTGCCTGGATGGCTGAGTCAGTTAAAGCTTCCAACTTCAGCTCAGGTCATGGTCTCATGGTTTGTGAGTTCAAGTCCCACGTTGGACTCTGTGCTGACAGCTCAGCCTGGAGCCTGCTTTGGATTCTGTGTCTCCCTCTCTCTCTGCCTCTCTCCTGCTTATGCTCTGTCTCTCTCTCTCTGTCTCAAAAATAAACATTAAGAAAAAAATTTTTTGAGAGACAGCACAGGCATGAGAGCAGGAGAGAGGGGCAGGGAGGAGGGGGGAGAGAGAGAGAGAGAGGGAGAGAGAATCCCAAGCAGGTTCCATGCACAACATAGAGCCTGATTCAGGGTCTGATCCCATGACCCTGGTATCATGACTTGAGCCAAGATGAAGAGTTAGACGCTCAACCAACTGAGCCACCCAGGAGCCCCAATCCTATCATGTTTTGTTTTTTTTTTTTTTAAAGCACTTCCTTTCTGGTATTACAAGATGCCATAGGTTCATCCTGTGTATTTCTGAGTCACCCAGGCGCCCCTAGAGTTGTATATCTTTAATGGCATGGTTTATAACAGTTAACTCTAGTGGCTGTTGATTTCAGTTTGCTGTTTTTAAAAAAGTTAAGAATAGAGGCGTCCAGGTGGCTCAGTCAGTTAGGTGTCTGACTCTTGATTTTAGCTTAGGTCACGATCTCATGGATCATGAGATTGATCCCCTTGGTGGGCTCTTTGCTGACAGCACCAGCATGGAGCCATCTTGGGGTTCTTTCTCTCCCTTTTTCTCTGCTCCTTCTCCCCTATGCACATACTCTGACTCAAATAAATAGAGAAACCAAAATAAAAAATAAAAGAACAATGATGATAACATTTTGTAAAGTAATGAGTTAATGAGTTTTGAGTTCTGTTTAACCTCTTCAGATTTTATTAAAGTATAGGGAACATTGAATTAAGAAAAAATTAGTGTAATATGTTTGGCTTTTAGAAAAAAATTAAATTCATGTAATTTTGGACATAAACAGGTGGTATTTAATATTCTTTGGATCCACATTTGTGAGTGTTCTGACTCCAGTGGATATTGGGAGCTAAATAAAAGATGCCCATTAGGGTGACAGTTAATTAGTTTACTTAGCAGTAACTAATTCAACCAAATTGATTTTATTAGAATATAATAATAATGCTTTTATAGTTTTATTAGTTTTAATAGTAATATTTTTTTTGAAAGAAGAGTTACCTTCTTTTTCTTTCTTTTTTTTTTTTTAACGTTTATTTATTTTTGAGAGACATAGAGACAGAGTGTGAGCTGGGGAAGGGCAGAGAGAGAGAGGGAGACACAGAATCTGAAGCAGGCTCCAGGCTCTGAGCCGACAGCACAGAGCCGGACGCGGGACTCAAACTCACAGACCACGAGATCATGACCTGAGCCGAAGTCAGTCGCTTAGCCGACTGAGCCACCCAGGCACCCCTAATAGTAATATTTTATTATTGAATGTATTCCAGTAAATAGCTTGAATTCTGATTTTTCTTTTAAATGATTTTTTCACATAAATACAAGTTATAAATTCAAGTTCAGTGATTTGATATCTCATGTTACCAGATTGACAACATTCCACTTTTACAAGTTAGCTGTTGGTTTTCTGAGAAGGCGGGTATTAAAGAGTGCTTTATTGGGGTGCCTGTATGGTTCACTAGGTTGAGCGTCCAACTTCGGCTCAGGTCATGATCCAGCGGTTTGTGAGTTCAAACCCCACTTCAGGCTCTGTGTTGACAGCTCAGAGTCTGGAGCCTGCTTCAGATTCTGTGTCTCCCTCTCTCTGCCTCTCCCCTGCTTGCTCTGTCTCTCTCTGCCTCTCAAAAATGAATTAATGTTAAAAAAAATTTGAAGGGCGCCTGGGTGGCTCAGTAGGTTGGGCGCCGACTTCAGCTCAGGTCATGATCTCGCGGTCCGTGAGTTCGAGCCCCGCGTCGGGCTCTGTGCTGACAGCTCAGAGCCTGGAGCCTGCTTCCGATTCTGTGTCTCCCTCTCTCTCTGCCCTTCCCTTGTTCACGCTGTGCCTCTATGTTTCTCAAAAATAAATAAACATTAAAAAAAAAATTAAAAAAAAAATTTGAAATAAAATATAGAGTGCTTTATTTTAAAAAGTCCTTGGGGGCACCTGCATGGCTCAGTTGGTTGGGCATCAGGGTGTGCTGACCAGATCAGAGCCTGGAGCCTGCTTCAGATTCTGTCTCTGTCTCTCTCTGCCCCTTCCCTGCTCTTTCTCTCTCTCTCTCAAAAATAAACAAACATTAAAAAAGTACCTTGTATAAACATTTTTAACTTCTGCTTAAGCTATTAAATTTCCTGTAGAATAAATAATTGTTAAAAAGATGGCCATAATTCTACTATAAGCCCACTTTTGTTTCTCTGGTAACTGAAAGAATTTTGAGCTTTTTAGTTGGTTAATGGGAATGGTTAGGTAGATATGCCTTCGTTGTCATCTTTTTTTCTCTGCATTTGTTATACAGTCACTTTCTATAGACTCCAAATTAGTTTATACTTATTTACCCATGTTACCAGTGTTCTTTAATTAAAACCTTCCTTTCTTCTTGTATTAACAGCTTTGTTGTGACAAGGCATTGTGATAAGTAAATAAATTTCCTGACCCAAAGAATTTGTAATTTGGTAAAATATTTCTAAAATGTGGGCTGTGGACCTCTGTTGTTCCTGCAAGGTCAAAACCATTTTCATCATAATAAGATGCTATGTTTCTTTTTCATTGTGCTGATATTTGCTCTGAGAGCGCAGGAGCAACGGTGGGTGAAACCGATGATGCCTCAGTACGAATCTGTGCTGTGGCACCGGACTGTGCTAGGAATCATTGTATTCTTGACCACCACAAACTCAATTTTAAAAAAGAAAGCCATGACTCGGGCTCAAGTCATGATCTCACAGTTCATGAGTTCGAGTCCTGCATCAGACTCACTGCTGTCAGGACAGAGCCTGCCTCAGTTCCTCTGTCCCCCTCTCGCTCTGCCTGTCCTCTGCACTGTCTCTCTCTATCTCAAAAGTAAATAAACTTCTTAAAAAAATTAGTATATTCAGGGGCACCTGGGTAGCTCATTCGGTTGCACCGGACTGTTGGTTTCAGCTCAGGTCATGGTCTCACACTTCATGGGTTCGGGCCCCATGTCTGGCTCTGTGCTAGCAGTGTAAAGCCTGCTCGGCATTCTCTTTCTCTCACTGTCTCTTTCTCTCTATCTCTGCCCATCCCCTGCTTGCACTCTCTCAAAATAAATAAAACTTTAAAAAAATTAATAAGTTTATTAAATCTCTACCCTTGCAGTCACTTTGACCCAATATTTTGTATGGTGCTTGGGGAGTACTTGTGTTGTGGCCTGAGGTATTGTCTCCAGGAAAAGCACTTGTTCACTTTTGTGAGCTAAACTAGTTTCTGTTGGCATTTGTACCTCAAAAAACAACTGACAGGCTACCACTGTTCATAATTGGGCAGTTTGCAGACATTTTCATGAAAATGAATGGTTTAAGCATAAAGGAAAATTAACTGTCAGCGTTTGTTGTCAGTGATACAATTTGAGCTTTTGAGCAAAAATCAGAATTCTGGAAAACGTTTATCTATAAATGGTGAGTTTAACAAAACTTCCCAATGCTTAAAGATTTTGCTGATAAGATCAGTTGCGATAGTAACAAATACGATTGTTTTTTGGATTCTCATATAATGAGATACGTCAGCATTTAGAAGGTCTTCATATCTCAGTGAACCAGTATTTTCCATATGACCAATGCATGATGTCACAAATTTGTGCATGGATTAAAAGATCCTTTCAAGATGCAAGATAGAGCAGAGAATTTTAATGTTAGTAGAGTACGTAAAAGTTCATTGATTGAGTTTCATATTCTGTGTTGCAACCCAGTTTTGTTAGAGTATCAAAGAAGAATATTCACAATAACCTGAATAGGCTATTAAAATACTCCCCTTTTCAACTATATACCTATAAAATCTGAGTTTCTTCAGAGTATTTCAGCAAGAACAACATATCCCTACAGATGGAATGTGGAAGCAGATATGAGAACTGCAGGTACGTTACAGTAGATCAGTCATTAGAGAGTTTTGCCACTCATACTCAGATTTTTTTTTGAAGATGTAGTTGTTTTTTAATAGTAACATAGTAAATTTATTATTATATTAAATGAATTTTAAAAATTGCTTTACTTTCTTACATGTTAATATTGGTAAATAACCCACATAAAAATGGGTTTCGAAGTGCTAAGTAATTTTTAAGAGTATAAAAGGGTCCCGAGACCAGTAAGTTTAAGATCCAGTCGTCTAGTATAAGTACAGATAGGACAAATACTCTAATAGAGGGTATTTCAATATGATGATGATTTGAATATGATAATAATTGTGAATAATATAAAATTCTTGTGTTCAGAGAAGAGAGACAGTTTATTTTTTGCTGAGAGGAAACGGAGAAAACTTCCTGAAGGATGTATGTATTAAACTATGTCTCCAAGGAGAATGGGTAGCCTTTCTGGAGAGAAGGGCAGAAGAAATGGTGAGGAGGATGTTAAAGATAGGAAGAATTGAATGAATGCTGTTCTTTTTTTCCTAGATATAGATATTTATATACAAATGGAGGTATGTGTAAAGTTTTAATATAGCATTACTTCTCATCACTGTGAATTGACAAATGATTGTAGAGAATGAGGACTGACTGTTTTCAGAGATACTTCTTTGTAATTTTTTTTTTTTTTAGTTTGTTTATTTTGATAGAGCACGCGCTAGCAGAGGAGGGCCAGAGAGAGAGAGAGAAAATCCCAAGCAGGCTCCAAGGTGCCAACGCAGAGCCTGACATGGGGCTTGAACTCACAAGCCATGAGATTATGACCTGAGCTGAAAGCTAGAGTCTGATGCTTAACAGGTCATGATCTCGCAGTCCCTGAGTTTGAGCCCCATATTGGGGCTCTGTGCTGACAGCTCGGAGCCTGGAACTTGCTTCAGATTGTGTGTGTGTGTGTGTGTGTGTGTGTGTGTCTGCCCTTCCCCACTCACACTCTGTCTCTCTCTGTCTCTCAAAAATAAATGTTAAAAAAAAATGATCAGAACAGTGGATAATTATAGCTTTTCCACCCCTACCCCCCCTTCTATGTCCCATACGTTCAAGGGTACTAGAGTCCAAAGGAAGTTCTTTGGTTTCAAGCAGGTTAGCCCCACATTGGACGAGAATTTGTGGGCAGGTCAAATTCGGTGAGGCAAAAGGAGAGAAGCAAGTGCTCAAAAAGATATTTTGATTGTGGATGTTAATGGTTAAGGAAAAGAGGTTGTGAGAGAAATGTGTAAAGAGTGTCTGGAGGCAATGTATAAGAGAGTAAGCGTGTCGAACAGGTTTGCAAGTTACTTATATGACATTTCCCCCTTGAGATGTGTACTGCTTTGTTTTGTTTTTAAATTGTAGAGGGGGAGAGGGACAGGGAGAGAGAGGGAGAGAATGCGAATCTTAAGCAGGCTTCACAATCAGCACGGACCCCGATGCAGGGATTGATCTCAGGACCCTGGGATCGTCACCTTAGCTGAAATCAAGAGTCACATGCTCAACCGAGTCACCCAGGTGCCCGAAATTGTGTACATTTTAGCATGAATTTTATATTAATGAACATAATAGGTGCATATATTTAGCTTATATGGAGACAAATGTTTTCTTTTTCTCAAGTGGATTGTCTAACATGTTGTTTATTACAAAGATACATAAATTATAAAATTACTCTGGTAGCCTTCCCCTCTTAACGATTTTCCTTGGACTCTATCATTAGAAGAATGATTTTGTACAGAATGTATGAAAGATCAAGGAATATGGGGCAGCTTACACTTGTTTACAACTTGGTTTGCAAATGGCAACAAAATATATTAGTTTATCTGCTGAATAAAATTAAGCTTACTTTTCTTTCTGCAGCATATTAATTGTATTATAGTATGCCACAGCCACTTTCAGTGCAATCCTCCTAGTGTTGGAACAGCAGCCAATTCCAGGAATTAAGAGAATTAGGTTACTTTGCCTAGTGGCACAAAACATACCCAAGGTATTAAATCATTCATTGGCTTGTCTGTTTGGGGCACAATCAGAAATAAAGTTTGGAGATAAAAGTTGATTTGCATGCTGTTCACATTTATTCATACGACAACTTTAACAGGTATATTTTTCTATGTCTGTCTGATTCATGTAATCCTTTTTGAAACAGATTTTCATTGCAGTTATGTCCAGAGGTGTAGAATTTTAATAAAATTGTAGGATAAAGACTAACTTCAGGATTCAACTATAATAACTTGATGCTATAGGCTATGAAAATATTTTAGTCTATGTTTAATATACTGAAACAAAAATAAAACATATGTAGTTAATCTATATATAGTTAGATGGTTATCTAGTACTTAAAAAAATTTTTTAATTATTTATTAAGTAATGTAACAAACCAGTTTGGTAGAGGAAGAAATAATTTCATTTGAACTTTAGTATTTCCCCAATGATGTCATTTTGTACTTGAAAAGTGGCAGAAGCTGAGATGAGGCGAACCATCTGAGAGGACCTTTTAATTTTGTTGGAGTGGAATTTGGTCAGCCATTATAGCTGACGCTAGTACTGTGTCTATAATTTTATGAGATTTGGGAAAAATTATTTAAATTTTTTACTCTCAAGCTCTGAGAGTCTTGGAGAAATCTTTGCCATTCTCTTCCTGTAAGCTTTGCTATTCCATTCTGAAGCTACAAGAGTATGGGACTACATCTTTGGCTCTGCAGACTCTCTCATTTCCATTCTCTTCTAAAATATCCCAAGAATAAGAGGGGAGAAAATTGCTTTAGAATGAGCAGAAAGACACCAGGAGACCTAATTAATCCTTAGGGTCTCTGGCAAGTATGAAAAGGAGTAAAGATAAAGAATGCAGTAATTAACTAGAAATAAACTATTTGTAACAGGCTTGAAACTAATCTTAAAACTATTAAACTTCTTCCAAATCAGTAGTATTTAAAGAGATTGTCTTAAACATTAAACATTAGGGCCTGCATGTGGTATACCTTATAGAGACCACTGCTGTTTTACCTCACTTTGACCCTTATGGCTGCCATACCCCCAACTTGAAATATCTCATTGAAGCCTTTGGAAATAATGTTTGAAGAATGTTGCAGCTGGAAGGATCTAAAATATCTAGGCCAGAATTTCCCAAATCTTGTTTTATGCCAGGATTTAACAGTATGTCCCCAGGCTCTATCCCAGACCTATTGAATTAGAATCTATGTGCGTGAGACCCAGGATTCTGGTTTTTAACAAGTCCCCCAGTGTTAGGCTGGCACGGAATGATTGGAAATCACTGCTTCAAGGCCAGTGCTCTCATTTTCTAGATGAAAAATCTCAGGCTCACAGGAGATAAGTGACATGTCAATCTGTATTCAGTTTGGTCCTTTTCTCTGCATGGCAGCTACAATTTACAGAGTATTTTGAGGTCAAATCATGATAGCTACCGAGCTCCTTTAGTTGGTGGACCATGCTCAAATGCCTCTTTAGAGCTAGCACTTCTGCATGTGACCCTTCAAGACATTGTCATGGCAGACATTTCTTTTGCTATAGCAGTCAGACATTGAATCCTTGGCAGGAGAATGATCCATGAATCTCTTCCTTCACATTAATATCCTATGAATGATAACAGATACTTTGGGATATTGCGGAGATGTCTTTAGAAACTAGCTCAGAATAAAAACCTGTAGGTGAAGTGTCATGTAGATGACTTAGCACAGTGGTACTTTTGTAAAACACCACCAACAACCAACTCTGTTACGGTATAATTGACTTACTGCACACATTTAAAATGTACAATTCGATAAAGTTTGGTATGTGTATACATCTAGGAGGCCATTTCTGTAATCAAAGTAGTGAACATATCCAAAACCTTCAGTTGTTTCCTCATACCCTTTGTAATCCTTGTCTCTTGCCTCACCATACCCTACTTCACCTCCACCGTCACAGTGGTTTAGTTTTGCATTTTCTAAAATTTTATGGAAGTGGAATCATACAGTAGGAACTCTCTTTGTTGCAGGGGAAGAGGGCTGGCTTATTCCAATCAGTATTTTCAGAGTCAACCATAATCTAGCAGTTATCAATAGTTATTTCTTAGTATTGCTTTTTATCGTATGGATATACCATGGTTTATTCATTCACCAGTTGATGGACATTTGAATTGTTTCCAGTTTTTGTCTGTTAAAAATAAAACTAAGAACATTGTAAAAGACTTTATATGGACATATGCTTTCATCTTGAATAAAAACCTAGAAGTGAATTGGCTGAATCATACGGGTATGTGTATTGATTTTGATTCCTATAATTTTATAATTCCTGTAAAAATTACTTATTCCAGAAGTTTTGGAGTAGATTCTGTTGGATTTTCTGTTGTTGAACATGTCATCCGCGAATACAGTTTGACTTCTTTCTTTCCAATCCGGATGACTTTTTTTTTCCCCCTTATTGCCCTGAATAGAACCTCCAGTACAGTGCTGAGTAATTCTGGTGGGAGTGGCCCTCCTTGTCTTGTTACTGATTTTAAGGGGAAAGTGTAATCTTTCATCATTTACAGGCACTGTTAGCTACAGGTTTTTCGTGGCTACCTTTTAATGAATTCAGGAAGTTTCCTTCTACTGTTTGCTAAGCATTTTATCAGGAATGGGTAATGGATTTTGTCAAATGCTTTTATGTGTTATATTGAAATGATCATCTGGTTTTTGTTAATATAATGAATTACATTCGTTAATTAATATTGCTTTTAAATTCCAGTATAATTAATGTACAGTGTTATATTTCAGGGGTACAGTCTAATGATTCGACCATTCTGTACATTACTCAATGCTCATCATAAGTGTGCTCTTAATCCCTTTCACCTGTTTCACCCATCTCCCATCTGGTAACCACCAGTTCTCTATATTTAAGAGTCTAGTTTTTGCTTATTTTTTTTTTCTTTGTTTTGTTTCTTAAATTCCACATATAAGTGAAATTGCTTGGTATTTCTTTTCTCTGACTTATTTTGCTTAGCATTATACCTTTTAAATTCATCCATGTTGTTGCAAATGGGAAGATTTCATTCTTTTTTATGGCTGATATTCTGGTGTGTGTGTATCACATCTTTATCCATTCATCTATTGATCAACACTTGGGTTGTTGATATATTTTGACTGTTGTAAATAATGCTGCAATAAACATAGGGGTGCATGTATCTTTTCCAATTAGTGTTTTTGTATTCTTTAAAAAAAATTTTTTTTAATGTTTATTTTTGAGAGAGGGAGAAAGAGAGAGCACAAGTGGGAGAAGAGCAGAGAGAGAAGGAAACAGAGGATCCAAGCGGGCTCTGTGCTGACCGCAGAGAGCCTGATATGGGGCTTAAACTCCAGAAACATGACATCATGAGCTGAGCCAAAGTCAGATGCTTAACCGACTGAACCACTCAGATTTTGCAGTGTTTTCATATTCTTTGGGTAAATGCCGAGTATGGAATTACTAGATTATATGGTAATTCTAATTTTAATTTTTTTGAAGAACTTTCATACTGTTTTCCATAGTGGCTACACCAGTTTGCATTCCTACCAACAGTGCATGAGTGTTCCTTTTTCTTCACATCTTTGTCAATGCTTGTTGCTTCTTATATTTTTTGTTTTAACCTTTCTGACAGGTGTGAGGTGTATCATTGAGGTTTTGATTTGCATTTCCCTACTGATGAGTGATATTGATTATCTTTTCATGTGTCAGTCATCTGGATGTCTTCTTTGGAGAAATGTCTTTTCATGTCTTCTGCCCATTTTTAGTTGGATTATTCATTTTTTGGGTGTTGAGTTGTATAAGTTCTTTATATATTTTGGATACTAACTCTTTATTGAATCTATCATTTGCAGATATTGTCTTCATTTAGTAGGTTGTCTTTTTGTTTAACAGAAAGGTTGTGCAGAGCATTTTATTTTGATGTAGTCCTGATAATTTATTTTTGCTTTTTTTCCCTTGCCTCAGGAGACATAGCTAGAAAAATGTTACTATGACTGATGTCAGAGAAAGTACTGCCTGTGCTCTCTTCTAGGATTCTTATGGGTTTCAGGTCTCACATTAGGTCTTTAATCCATTTTGATTTTATTTTTGTGTATGGTGTAAGAAAATGATCCAGTTTCATTCTTTTGTATGTAGCTGTCCAGTTTCCCACCATCATTTGTTGAAGATACTATCTTTTCCCCTTTGCATATTCTTGCCTCCTTTGTCCTAGATTAATTGAACTTATAATCATGTGTTTATTTCTGGGCTTTGTATTGAGTTCTCTTGATCCTTATGTTAATTTTTGTGCCATACTATACTGTTTTGGTTACTATAGCTTTGTAGTGTGTTTTGAAATCTGGGATTGTGATGCTTCCTATTTTGTTCTTCCTTTTCAAGATTGCTTTGGCAACTCAGGGTCTTTCATGATTTCTTGCAAATTTTAGAATTATTCTAGTTCTGTGAAAAATGCTGTTCATGTTTTGATAGGGATTATATTAAGTCTGCAGATTGCTTTAGATAGTATGGATATGTTAACAGTATTCTTGCAATACATGAGCATGGACTATCTTTTCATTCGTGTCATCTTCAGTTTCTTTCATCATTGTTTTATAGTTTTCAGGAGCCTTTCACCTCCTTGGTTAAGTTTATTCCTAGTATTTTATTGTAAATGGAATTGTTTTCTTAACTTCTCTTTCTGCTACTTCATTATTAGTTTAGAGAAAACAGATTTTTGTATGTTGATTTTGTATCCTGCTTCTTGACTGAATTTATCAGTTTTAGTTTTTGGTGCATGCTTTAGGGTTTTCTTTATAGAATATCATGTCATCTGCAAATAGTTAAAGTTTTACTTCTTTACCGACTTGGATGCCTTTTATTTCTTTTTCTTGTCCGATTGTTGTGGATAGGACTTCCAGTACTATGTTGAATAAAAGTGGTAAAGTGGACATCTAATTGATTTTTTAAAAAAATTAAAGCACCCTTTCTTTATAGCAACCACACTTGGCCATGGTATATTACCTTTTTTATATATTGATGAATTCAATCTGCTAAAGTAATGTTTAGAATTTTTGCATATATATTAAGAAAGGATATTTGTCCACAGTTTTCTTGCAGTGTCTTTATTTGATTTTGGTATCTGAGTAATGGTGGCTTCATAGAAATAGTTGGGAAATATTCTCTTCTCTTCTATTTTCTGACAGAGTTTATGAAGGATTGATATTACATCTTTCTTAAATATTTGGTAGAATTAACCAGTGAAGCCATCTGGGCCTTTAGTTTTCTTCATGGGAAGTTTTTAAACTACAAATTCAATCACTTTAATAGACCTAGAACTACTCAGGTTATTAGTTTGTTCTTTAATAAGTTTTAGTGGTTCTTGTTTTTCAAAGATTTTTAATAATAATATGTTGCTGAGTTTATTGGCATAGAGTTCATAATATTCGTTTATTATCCTTATGTATAAAGTCTCTAGTGACATCACCTCTCTCATTTCTTTTTATACTTCCCGATCTGTGTAGCTTGGGAGGCGTTACTTTTATGGATCTTCTCAGAAAACCTGCTTTTGAGTTTTTTTGGTTTCTTTCTTTCTTTCTTTTTTTTTCGTTTTCTAATTTTTTTTTTACCTTTGATCTTTATTGCTTTCTTTCTTCCTTTTTTTTAGAATGTATTTATTTTTGGGACACCTGGGTGGCTCAGTTGGTTGAGTATCCAGTTCTTAATTTCGGCTCAGGTCATGATCCCAGGATCTTGTAATCGAGCCCTTCTTCAAGGAAGAAGATTCTTTCTCTCTTCTCTTTCTCTCCCTCTGCCCCTCTTCCTCATTTGCTATCTCTCTAAAAATTAAAATTACTTTTTAAAAAATTATCAAGCGATCTCTACACCCAACATGGGGCTCAGATTTACAACTCTGAGATCAAAAGTCACATGCTCTTCTGACTGAGCCAACCAGGCACCCCAGTCTTTATTATTTTCTTTGTTCTGTTTGTGGTGGATATTATTTGCTTTATTATTATTATTATTATTTTTATGTTTTTATTTATTTTTGAGAGCAGGAGAGACAAAGCATGAGTGGGGGAGGGTCAGAGAGAGAGAGGGAGACACAGAATCTGAAGCAGGCTCCAGGCTCTAAGCTGTCAGCACAGAGCCTGATGTGGGGCTCGAACTCACAGACCGTGAGATCATGACCTAAGCCGAAGTCGGCCGCCTAACCGACTGAGCCACCCAGGTGCCCCTATTTGCTTTTATTTTTCTAGTTTCTTAAGGTGGATGCTAAGGTTGATTTGAGGCTGATCTTTCAGTGCTATAAATTTCCCCAAGTACTCTTTTAACAGCATCCCACAGATTTTGGTATGTTGCATCTTCATTTTCTCTCTGTTCAAAATATATTCTAATTTCCTTTGTGATTTCTTTTTTGAAGTGTGTTAATTTCCATTTGTTTTGGTATCCTAATTTAATATATTTTATTTAAATGACATACCTTGTCAGACTTGAATCCTTTGTATTTTGTGGAATCTTATTTTATGGCCTTGAATATGGAATATCTTGGTAAATGTTCTTAGATAATGCCATTAGGTCAAATTTGGAAAAACTTTAGCCATTATTACAATTTTTAAAAAATATCTCTCCCCATTTTGTATATTCCAGTTGTGCATGGTGTTAAGTTGCTTGGTATTATCCGACGGTTCACTGATGCTGTTTTTTTTCATTGTTTTTAATTCTTTTTTTCTGTTTTATTTTAGATGATTCTTACTGCTGTGTCTTCAAGTTCACTAATTTTTCTTTTACAAATCTAATCTGCCACTAATTCCATCGTGTGTGTGTGTGTGTGTGTGTGTGTGTGTGTGTGTGTGTGTTTTGTTTTGCTTTGTTTTATCTCTGTGTCCAAAGTGAGGCTTGAACTGATGACATGTAGATCAAGAGTCTCATGCTATATGAACTAAGGCAACCAGGTGCCCCTGCAGTGTGTTTTTAAACTGAGATATTGTAGCTTTCATCGCTACAAGTATTTATTTGAATCTTTTATATCTTCCAGGTATGTACTTAATTTTTTGTATACAAGGAATATAGTGATTACAACTGTTTTAATGTTCTTGTCTCCTGATTTTCACATCTGTGTCAAGTCTGAGTTGGTTTCAATAGGTTGATTTTTCTCCTCATTATGAGTCATTTTCCTCCTGCTTTGCATGCCTTTCCAATATCCGATTAGGTGCCAGACATTAATTTTAACTTGTTTGGTGCTGATTATTTTTATGTTCCTATAAATATTCTTAATCCTTCTGCTGGGACAAAATTAAATTACTTTGCAATTGTGTGATCTTTTTCGAGACTTTCTTTTAAGATTTGTTAGTTGGGAATAGGAAAGTGTACTCTAGGGCTAATTATTCTCTACTACTGAGTCAAGGCTCTTCTGAGTGCTCTATGAGTTGTGACATTTTGCAGTCTGACCAGTGGAAGGAAACAGGCATTATTCCCTCCCTGCTTGAGTGCCTAGTGCTATTTTATGTAATTCTTTTGGGTGATTCTTTCCCCAACCTCAGGTAGTTTTCTTACACCTGTGAGGAATACTCTGCTAAATACTCAGTGACACCGCTTAGAGATCTGAGTGATTGTTTCCTCTTCATTACTGTATCTTTTGAACTTACCTGCCTTGATTTCCCTGAGCGCTCAGCTCTTTCTTTTAAACTCTTGGTATTTGTCAGGTTCTGCCTGGGTTTCTACTTTCTGTACTGTGACCTGGAAACTCAGGGCAGTGGTAAGATTCACCTACCTGTCCCTCAGGGATTTTATTGTCCTTTATTGCCTGATGTTCAGTTTCTTTTCTTTTTCTTTTAAATTATTTTTAACATTTATTTATTTTTGAGAGATAGAGCACGAGTGGGGGAGGGGCAGGGAGAGAGAGGGAGACACAGAATCTGAAACAGGCTCTAGGCTCAGAGCTGTCAGCACAGAGCCCAACACGGGCTCGAACTCACGAACCATGTGATCATGACCAGAGACAGTCTTAACCGACTCAGCCACCCAGGTGCCCCTGACATTCAGTTTCTTAAACATCGTTGTTGGCTATGTTTTGTCTGTTAGCTTTTCTTTCTTTCTTTTTGTTGGTTTCAGGTGGGCTGGTAAATCAGATCAGATCCCTGTTACTTTATTTAGTTGGAAGTAGAAGTCTGGTACTCCATTCTTGATTTGTGTGTAGTAGTTTCTTGAGGTTTGGCTTTGTGCTGTAGAGCACATTGGACTATTACATCTATATCCCTAAAGGTTTATGTGTTTGGATGCCGAAAAGTTTAGTTTTAAATCTGCTTATTGGGAAAATGGAGATTTACTTGACATTTGGGATCTCCTTATATTTTAGCATATTCTGGCATACTGATGATGCCTTCCATAATGCTTTCCATAATGTAAAATTATTTACATAAAGTGCTTAGTATGTATTTGTGGATTCAATCAATTAATAAGTTAGTTTCTAAAGGGCTAGACCCTTACTCTATCCTGAGACGGCATTCTAATCCTTTGTACTTTGTGTAGCAATTCTTTCAACTGTTGAAAGATCTAGTAAGTTCCTATTATTTTATTATATTAAGCAATAATTTGTTCTTAATGGTAAATGAACTGGAAGGTCTACTTATAAGTTCCTCTCTTCATTAGGAAACAAAATATAAGGAAGGATCCTGCTGATAGTAGATTTTAAAATGTCTCTATTAGGATATAATCTTTTCATGTTCTTTTTTGAATTTAATACCATCTCAGGAAACCATCCCATTGCTGTGAGGAAAGCATTCATTTGTTGACAAAAATTCTGATATTCTGGCATAAGCTTTTTCTGAAAACACAAATATCTTGTTATAAGTACAAGACTAATTATTTCACTGGGGACACCCTCCTAGTGGGATTGAGTTGTCATCCTGCGAGATACTTGTGAGACTTGCAAGACTCGTACCTGTTTTGCCAGACAAATATCTGCTAGCTCTGCTGACCTAGATGGAGCTCCAGTGGGAATTTCACTATGGATGCTTGCTTTCAAGTCTGATTCCCCTGTATTCCAACATTGCTGTAACGTAATGGTCTTCAGCAGTTCTTTAACATAAGCTTGCTATTTTTTTTATCATTATCTAATGACTTTTGTAACATGAGGTTATTGTTTCTGAAGATGTTTATATATTGTGTGTGTGTATGAACATTGCTTTGAATACAAAATGACGATAAAGAAAATTCCTAAATTCTGAGTCCCGCTTTTCATTTCTTTCAATTATTGCTGTGCTCTTTTTGAAAAAATTTGAGGGAGCGTAGTATGGAGCAGAAGTCACTGTGGCCCCTGATCTGTCAGTTTGTTTTGTTCTATCTGGTACCCTGTTAATTTTACCTTTCTTGCTAAGTTTAAAGAGCATATTGGTAGTAGCAGTTTCTCTGATGTTTCTATGTCAGCCTAGTATGTAAATTTGTGCTTTTGATAAATTAAGAATAAATTTATGTAAGATACACTAAAAATGTTTTTCTTAAGAATTAATTTATTGCATTTATTAGCCAAATAAAAAAGCTACAAATTTAACATTTCTAATTGAATTGTCCATTTCAGATTACATTACCTATGGCTCTAGCTTTCCCAGTTCTGTTTGGTTAGGGTCTGTTTTTGCCTGAAGTAAGAAGTTTACTCTGGCCATTCACCTTTGTAAAGAGTGAAGTATGTATTTCCCACCAGTTGCCTTATAAATATGTCTTTGATAGAGGGATGCACACTTAAAAAAATTAAAGCTGATAGGTGCCTATCACTTTTTTCTCAAGGAGAAATAAAAACAAAAATGCTTGGGGAGGAGGAGATTTAAGATTATAAATGTTAAGCAATGTCTTGTAGGTCTGACTTTTTTATGGAGCTAAATGTTTACTAAAAATGAATTTTTGAGATTGTAGAATCTCATTGATTAAAAAAGCTTATAAATTATCTGATGTTATTTGATGATATTAAATTAGATGTGATATTACTTCTGTGGTTATTTAGGAAACAGTCATTTGTAAGAGATGTATGCTAAAATATTTTGTGTATAGTCCTCATGGAGTGGAAGTAGATTGTTGGTAGTAGAGAGAATCAGGTGGCAGAATTCCAGCGCTTACATATTCTGTTGTTGCTGAGTTCATATTCGTAAATGCTGTGTTTAAGTCATGTGGATTTTACTAATAGACAAAATTGTAAAGTTAACGCAAGTCTCTATTTGGCATCCTCTTGAGAGACTTCTTCTTTGGAGACCCTTTATTTTTCTGTTAACGATATTCGGTGCCTCAACCAGAGGACCTTGAGTTCTGCGACTAGTAACTAATAAGGTTTACTAATGTCTTAGCTTATAATGGCTTCAGAGGTTACCCTTTTCAATATCATTTGTATTTGATTCACAGGAATTAATTTTTTCAGGTGGAAAAACTATTTTAGAATAGGTACATTCCCATTTTCTCTTAAATCATACCAATAAGTTACTCTGTGGGTGATACTGACCTGGTTGATTACCAGATTCATTAAATCAAAGACATATATATACTTAGTTGTTTAATGATAAGTGGTGTTTCCATTTTATCAGCCTTTTGTCTCTTAAAGTTCTAATATACCTTCTGTATCAAATAGTTTAATAACAAAATGAAGATAAGAAGCAAACTACAGGGAGAACAAGATATTGCGTACCTATTGTTTCCACTGATTTGGTTTTCTCTTTTCTGTCCTCACTGTTTCAACTATCATCTCTATGCAGATAATTCCAAAATCTGAGTTACAGTTACGACCCTCCAATTGTTCCTTTGAGATTGCCCCCCTTGGATGTCTTACAGTTAACAAAAATGCGGCTCAGCTCATTGTCTTTTCTTTTAAACTAGTCTTATAATACATTGTCCTAAATATGTCAGCAGTACCATCATGTCCCTAGTCACTCAGGAAAATCATAAGTTACTATACTAAACATTTACGAGAATGTTTTAATAGTATTTATTAATTCAGTAAACATTTCTTGAACTACTATATGCAAGGAACTGGAGGTACATAGATAAAGAAGATAGCTGTCAAGGAATTTGTAATAATGTTGGGGAGAGACCAAGTAAAACACTGTGCAACTGATCACTAAACACAGTGGCTAATGTTCCCACAGAGAGGGGGAGGCACCTTCCTAAGGATGCAGTGCAGGGGGGAAAATAGGAGAAGCTTGAGTTACGTATTTTAAAGACCACATAATTGTACAATAATGTAAGCTTGGGGGAAATGCTCAGAGGCATGACTTCTTTTTCAGGAAATAATTTGGCAGTACATGAAGCTTTAAAGAATGGTGCATTCTTTTGATGCAGCAATCTAAAGAAATTATCTGAAATCCAGAAAAATCTTTTTATGTAAAAGGTTTTTTTGTATAAATCTTTTTATTTTGATTTAATTGTAGGTTCACATGCAATTTAAAGAAATAATAGATCTTGTATACCATTTACTCAGTTTCCCAGCAGTAACATCTTCCAGAACTATAATGTGATAACCACAACCAGGATATTGATAATGATACACTCGGGATACAGAATCATTTTGTCACACAAGGATCTGTTACTGTGTTGGCCTTTTGTAGTCCTCTTTTCCTGTGACAACCCTGACTCCTGGCAACCACTAACATGTTCTCCATTTATATATTTTTGTAATTTCAAGAATATTATATAAATGGAATAAGACCGTGTGTGACCTTTTAGATGCATCCATGTCGTGTGTATTATTAGTTTGTTCCCATTTATTGAGTTATATTCCCGGGTATGGATGCGCACTGTTTAGCCATTCGCCCGCTGAAGACAGCTGGATTTTTTTCCAGTTTTTGGCTATTATGAGTAAAGCTGCTGTGAACATTCATGTGCAGGTTTGTATGAACCTAAGTTTTCATTTTTCTGGGATGAATCCTCATGAGTTCAGTAACTCGGTTGTACAGTAGTATCTGTTTAATTTTTTAAGGAACTTCCAACCTTTTCCATAGTAGTTGCACCATTTTACATTTCCGGCAGTACTTACAAGTACAAGGGATGTATTTGTTATTTCTAAAAATAACAAAACAACGGGCGCCTGTGTGGCTCAGTCAATTGATTAAGTGTCTGACTTTGGCCCAGGTCATGATCTTGCAATTTGTGAGTTCAAGCCCCGCTTTAGGCTCTCTGCTGCCAGTGCAGAACCTGTTGGGATTCTCTTTCCTTCTCTCTCTGCCCCTCAAAAATAAACAAACACTTAAAAAATAATAAAATAGGGGCACCTGGGTGGATTAGTTGATTAAGCGTCTGATTTTGGCTCAGGTCATGATCTCATGGTTCGTGAGTTTGAGCCACACATCAGGTTCTCTGCTGCCAGCACAGAACCCCCTTTAGGTCCTCTGTCCTCCCTCTCTCTGCCCATTCACGCTGTCTCTATCTCGAAAATAAATAAGAACAGTTACAAAAAAAAAAACCATTAAAAAATAAAAATAATTAAACAACATAAATATCTACCAAAAATGCAATAATTAAGTATTGATTATGTATCTGTATCATAGAATACTCTGGGTCATTAGAAAATTTTATATGGTTTATATGGTTGTTATTTTTGGAAAATGGTTATCTTCAGTAAAAAAGCAGAATCTAAAATACTGTTACTTCAAATAATAACTGCATAGAAGATAGAAAAATAGTTGATAATCATTTGAATACAGAATGTTTATGGTAAGTGTATGTTGAAGGATATTTATTTATACCTTGATTCTTCTGCCACTCCTAATAACTGATGGTACAACTTAGGAACCAAAGAGGGAGAGAATATATTCTTTGCTTGATTATGGCACTATCAAAGAGCTTGGGGTGTTCACTGTCAAGGAAAACAAATTACTTTTCATTAAAGTCAATATAACAACCTTGAGAATACATCTATAGTCAGGGTACCCCATCCAGCCTGTTCTCTTATGATCCCACCATGGGAATATATAAAAGTCCTCATTCTTTGAAGTTCTTTTCTTTTCTCCATACATAGGTGAAAATATACGTATAGACTATAACTGACTTGGAACTGCATCTCTGAACTGAGGACTCTTGCTTATTTTTCTCCCCGGCAGCTTTGGCCTTCATTTTTTGTGATTTTTCAACATCGTTTTTGCTTCTGCTAGTTCAGCCTTCCTGGAAGTTCTTCTCTCCATTTTTTAGCCTGTGACCCCATCTCTCACAAAACTATTTTGTATTTTCCATTATGGGTAAATAGGATTGTCTGTCTTGCAGACACCACTTTCTGGTGCCCTTTCCACTAGATGCCAGTATTTAATATTAAATTTTAAAAAGTAATTGATAGCTTTTAATTACTATTGTTGTAATCCGTATTTTTCTGTCTTTTATTGAAAATGTAAAATATTACATTGAATCATGTGAAACTGATGTAGTGGTTGAATATGGCAATTTCATATTCAGATGAATATTTCTTTAGCCTTACGGGTTAAATACCCTTATTATGTTAACCTGAGAACTCAGCTACCCATTCCGTAGATTGTTGCTTCAGTGCAAAAATGAGCACCAGGTTTTAAACTACAATCTGTCAGTCTGTTTTGGGGAATGTAGAACATTTTTATATTGGTGGTTTAGAATCTAGCCTTTTGTAGTCTTCACCTTGGTATATGCATATTTTTCAACAATAATGCTTCTAAGTGTCATTCACTGCCTTCTGCCTCTGTGTTTAATCTGTCAGTGTTCAAATAGCATTGCAGTGTCCCTGAGTTGTAGAGTTCTTTTAAACCAAAGCCGTCTATGGGAAGAACTGAAGAGACCTAAGAAATGTAAACCCCAAACAGTGCAGCATAGCTCCGAGTGCTGTAACGGGAGAATGCTTCACCTTGAGCTACTGCTACAGTTGTTACAGAGCTAAGGCCTTGGGCCAGTCGATCTCTCCATATTGGCTCTGTTGAGACAGCCCGGAGAATTTTAAAACCTGATGTCAGAAATAGTGATTAAATTGGGGCCTGGACCACTGTACTTTTAAAAGCTCCCTCTGCCCCTGATTTGTCCCCATATGATTCTAATGATCGGCTTAAGTAGAGAGCCTCTGTTTTAGACCAATTTTGAAACCAGAGTCAGGTCAGAAATACCATCTGACTCAGAAAAATCACTGTAGCGACTCAAAGGCTAATCTTGGTTGCAGTATGGGAAATACACTTGGATTGTTTTTTATTCTATTTTTTCCCTGTTACATCTAAAGAGGTAGCTACTAAGATGGTCATTTTTCTTTTCTTTTTCTTTTTTTTAATGATCATTTTCAACAACAGTAGCAGTATATCCTTAATGGAGTTTAGAAAAGTATGAATGCAGTTTTTGTGAAGGCTGAGGCTAAATTAAAACACAGTGATAAGACAGGTGATTAAGACTATCAGCAGCAGCAGCGATAAGTCATGTTGATGGCATTTACACTTGGCAAGATGTGATGAGAATTTCACATTATCTCTGTGGTCTTCCTCCATAAAACCCTCAACCCTAGCCTAACAGTGAGAAAAACAGACAAATCCCAACTGTGGGTAGTTTTGCAAAATACCTAATCAGTTCTCAAAACTGACAAGGTCATCAAAAACAAGAGGAAGTCTGAGAAACTCATAACCAAGAGGAGCCTAAGGAGACATGACAACTAAATGTAATGTGCTATTCTGGATGGGATCCTAGAACGGAAAACGAGTAAAAAGTAATCTAAATAAAAATACAGGTTTTAGTTAATAATAAGGAATCAATATTGGTTCATTAATTTTTCATCTTACGAATGTAAGATGTTACTTTAATACTGGGACCCAGTATGGGGCACATAGGAATTCTGGTATCTTCACAGGTTTTCTGTGAACTTTAAACTGTTCTCACCCTAACCAGTAACTTAGTGAAAACAAGGCCTCGATAGTTAAGATACCATGCTGATGAGCATATGATTTCTAGCTAGTTGTATTTATTAGCCCATGACAGGTTATGCATATGTCAGTCCAAATCCATCATTCCTAATAGAAAAGCAGCGTAGATTGACACCAGAGAGTAGAAGAGTAATATTATATCTTTATAATTTAGAGCACATTCCTGTGTTGCATACTATTTCGACCACCACCCCCCAAAAAAAAGAACAAAGAAAAAGAACAAAGAAGAGGGAAAGAGAAGAGGAAAGTTAAAACTGAAAGAAGGAAGGAAGGCAAGGGGAAAAGTAGAAAAAGAGGAAAGAGGCACATTGGTTGACACATATGCCTATGTATTTCGAAGGTTGTAAGGATAAAACCAAATCCTAAATAAGATGTAAAAGGTGTAAGTTGTTAGTACATGATGTTGGAATAATTCACAGTGTTATAAGCAGTGATAATTAAGTTTAGCTGTTGCAGCAAAAGTATTTTGAGTCGACAGATACTAAGCAGTGAAAGTGAACTTTAGGTTTCAGTGGAAAGGAACTACTGGCAGCCATAAGACTTTTTTGGATGTCTGCGAAAACAAATGTTGAAGGCATGTAAGAAATGTTAACGTTGTTGTGTAGGGGAGTACAAGTGGCTAAAATGGACGGGGATTTTTATAAATAGGGTGAGTCGACAGTTTTTTTAGATGTAATGTTTTTGTTGTGTATGAAATTAATGACCTGTACCAATGAGTGAAGTAAGTCATTTTATTTTACAAAAGCAGTGTAATAAGGTCTCGACAAGATGTTTTATTTACCTTTCAAATGTTTGACCATCATGTTCTTGATACTACGTGGTCCTTGTTTCTTTGCCTTTTGCTGTGATGTAATTTGTTTTTCCCTTAGCCTGGGGAGTATCTTGATCTTCAGAATAACCAGGCATGCTATTTACATGAAACAGATAAGCATACACATGTAAATCTTCATTGATCTCTGAGAGGTGGTGTGTGTTTTTTCCTTTTTCTTTTAAAAAATATTTATTTATTTATTTTTGGCTGGCAGCCTTAATAATGTTTTCATAAAATATGATGGATTTATAAATCTGTTTAACATGCCTTTCCCTTTTTGTCTTAGTGCTTTGCTTCTAAGTTGCAGATGCAGTGGCTGAACAATACGCCGTGTGGTGTGACAGGTAAATTTCCCAATTTACCTGCCGTAATAGTGTGCTGTGTAATGCTATTCAATCATCTCTGAATTTTACTTGCCTGATTAGTTGAGTGAAGCAGATTTTCAATTTAAATGTAACTTCATCTGCTTGATTAAAAATGTAACAGAACATTATCTGCTGCAAATAAATTTCAGTGGAAGAGATGATTTTGCCTGTTTAAAAATAACATCTGTTTATATTGGCTGGAAGCAGACGATTAATACTTCTCTAATTTCGAGGTTTACCAGTCCAGCTCACCTGTCTCTTTGCATGGATAGTTGAAATTGATGGCTGTCGAGTATAAACATTTACCTGTTGATGTTTAGTTGATGGATTTCTTTTTTAAGGATAATACAGAATCCCATCATTGGGCATTCATTTATTTGCTGCTCATCAAGATGATTGACAGCTTTGCCAACAACATGGAAAAAGGGTCTTCCTTCATGATGCATACGAGAAAAATTTTACCCCTCAGTGATGAGTGCCCTACAGAAAAACAGATTTTTGTGAATTCTTTTTCATAGTTGGTATTTATTTGAATTCTGAGTTTAGAGTCCATGAGTATAAATTTAAGTCAAGTGTGTAGTAAATGAGGGTAGGTAGTACTCCCTACTGGCGTCTTTCATCACCTGATTATGTGTGTAGGCTGTAAGGACAAGGAGGGAGAAAGATAGGAAAAACCAAAACGGTGTTTTTTTTCCCCAGCGCTTAGCATAGTGTTAGGCGTGTAGTAGACCACTCAGTAAATATTTATTGAATTTGACTTAAATATCAGGCTGAGGGTATATTTGATACCCTGCAAATGTAACAAACCAGATTTAATTGGCTTAAGTAGTTTAAAATCATAGCAAAAAGAAATTATAGAATAAGAGCTTGTCCTCTCTTTCTTTAATGAAAACTTTCCTTTAGGAGTTTATTAGAAGTACATTTCTAAATGCAGAATTCTCCTATAAATATCCTCTAGAAAAAAGAAAGACACTGTTGACTGTTAATTTTCCTGATAAGTAAAATTGAGTTTAAAAATAGGTGTAAAAAATTCTAACACAAGGGAAACAGCAGCACAATTTGGTGGGTTTTAGTATATTTAGTACATGGTGTAAAGCAGTATTTGTTTCTCAAAAATTGATATAGTTCCCCAATTTCAAAAAATATTGTCTTCATTTTTTGAATGCTGTATTTATTTTGCTAGCTTATTCTGAACATGTCATTTATAAAAGAATAATTTTGTATTATTTTGGTAACACTTTTGTTGTTTGTCATAAAGCAAACAAAAATTATTATTGGTATTGATAGTTACTGAGTTGATATATTAGAAACTTTTGTTTCGATTGTAAAATTTAGGGGTTGTAGGCCAATATATATAATTTAAATCAAAATTCTATAGTTTATATTTTTCAGGAAAATATTTGAGGAGATGGGTATCAAAATACTTTTAAGCAACTAATCAAGAGAATTAATCAGTCTTTTCTCCTGAACATAAAGTGTAAATTTTAACCTCTAATCCATTTTGCTGATTTGGATATTTTGGGTTATTTATTTTTTTTATTTACAAAAAGTAAATACTTTGGGAGTTGAATTTGAATCTTTTCAAATCTGTTAGGTTAATCCTGGATATTTAGGAGAAATTTTTTCCCTGATACTTTTGGAGAATAGCTTATACCGTAAAAATGCACAGATACTTAAATCTAAACACATATATTATAACATTGTAACATATTGCTTTAATCTTATTTAATATTTCAGTTAAATGTGTATGTAGGTTTTTAAAAAACTGAATGAGGTTAACAAAGAAATTTAGAATATTTTTTGTTGTAGCTTTCTTTGTTATTACCTTGTCCTTCCTGTTTGTTCATGATTTGCAAGGGGTAGATGAAGGTTTTTTTCTATTTTAGTTGTTCAGATGATTTTTAATGAAAAAGAATGAACTTAGAAGAGCAGGGTCTATACCTAAAGAAGATGGTACTACTTGAAATTGTATCAGTCATTAGGGTCTTCAGAGACTTGCTTTAAAACATTAGAACTTGGCCACAAATCATAAAAGGGAGTTAAAATGACAACAAATGTTTACAGCAGCATTATTCATAATATTTAAGACATGGAACTAATCCAAATGTCCATCATTTGATGAATAGATAAATAAATTGTAGTATATTTGCACAGTGGAATATTATTCAGCCATGAAAAGGCATGAAGTACTGATACGTGCTGCAACATGCGTAAACCCTAAAATGTTATGCTGAGTGCAAGAAGTCAGGCTTAAAAGGCTATGTATGATTTAATTTATGTGAAATATCTAAAATAGGCAAATCCATAGAGACAGAAAGTAGATGAGTAGTTGCCAGGGGTTTATGGAAGATGTCCTAGAATTTGATGGTGGTCATGGTCACACTGTACCTTTTTGAATATATTACAAACCACTGAATTTAAAAGGGTAATTTTTTTTAACACAACCTGAGGGTTTTATTGCCTTTATAATGTAACAAAATAGGAAGCTTAGAACTAGGTCACTTGGCCCTTTCTCTTATCTCCTCCCAGTTCAAAATGCTTGCGTTCTCCTAGATCTGCAGTTGGTCTCAACACATTCGAGCCTCAGCACAATCTTCTTTGTAGTTTTTTGCACAAAATCGGCTTAGTTTGCCCACCATAGCCACTCTGCTTCTGGTCATAACGCTGCTTTCCCTGGGCATAAAGAGAATCTTCGCCTATCTTATACTATGTCACTTTGTGGGGTTGGTGCTTGCCACACTTGTTTGCAGAAAGTCCGGCAGGTTTTAGGATCATTCACCATGGCTGTGAGAGGGCTATCAGGACAGAAAGGCTAAAAGGGTAACTTTTTTTTAATGTTTATTTACTTTTGAGAGAGAGAGAGAGAGAGAGGGAGCCGGGAAGGGGCATAGAAAGAGGGAGACACAGAATCCGAAGCAGGCTCCAGGCTCTGAGCTATCAGCACAGAGCCTGATGTGGGGCTTGAACTCATGAATGTGAGATCATGACCTGAGCTGAAGTTGGATGTTTAACCACCTGAGCCACTCAGGCACCCAAAAGGGTAACTTTTATAATACATGAATTATATCTCCGTTAAAAGGCGCGGGGGTGGGGGGAGATATAAATTGCTGGTTTATAAAGAGATTATTACCAGAAGAGCTTGTCATTGTTCATTTTCTTTAATATGTAACAGTGTAATCTGGAACAGAGAGAACTGAACCTGTTGACAGGGAGATGGGCTGGCAGGTTGAGGCTGGCCCTTTTGGGGAGTTTTTTTTTTTAATTATAAAAAAATTTATGAAGCATCTGACTTCAGCTCAGGTGATGATCTTATGGTTTGTGGGTTTGAGCCCTACATAGGACTCACTGCTGTCAGTGCAGAACCTGCTTGGGATCCTCTGTCGCCCCACGTTACACCCCTCTGCCGCTCACACACTCCTGTCAAAAGATAAATAAAACATTCAAAAAAAAAAAAAAGAACTCGATTAAAAAAATTATAAAATTGTTGGGGGCGCCTGGGTGGCTCATTTGGTTTAGTGTCTGATCCTTGGTTTCTAGTCCGGTCATGATCCCACAGTTTGTAAGTTTGAGTCCCATTTAAGGCTCCTCACTGACAGCAGGGAGCCTGCTTGGGAGTTTCTCTCTCTCCCTCTCTCTGCCATTCTCCCGCTTGATCTCTTTCTCAAAATAAATAAATTTTGAATCTGAAAAAAAAAAAAAATAATTCTAAAACAGAAATTATGAAATCGTTGGGACACCTGGGTGGATCAGTTGGTTAAGCTTCTGGCTCTTGATTTTGGCTCAGGTCATAGTCTCACCGTTCATGGGTTCGAGCCCCATGTGGGGTTCTGCACTGACAGTGGAGAGCCTGTTTGGGGTTCTCTGTGTGTCTGTCTCTTCCTGACCCTCCCCTGCTCGCTGTCTCTCTCTCAAAATAAATAAACATTAAAAAGTTGTAAATTGCAATTATCAGTCTTTTATAAAACCTTAGGAATAATATTTTAATTTTTATTAATCATAGAGGCATATTTTATCTTTATGTTATAGTTTCATATTAGTATTATCTTACTTGCATGTTTTTATATATCATTTAGAGATTTATAGTTAGGTGTAGAAATTTTAAAGAAATTTAAAAGCATCGTGGAGAATCAGGCTCTCTGGAAATCGTGCTATTGTTTGTGAAGTTTCAGTCTACTCGTTTCAGTTTGAGAGACTGACAACTTTTCAGGTAGATCGTAGATACTATGTTAAGTTATAGAAACTTGCCCCGCTGGAAGTATTTAAGAAAATTAGAGTAATTTTATATTAAAATTAATGTAGATATTTATGAAATATAAGTATATACCAATAATAAGTTACATTGATTAAAAACTTTCTGAGTACTTCTTACATTAGCATTAGGTTTGTAAGATGTTCATATGATGAAAATTAGGCATTTCTAAAATTTAATGAATAACAGCACAATGTGTACCCTTCGAAATTGTGAGAACATTCATTTTGCGATACAGAGGAGAGAGAATAGATATTTGAATATAAAATACCAGTTCGGCTTTCAAAATCAATCCACTGTAAAATATTGGTTGCCGTAGAGGTCAGACCTACTGAATTGTATGCTCTATTATTTGAAGTGTGGTTTGTTTTCAACCTGCTGCAGAAACCCTGTTCCTTCAGTTATATTTTAGGGCTGCTATGTGAGTACCCTGCTGGGTTGGCTCTAGCTTTTTAGGACTTGGGTCCCCTAGGCATTTTTAGTAGCTTGGTTTCACAACTTTTGCTTTTATATTCAGCTGAAACAAAAAAAATGTTGATATTCAAAGTGTTTTGACGTACAAAAATGGCAATTTTGTATAGTTCAACCAAATAATCATTTGCTTCAGATTACTAGGTGTAGAAGTATAATTTCTATATTAATAGTCAATATTTATTGTAATTTTCTGAGCACCTTATATGTAATAACTCATTTTATTCTTACAACAACCCAGTGAATTGTTACTCTTATTATCTCATTTATAGATGAAGAAGGTCTGAAGAGGTAATATCCCTAAGTAAAAGGGAGGCTCAGGATTTCAGCTCAAGTATTCTTGCTCCAGAGTCAGTACACTTACCGGCAATGTTAGGTTTCCTTCTACTCCTGCTCTAGCCCCTTCTTTGCCCTCTGGTAGTTTTGTAAATTAAAGCCTAATTCTTTCTCTTGCCTTGAGCCCTTCTTCTTTCCCTACCCAGTGTTAATTAGGTGTTGGACTTTTACTGTATTTGTGTCGTATTTGTGTCTTATTCCAGATGTGTTTTGTAACTATAGAAATAGATACTTAGGAGTCAACACTTGATGAGTGCTTTTGTGTCAGATCTTACTATGTAGCAACTTCATTAGTGTAATAATGTTGTTAACTGAATTGATAAATCTTGGAATCTACTTAGTCTGTTATCATCTGAAGGTTCAGACAGTGTTTTGATCACTGGTAAAGTAAGTTTCCTCTCTTATTCAGTTCGTAATGGCAGTTTTTCAGGTTCCCATTATTGGCTTCCATCAAGGCAACAAGCATTTAAAAAATATGCCAGAGCTGGGAGAGCAAGAGGTACTCCTCTTTTTACTCCTACAGCCTGGTCTCTTACTTGTCCTGAATCCCTTGCTACACCTCTTTTGTGGAATTCTTTTCTGTACTTGGTATTAGAAGGGAAATAGTATCAATAACCTAAAGAAGGCGGTGTGATACAACATTATATTTAAATCACCAGAGTATATCCAAACTTGCTTAAAAATTATATAGTCTGGGGGCCTCTGGGTGGCTTAGTTGGTTAAGCAGTTGACTATTGGTTTTGGCTCAGGTGATGATTTCATAGTTTATGAGTTCAAGGCCTGCCTTGGGCTCTGCACTGGCAGTGTGGAGCCTGCTTGGGATTCTCTTTCTCCCTTTCTCTTTTCCCTACCCCTGTTTCCACTTACACGGCCATATACTCTCTGTCTTTCAAAAGAAAGAAATAAAACTTTAAAAAATTTGTAGTCTATTGCAGTGGTGTATGAATCTGGTTTGCTAATGGCACAATTTGTACAAAGTGCGTTTACAAGTATCAGATTCTTGGACAGATAAATGTCCAGGTTGTTTTATGGGTTTCTTACATTACATAGGGTGACTGTGGAGTAGACCTCTTGGGCCCAGGCAGCCTGAAATTTTGCTTAAGGGAATAAACTAAACTGAAGGGTTCATTTTAAAATACGGAATAGCTGAGGTCAAGTTGAATAATTTTTGAGTTTGAGAATTAACTTTATTGAGTTACTGTTTGTACTAGCTTTTTAGCATATAAAGCTGTCTACTGTTAGATTATCAATAGTTTCATAATACCATTAACATAGTAATAGGTGAAGAAATGAGTTCTCCTGCTATTTTTGGTATGCCAGAACCCAAGGAAGCAGCCGTCTTATATAAAAATGTAGTGCTGATTTTATTGCTTATACTATTACTGTTAGATGTTTTTGTTACATACAGCTAAATAAACCTTTGGTTTAAAAGCTAGAAGAATGAATTATGAGTAAAATAACTTAGACAAAAATTTCCATCATGAGGTACATATGAGGAGAAGTAATAGAAAGGGGTAAATGAGTGAAGATTGAGGTTAAAGTGACCTATGCGTGGGTTTAAAACTGGTTGGGTAAAGGGGTATATTTTTTAACTTAGGTAATCTTTTATAAATATTTTATCATAAAATTTAGAAATAGCAGTATAAAGCAATATCAGTTTATGGTCTTTGAGATACTCATTGTTTTTCCAGTGAGCCCCTGATGTCGGACGCTGTGGTCCTGAGTCAGTCCTCTTTCCAAATTAATCATCAGCTGTTGACATTTTTCCCCTTGGCCTCAAGGATACCTCCCTTCGTGGTTTTTCTACCTCGCTGGCCATACCAAGGATTCTTTGGTTGGTTCAACGCTTCTGTGGGAAATGCTTGATTGAGAGTAGGACTTACAAAGCTAGTTTGTCTTTATAAATCTTGATTCTGCTGCCTATTATGTGACCTTGGGCAAATTACTCACCTTCTTGTGCTTCAGTTTCCTGATCTGTAAAATGGAGGCTTATTACGAGCATTAAATAGTTTAATATATATAGTAAAGCTTTTAGAATAGTATTTGGTGCATAGTGTAAGTTTTAGCTATTGTCGTTATCTTTCTGACCTTTAAACATTATTGTTCCTAGGTCTTGATCTTCAGGCCTTTTCTCATATATTATTTCCTACAAGATCTTTTAATTTCTGTGGCTTCTCTGAAGGCCAGACTATTTCCTCTTGCTTTTTTTCCAGCTTTATTGAGGTATATTTGACACGCCTGTGTGTTTAATAGACATCTTAAGAAATCACATGTAGGGGTGCCTGGCTGGCTCAGTTGGTAGAACATGCAACTCTTGATCTTGAGGTGTAAGTTTGAGCCCCATGTTGGGTGTAGAGATTACTTAAAATCTTTTTTTTTTTTAATGTTACTTTTTTATTGAGAGAGAGAGGAAGAGCATGTAAGGGGGACGGGAAGAGAGAGAGGGAGACAGAATGTCAAGCAGCGTCCACACTTTCAGCACAGAGCCCAAGACGCGGGGCTCGATCTCACAAACCATGAGATTATGGCCTGAGCTGGAACCAAGAGTCGTACACTTAACGGACTAAACCACCCAGGTGCCCCTTAAAACAAAATCTTTAAAAAAAAAAAAAAAGAAAAAAAAAAGAAATCACATCTGAGGTCTTAATTTGGCTTTCCTCTTCTTTCCTCCTCCCTTAGACTTAATTGTAGCAAACGGAAACTCTGTTTTTCCAGTTGCCAAATAACACTAGAGTCTCTTCTTTCTCGCACACTGCACATTCAGTCCGTCAGTAAAAACAATTTTGGAATATATCTAGAATCTGATCCTCCAGTGACCATCCTGGATGGGTATCATCTCTTGATGGATTATTGGTAATAGCCTTCCAACTCTTCTTCCTGCAGATATTTTTGTCTTCTTATATTCTGATCTCCATAATGTAGTCACAGCAGCCCTTTCAGTCAGGTCATGTGACTTCTTAAGAAAATTTTTTAAAAACATTTATTTTTGAGAGAGAGCGTGCGTGAGTGAGTTGGGGGGGGGTGGGCGGGACAGAGAGGGAGAGGGAGATACAGAATTTGAAGCAGACTCCAGGCTCTGAGCTGTCAGCACAGAGCCTTATGTGGGGCTCAAACTCACAAACCATGAGACCCTGGCTTGAGCTGAAGTCAGACACTTAACCCACTGAGCCACCCAGGTGCCCTTGTCATGTGACTTTTTTACCTAAAATCTTCCAGTGAATTCTTAACTTACATGGTGAAATTCAGAAACTTTACTTTGTTTTGTTTTTACTATTTTATTGTATTGTATTTTGTTTTACTCTATTTATTTTAATGTAATTTATTTTAATTTTATAGAGACAGAGCATGAGCAGGGATGGAGAGGGGGGAGAGAGAGAGAGAGAGAGAGAGAGAGAGAGAGAGAGAGAGAGAATTTTAAGCAAGCTCCACACTCAGTGCAGAGCCTGACACAGGGCTTGATCCCACAACCCTGGGATCATGACCAGAGCCAGAATCAACAGTTGGATGCTTAACCGACTGAGCCACCCAAGTGCTCCTAGAATCCTTACTTTGAACTATAAGGCCTTTCATGATTTGCCTTCAAGTCCAGGGGCAACCCCATCCCAGGTATCTTGTCTGTCTTACCTCCTACTGTCTTTCTGCCAGACTGGTCTCCTTCCTCTTTCTAGGGTGCACACGCATTCTTCTGCTTCACAGGCCGAAATTTTTTTTTTTTGCCAGAATTAATAATTTATTGTGGAATGCCCAGGTTATTTCACATGACAATTTATGAGATAATTCTTTACATATAATGAAGTTACTGTGTATTCAGAGTATGCATATCTCTGTGGATACATCTGAAAGGCACATGCTAAGACATCCCCAAGGGATATTTGACTAGTCCCAAGAGGGTTTAACCTTTTGATACAGACGGCCACCCTTTTCTAGTGCACCTGGAACCCAGGTAAAGAGTACACAGTCTACAACAGGACCTAAGGCACTTTGGACTCCTTCCTGGGTGCTGCTTTCAAAAAACAATCAGCAAGTTGCTTAGTCAAGTTATTGTGCTTCATGCAGTAAGTGGAAAAACAAAGAGAAACACAGAAACACATGCTTAAAAACACACAGGCACTCACACAAAAGTGTCTTCTCGTAATGTCTTCTAATATCTCTGCATGCCCAGCTCCCTCACGTACTTCAGTCTCTCAAATATCACTCTATCAGATAAATCTTCCATGACTTCTCTGTTTTAAATACTAGTGTCATCCTCTTCACCCCCTTAACATTGCTTTATTTTTTTCTCAGTACTTCCTATCACCAGACATTTTATATATCTGATGACTCTCTCTTTCCCACCTCCTTCTCCCCTCCCCCATGTTCTTCTACCTTCCAGAAGTGTGTGTCATAATAGCTGGTGGTACTTTTTATTCTTTGTCCTATCCCTAATAATTTAGCTCAGTAAATTATTTCCTGGATGAATAAATGAGTGACTGGATATGGAGTACTAAAAAAAGAAGGCACAGATACCTTGGGATGTGTTAAGGTTACATTGCATATTTCAGTAGAGAGGGAGCCAGAATCTCTGAGTGTAGCCAAGTCATTTTTATGGCATAGTTCCATAGGACCACTCTAGGTTGTATTAGGTCTATCTTTGAGATTTTCTGAAAGTTTCTAGGTATCTGAGTATACCTTAGATTTCAGAATACCTGATAAGTGGCTATTTCTGCGTATACTATTACTGACCTGCTGGGCTCTTTTCTTAGCATGTGGTGTCACCTTGACCCAGGCTTTAGAAGTTGGCCTGTACTTCAGGAGGCAACTGGCAGAGACTAGGCTGACAGTTTCTACAGGTCACAGGAGACATGTATAGGTAGTCAGTCAAGGTCTTTTAGTATATCTTCAACTCCTAAAAAGACCTTTTACTATTAAATGTTCAGGCATTTGATCAGGTACCCACCAGCATTTGGAAACTCATTCAGCAAATATCTACCATTCCAGGTATTTCATTTGATCTGGTGTCAAATGGTATAATGATTTGAATATCAGGTTACAAGTTGGAGCCTTGTAAATAAGTAGATCGATTTATCGTTTTGTATCTAATACAAATCTTTTTCCTACTCCTTAAGAACTATAGTTTCCTAGGACTGCTAGGATAGGCCATAAGTTTGATGGGTTCAGATACCAATTTATTCTCTCATAGTTCTAGACGCTAGGAATCTAAAGTCAGGGTTGCCTCTGGAGGCTTGAGGGAGTCCCATTCATGTCTTTTAATTCCTTGGTGTTCCTCGGCTTGTAGGTGCATTAGTCCAATCTCTGTCTTTAGGTGGCTTTCTCCTACCTATTTGTGGCGTGGAATTTCCCTCTTCTTTCCCTTATGAGGTCACTAGTGATTCACTTAAGGTCCCCTCCCCCAAATCCATGAAAACCTTATCTCAGATTTTTAACTTAATTTTATGTGGAATGACCGTATTTCCTAACAAAGGCTCATTTACAGGTACTGGAGGTTAGGACTTGTACAGATCTTTTTTCGGGTGGGGACACTATTCAGTGCACTGCATGGAATACTTGTTCATTCATGTATCTCATTTTTTAAAAATTTCAGTTTGCTTAACATTTCATGCTGTAAATCTGTTGTGTGTTTTTACTGACACATGGAAGATAATATTGTGGAGGTTGTGTTTTCCCACCCTACCTCACCCCCATTATTAAGAAAAATGAGCTCTTGCTCTTTCATGGTAGGATTTTGGATGGAAAAGAATCTTTTTTTTTTTTCTTAATTTATTTATTTTGAGAGACAGTGCAGAGGAGGGACAGAGAGAGAGAGAAGGAGAGAGAGAATCCTAGGTAGGCTCCATGCTGTCAGCATGGACCCTGATGTGGGGCTCGAACTCACAAAACGTTAGATCATGACCTGAGCCGAAACTAAGAGTTGTATGCTCACCTGACTGAGCCACCCAGGTGTGCCAGGATCTTTTCTGTTAAATGTACTTGTTGTCATTTTTGTCAGGGTATTAAAAATTTGTTCTAAACATACCTATATATATTTCGTTTCATATTGTTTATTTTTGCTTTTTAAATTTTCTTTGTCCTACCTCTTGTGGATAGCATGTGAATAAATCTTGAAATTTGGGGCAGGAGAAGTGGGAAATGTTAATCCACTTCTAAGGCTGACATCATTTTGAAAATAACTGATTCTAAGGATGAGCAGAATATATTTTATTTAATAGTTATGAGAGATAGATTTTCATAAACTTTTATCCAAAGTAACTAGATTCATACTTTCAGTATAAAGGGTGTTATGAAAATATAAAGTTCATTAATATGCTGTATATTTTTATCCCCTTGAATGTAATTTAGAGATTATATACTGTAATAGGATTTATGACATTATACTGTTTAATCTTTAGGGTGTTACGAACACATCAGGGACAGTTGGCAGTAACTGAAGTTTGCCTGCATTTTAAGAATGTATTAGTATTACAGGATGTCACGAGTTATACTTTAAAATAAATAAAATTTATACTCTTAGAATATTTACAGATTCAAAGACATTTTTTTCTGCAGGCCAAGATAAAATCTTTAAGAACTACCAAGATGAATTAAAGATGAAATGATTTATTTCTAAGGTCAGGCCTTAATTAATACATGGGGGATGATCTTGGCATTTCTTCAAAGTATTTGTTTGTATATCTTGAATTTGCACCTCCTCAGTAACCTAACTGGGATTTATAAAATGGAGCAATCTCTTTTCTCCAATTTGGCACTCAAAAGGAACTCTGACTTATGAAAAGTAAGTGTATTTTTCTCAGGAATAGCTTACCATTTTAAAATAAGACGACAAAAACAATGACTCCGTGAACTTTCCTCAGTGCTTTTTTTCTTTGTGTACAATGAACACATTGATATAAAATGTGTATATTATTTGAGTCTTTAAACTGTTGCTTTTTGTTTTAATTCCATTGTCTATCATTTCTTTTATGTTGGATTTGAATAGTTTAGATTGTAAACTTCAAAAAGCGCAAAGCATTTATCTTTCAGCTCGTGGTCTTGACGTATCATGCCCACACGCTGTTTGATGTCACTGTTTCCACTTTGAGAGAAGAGAGAGGATCGATGGAAAGAAATGAGGAAAATGGAATTTTAAGATCTGTGGAAATCATATTTTTCACACAGTTGCTCTTCTTTAAAAGATGCAGGTGGTAGTTTTACAGTCTTTTTGTCCTATTTTGAGTTGGAGGTTGTTTGATACATTTTTTGCCTTAATGCGTTATATCTATGTACATTGAAATTGCCATCAGACACTGTTATACCTTTTGCTTTCCGTTTTCAAACATATTTTAAAGATCTCAACAGGATAAAGGACTGGTACTGTTTCTTTTGCTCATCTTTCATCCGTATATTCAGGTGTTTGGCTGCTTTTTTTTTTTTTAATTTTTATTTTAGAAAGAGTGTAAGCAGTGTAAGGAGGGAGGGGGAGAGGAAGAGAAAGAGATTAAGCAGGCTCCATCCTCAGTACAGAGCCTGATACGGGGCTTGATCCCATGACCCTGGGATCATGACCTGAACTGAAATCAAGAGTTGGATGCTCACCCAACTGAGCCACCCAGGTGCTCCCTAAATTCAACTTCTATTCTGGTGTCCTGTTTCTTCTCTCCACACCTTTAGCAGTGCTTTTGGAGTAGATCTCCTGGCAGTGCATTCTCTTAGTTTTCCTTCATCTACGAATATTTTACCCTCATTTCATGAAGGGTATTTTCCCTACACATGGAATTCCGGGTTAATAATTCTTTTCTGTCAGTGCTTAGAAATGTTGTTCTACTACTTACCAGCCTCTGTTTCTGATGAGAAATTCTCAGTCATTCCTGAAAATTTGAGTTTCAAGCTACGTTTTTCTCAAATATTTTTTCTGTACCACACCTTTTTTTCTTCTTGGATTCCAGTGAAATGAGTATTAGGTCTCTTGTTATTGTCCTACAAGTCCTGAGGTTTTTGTTTTGTTTTTGAATATTTTTTCCTCTCTCTTCAGAATGGGTATTTTCTGGTGTCTTCCTTCAGCATCACTGCCTATTTTCTCTGTCCTATTAATTTGGCTGTTGAGCTCGCCCAGTGGAATTTTCATTTTGGCTATTGCATTTTTCAGTTTCTAAGTTTTTCTCTTTGTTCTTCTTCATGTCTTTATTTCTTCGAAGAGATTTCCCATCTTTCTGTTCCTTCTAAGAGTGTTTGTTTTTACTTGCTGGAACACTTTTATAGTTACTTCTTTTTAAAATCTTTGTTAGATAAATCCATCGGTGTTGGCATTTGTTACTTGTTTTTTCTCATAAATTGAAGTGTTCTTAGTTCTTGTGGCAGATTATTTTGGACTGTATTTGGGACAATCTGAGTATTACATTGTGAGACTGTGTTTTGTTTAAATCCTATAGCGAATGTTGGTATTTTTGTTCTAGTGGGCAATCAGTCTGGTTAGGTTCGGGCCGCAAGTTCTAACCAGTCTCTTGGGGGTCATAGTTTTAATATTAGTTCCTTTGACAAAATCTTTGCCTTACAATGAGTGTGTCCTGCATGTGTGCCAGACAGTGGCCAATATGGAAACTGGTTGGTTGTCTGCCCCTGTAGCTCAGTTCTCAAAGTGTGTGGTGTGCTATTTTAATATGAGCTCCATCTATGCACAGCTTAGGGGTGATCTCAGAGGTTCATAAGCAACAACATGGGATCGCTTTCCTGAGCTTCTCCCTTTCTACAATCTTTTTGGTACTTTTGGTTACCTGGACCCCTCCTCCTTTTGGTCGTCCAGCCCCAGAGGTAGAGCTTTAGGTACCCCCTCCTGCGGCATACTTCTTGCCACCTTATCTACATCTGGAGCCAACTAATAGGAAGACAAAAAAGTAAGCAACAGGAGTTCATACCATATTCTTGAAAAAGTCTTCCTCAGAGTTTAGACTCTGGACCCCCTTGCTGTACCCGTCACTGCCTCTACCACCATTACAAGACTGCTTGGGGGCTAGGATGTAAGAGAATGCTGAAAAGCATACAGACCTGGGGAATTTCCTCTACTCTGAGTGATAGGAGATTCCTTTCCTACTCCTCAAGCTGCAAGTAAGAGGCTTGGCCTGGAGTTCCTTCTGTCTGTCCTTCTCACTGAGTGCCCACTTACAAGTTTCCCCCCCTTTTTTTTTTTTTTTTTTGACAGAGTGCAAGCAGGGGAAGGGCAGAGAGAGAGGGAGATACAGAATCTGAAGCGGGCTCCAGGCTCCGAGCCGTCAGCACAGAGCCCGACACGGGGCTCGAACTCGCGGACCGTGAGATCATGACCTGAGCTGAAGTCGGCCGCTTAACCAACTGAGCCACCCAGGCGCCCCACAAGTTTCCCCTTTTGAGTCTAGGCCAGAGGAGACCAGAGAGAGGGGAAAATGGTGAACTCATCACCAGTTTGCTGCTAATTCGAATTCTGATCTTCCCCAATCTGCCTGCTAATTCCTTAAATAGCTGCTTTATGCATTCTGTACCGGTTTTATACTTACATTCAGTGGGAAAATGGGGAAGAGTATGCTTATTCCCTTTCATCTGGAATTGGAACTCCTCATGTATTTTTAAAATCACCAAAACATTAAGAACAAGTGAAGTAATTGTAACTTTAGGGTGTGGGTTTCCTCTCAGTCTGATTACGTGCTGAATGTGTTTTAAGGGTATGTGAAGAAACTAACGTATTTATAGGTATTAAATGTGCAAATTTATAAAAACATTTTGGGTGCTGGAAGTCATTGGGATTTTTGCTTTTTTAAAATACTTATTTTTGAGAGAGAGAAAGAGACAGAGCACAAGCAGGGGAGAGGCAGAGAGCGAGGGAGATGCAGAATCTGCAGCAGGTCCCAGGTTCATCACTGTCAGCACAGAGCCAGACGCGGGGTTGAACTCAAAAACCTTGAGATCATGACTTGAGCTGAAGTTGGATGCTTAACCAACTGAGCCACCCAGGCGCCCCAGAGTTTTGCTTTTCTAAATAAGCATGGTACCAGGGCACCTGGGTGGCTCAGTCGGTTGAGTGTCAGACTCTTGATTTTGGCTCAGGTCATGGTCTTACGGTTCTTGAGATTGAAAGCCTGCTTGGGATTCTCTTCCTCTCTCTGCCCTTCCCTTCTGTGTGTCCATTCTCTCTCTCAAAGTAAATATTTGTTTAAAAAGTTAAAACATTAAATAAGCATGGTACATAAATCTTTTCCTATATAAAAAGTAATTTTAAGGACACCTAGGTGGCTCAGTCGGTTGAGCATCCCACTTTGGCTCAGGTCATGATCTCACAGTTTGTGACTTCAAGTCCCACATCACATTGGGTTCAGTTTGGAGCCTGTTTCAGATCCTCTGTCCCTTTCTCTCTCTGCCCCTCCCCCTCTTGCCCTCTCTCTCAAAAGTAAACATTTTTTTAAAAAGTAATTTTATCTTTTTATATCTTTCTAATTTGTCACAAAGATTCCAGTGTAAATATCTAACAACTATTTTCTAGCAAGTTTTGTTTTTGTTTGTTGTACTCACTAAAAGCACAGTGGGTTTTACTTTTTTATCACCAGTGCATTTTTGGAAAAGTTTACTGAAAATTTTTTAATATTTTTTCCTCTTCTCTCTTCATTATTATGTTTCTTCTTATCTTTTTCCCTTTTTGTGTGTTTTCATTACTATGTTTAGGCTCCTTCCTCCCTTCCTCCCTCCCCCTTCCTGCTAAAATAGATAATAGGAATTATATGGGGGTATTTCTCTGAGAGTTTAAACTCTGACTGGGAAAATAACCCATACTCCCCCCACCCCAAGCTATCCCCTTGGCTAATTAGAATTCCAAAGGCATTAATAACCATTTAAATCGGATTATACCTACAATTGCTAAAGGTGAGATTCAGGCTGTTTAACCCCCTGTTGACAAACCCAACACCTGTCAAGACTGGGTAGGAATTCAGCATTTTGTTTTCATTTCTGTCCTAAGGAAGAAAACTGCAAACTCGGTGACACAAAGGTTGTACAGACCACTCCACCTGCCCACTTGTAGCAGTCTAGTTTCCGACAGTGTAGGGATGTCCCGCCGTTAACTCAGCCTTCATTAGAAGACCAAAGCTAAATAGCATGTTCTTGTGAAAATAACATTTGCATTGTTTGTGAAAACCCTTTGGGGCAGAGCTGTAGAAAATCACATAACAGTAAATAATTCTTTTGTTAAATGTAAAAAAGTATTACAAAGAGCCAAAAATTTTCTTCTTAGCAGTTGACTCTTGGAACAGTAATTTGACAATAGAAATCTCCCAAGGGGCATTAAGCTGGTGGAAAAACATCTATAATTTCGCTACTTTAGATAAAAGCAATTGGAGATTGAATGACCAATCTTAAGAGTCAGAAGAAACGCTACCAAAAAAGAAAATAAAAAGGAAAAAAGAAAAAAAGGGAAGAAGAAACTCTACAAGTTAGTCAGTTCAGAGTCTCTCATGTAGGTTCTTTCTTCAACAGTGAACATGGTCTCTGTGTAAACATCTCCGTGACAGCAAGTATTAGAAAGGCAGCTGGTCCTGGAATCAGATGACTTGTCATTGTCAGAGAATCTTGATCTGAAATGAATAACTATTATTTGTTTATTCTCCTTTTACCCCTGAGTCATAGAGTATTATTTGAATATAGCTGCATGTTTGCTTATTTTCTCCACTCTACATTCCCTGACTCTGCCATTAGATCAGCTATGTATTTTTTTAATTTAAAAATCTATTGGAGAATAAAATGTTTAATAAGCATGGCCATAGGGGAGCACTCTGCATACATGGTTGAAGTTGAAAACCTTTAAAGCAAATAAAGGAACCATCAGATGAAATTTGTATCTTTTTCCATGTAACAGGCATTTCTCAAAGAAGAATTCTTTTCACTGCCAATGTGTGTGTCAGTGTTGGAAAAGTGTAGATTCAGGAGCTAAGTAAGAAAAATTAGTTGATTTGAGAAAAAGACATCTACTGGAATCTGCAGCCCTCCTTCAACAAAGATATCTATTGGTCCATAGATGTCATCCTCTACACCTGTCTAAAACGGCTCGTTTCTTTTCCTGATTACCACTTATAGATTTTTCCCTTTTTAAAAAACTTTACACAAAATGTAAACTTCATACATTGGGATTATTCTTTGGTCTGAATCTTTTCTTTGAATGAAATAAGCTTTGGGATGCTTATTTAGATGTTCAATGGAACAGTGTGGAGAACAGTAATTGTGTTTGGGCTAAAGAATTAATCCATTTAGTCATGGGAAACATTACTTAGCTTTTCCTTAGCAGCTGAATTGTGGTGCAACTTAGGGGCTATTTTAGGATTTTAGCCTCAAATAGAAACTTTAAGAAATGAAAGTTTATTTGTATTGATGAACATATGCTTTTGGATAATGAGCCACTGAACTGATTTTAGTGAAAGTAAAATTGGTTTTCAGATCAATTTTTATTTTATGTTTAACCATGAATTGAAAGCTAATCTTTGTATTGCCCAAATTATTTAAAAAAAAAAATGGGATCTTTAAGTCAGAAGAATAGATTCTAACAGAAAATGGTTTAATAAGTGATAATTGGTATGGCTTCAGAAAGGACTTGTAAATTCAGAAATTTCTGATGGTTACTATTAGACTTTTGTACTGTGTCAGCCAGGCATTATAATAAAATTACTTTCATCAACTGTAATTATTCTCTTAAAATAGAAAAATTTACTGCATTTTGGGTACTGTTAGGCCCAAAACAGGGTGTTTGGAAGGTTCTTTTCCATCTCAGAAGAATAATTATCTCATGTGTTATTTTTAACAGTTACCAGTTTAAATGATTGGGTAAGAGGGAATTTCCCAGCTGATAGAAGCTGCCTGTATATATGCACCTGTAGTCAGCCAAGATCTGCAGCCTAAAGAAAAATGTAATTAATTTTTTTTAACTTCATGCCTATTGTAGCCCATCTGCTTATGCTGTTGGATTTTTCTTGTATTTCACATAATAATATTTTATATGCACTACCAATTAACAAATATTTATTGAACATTCACTATATGCCTAGTATAGAGTTGAACTATACTGAGACAGATAGATATATCTTAAGACAAAAAGAAACAGGTTCTGGTTTCAGCTCAGACCTTCACATCAGGAAGTTAAGACTGTTTAACTTACCTCCAAACCTCTTTATAAGCTTCCTTCAAAGAATTTGCCCTTTGTGTGTGAGTGTATACGTGTGTGTGAATACTACTGAACCTTTTTCACTCTGTAGTAGTTTTCTTTTAATAACAGCTTAACAGCTTTGAGATATAATTCACGTATCATATAATTCACTCATTTAAAGCATTATTCAGTGGTTTTATCTTACTCACTGAGTTGTGCAACCATCTCCATAATTAATGTTGAAACATTTTCATCACTCCAGAAGGGAATCCATGCCCATTGGTGTCGCTCCCCATTATCCCCAAAACTCTCAGCCCAAGGCAGTCACTAGTATTTTCTACCTCTTACCGATTCGCCTATTCTGGACATTTCACATAAGTAGAATCTACAGTATGTGGTTCTTTGTGACTGCCTTCTTCCACTTAGAACATTTCAAGGTTTATCCATGTTACAGCATGTGTCAGAACTTAATGCCCTTTTTTGGCTGAATAATACTCCATTATGTAGGTATCATACATTTTGCTTATCCATTATCAGTTGATGGACATTTGAGTTATTTTCACTTTTTGACTATTAAGAGTAAAAGCCAAAATGGCTGTAAACATTTGTGTATATTTTCTGTAAACATATCTTTTCAGTTCTTTTGGGTGTATAACCAGGAATGGAATTGCTAGCTGTTACTCATTTCTCTTTTATAGAATGCATAATTTACTCTTAGCTGAATGTCATTTTCCTCACTCCCAGTTTTACCAGATCTCTCCAAATCAGGCCCTAGTTACTTCTCTGACTGTCCTACTGTGTCTGTCTGAGGAAATTGTGTTTGTCTGTCAAGGCATGCCTGAAATGTATCTCCTTTGTGAGATCATTTCCAGTCCTACCCACCAAATAATAATTATTTTTTTTAAGTTTATTTATTTATTTTGAGAGAGAGTGCGAGCACTAGCGGGGTAGGGGCAGAGAGAGAGGGAGGGGGAGAGAGAGAGAGAGAGAGAGGGAGAGAGAGAGAATTCCAAGCAGGCTCCGCCCTGTCAGCACAGAGCCCAACTGGAGCCCAACGCGAGCTTGCGGGGCTCAAACCACAAATCCATGAGGTCATGACCTGAGCCGAAATCAACAGTCAGACACAACCGACTGAGCCACCCAGGTGCCCCCAGATAATTATTTTTTGAATTACTCTTTAGCACTTGACTCATACTGCTGTCATATTAAATTTTATGATACTTCGATAATGTGATGATGTGTATTAGTCTCACTATATTTTGAAATTTTGAGTACAGGGATTGCCAGGAATCTTTGTTTCTTTGAGGATATATAGCAAAATGCCTGGCACGCGGCACTTAGTAAACGTTGTTAGATAAAGTTTTGTAGTCTTCTTGCTCAGTTTCCCTGTGATATAAATCCATCTTACATACTACTGATTTTCCTGTTCTCAAACTGACATTCAGAGTTTTTTGCTTTCTACCTTATCCACCAAAGCCCTCATTGTTTCCCCAGATTTTCTTCCTTTTCAACTTTCTTGTTTCTTTTTGCTCCCCCCCCCCCGCCCCGTGCAGAATGTTGTTTTCTATCCTGTGTCAACCTTTTGGTAGCCTTGTTGCCTTTCAAGCCTTTTGTGAATTAGGTCGTCAGACATATTCTTAAAAGACATTTAAGGCTGTTCATCTGCATTTTAGGGTCAGCCTAGACTTTGAAATCTACATTATGCACTTAGATTGTTGTCTTGGATTTTAGGCTAAGGAACAGAATGTTCATTTAGGCAATCTTTAGTTTTCAAAGCCTGTTTTACAAGTGACCGGTACAAATGAAAGACTATCAGCACCTGTATCTCCTTCATTCTTTGCTGAGGATGGGCTCCTGGGTGAGTTGTCTTGTGGAAAGCACTCATCTGAATAACTGTGTTTGCCAGAGAGGCACCTAGGTAATGCAGTACCTTTGGCGCCAAATATTTCCTGGGCACGGCATATTGGATTTCTCCTTTTCTCCAGGGCCTGTATTTGCTTATGCCAGTTTTAGGATATATTTTAGTTTGCACTGATAGAAACAGTATTAGCTAGATAGTCGAACCTGGTAAATAGATGACAGTGTGAGAATGAAATGAATCTAATCTTAAAGAGAGTGGTAGTCATTGAGATACTACCTCACACGGTCAGAGTGGCTAAAATTAACAACTCAGGAAACAACAGATGTTGGCGAGGATGTGGAGAAACGGGAACCCTCTTGCACTGTTGATAGGAATGCAAACTGGTGCCGATCGGGAAGACAGTGTGGAGGTTCCTCAAAAAAATTAAAAATAGAATTTCCCTATGACCCAACAATAGCACTACTGGGAATTTATCTGAGGATACAGGAGTGCCAATTCACAGGGGCACATGTACCCCAATGTTTATAGCAGCGCTTTCAACAATAGCCAAATTATGGAAAGAGCCCAAATGTTTATCAGTTGATGAATGGATAAAGAAGATGTGGTTTATATATACAGTGGAATACTACTTGTCAATGAGAAAGAATGAAATATTGCCATTTGGAACAATGTGGATGGAACTGGAGGGCATTATACTAAGTGAAATAAGTCAGAGAAAAACAGATACCTTACATTTTTACTCATATGTGGAATTTGAGAAATTTAACAGAAGACCATGGTGGATGAGAAGGGGAAAAAATAGTTTCAAACAAAGAGGGAGGCCAACCATAAGAGACTCTTAAATACAGGAAGCAAACTGAGGTTTGATAAAGGGGGTGTGGGAAAGGGGAAAATGGGTGATGGGCATTGAGGAGGGCACTTGTTGGGGTGAGCACTGGGTGTCGTATGTAAGTGATGAATCATGGGAATGTATTCCTGAAGCCAAGACCATACTGTATACACTGTATGTTAGCTAACTTGACAATAAATTATATTTAAAAAAAAAGTGGTAGTTTCATGTAAATCTATGTCAGAAGTATCAAAATTAATTTATCTGTGGTTGATAGCTTCTATTTATTTTTGATGGGCTGGCTTTATAAGAATGATATTGGCAAGGCATGAGAATTGTATTATTTCCTAAGGTGCCAAAGGCAGCTTAAGACAGTTTTAGAGATGAAAGAGATCCACGTGCTGTATAAAAGATAGATGGAGAAATATACTATGATAAGAAGAATGTTAGAAAGTTTATGGGCTTTGGGGTCAGATAGACCAGAGATTTCTGTTTCAGTTTGACACTGTGAGCCTCTGAGTTTCTCTGCTGTAAAAAAAAAAAAATGGAGTCGATAGTACAAAAGGTTGTTACTAGGAGTGAATGAGAACTTGTGACGTGCACTTAGCACAATACCTGCACATAGTAGCTTCCCAGGGGATGTTTATTAAGTCAGGTCTCTTCTGTCCTTTTGTTTTTCTCTGCCTTCAGGAATTCCCTTCTCCCTCCTTTCTAGTCAATTCACATCTATCAGAGTCAACCTGAAATCTCATCTCCTCCATTGAAGCTTTCCCTGTGTAATCTTTGTGATCTGATTTTCCTCATCTTTAAAATGCAAGAATTGAGGGGCGTCTGGGTGGCTCAGTTGGTTGAGAGTTTGACTTCAGCTCAGGTCATAATCTCTCAGTTAGTGATTTTGAGCCCCACTTCAGGCTCTGTGCTGACAGTGCAGAGCCTGCTTTGGGACGGACTCTCTCTCTCTCTCTCTCCCTCTCTCCCTCCATCCGTCTCCCTCTCCCTTCCCCTCCTTCCTTCTCTCTGCCCATTCACCACATTCACTCTCTCTCTCTCTCTCTCAAAATAAATTTAAAAGAAAAAGGCAAAAACTGAATTGAATGCCTAATCCCTCTGCTCCTTCTTATGATTCTAAGAATCAGACTCAGACTCAGACATTGATACTGCTCTTTGAACTCCTTTGGCACTTTCTTGCCTATATCACGTAATTAAGTACTCTTGTCTTGTACTAGGTGTTTTCATCCTGATGTGGGTATATTGAAGGCAGGCTCTGATAATTGGACAAATGCTACTCCATCTGTATTGATCACTTATACCATAGTGGTATTTGAATATATAGAGGAGTGTTACTCTTGTTAGGTCATTATTTTTTTAAATCTTTTTTTAATCTTTATTTATTTTTGAGAGAGAGACACACACAAAATCCAAAGCAGGCTCCAGGCTCTGGGCTGTCAGCACAGAGCCCACTGTGGGACTTGAACCCACAAACCGCTAGATCATGACCTGAGCCAAAGTCGGACACTTAACTGACTGAGCCACCCAGGCGCCCTTGTTGGGTCGTATTTTTAAGGAAAAAATTGGATGTTGTTAGAAGCCAAATTGGAGTACCCAATTGCACTGTGATTTAGAAGATAATACAGCAGTCCTATGAAAGCCTACTTAGTAAGTGGTAGCGGGGTGTAAAGTTTAGTAGGGCCTTGCAAGTCAGGAGCAAGAATCTTAGATCATGCAGGTAGAGAGGCAAGCAGGATGAAAATAGGTGATGTAGGCTAGGGAGTTGAATTATTTGGAGTAATGGTACTTGGGAAACATATCTGAATAAGTAATAGTATGTGAGGTTAGATTAATACAGATTCTAGAGGCATTTAGAGGAGTGGAGTGCGGTTTGGGTTTGCACAGACCTCATACTCTAAGTTTAAATGATGTATTTATTAGTTTCATGGAGCATTTATTCTTCTCAAAGGGAAGATTTATTTTGGGTGTTGTCCTGGTTAACTTCAGGAAGGCTGCTGTGTGAAATTATGCTGGAATTGGTTTTAAGGATGTAAATCCTGCAAATCCGCAGCTTAAGTAACAAATTGAATCTCTAACAAATACAAGGAATTTAAGGGAAAAATCCCACTTACAAAAGAATACCTAATATTATATTATAAGCAGTTATTATATGTACTGATTCTGTATCCAAAAAAATATCTGCATATCATTGGATCATTGTCACTGCCTGCTCACTTAGATGTTGCAGAACTAGAACTCAGAATTCTTGGATTCTGATATCTTTTATAAAGGCAAAACCCTTAAAAAGCACACCACATTACACACCTAAATGCATAGTTGATTTTGATGGAAAAACTCAGTCAACAAATACCTGTTATTTTATAATCCATTATAGGCATGGCAGGAAAAACGCATTATAGTTTTTTCTTTGTTTGTTTATTCTCTTTCTATATTCCTCAGATATAGGAAAAATACCACCAAGAAGTAGTATTTGTGATCATGCAGACCAGTGTGTTTTGTGTCTAATGTAGCAGTTCAGCAAAGGGGAAGATGACTGTCCTCTGGCTAAATATGGAATGTTGCTGGAAAAAGAAACAGCTGAGTTTGAATCCTGGAGAATCTGGTATAGAGAGACTTTGATTGTGTGGAGGAAAGGGAATGGCATTTTAAACCAGGAATAGTGGTAGTGATGTGTACCGTGAGTTAGGTAGGAAAGACATTACCTATAAAACTGTTCGTTTAGTCCAGAGTTTGAGAGGAACAACTTCCACTAGGTTGTTAATTGATAGTATTGAAAGTAAAGAAAATGCTGCCATAATGATTGTGAAATCTTGATGACCTGATAAAAGGGTTGATGAAGAGAGGAGTAAAAGAGATTTGGGATTGCAGGTTTGGGTGATTTTTTAAATGACTCTACCACTGACAGAAATAGGGAAGTTGGGAGAAAGCCAGTTGAGAGATAAGGTGAAGAAATTATGAAGGTACTTCAAAAAATAGGACTAGAATGTTTGTATCAAGCCTGGAGATATAAGGATATGTAGATTTTTGGACATGAAAGATGTCTCTGAAATCATCAATTTTTTAAAAAGTTTATTTATCTTGAGAGAGAGAGAAAGAGAGCGTGAGCAGGGGAGGGACAGAGAGAAAAGGAGACAGAGAGAATCCCTACTTGGGGTCAGCGCAGCAGTGTGGGCCTTGAACCGAGGAACCACAAGATCATGACCTGAGCTGAAATCAAGAGTCAGACACTTAACCGAGTGAGCCACCCACCCAGGCGCCCCAAAAATCATCATCAGTTTTATGATTATGGCACACCCAAATCTTCTGCTTTCTGTGTCTCTGGGTCACGCTGTCCCTTACAGAAATAGGTTATGTATTTTGAATGAACAGTGAAGAGTGAACCATTGTTTACAAAGCTGTTTATTAGAATGGAATCTTAACTGGAGATGCAGCCACTTTGCCAGATATCTGATAGGACTAAAGATAATATTGTCTACTTAATTTATTAAGTGTTTTGCCAAAGGATATTCAAATGAGCAAATGTAACTTAAGAGTCTATCTATAGCAGGCAAAAGAATATTTGGTTGAAAGGAGACCTGATTTTAAGAAATAGGCATTATTTAGTGGCATGGTGATTTTTTGAGACTTATTTCAGTAGAATTCATACCTTATAGAAAATATTTTGTTTCATAATTTCTATTATGTTTATTTAATATCTAGTTCTTTGTTTCATTATGACCGATTTTAACCTGTAAAAATTAAATATATCACTCTTAGTAGGTTATTATTTAAAACTGAGTATTTAAAATTCATTTCCCCTCTACTGAGTTCATTTTTGAGCTTCCTGTTATTTTATACAGGTATTAGATTTATAAATATGATAAATATTTGCTTTTTGGTTAATAAAATTCCATGTTATGATTATTTGAATATCAGTTAAGCATAGTAAAAATCTTCCCAAAATAATCTGGGATATCGTTAAATGTTTAAAACAAAATCTGTAAGCTTTTTGTCTAAGTAGAAATTTAAAAATTTGTAGAATTTACTTTTTTTCTTAAAGATAAAGACTTTGTTAATGATATTAGGTAATCATTAGGTAATTATTAAAATTTATTTTGTTATGTGTTTTGACATATTAAGAAAATTTGAGTGCATGATGTGCTTGTTACTTGAATACGTAACACTTTTTTATTGGTTGTGTTTTATTAAAAAGAGGTCACTTTGTTGTATTTTATTCTTAAAAGGAAAGAAAAAAAGCAACCCAGAACAATAATAATCAAAGCCAAGGTAGAGCAAGTTGTTAAACACTTTGGAATTAGACTCCCCCCCACCCCCACCCCTTCTAGTGTGATACTTTGAAGGCAGCTGCTACAGATAAACTCTAGAGCCCCAGATGGTGGTTGCCTAATCCTCATGAGAATTCATGTCCTGGAAGCAGCTCTTATCTCTCCAGACCTGACATTGTCTGTGAGCTTTTGCTAAGGAGGGAATAATATAAACATGCTATGCATGAGTTTCACTTCTTGAATATGTCAAAGACACAGGAAGTTATAGTAAAGTATAACAAGAACAGACTTCACATTATTGAAAGTGTTGTTATTTAAAGCACTTGATGCTAACCTGTGATGAGTGATGGAGTGTGGTTTGGGAGGAAAGAAAGACATAGCGAACATTTTCATGAAACAAAGTGCCACTCCTTCCAATATCATGAATTCAGAGATGTAGAGTTGTCATTAAGTGTGCAGTAGCCCCAGAGAATTCATTGGGAATTCTCATTGGGGATTTGCTCTTACAGTTTAAAACAGTTTATCCTCTAAATGAATGTTCTGGCTGTTATTTTCCACCCAGTAGTCCTTTTTGTTGGGAAAGTTAAAATAACAGTTCTACTATTCTAGATTTACTGTTTTAAAAATTTCCAAGAATCTGATCTGTGAGATCCGGGTCCATGACAACCCGAAATGGCTATTTCTTTAGCATAGCTGCCAAATATCCTCAAGTGGGGTTGTGGAGACTTTATCTCTTCTAGGCAGGATCTCATTGAGTATGTGAACAGGGATGTTGACACTGTCGTCCTGAATAATTGTCGCGTCACCCATCACTTGATGATATGACTCCGTGTAGGCAATATGAAGGCATTTTCTCTCTGAAAACTATAACATTTTTAATTAATCAAATGAGAAACTACAGTGTCCTTCATAAAATAGCCTTAGCCTGTTACTTACATATCTTTCCTTGGGATGCTGTGTTCTCCAGCCACTCTTGACCTTTCACTAGCTCTAGGATCTGTTGTGCTCTTTTATGTTATGCTTTTTCTCATTTAATTTCACCTTCCCGAAGGGCCCGTCCACAAAGGAGCTTGTAGTTAACTTAGGAGACCCAGCTCAAATATCGCTTCTTCAGTGAATCTTCCACAAATCGAATCACTTCATTTTCTTTTCTCTCATAGTGCTGCAACAGCAAGTGATCTTTCTAAAATACAAGTTTGATTATCTCAAAAACGTTTTCACTGTAATTGCATTTCATATCAAACCTAATGGATCAGCCTAGTAGTCTCTGTCTTCCTCGTTCTAGTCCATATCTTACTTAGCTAGTCTCATCTTCTCTTTCCTCTTGGCCACTTACTGTCCTGTCACAGAATGACTTGCTGTTATCTTTCCTCGAGCCTTCCTCATACTCCTTCTTTGCAATGCAGTGCCCCCATGTCTGTCCATTTTAGTCTTTCTCATTTTTTTTAAGTTACTTATTTTGAGAGAGAGAGAAGGAACACGTGGGGCAGAGAGAGTATGGGAGAGAGAGAGAATCCCAGGGAGGCTCGGCACCATCATCAGCACAGAATTCGCCGTGGGGCTTGAACCGCAAGATCATGACCTGAGCTGAAATCAGGAGTCGGAAGCTTAACTGACTGAGCCATCCAGGTACCCCTAGACTTTCTCATTTTTTTAAGAGCTTGCTACATGTTGTCTTCTCCATCAGCCCCCCCTCCCGCATTCCAAGTTAGTAGTCACAGTACCATTGAACGTATGTGTATAGATGTTCTACTAGAGTATAAAAACTAGTCAGAAAAGAAAAATACTGATTCTTAAAGAGTCTGTAGATTAAAAGGAATGACTACCATACAAGGTAGAAAATGTTAGGTGCCATAAGAGAGGAAGCATTCAGTTGCAGGGGAGATTATTTTCAATTGGGGTATTCACAGAAGGCATTTCTTAAGTAATTTGTGTTCATCTGTCTCTTCTGTTCAGTTGGGATCTCTTGGTGCAGAGGCAGCTCACCCCCACTGGCATACTCTGCAGCGTCTAGCACGGTATTTCAGGGAGGAGGGAGAAAGGGAATAAATTGGAAAGATTAGTAAGAAAGAACTGAGTAAAATCTGAGTTTGTGTGATTATGTGGGACGGGCGACAAGGTGAAGGAAGAGGCATCAGAGACCCGTGTTAAAGCTTTGTACACTGAATTGATTGACGATTGACTCTCCTGTGTTTGTCTTACTTTCTTTGTTTTATGCAATTCTTTTGCCTGCAGCAAGCCAGAGTAGTCTGAAACTTCCTGCTTACCACCTGTATCCTTTCGCTGTCTACCCACTGAGCTCATTTTCTATTGCTTCCTGTTGCTGTCACATTTCCCACCCTCCCCCCTCCCCACCCACATTCTCTTTTTGGGGTTCTGTTTCCTGTAGTACATTAAAAGGCCAATGAAAACATGCCCCAGATGGTGCTGTTCTTTATCATGATCTCTTGCCACTTTGTGTTCCTATTTAAAAGAACAAACAAAAAGCAAAACAAAAAGACACATGCTGCTAGTTTGTAACCCAGCTGGCTCTGATTTCTCTTGTTCTTCTCTTTGCTGTTCTCTCTCAGTCTTGGTTTTGACTGTTCTTTTTCTTTCTTCACTCTGCTCCCCTTTCTGCCCTCCTACTTGTCCACAACCATTATAAAATCCTTTCTTTTCCTCTCTGACTAGAGAGTATATTCTCTTACTCTTGCTTCCCTTTTTTAATCCTCTCTTTTTCTGTTTTCTGTTTTCTGTTTTTCTAATTCCATTTCTGTCCATCATCTTTTGCTCTGTTTTCTTCTCCGTTTCTTCAGCTTTTATTATCTTCAATTCTAATTCCTTTTTCCATTCTCGACTATATCACTTTTTAAAAGTTAAACAAAGAAAACAAACCTCAAAACAAAAGATGTAACTCCCCAGGTCTCAGTTTACACTTCATTTCCTTAGTCCCTGTTGCTTTCATTAGAGCCGACTCCATGCTTTCCCCTTCATTCGTTACTTTTTGTTCTTTTCCCCATAATAAATTTTAAAAAGTAATAATCCTGGCTATCCATGATTTCCAGTCCCTACTCTATGTGCTTTCTCTTTTCATCTTTGTTTTTCTTCCAGTGATTATGTATGTAGATGGTTTGCCTGTGCGTGCGTGCGTGCGTGTATGTGTGTGTGAGAGAGAGAGAAAGAGAGACAGACAGACAGACAGAGAGGAGGCCCTAAGATGAGGAAGATGTGCGGCTAACGTGCAACTACAATATGGAGTCCTGCAGTACTGGTTATTTTACCTCTTAAGAAGCCTTGTGGTACGGACTAAAAGCAGGAGCCGAATCAAAAAGAGAGAATAAAGAGTCAAAAAAAAGTGGAGGGTGTTTATAGCTGTTTTTGTAAATTATGCTTTTCGGGAAATGGACTTGGAAGTGTAGTTGAGGGAAAAGAAGCAGGATAAGTAGACCAAGTATGGACTGTGGGGAGCTCTCTGCTCAAAGATGTGTATATTTTCTTCCCTCCCCCTCTGACTGCACCTACCACCAAGTTCTGTTCATTAGAAATGCGTGTGGTTTAACTGTCTTTCTAAAAATGCAAATTTCCTATGATATTAAGTCTCATTTAGACCTTGTGTGAATTAACTCTTAACCAGATTGTGAATAGGAATTTGAATTTTATTTGAGCGTGTGTGTGGGAAGGCCAGTGGAAGGAGGGCAAGCTCTAATGGATTTTTGGAGGCCCTGTGGGGGCCAAGAACATCCCCGCATTCTTTTATAACTTTTGCTTTAAAATCATTGCATTTTTTAACTGACAGAGGTATTCTTGATGCCCTAGCTTAATTTTTTTTATTTTATAGGTGAAAAAAACAGTGCAGAGAAAGTTGGCTTTTAGCTGTTTTAGCTTCTTGATGATGGAAAAGGGACAGTTTTATCCATTGTTCTCTTTTATAGCATCGTATTATTTTTGTACGATAGCAGATTCCTAGCCATTCCTTGACTTGAAGTGGGAGGAACAAGATCAAAGAGAAAAAGGGACAAAAGGAAATACATACGTGTACCCTGCTACCTCCTCCTTTCTCACTCCCTTTATTATCACCATAGTATCATCTTCTGGATTTCCAGATTTGGCGAAAAGATCCCACTTGAATGACTAAAGCTGTTGTATTGCCAGTGAAAGAAAACAAACAAAACTACTAGAACTTTATTAAAGAGGAAAGCTAATACCAGGTAAATTTAAAAGTCTTTTTCTGATCTTTTATTTATGTTCATGAAAAACATAAGTCTGAAATAACAAAATCTGTCTAGAAATTCTGAATGAGTGGGAGGGAAGCCAGAACCGACTAGAGATTCGAGTGGTCCAGCATTACTTGAGACCGTTGAACATGTTTAAATCAGCAGGTCCCAATGACATGCATCGTGGGGCACTTACAGATTTGGCAGATATCATTGCAGAGGCGCTAGCAAATTACCATGCACAGGGTGTGAAAAGGGCAGAGTAATGGTAGTGCTGCTAAACCACCACTTTTGTTAGTCTCTTGCTCTTCACCACCTCCTCCCAAAGCCATAGAAACAAAGAAGCTATACAAAACTCACATTGTTTGCATTGCATTGGCCCTTGAAAACACCATTTACCCAGCCGTACCCCATTTTCATTTGTTATTTTCCCAACTTATTCATTCTAAATATAAATCCAGTATGGGTTTTGAGAGCCCATATAATGTCTGTGGAAGAGAGGAGAAATAGGACCTCCATTCACAAGTGTTTCTAGAATTCTAGTTTTCAGAGTACTTTAACAGACTGCCTCATTTGATCTTCCAACCAACCTGGAATGTTTCTGGTGTACTGTGTAAAGATAAAGGTTTACATTTATCTTTACACAGATTCGTATTATTAATCCATACCATCTCCACCTGTTTGTATATATTACATATTCTGCCTGCTTCCACAAAAGGATTTGTGATAGGATGCATATACACTAGGATAGTTAATATAAAGTCGTAGAATAAAAGATAAATTTTCCTCTTCTAGGAACCTGAGGTGAAATGATTACTACATTTAAATTAAGCTCGGCTTTGGCAGCCAAAACAAAGGGAAATCTGATGAATTATGTGGTTTTTGTTTAATTAAAGAGAAGCACATTATTCTTTACCTTATTCGATAGTTATTTCTATACATACTGTATTCTGTCTGTAAACTCCTGTAGGGTAGGGACCATGTGGATCCATGTTTTTACTCAAGACCGTGTCTAGCATGAGTTAACAAGCCTCATTGGTTGAATAGGATTTCTTTTGAAGAAAGTGATGTTTTTTGGTATTGAAATCTAAGAGAAAACTTGTCATTTGAATTCTTGTGAAACACCAAGTATAGTAATACATCTTATAGACAACTCTTTCACCCAGAGTTTAATCAGATATGCAGAACAGTTCTTTTAAAGCTCTTGCTTTTACCGAGCCCCCCTAAAAAAGAGGGGGTAACTGGGAAGGGCAAGGTAGAATTTTCAGCAAATCATCAGCTTCAGAGTCAGACAGACCCAGTTCAAGTCTATACTGCTCTGGGCTCTGTGACCTTTGACAAGCTGTGTAACCTAGCCGAGCTTTAGTTTCCTTACTCATCGAATAGGCTATTAATACTTCTCTCAAAGGGATTTTGGGTTGAGTAAATGAAGTAATCTAAGTAAACTCCTCAACAGTTCGTTTTTAGAGAAAATAATGTGAGCTGAGCAGTTGGTGCAGCCATACAGTTCTGTTGATTACTTCCTTCTCAGTCTTTTATGTTGTAGTTGTCATATATAATACTTGTGTTTTCAGTACGCAGCCCACAATAAAATGTTGCAATTTTTACTTTATTTTTTAGGTTTATTAATTTATTTTGAGGTGAGAGAGGCAGAGAGAGAGGGAGAAAGAATCCCAAGCAGGCTCCAAGCTGTCATCATGGGAGCCCAACCGGGAGCTCAATCCCACAAACTCTGAGATCATGATGTGAGCTGAAATCAAGAGCTGGACACTCAACCAACAAAGCCAGTTTTTCACTTTAAATAGTCATATGTATTTTTTTAAACTTAGGAGGAAAAATATACATATTTCTAATTTACCTATTTATTATATCTAGCACTGTTCATTGCTTCCTGAAAATCTGAATTAACCAACTGTCGGCCCAAAAGAACTTTTGTCAATCTTGAAGTGCAGATCTGCTAGAGACGAGTTCTCCCAGTTGTCATTTACCAGAAAAGGCCTTTGTCTTGCCTTCTTCCATTTTTTGGGTATATGTTTATTGAGGTATAATTTAAATATGGTAAAATTCACTTTTTTAGATAGTTTTACGAGCTTTGACAAACTCGTATAGTTCTATAGCCACCACTGCAGTCAAGGTGAAGGAAATTTGTTATCTCAAAACATATATATCCTCTTGCCCCTGTAGGGTCAGTCCTCTACCTGTATCCGCATCTCCTGGTCACCACTAATCTGATTTCTGTCCTGATAGTGTCCCTTTTTGCAGAATTGCATGCAGAAAATTAGGCAGTATTCAGCCTTCTGTGTCTGTTTTAGTTAGCCTAGTGCTTTTGAGATTCAACCATGTTGTTTGATGTTATTGCTGAGTTGCATCATAGTTTCTTTATTCATTCACCAGTTGATGGACATTTGGATTGTTTAGAGTTCTTAGGTATTATGCACAAAGCTGCTTTGAAACATTTAATGTCTTTTAGTGATGTATGTTTTTATTTCTCTTGGGTATAAACACTTGTTAAGTATGTATCTAATTTTATTTTAAAAATTGCCACACTGTTTTCCAGATTGGCTCCATATTACCATTGTGCATTCCCAGAGCAATACCATTGTGCGTTCCCAGAGCAAGATGAGAGTTGCAGTTGCTCCACAGCCTTGGGAGTACTTGCTATTGTCCTATTTTAAAATTTTAGCCATAGTTGTAGGTGCATAGTGGTATATTATTGTAATTTGGATTTTGCCAGAGACTATTGATGTTGAACTTTTTCTTAATGTGAGTTTTTTATATGTGTATGTATTCTTTGGTGAATTGTTTCTTCATATCTTTTTTTCATTTTTAAATTGTGGTGTTTGTCATATTATTAAATTTAAATATTCTTTACAGATTTGGATAATAGTACTTTATCAGGTTGTTTTGCAGTTATTTTCTCCCAACCTGTGGCTTATCTTTCCATTTTTATTTATTAAAATTTTTTTTAATATTTATTTTTGAGAGAGAGAGAGAGAGAGCACGAGCGGGGAAGGGCAGAGAGAAAGGGAGACACAGAATCCAAAGCAGGCTCTAGGCTCTGAGCTATCAGCACAGAGCCTGACGCGGGGCTCAAACTTACAAACTGCAAGATCATGAGCTGAGTGGAAGTTGGAGGCATAACCTACTGAACTACCCAGGTGCTACTATCTTTTCATTTTTATAACTGTTTTTCAAAGGACAAAAGTTTTAAATTTTGATAACTTCTCAGTTTTTCCTTTATGACATATGCATTTTTGTGTCCTGTGTTAAAAAATAATATTGCCTCATCTAAGATCATAAAGGTTTTCTTCTAGAGGTTTTATAGTATTTGCTTTCATATTTGGTTTATGATTCTGTTTCATTTTTGTATATACTATGAGGAAAAAGTTGAGGTTGATTTCTTTGCATGTCTTTGTCCATTTGTTCCAAGACCATTTTTTGAAAAGGCGGTCAATTGTGTATTGATTTATCTTGGCACCTTTGTTGAAATCCACTGACCATATAAGTTGGTGTCTATTTCTATACCTTCTACCGTGGGAAATTGATCTACATGCCTTTGCATAAACCAGTTTCATGTTATCTTGATTATTATAACTAACTAAAGTCTTGAAATTGTAGAGGATGATTCTTCCAATTTTGGGTTTTTTTTAATACTGTATTACTTTGTTTTTTCATTTCTATTTTAGAATCATCTAGTTAATTAAAAAAAGAAATCTGCTGGGATTTTGATTTGAATTTTGTTGAATCTCAATGTTAATTTGGGGAAGAAATGATATCTTTGTGATAGTCTTCTGATCCATGGACATGGTATATATCTCCTTTTATTTAGGTTTTCTTTAATTTATCTCATCATTCTTTTGAGGCTGTTAGTTTACAGGTCTTGAACGTTTATTGGTAAATTTAAGTATTTGTTTTTTGATACTGTTGCAAGTGGTACTTTTCGATGATCTCCTTTACAATTTTTACTTGTTAGTAAGTATATAGACTTAAAATGACATTTTGTTTAATTGCCTTTTACTTTGCAACCTTGCTAAACTCAGTTGTAGAAACTCATTTGCAGTTTAGAATTTTCTATGTAAACCATTACTCGATATCTAAATAAAGACACTTCTAATTCTTTTAAATCTCCTATTTATTTATTTATTTATTTATTTAATCATACCTGTCCGGACCTCTAGAAAATATCGACTAGAAGTGATAAGAGCATACATTCTTATTTTTTTCCTGATCTCAAAATGAAAGGATTCTCTTTTACCAATACTTATGGGGATTAGTTGTAGAGTTTTTGTAGATGCCCTCTATTAAACTGAGGAGATTCATTTCTATTACTTATTTGTTGAAGATTTTTATTAGGAATGGCCACTGGACTTTTTTTTTTTTTTTTTTTAAGAGAAAGAGAGAGAGCAAGTTGGGGAGAGGGGCAGAGGAAGAGAGAAAGAGAGGGAATCTCATCCTGTGCATGGAACCTGACACCAGGCTCAGTCCCACAACCCTGGGATCATGACCTGAGCCAAAACCAAGGATTGGATGCTCAACCGACTGAGCCACCCAGGCACCTCTAGGAATGGATTTTTTACATGATTTTTCTGTGTATCATGATTACATGGTTTTTCTTTTCAAAGATTTTATAGACATCATTTAGGTCATGGTTAAATGGTGAAATCCATTGTTTAAACCATCCTCGAATCTTTGTAAGTTAAACTCCACTTGTTTGGGATGCCTGGATGGTTCAGTTGGTTGAGCATCCGACTGTTGATTTTGGCTCAGGTCATGATCCCAGGATCGTGGGACTGAGCCCCACGTCCGAATCTGCCCTGAGCAAATAGCTCGCTTAAGATTCTCTTCCCTCTGCCCCTCTCCCCTGCTTGTGCGCCACTCTTTTTCTAAAACAAACAAATGGATTCAACTTACTTAAATTTAAAGGTTTTTTGTTGTTGTTGTTGTTGTTGTTGTTGTTTGCAGACATCCAAATAGATGAGGGATATTGGCTGTAACATTTTTTTCATCTAATGCGTGTGTCTAATTTGAATCTGAATAATCCTGGCCTCCTAAAGTGAATTAGTATGTGTTCCCTTCTCTTCTGTTTTCTGGAAGTATTTGTGTAGAGTGCTGTACAGTGCTGAAATAATTTGGGTACAGTTTTGTAGAGTTTACTAGTGAAATTCTGAGCCTGGAGTTACCTTTCTAGGAAAATTTTTTACCATGAATTTAATTTCTTTAATTGGTATAGAGACAATTGAGTTCATCTCTTTGTTCTTAACTAAACTTTGGTAGTTTGTCTTTCAGTAAATTGGCTCATTTTGTTGTCAAAATTTTTGTCATAAATTTGTTTCTAGCATCCCCTATTAAGCTTTTAATGTGTGTAAGACCTAACTGTCTCTGCTGTCATTGCTGACAACGGTAATTTGTATCTTCAGTCTTAGCTTCCTAATTGGTTAGTTTAGATAGTTCTCAGTTTCCTGAACGTTTTTCAATGAAGTAGCTTTTGATTTGTCACTTCTCTAATTTCTTTAAAAATTTTTTTTAACATTTATTTAATTTTGAGAGAGGGAGAGAGAGAGCAAATGCTCGCGCATGTGTACATATGGGTTGGGGAGAGGCAGAGAGAGAGGGAGTCACAGAATCTGAAGCAGGCTCCAGGCTCTGAGCTGTCAGCACAGAGCCCGACGTGGGGCCCAACCCACGAACCTCGAGATCCTGACCTGAGCTGAAATCAGATGCTTATCCGACTGAGCCACCCAGGCGCCCCTTTCTAATTTCTTAGGATGGAAGTTGATGTCAATGATTTGAAGACTTTTTAATTTTTTTTTACTATTAATACTTAATACTTTAGATCTTCCTCTGAGAACTATGTTAATTTCATCACCCTAGTTTTCAGAGGTTATCTTTTCATTTTTATTCACTTCAAAATATATTCTAATTTCTCTTCTTTTTTTTATTTCTTTACCCTATGAGTTATATAGAAGAGTTGTTCAATCTTCAGATATTTGGAGATTTAATTTTACTGTGGTAAAGACAACTTTTGTATAATCTGAATTCTTTTAAAATTTATTGAGATTTGCTTTGTTCCAGAATAAAAATCGGTCTTAATGACCTATATACATTGTTTTCAAGACCTTATTTACTAAAGGACTCTGCTTTTGCTCAGCAAAGTATTTCATAAAATTCAGTATATCAAGTTGGTTGATAGTGTTCAAGTCTTCTGAATCTTTACTGACTTTTTTAATCTACTTTTTTATTAGGTTATTGAGAGAGGAGTGTTGAGATCTTATTATCTATACAGTTGGGGATCTGTTGATTTTTGTTTACAGTTTTATCAATCATTAATTCATGTATTTTGAAGCTCTCTTTTTAGTATTATTATGTTTTGTTGAATTGACCCCTATGTCATTATTAAATGCCTCTCTTTATTCCTGGCAATGTTCTTTTTTCTGAAATCAAGTTTTTCTGGCATTAATATAGCCAGCCACTTCAGCTTTTGTTTGATTCATATTTACAAATGCCATTTTGTTTTTAACGTTTATTTTTGAGAGAGAGAGAATTCCAAGCAGGCTCCGTGCTGTCAGCACAGGAGCTGTTCAGCGTAGGGCTTGAACTCACTAACTGCGAGATCATGAGCTGAGCTGAGATCAAGAGACTAACTGAGCCACCCAGGTGTCCCTAGATGCCATCTTTTTTTAACAGTCTTTTTATTTTTAATCTGTATGTGTCTTATATTTAAAGTGTTTTTCTTGTAGGTAGCACATAATTTTGTTCTTTCCCTGGCCTTGGGTAATTTTCCCACACATACAAGTAGATTAATATTTAGCTGGAAACTTGATGAAATCACTCTTCCAGGATCTGGAGTTTTCTCTCCTTGTAGCCCTTTCCTCTCGTATTTTTTTCCTGGAAATTCTAGCCATTGGACTTGCTGAAACTTTCTGGTCTCTCTCTTTAACTCACTGGGACAGGTGGGCTCTGGTTTGGCCATCCCTCCCTATACTCTGCCCTTGAAACGTCAACGCAGTAAGCTTGGGGTGCTTTAAGATTCACCTTCTTTTCCTATTCTCCAGGATCATTATTCTGCCCTGCCTATTATTTTGTGTTCTGGAACTGTGTTTCATATCTTGTGTATTATTTTCTTATTAGTTAGTGGTGGGGGGGCAGGGTGTATGGTCTTTGTTGCTGTATCATAGCTCGAATTCTAAGTTTGCTTTCATTCTTAAAGTTACGTTTGGTATATATGGTATTCTCGCTTAACAACTTTCTTTTACAGTTTGCCCTGTGTCTTTCTATTGTGTTCTGTCATTTTGATGATCAGTCAGTGGTCATTTATATTACTTTTCTTTATGTTCTATGTCATTTTTCTCTGGCTTCCTCAGGATTTTCTCTTTACATTTTTACTTCTTAGGAGTTTGACTATTTGATGTGACTAGTTGTGACTCTTTTGTATTTATCTTGGCTAGAAGTCACTGAAATTTGTTAAATTTGGGAAAGTTTTATTCTTTCCAATTTTTTCTCTGTTCCATTTTTTACTCCCATTTATTCTGAGATGCTAGTAACACATATGTTAGACCTCTGCCATGTTGTACTGGTTATGTTGTTCTGTTTTTTAAAAATCTTTTTTCTTTTTCTGTTGGTCAGGTTGAATAATTTCTGTTGGTCTATTTTCATGCCCACTCACTTTTTTTCTATCACCTCCAGACTGCTGCTTGGCTTACTCAGTGATTTTTTTTTTTTTTTAATTTCAGATGTTACATCTTTCAGTTATGGAATTTCCATTCCTTTTTTTATGGTTTCTATTTTTCTGCTGTGTGGGAAGGTATAGGGGTGAGAAAGCATTCTGTAGTCCTATGACTAGAGCTGGTGCCCCTGGACTCAGAACTTCATCAGTGCTTCTTAGGGTTGTGTTGTGTTGTGTTTTGTTTTTGTTTACCCCCGTAGGTGGGACAGGAAATCTAGAGGGGTCCGGAGTTGTGTTTTTCATCCCCCAGCTCAATTAGGCTCTGATAAAACTCCCAACAGGTTAGGCTCTGGTAGAAATAGGCTTCCCTGAAGGCGGGCCTTGTTAAGAAGAATAGAGTGCTGTGGCAAATTTCAAAAAAACTTTTTCCTCTCTCTTCCTGCCAGAAATACAAGGGAATTTTTCTGGTATTTCCTCTGAGGACCTGGTAGAACTCCTAGAGGTAAAACTCACAAAACCATTGTTGTCCCCCACCACTTTCCCTGGCTTGGTGCACTTTGTAACTCTCGCACCTTATCAGCCTGAGTCTCCAGCAGTGTGTCAATTACAGTTTAGGTTTTCCTACCCTGTTACTGGTTCTGCAGAGGTTTCTGCACCCAGGAAGTTATGATTCTCTCTATCAGCCTAATTGTACAATTTCTGGGGTAGTGATCTGCCCTTCAAGTCTGTAATGGATCCAAGAAGAGGTGTCGATTTATTGGTTTCTTCAGCTTTTTCCTTGTGAGGATAGAGTGATGACTTTTAAGCTCCTTACATGCAGGATCATGAAGTCTGAAAGCATATTTTGGCTTACCTTGAGTATAGTGATAATAGCTACTTTTAGAATCCTTATCTGCTAATTCCAGCATCTTGGTTATCTGAGGTCGGTCTCCATTGATGATTGTCCTTTCTCTTGACTTTAGGTAACCTTTTCTGTTTCTTCATACATTGAGTAATTTGGGGCTGTTTTGTTAAACCTTGTGAATGATACGTTGTAGAGACTTCAGATTCTGTTATGTTTCTCTGAAGAATTTTTTTCCCCTCCTTTAAATTCTCAGAGCTGACAGCCATCTTGACCGTATTTAAACTTCATACTGTTTTTTTTTTTTTTTTTTTTCTTACCATTGACCACAGGTAGCATCTCATCAGTTCTTTCTGCCTTAGCTGGGCTCTTGGAGTGTGTTCCATGTGTGCATAGTTCAGCAGTCAGTCATTTATTGGGGCAGACTTTATTTGTAGACTTTTGGGGCTACCCCTCTCTGACTCTAGTGTCCAGATTTCCCCTCGCACTTCCCAGCTACTGTGGCAGCACCAGTCTCTGACCTCTGATTCTTTAACCTGTAAGAATGCAGCTTTCTCTAAAATCTTCGCTCTCCTTTCTCTCGCATCCACACCACCAGCACTGCTGATTTGAGAGTAGCTTCAGGTAAAGAACTACAGTGCTGTTCTTCTCTTCCAAGTGTCAACTTCCCTCCATTTTACGTCTGCTTTTGCTTGTTCTCTGTTGCCTTCAGTCAGTCTTTTTTATTCATGGTTCCGTATTTGGGATTTCACCTACTCACTACTTTTTATTTGTAACCCCCAAATCAATACTTACTGCACTTTTACAGACATACGCAGAGCAACAAAATATTTTAGTATGATGCATGTGGTCCTAGCTGTGGACAAACAGGCAATGCTCTACCTTCTAATTTAAGCTTTCCTATGGTAGCAACCAGAGGAGAGAGATGGTGCGGGGCAGTGTAGTGTAGCGTGGGAAGGTGCAGTGTAGGAGCCAGTTCGACAGAATTTAAAACCTAATTCTGGTACCTATGAGTGAGGCAGCATCAGGCGAGTCACTTAAAATCTCTGAACCTTGTTTTCTCTTTTGCAAAATAAAAAAATAGGATCTACCAGGATGAGTTGTTTTTAGGATATAAGATTATAATGTATAGGAGGGTATGTGTGTTTATTTCCCCTAGGAGCAGTGGTTCAGTATTCGGGAATTCATTGTGGCAACTTTATAGTACATAACTGGTGTGAATAACTAGACTAGGGTGTAATTATTGTTCTTAACATATTGTATAGAGTTTATAATTGTTTTCTACAAGGTGACTGGTCTGAAGCGAGCTTACCGAATCATTATCAGAAGCAGAATTCCACTCCATTTTTTAACAATTGTAAAATGTTCTGTTAAAAAAAAAGCAGAAAACAAATGTCATTATTATTCCACATGGAGATAACCACAGTTAACGTTTTGCTCTCTGAAATTCCATTCTTCATCTGTACAACAAGACTCATGTGCGTTTCATGTATATTACTGTTTTTCTGATTTCTGGCAAGTTGTTTAATATCTCTCAGTCTCAAGTTTCTGGATCTGTGAAATGAGGCTAATAAAATTACATAATGTAGGATTTGGGGGGATAAAATATGTGAAGCACTTAGAACTGTGCCCGGAAGCTGGTTAATTGCTATAGAATTAGTAGCAATTATGTGACTTTATAAAAGTGGTATTTTACCATAACTCTGCCATTATCAGTTGAGTATGCTTAGCAAATTGTATCTGTTAGTGGTAACTGGGTATCATAGTCATAGGTGAGACTCTCAGTTGTTAGATTTGACAGTACCTTTGAAATAAATAAGATACTTATGGCTTTGGGACCTGTGTTATGTGTTCTCAAAGGGGAGCTTTTTCTAATTTTTTGCTTCTATTGTTGGAAGTTTTTTTCCTTTTGACAATCAGTTACTTTTCTTTTTACGGCTGCCAATAAATTCTCCTGTAGGTTTTACTTTCTTATTTGCAGCTTGTAGTGTGCTGTCTGTGGAGAAACTCCGTAACTAAATTTGTTGGGATAACATCTGAAATAAAAGTGTACGTTAAATGTGTGACTTTGAGAGCACCAGTGTCCGCATCTGCAGATTTTTATTGAATTTTAGAAGGATTTAAGAGCCAGAATATTTATTTTTAAAAGCTTTATTTTATTAGAAAGTATAATAGTGTCTTTCCCCCCAAACTAAAGTAATTCATTGAAGTAGATTATGCCAGTATGATGAAAAAAATTCTTGTCAGAATTTTCATTAAGTAGGATAATTTTTGTCTCAACAGATGTAAAAGCTTAATGTAGTAAATGTAATGTAATGTTGTAAGGAATAGCCTCAGTTTATTTTTAATAATACAAAGAATGTGAATAGCATATCTTGAATATAATTTTATTTTTTAATCGCATTTTCTTTGTTTTTTTCTTTCACGTTTACGTGTTTTGAGAGACAGTGTGTGTGCATGCGTGCTCGTGCATGCATGTGCAAGTCGGGGAGAGGAAGAGAGAGAGGGAGAAAGAGAATCTCAAGCAGGCTCAGCACTGTCAGCCCAGAGTCCAATGCAGGGCCCAAACTCACGAACCGTGAGATCATGACAAGAGTTGGACTCTTAACCGACTGAGCCCCGCAAGTGCCCCTTAGTCACATTTTCCTGTTTTTGTATATCCATCATTCTGTGTCTTTCTGTGGTTGAGAATTAATTAATAGTTTTAAACTTGTTAAATGAACTCTTAGGCATCGGTACTCCTGGCCTGCCTTTCTGTGTCAGTGTTGTTCCCATCACTGTTTTTAGTGTATAATTTGCTGCTGGTGGTTTCTTTTTCAGCTTCATAATGTAGTTGCTTTTTAGCTGCTTAAACATGGTTTGCTAGGTTCCTTCACCAGCCCTTTCTCACTTCCAACTTAGTAAGCATGAGTGCTACTTGGAATAAAAGAAGGGTTAGAGCAAGAATAGAAGTGGCAGCATGCAATGAAACAATGAAATTGAAGGAGGAAGAGCAGAGGAATAAGTGAATGTGAAACTGATGATGATTGATGAGTAAGGGTTTGAAATACCCTTAGTCATCCTGAACTTTCTCTGGCACTTAGATCCCACATCCTCATCATCAACATATCCTGTCATGTTCAGCCTTTGAAATATACCGAGTCAGAATCTGATCACTTCTTACCATCCACACTGTCACTTACCCCTGTGGTTTAAACCACAATTATCATAGCCTGGACTGTTGCATAGTCTCCTAAAGCTTTTTCCTCCTCTGATTTTCTGTACCCAGCAGCTAGAGCGGCCCTTTCAAACATAATTCAGATGAAGTCATTCCTTTGCACAAAACTCTTCCGTACCTCCACATTTCATTTAGAACAATATCCAGTGTCTTTTTTATGGCATGAAAGGCGATATGTGATCTGCTTCTGTTACCTCTCCTTTACCATCACCCATGACTCTGCCGTTTCTTGAAAGCTGTGAGTACATTCTTGTTTTAGGGCTTTTGCGCTTAACTGCGCTCTCTCCCGGCTATGCTCTCTCCTCAGTATTTGCATGGCTATCTCCCTTTGTTCACACTTCTGCCCGAATGTCATCTTACCAGAAAGGATTTCTCTGTCCTACATAAGATAGCATCTCCTCCCCTTCATTGTCTATCCCCTTTCCCTATTTTCTTTTCCCTGATGGCATGTATTGCTGTATTATATATTTTATATGCATAAGTATGAATGTGTTTATGTATACAATGTGTGTATGTATTTACTTAATGGTTTTACCCTACCTGCTAAAGCAGAAACCTTTTTGTTCATTTCTTTATCCCCGCGGCCTGGAACAGTACCTGGCTAGACACTCAGTAAATATTTCTTGAATGCATGATTCAATAAATTGGACGGGATGGATAAAAAACAGTTGCATTTATAAAAGAAGCCAGTGGGCATATAATAGCATTTAGAACTCAGTAGAGGTGTAGAGTATTTAAGTAGGAACGTCCTTAGCAGAGAAAGTATTAGAGATAATACGTTAGTGCTGAGGATTGTCTGGTTACTTACACAGATGGTAAAATGTGAAGTCAGAAGGCTTTCTCAATTGTTGATCTTTTCTTTTATCCGCACAAGACAAATCTCTTCTCTCTATTTGCTTATTTGACTCCATGCTGTATGGGTAGATTTTTCTTTTCTTTTTTTTTTTTTTAAACTCACAGCATGTGCAAGCTTTTTCTTTACCCTCTCCTGGCTCTCTGGTTTCTTGTCGGGGCCAATTTCCAGTCCTTTGCTGCCAGCTTGATTGTCTTCCCTCTAGTGGCTGGCCCTCATCTCCCTGGTCTCTCTTATGTCAGGGAGGGCGTTGTATATGTGCACTTTGTCCCTGAATGCCGAGAGAGGACTTGTCAAACTGACAGATAGGATGACTACTGGTTGCCACTTGACATGGAGAATGGCACCTTTAAAAGTCTGCATTTGCAGCAGCGGGCCTTCAAGAGACTCAGTGTAAGAGACTACTTTATCGAGTAGAAATAACCATATTGGTGAACATGTGGTATTTATGTTATTAAAATATGTCCTTTCTGTAAACTTACATTTCTCCCTCACACTGTCGACACTAGTCTTAGATCATAGGTATTTTTCATAGGGTCAACATGAGAAAACAGAAAACATTGAGGCTTTTGAAGACTGGCGTCCAGTAATGAATAGGGGTATTACTTCATTCATTTGTTCTGTATATCACATCATTTATCTCCCTCCTCTGTTTTGGCACCGACAGTAGCTTCCTAATATCCACTAAAATATAACTCTTGAAACCAGCATCTAATGTGATTTATAATATATTTCTTAACCTACCCTTTTTATCTCTCGGCTCCCTCTCAAATTCCCTGTCCTCTAGTCCACTTGCTTTCAGAGAGTTCTTCGCAGGTCCTGGGATCTCCTTGGAGAGGTTGGAGTTGAGTTGGCGGGGTTGTCTCTCTTCCTTTGACCAGAGCCTTTAGGGTGTCATCTCTCTTGCACACTGGGCTCTCTTTAAAATAGGAATCTGTAACTAAAAGAACATTTGAAAGTCATTCCATTTTTCCGATCACATAATTAGCCTGTGTGTTTATCTCTCTGTTTCGCTCTCAGATGGATGCACATATACACTTGCTCAAAGTCCTGTACTCCTTCTCGGAGCTTTTCCCTCTTTCTGTAGTTTGCTCTGCCTGAAATACTAATGCCACCCGTCGATCATTTATATCTATAGTGTGCTTTGCTGGTTACTTGGAACGCTTGACAGTTTTGCACATTTTAGTTCTAAAGAACTTCTAGTGAACTGGGAATTAACTATTTACATGATCAGAATCCTTAAGGATTCATACATATTTTGTTAACTTATGGCATTGTATGCGTCATGGACAAAGACAAAGAGCTACTTTTCCTAAATGTTAGAAATACTAAATCTTGAGAGTTTGGGCTAAAAGTTTTTATTTTTCTTTTTTTCCTTATTTATTTGTTTGTTTATTATTTTTAAATGTTTATTTTTGAGAGAGACAGAGACACACACACAGAATCCAAAGTGGGCTGTAGGCTCTGAGCTGTCAGCACAGAGCCTGACGTGGGGCTCGAACCCATAAACTGCCAGATCATAACCTGAGCGGAAGTCAGTCATTTAACTGACTGAGCTACCCAGGGCCCATATATATTTATTGATTGGTAGATAGTAATCTTGATGCTCAACGTGGGGCTCGAACTCACAACCCTGAGATCAAGAGTCACATGCTTTTACCGACTAAGACAGCTAGGTGCCTCAGGCTAAAGTTTTTTTCAATGAATATGTGCTTTTAAAATATCGAAGTTTGAGGAATGATTTTGGCTTGCATTTCGTTGTTTTACCTGTAAGTTTGTTGTTGTTGTTTTGATAATGCATGCTGTATATGAAGTCGAGACAGATTACATTGTGTCTTGGAAATTTTTTTCTAGTGTTACTACTTTAAATTGTACAAAGCATTTAAAAAATATTTTTAGTATAGTTGACATACAGTGTCAACTATCATTTTAATCTAAATGCTTTTTGCAATCCTAGGCCTGCCTTCTTAGCTCCTTGATGAAATGGTGACTAACAATTTCCTTTTCTTAACAATTACTAGCAACTTTTAGTATTATAATACAGTTTTAAAAGATACATATTATTTTTATATGTATAATATTTACATATTATAAAATGCTGAGTTCTCTAAAGATACTTTGATTCACACTAGAAGTATTTTCTTTGCATCTATTTAGCAGGCAAGAAGTATATTTCATGAGAATTCTTTCGTTTCTACCTACTTTTAAAGCTTCAGTTTTCATGTCTTGGAAATAGGCTGTTAGTGATGTGACATTAAGTGTTCATATTTCACATTTTTCACTGTAGAGTGTTCATCCGTCATTGTTACCTAGCCGGTTATAAGGGATAGTTGTTGCCCATGTAAAGCATTCACAGTCATGTGTGTCAGAAGACCTGTGATTCTCAACTGGGAGTGCTTTTGCTCCTAGGAGTCATTTTGATAATACCTGGAGACATTTTTTTTTGTCACAACTGAGGAAAGACACTATTGGCATCTAGGCATACTGCTAAGCATCTTGTAATCCGCAGCCCCCAACCAAAGCATTATTAACCAAAAATGCAGTAGTTGCCTAGATTGAGAAACTCTGAGCTAAATATCAGTCTATACCTTACCTAAAAAATGTTTATTTTACTTTTAAAGAGAAGTGTTTTTTATTTCTCTCTTTCTATACTGGCACACAGATTTAGTCATTACCTTGATAATACCTTAAAAAGGTTAGTACATCTCCCGCTAGAAAAGAACAGATCTTTAAAAGAGTAATTTTTTTTCTGACAGAAAGATATAACTGTGGAGTAGCTGTCTTTGTTTTTTGCTCCCTTTCCTTTTTTGAATTGTCTGACTGTGTCATTGGGATAAAATGAACATTAGAGAAACTTAGTAAATATCCCTGCCAGTAGCCTTGCTGTCAGCTTGAGGCAGCTGAGCCTTACTTTAGGGTCTCCATCTAACAAAATAGATCAGGTCACCTTATTGGAAGAATTGCTTTCCCCTAAATATTAATATAAAAAATGTTACTAATTTCTCTTCTCCCCTTACCATCTTGTCCCAAACATACAGTGTTAGCAGTTTCCATACCTTTATGTGAACACTATATCATGTTAACACTTTCTTTATTCTTCCTTCTGTTTCTCCATGCTTGTATAAAGAACATCTAAGGCTTTTGTTTTGTTTTGTTTTTAAAAAGTAATCTCTACACCCAACATGGGGCTTAAACTCACAACCCTGAGAGCAAGAGTTTCACGCTCCACCAGCTGAGCCAGCCAGGTGCCCCAAAGAACATTTAAACTACACACAGTAGTTTGGGTTATTGTTCTTACGTAACTTTTCTGAGACTTACTTTTTCACTTTTACTATGTAATATTCCTTGTCTAATTGATAGGGAGCTTTACTTTTTAATAGCTGTATGATATTCTATAAAAGATATGGAGTGCTTAGTTCAGACTTTATTGAACTATTCTCCTGGATATTCAGTTGTTCAGGTTTGGGAGTATTTTTTAGCTTAATTTAGTTTTTGTTTTGTTTTCTTACTACATTAAACAATAATCTAAGTACATACATACTTTTGAGGTTTTTTCTAAAAATAAAACTGGTTTAGTAACATTTAGTCCAGAGAGGGAATAATAAGGATAATCATAAATAGTTTGACTTTGAACCTTTTTTAGATTTTGTATTTGACCAACATTTAGTTTCAACCTGTGCAATGTAGTCAACCACAAAAGATCCTGACTCTATGTCATTTTGTAGGTAAATGTCATTATTTTTTTTTGAAGATTTTATTTATTTATTTTGAGAGAGAGACAGCGTGAGTACGGGAGGGGGCGGACGGGAGGGAGGGAGAGAGAGAGAGAGAGAGAGAGAGAGAGAATCCCAAGCAGGTTCTGCACCATCAGCACACAGCCCAGTGTGGAGCTAGGACTCATGAAACCACGAGATCATGACCTAAGCTGAAACCGAGAGTCGGATGCTTAACTGACTGAGCTACCCAGGCGCCCCGGTAAATGTCATTATTGCTCAGCCTGGCCTGACCAATGCCTTTTTCTTGTTTAGGGGAGGCAAGCAACTCATTTAGTTAAAAAAAAATACAATGAAAAAACCTGTAGGTCCGGGGACTATGGAAAGAAATGCTTATTTGGGTAAACATGTTGTTTTTAAAAATACTAGTTAAAATTTCTGAAACAGATTGATCAAGGAAAAGAAAAACTTCTTGTTAATTGCATTTTTGGTAAAAGGGTCATAATACTGTCTGGAAACTTTGAACAAGCTGTCAGATTCAGAATGCGCTTTTTATTATTGGAAATATGTTTATCTGCTGACTCTACATCTGTAGATGGCTAAGTAAATATATTCTAGGTCACTGATCTGCAAGACCCAATGGTCTAAGAATAGGCTGGATACGTGGATTTTAGTCACAACTCTTGTTTCCAGTTCTATAAATGTGTCAAATTTTCACCTCCTCGGATCTTTCCTTTTCCTTTTCCTACTGGAAACTCGATAGTTTCTAAAAATTTTCAGTTCTAAATGCTTTGATTTATTATCTTGCATATTCTTTTAAAAAATATGCGGCATATGGGGCACCTGGCTAGCTCAGCTGGTAGAGCATGCAACTCTTGATCTCAGGGTTGTGAGTTTGAGCCCCATGTTGGGTGTAGAGATTACTCAAAACTAAAATCTTTAAAAAAGAATTTATTTAAAAAATAAATAGAAATATGTGACATAATAATACATTTACATAATAACCCTCTGTCTTTAGGTTTACATTTCTCTGACATAATAAAAGAGTAAATCAGCATCATTGAGCAGTCAAGTGGGAACTGGAGATAATAGGCACTTTTACAAAAAAATACTTTTAACAGTCTGTAGGTCCTTAAGTGATATTTGGTATGAAATTTGCTCAGTAGTGGGCTGTGTGTGTGTGTTAAAATTCATCAGCCAAGAAAATTATGTCCTAGATATTTTATCAAGAATTATTTATTCCCATTCGTGTCCCCCCAAAGACATTTGAACCCCTATTTGCATTTCTAAGTGGCAGACCTCTAAACTTAAATTATCCATTAGTTTAATATGAAATTGTGCTGAAGAACTTATTAATATATACCATCTAAGTTTTGAATATGACTTTTCTAGTAGTGAGCAATGCTGCATTAACTTAATCTTTATGTCGTTGGACCGTTCTTATGGTAAGAGCACATTTTAAAACACGATATTGTTTCCACATGTACAGAAAAGGAAACAGTGAATGTTTTATTATGTTGAATGAGCAGCACAATTTGAAAGTGCTATACTTACGAAGCCTTTTTATAATAGCCTTTTCAACCGATATCATTTTGCTTTTATGTTTATTCAAAGTTTTTTAATGCCTTAACTGAGAGAATGTATATTTTGAGCTATATTTCTACACCTTGTGGTATTTCCCTGATCAATATATGAATGGAATTAGTTATCTGATAACAGAATCCCTGTGTCCTCCCCTACTACCTCAAGATTCTTATTGTAACCTCTGGCATTAGCTTATCAAGCCAATGTTTATTTTCATAATTTTGTCTGATAATTCTGAACAGTGATCGTTGGAGGGATGTGGTTAGTGAAAACATTTGAGGTGGAAAAGATACTATTGTCCAATATTAGCAATAATGAAGTTGCATTTCATGTCGTACACTCTCTTGTAGTTATTTGGGAGTTTGAATCCTCAAAGTCTTTCTAAAGCTAATATTGCAATCTTGAGAGTTGAAGAAAGAGTTTATTTCTCATATAATCTCAGAAATCAGGGTGCAGGAAAATAGAAGCTTATTTTGTAGATTAAAGCTCTCTCTATATTTTATTTTAATAACATTGATATTCTGCTTGCTTTATGAAACCTTTTATTACAAACAGTTATGAATATGAACATCTCATTTGACTACTGATGAACAGAGGGAAAAATCTAAATTAAAACTTTAAATACCACTATTTAATTACCCAAATGGCTTTGACTGTGTTAAAGACTGCTTGGGATTATTCTGTTTTTCAATTTGTTTTAATGCTTCCTTGGTAAAAGCTGATGGATTCCCAGGCCCATTGCTGTCACTGATGAACTATATAAAGATAAATGACATTATGGTAAATTCCACTTAATGACACATTTTTAATTTTCAGAACACAGACATTTTCAGGCTAGTGAATGAAGGCTAATTACCTCAAGATCAGAACAAAATAACTCCTCATTTCGAAAGATAATAGAAAAGAAATGTTGCAGATTAATGATGCTATTTATCTTTAAAGGAAAAAAATTTTATCTTTATCCAGATAGCATAGCTCCCTGAGGAGCATGGTTATAAAATGAATCTGAAGTCGCAACTTAATAGGTTATTAAAATTGTTTGAGTGCAGCCTCTCCTGCTTTAGTCTTTCCATAAATTTAAATTGAAGGTCTGCCGTATTCAGAAAGGAGCAGCTTGTTTATGAGGCCAGAGGGAGCAACATACGTTACTGACAAAAGATGCACTTAACCTCATTCTAATATCTTGCTTTTTTATTTCTCTGAATGAAATTCAACTATTTGAGAAAGTATTTTGAAATTTGTTACCACTCTTAATTGACACCTAAGTGGCAAGACCACACTTCTGTGAGTTTAAAATAAAAATGAAATCTGTAAATGCTCAAAGCCTTTACTAAGTACATATAAATCAACTTGTAATCTGATTTAATTGCACGTGTGTGTATACGTATGTGTATTTGCAAACATTTTAATTTTGTTATCTAAGTGAGAGGAAAATATCTTGGCCTGTGAGGGTGTGATTTTTGTGGTCACAGCTGGAATCTATGTAGGAATTGTTCAATAAATCATTATTCACAGTTAAAGGATTAGCAATAATCCTTTTGCTACACTCCCACACAAGTAACAAATAGTGAGTCAGAGAATATTACTTGATCATAGAGGCTTTAAACTGTTCCTGACATCCTAAACTCCTGTGTTTTGCTCTAGGTAATATAACAATTATTTCTTTACTAACAAGGGCATACAGCATTTTCTGTAATTTTCATTCTTGTCTCTTAGATATTACATGATTTGCCTATATATTGATCATATTTCTGAGCCATAGAAAAATGTTCATGACTATGAAAGGACATCAGTGTGTTTCTTGCACCCTCTAAGAGAAATTTCAGTCTATTATTGTGAGATATTAATTTACCTTTCCAGTCTTACTTGTTCTAAATAGTTAGAAAACATGTTTTATGTCACAGGGACAGTAGTGTACTGATTGCATACAGCATCATTTTGACATGATATTTTCTGTTTAAGAGATTTCTTAGAAAAGTCTTTGTAATTATAATTGTAGTATACATTTGATTTTATGTTAATTGTAATGAAGCCCTCTTAAATGTTCTTGTTTAAGCAGTTTTAACTCCATAATACAGTTAGGGGTAATTTCAAACAAAATAATTTTAAATTGTTGCATCTGAAATCAATTAATCATACTAAGAGCTGAAGTAAAGTATTAAAAAATGTACTTTGTGTCAAATCCTCTATCTCACTGTTCTTAATATTAGTACTTAATTATTGGTCTCTGTTTTACATTGCCACTAATATTCCTACCAGGCTTTCTTTATTCTTGATTTGTTTTAAGTGTGTCCATCTTACAGTGACTTGGGGAAACAAACTGTTAAGAATTCTGAAAGTTATTTTTTGTAGACTAAGATTTCCTAGTATGGAAATGAATATAATTGGTACTTAACATTGAAATAACTTTCTTGTGTAATAATCTTATTTCTGATTCTTAAAAACAATACTTGTGAAAGTAAAAGTTTCTTGTGTATGAGAGAAATTTCAGTAATTTATCATTATGTTCTCTAAAACTGTTTTCAATGTGGCAAGCAAAGGCTATATGCTTCTGTGTTATTTCATAATAATTATTTGGAGGGTTTCTGATTTACTCCCTTTTAGTCATTTAAAAAGTATACAAATTTTTAGGAATTAGAGCAACCTTTAAGCATATGTCTACACATCACAGTAATATAAAGAGAGGCACTGCATTATTTGACTCATGAGAACACTTGTTTTTAAACAAACTTAATTGATTAAAATGGATACTTAGAGTGTAGTGGTACATGTTCTCTATTTGCTTCTTACCATTATATCAAAAAATTATTTTGTAATCTCGTAATTACTATCAGAATAATATGCACTGAAATATTCTAGACCATTAATAATAATGTATCCATACCCCTATCTCATTTTCTTAATTATTGCTATTTAAAAAAAAATTTCTAACTCTGCTTCCTCCTTCTTTTTCTTCAGTAAAGCTGAATTCATTCTAAAGACATTCAGCCAAGGCAGAGAAAATGTAAGGGACTGTTGGGTATATTTTAGAGTCAGTGATAATCTTACTATGGATATGAAAATGTCATTTTTCTTAATATTTGAGTTCCTGCTTCCGGTGATTATCTTGAATGAATATTCTAACTGGAAAATCTGTGTTTATGGGTTTTTAACAGTTACTCTTTTGAAAATTCTAAAAATTTTAAATCAAGTCATTTATTCTTTAGACTTAACCCTCTCCTTGTTTCTCTGATGGATTATGACAGTACAGTTTAGCAGTGACCTGTAAAAATGATATGGAAAAGGGATAAATTTAGGGCCACTGAATTGGTAGTCATGATTTCACAGCAAGGTTCACGTGTTAGTTGCTGTTCTACCTCTTTAAAACTCCGGAATTTTGTTTGGATCTGTTTGTGATAGGTAACAGATCTAAGTACAAAGTAGATTCTTGTCAGAGCAAAAAAGAAATCACTGTGGTTTTAAACCCTCAAATCCAATCAGAATAATAAGGTCCTATCAGAAGTTACAAAGCATATTTATCTTCTTACTTCATTCCTGTCTGACTCCCCAGTTTAATGATTAGGGCATACAATCAGGAATTGAGGTCTAGATTTTAATATTGGCACTAGCTCTGGTTTTCTTTGTGACTGTACATAAATTTTCCCCCCTCTCTGAATCTGTTTTCTTACATGTGTAGATGAGTCTAGACAAAATCAAGTTGTATAGTGCAGAACTTTAGAGCGGGGGTGAGGGGAAGGTCCAGAAGGTCCCTCCTTTCCTCTTTTCTGCTCACCCACAGCGACTTGGTTGCTTGTCTGTTTTTTTTAACATTGGGACTCTGGGCTTGAGGTTTACTTTAGGAAAAGAGACTTTCTTTAAAAACAAGCAAAATAAACAGAAAAGAAAGTTTTAAAACTTAGCTTAAGTCAGAGATTGAACTATGGTCCATTGTCCACATCCATCTCAATACCTTTTTTATTTGTAGAGAAAGGTTTTTTTGGGAACAAAGTCACGCTTGTTTTTTTTTATATATTGTCTTTTGCCTGCCATTGTGGCATAGGTGGTGATTGTGATAGAAACTGTATGTCATGACCAAATAGAATTTACTCTAGGAGCATAAGATTGGTTTAATGTGCGAAAATTAATCAGTGGGGCACCTGGGTAGCTCAGTCGGTTAAGCGCATGACTCTTGGTTTTGGCTCAGGTCATGATGTCACAGTTTGAGTTTGAGCCCCACACGGAGCCTGCTTGGATTCTCTCTCTCCCCCACTCCCCATTGTGCTGTCTCTGTCTCTCTCAAAATAAGTAAACTTTAACAAAAAAAAAAAGGAGAGGGACACCTGGTTGGCTCAGTTGGTTAAGTGTCCGACTTAGGCTCAGATCACGGTCTCGCAGCTCATGAGTTCGAGCCCTGCGGTGGTGCTGACAGCTCAGAGCCTGGAGCCTACTTCAGCCTCTGTGTCTCCTTTTCTCTCTACCTCTCCCCTGCTCGTGCTCTTTTTCTGTCTCAAAAATAAACACTAAAGAAAATTTTTTAGAGGAAAAGAAAATTAATCAGTGTTATTTAGTATATTAGCAGAGAATAACCTTATGATCATGTCTATAAATGCAGATGAAGAATGTTAATGAAATGTCACACCCATTCATGACAGATTAAAAACAACAACAACAGCTTGGCAAACGAGGAATAAAAGGGGAGTTAAATCATCCCCCTACAGGGCCCCTTTAAAACTCTGAATACTTTCACTCTGCAGTTAGGAACTAGACAGGAGTGTCCCTTCTGTTCACCGTTGTACTGGAAGTTGTGCCATAAGGCAAGAAAAATAAAAGGCATGTAGATTGGAAAGAAAAATACAAAATTGTCTTTAATTGCAGCTGACATGAGCATGTACTTAGAAAATCATAAGAGATCTAGAAAGTACTGGAACTTAAAAAGCTTAGCAAAGTTGCAGGAAACAATGTGTTTCTATGTATTATCAGTAATTTTAGCTAGAACTTGAAATTTTTTTAAGGTCTTTTACCCTAGTATCAAAAATGTGAAATAACAGTGACAGTTTTAACAAAAATGTATAAGATCTTTGCACTGAAAACTATACAGTGATTTAGAGAAAAATTAAAGATCTAAATAAATGGAGAAATACACCATGTTCGTGGATCAGAAAATTTAGTGTTTTTGAAGTGTCATTCCTCTCCAGGCTTATCTATGGATTCACCACAATATCACTCAGAATCCCAATAGGGTTTTTCTTTTGGGTGAAATTGTCTAAATTGATTATAAAATGTATTTAGGAATGTAAAGGGTCTAGAATACAGTGATCAAAATCGTAAAATATTGTTGTAAGGAGAGACATATATAGGACAGAATAGAGTCCAGAAATAAACTCACATAAAAGTGGCAGACAGTTCATTGGAGAAGGGGATAGAGTTTAGCAAATTGATGCTGCAACCAGTGGGATGTCCATATGCCAAATATTAATAATTCTTATTATTAATGATATCTGTTAGTTTGTAACATACAGTAGGTTTAAAGGTAAGAACTGTTGAAGGTGTACAAATAGGAGGTGATCTGAGTAACCTAATTAAATACTTTAAAATTAAGCAAAAAGCAGGGGCGCCTGAGTGGTTTAGCATCTGACTCTTGATTTTGGCTCACTTCATGATCTTGCGGTTTGTGGGACTGAGCAGCCCTGTGTCAGACTCTGCACTGGTAGTGCCAGAACCTGCTTGGTAGTCTCTCTCTCTGCCCCTCCTCCTCCTCTTCTCTCTCTCTCTCTCTCTCTCTCTCTCTCAAAATAAATAAACTTAAAAAAATAAGCAAAAAGCACATTTTTAAAAAAGATAACTTTAAGGAACTGAAAATGCATGTCACAGACCTTAAGAAAATATTTGCAAGGACCTGTATCCAGAATATATAATTAACTCTTACATCTCAATAATAAGTAGATGGACCACCCAAGTAAAAAAGGTCAAAAGGTTTTTAGGTAGTATTTACTGATGAAGATACACAAATGGAAAAATATACTCATTAAAAGATCAAAATCATTAGTCATTAGGAAAATGTAGCTCACTGCTGTAAAGAAATAATTCTACCATCTGCTAGAATAAGCTATAAATGGAAACATCGACAATTCTAAATACATGGAGGATGTGAAGTAACAAGAACTCACATACTTTGCTGGTTAGAAAAAATAAATTGCAGAGAGCCTTGATTGAATGAGTCTTGTCAGGTTAAATATACACCAGACCATCTGACCCAGCAGTTTTGTAACCAGGTATTTACCCAAGAGACATGAAAACATGATGTCCACAGAATGACTTTGTATTTATATGTTGCTAATAGCTGTCTTCATAATAGACAAAAACTTGCAATAATCTGAATGTCCATCACCTGATGTTTGAAGAGCAAGTTGTAGTATGTCCATTCAAAGGAACAAATTACTGATATATTCCACAACATGAAAGAGTCTCTAAAGCTTTATGCTAAGTCATGGGAGTCAGAGACAATGGATGGTATATTATATAAATCTATTGTATGATATTCTGTAAAAGGCAAAACTAGTGACAGAAATCAGACTGGTGGTTGCCAGGGTATAAATGAAAGGACTTGTGAAGCATAAGGGAAGTTTTTGTGAGCATGAAAATGTTCTACATATATCTGTATATGTTCTCTAGATATTTATATGTCGTATATATATCTATATATGTTCTATATCTATAGATATGTCTATATATTCTATAATATATTATCTGTATATATATGTATAGATAAGTATATGTTCTATGTATACCTATGTGTTATATATACTATATATGTTCTATATATATATTCTATATACTATAATATATTCTATATATATAGCTATATGTGTGTTCTATATATGTGTTTGCTGTATGTCTATATATGTTCTGTATCTATAGATATCTATATGTGTTCTATGTCTATAGATATCTATCTAGATAGATATAGATATATAATTTTTTTTGGAGAGCATGAGTTGGGGAGAGAGATCAGGGTTGTTTGGAGAGAGACTGAGAGAGGGTAAGGAAAGAGAGAATCTTAAACAGTCTCCATACTCAAGGTAGAGCTCAACACGGGTCTCTATCCCATGACCCTGGGATCATGACCTGAGCTGAAACCAAGAGTTGGATGCTCAACCAACTGAGCGACCCAGGAGCCCTGAAAATGTTCTGTATCTTAATTGTGGTGGATATTACAGGACTTGATATTTGATTTCGTTAAAACTTTTTGAATTGTAAGTTGTCAGTTTTACTTTATATAAATTATAAAGCTCATAAAAAAAAAAAGTCTAAGAAGGAAATAGGGTTGCCTGGGTGGCTTAGTCAGTTAAGTGTCTGACTCTTGAACTCAGCTGAGGTCTTGATCTCAGGTTGTGAGTTCAAGCCCCACATTGAGCTCCACACTGAAGCCTACTTAAAAAAGAAATGAAATATATTCATTAGAAAATACTTAATCTATATTTGTGCATTTTTTAAATGTTTATTTTGAGAAAGACAGAGAATGGGACAGGGGCAGAGAGAGAGAGAGGGGAAGAGAGAATCCAAGCAGGCTCTATGCCGTCAGTGTAGAGCCCATTGTGGGGCTTGATCCCATGACCTGTGAGATCATGACCTAAGCTGAAATCAAGAGTCGGATGCTTAACTGACTGAGCCACCCAGGCTCCCCTATTTGTGCATATTTAAACCTACTCTCATGATAGTCCAATTATTTTAAGTGTAAAAGTGGGACTTTTAACATTGATTAATGGTTTGAAACTCCTTTATGTAAATAGCCTAAATAATCAACAATAGGGCAACAGTTAATTAAGGTACATCCAGACAATAAAATTCAGTAATTAAAAGTGAAGGTGGAGGGGCACTTGGGTGGTTCAGTCGGTTAAGTGTCTGACTTCAGCTCAGGTCATGATCTCACGGTTCATGAGATCGGTTCTCTGCTGACAGCTCAGAGCCCAGAGCCTGCTTCAGATTCTGCATCTCCCTCTCTCTCTAAAATAAACATTTTTAGAAAAATTTTAAAAAAATAAAAATGAAGGTGTAGTATAATACTCAATAAAATGGGAAATTGTCCTGAATACTATTGAATGGGAAAAAAGGATATACAGCAGAATCTCATTTTTCTTTTGAAAAACCAAGGAAGGGCATTATTACTGTGCAGAGAGAAAACACATAACGTAACAATGGTAGTTATTTCTGAGTGTGAGGTTATTAGCGACTTTTCTTCCCTTTATGTAAAAAAAAATTCTGCATTTTCTACTTAATTTTTCGTTAGAATGTAAGTACCATGAGAACCAGGTAAGTGACATGTCTTTTTTTTTTCCCTGTTGCTTTATTTCTAGAGCCTAAGAACAATGTTCCATACACATTTATTGAATGAATGAATGAATATATTCACTAAACTTTTGTAGCTACTTGGGCCTCAGCCTAGATTTTTAAAAAAATTTTATTTATTTATCTTATTTTTATATTTTATTTATTATTTTTTTATTTGGGGGAGGGAGCAGGCAGAGAGAGGGAGAGAGAATCCCAAGCAGGCTCTGTGCTGACAGCTCAGAGCCGGGCCTCCAACTCATGAACTATGAGATCATGACCTGAACTGAAATCAAGAGTTGGACACTTAACCAACTGAGCCACCTAGATACCCCTAAATTTTTTTTCTTTTTTTGATTTGTCTTTGTTTTTGTTTTAATTCAGTCGTGGTGATTACTATAGCTTTATATGGTATGTTTTGCAATTTCACAAGACATGTCCTCTTTGTTATTCATATTGAAATTCTAGGGTTTCCTTGTCTCATTAATAAAATCCTACTGGGATTTTAATTGGAATTTCACTAGTGATATAGATTGATTTGGTGGCAAATTGGCATTTTTCAATGAGGAGTTCAGAACATTTAGGATGATAAAATGAATTTAGATAGTCTTTCATGTCCTTCAGTAAGCTTTACGGTTTTCTTTTTTTATTCTTTTTTTTTAAGTTTATTTATTTATTTTGAGAGAGAGAGAGACCGCATGAGCAAGGGTGGGGCAGAAAGATAGTATCCCAAGCAGGCTCCTGCACTGAAATCAGATGCTTCGGGCACCTGGGGGTTAAGAATCCGACTCTTGATTTTGGCTCAGGTCATGATCTCACAGTTTGGTGAGTTCGAGCCATATGTTGGACTCTCTGCTGGCTGTGCAGAGCCTGTTTGGGATTCTCTCTCTCCCTCTCTCTTTTCCCCTCCCCCACTCACGCTGTCTCTCTTCAAATGAATAAAATAAAACTTAAAAAAAAGAGAGACGCTTAACCAACTGAGCCACCCAGGCATCCTATAGTTTTCTTAATGTAAGTTGGCGTATTACTTTTTAGATATATTTCCAGATGTTTTAATTTTGTTGGTATTGTTTTTTGGATCTAGTTTCCTTTGTGCTTATTTTTTTTATCCCTAATATATACTATATTATAAGCCTCAAAGTGCTTATAGTTATCTTTTATCAAACACCTTAACTAAAACATATACATTGTATTTTAAAGAATTATAATTCAAAATTAAAATGATTAATGAAGACCAACACTTTGACTTTAAAAAAATACATAATTTTTCTGATTGAAGAGATAGTTGTCTTTCTCCATTTTCTCACCCTGATTGTTAGAGCTTTCTGAAATAATAATAGTCAAGTTTTTTTTTTTTTTTTTACAGTTTACTTATGATGCCATGTTGTCCATCCTGCATGGTTCCATCGACTGTATTTTATTCCTGTTTATGAGATCTGGACAAACTTAGACTGATCAGGAAGTATGTCTTGATATAGCCCAGCTGATCTTCCGAGACCCTCTTGACGTCACGATACTTGAGAAAGAATTGATTCTATGGTCAAATTTATTCTATTCTTTGACATATTTTATGTAACTAATGCATTTCATGTTATAAGAAATGATCATTTTAAGACAAATTCATTTTACTATTAAAATATTAACCTGTGGGGCACCTGGCTGGGTCAGTTAGGAGAGCATGTAACTCTTGATCTTGGGGTTATGAGTTCGAGCCCCATGTTGGTCTTAGAGCCTACTCAAAAAAAAAAAAAAAGTCAACATGTATTTCTTATGTTGTCAATTGCAGAAAAAAAACCCAGACAAAAATAAATAATTTTTTTCCACCTATTACAGATATTCTTTTCAAAATAGCATTTTCTCACACTGGCATACAATACTTCCTATCTGAAAGTAGACTATTCTATAACTTGGTTCCCCACGAGATCAAATATCCAATCCACCAGCTTGGGTTTTTCTGATGTTTTGTTTGAAAATATTTCAAACCTATCGAAACTTAATAGAAATAATACAGTAAACCTCCATATACCCTTCGCTTAGATATTTAATGTTAACATTTTTACCATAAATGCTTTCCCTCTTCTCCTTTCTTCTTCCTTCCAATCCTCTTCTGTATTCACACAACACACACACACACACACACACACACACACTGAATGATTATTACACTTTGGGGCTTAATTAGTTGAGAATAACTTGCAAGCATCATGCTCTGTTACCCTAAATACTTCGGAATGTATATCCTAACTATCTTATACCATCTTATGTAGCTGCAGTATAGTTAGGAAATGTCCTTTAACCTTGATCAAGACTTTTTTATCTAATGTAGAGTCCAAATTAAAATTGCACCTATTGTTTCAGTCATACCTTTCATAACAATCTGTTCCCAGCCTTCTGCCTCCCCTCAAACCATGGTCCAGTGCAGGATTAAGTATTAAATTGGCTGTCTTGTGAGTTGTCTTTATTCGTGAATAGTGTGTCAGTTTTTCATGATATATTTTTAGAGAGTTTTGGTGAGTTCTTTTGCAGAAATGCCTTTAATTCGGGCTTGGCCACGTTTAGATTCAAGCTATGTATTTTTTGGCAGGATTACTATATAAGTATGTATGTTCTCATTTCAGCACATTGGGGGGTTCATATTTCAGTTCATCCTATAATAGGTGTTAACTTGGATTATTTGATTAGGATAATTTCATTAGATTTCTCCATAATAAAGGTACATTTTTCCCCCTTGTAAGCAGTCTGTGGGGAGATACTTTCAGCATTCTGTTTTCCAGATAATTTTAACCCAGTAGTTTTAACATCGTTGGCGATCCTTGCCAGAATTAGTTAATGCTGTTGTGGTTTAATTCACCAACTTTTGCATGCACAATTCTTTTTTTTTTTTAATGTTTATTCATTTTTGAGAGACAGAGACAGAGCACAGGCAGGGGTGGGACAGAGAGAGAGGGAGACACAGAATCTGAAACAGGCTCCAGGCTCTGAGCTGTCAGCACAGAGCCCAACGTGGGGTTCAAACTGTGTGAGATCATGACCTGAGCCTAAGTCAGATGCTTATTTGACTGAGCCACCCAGGCACCCCTGCATGCAGGGTTCCTAAGGACATTTTTTAAAAATACTTTATTCAGGGGTGCCTGGGTGGCTCAGTTGGTTAAGCATCCGACTTAGGCTCAGGTCATGATCTCACTGCTTGTGAGTTCGAGCCCCACATCGGGCTCTGTGCTGACAGCTCAGAGCCTGAAGCCTGCTTCTGTTCTGTGTCTCCCTCTTCTGCTCACACTCTGTCTCTTTCTCTCAAAAATAAATAAATGTTAAAAAAAATTAAAAAAAAATACTTTATTCAGGAATTAAGAAGTACAAACTTCCAGTTATAAAATAAGTAAATCATGGGGATAAAAAGTATAGATAGGGTATAAAGTCAGTATTGTAATAACTCTGTATTGTAACAGTGGGCAACTAAACTTCTCATGGTATTTTGTAATGCATATAATTGTCAAATCATTCGTTGAAACCGTAGAAATGTATTCTATCATTGTTCTGTAGGCCAGAAGTCCAAAATCTGTATCACTGGGCAAAAATCAAGGCATAAGCGAGGCTGCACTCCTGGAGACCTTAGGGGAGAATCTGTTACGCGCTTCTTCCCCCTCTAGTGGCTGCTAGTATTCCTTGGCTTGTGGTCACATCACTCCAAGTCTTCAAGTGCAACATTATCAAATCTTTGTCATATATCCTTCTGTTCTGTGTCTCAAATCTCCCCTTGCCTTCCTCTGATAAGGATATATGTAATTGCGCTTAGAGAGAAAGAGAGCACAAGCTGGGGAGGCGCAGAGAGAGACAGAATCCAAAGCAGGCTCTAGGCTCAGAGCTATCAGCACAGAGCCCAGTGTGGGGCTCAAACTCACAAACCATGAGATCACGACCTGAGGCGAAGTCAGAAGCTCAACCGACTGAGCCACCCCGGTGCCCCTGTAATTGCACTTATTTATGTTATATATTCCAAAAGCTAAATTTCCCCTAATGCAACCCAATAAGCTCTTTAAGTTTGTTTGTGTTTGTATTGTCTCATTTTACTCTAACTTCTAAGGATAGAGATTAAAATAATTCTGTGTCATTGTTCTCAGCAAATTTTAAGCAAATGATCTGGGATAAATGTAGACTAGCAGAACTCTTCTCTCTTTTGGGTTTCGGACTTCCCGTTGGATTCAGTGATAAAATATGCTTACAACGATTGCTTTTTAAAAATTAGTTACGATGAAACTTCTTACTGAGGAGACTTTCTGCATTGTTTTTTCTTAATTGCAGACACAGGTTAAGTGTGAAACAACATTGTTTGAACTTTTGGAGATTAGGATATCTTAAGGACTGATTCCATAGTCTTTGTCTATAAAACCTGTATTACTTACCTTATATATTGGCCAGGTCAAATATCAAAGTAGGCAGAAACATCCCCAATTCAGGCATTCACTCACCATCTTTTAGTACTGCGGTGGAGGCAGGGAATTACTCTGAGTAGCAGAGAGTGACACTGTAGAAATGACAGATAATTGACAGGATCAGAATAGATGGTAGAGGCCTCTAATAATCTGGGCTCTTGGTTGCAAATAACAGAAATCTGATCCAAAGGAAAGAGGTAAGAAAGGAAGGAGTAGGAGGAGGATATATCCAGGCATTTATCTGGCCTTTGCATACCTGGATCATTCTAGATCTATTCTAGAAATTCAACATTAACAGTAACTCTTTCCTTATTTCTCACATTTACTTTTCTTCATTCTTAGGCTAGCTGTAGTTGGAGAAAAATGGGTTTTGGCAGCTTTAGACTTACATGGTCCTTAACACCTATGTCTCAGACAGAGATAGTGCCTCTTTTCTGATAATTCTGGTAAAAAGCTCTGGGAAGTTCTTAGAGTTATTCCTGATCTTATCAGCGGGGTCTGATGCTTAGATTGGTCAGGTCTGAGTCGTATACTGACTGCTTCAGTGAGGGTGTGCAGAGGACTGAGGTGGGGAGGAGTGATCATCTCATCACCATCCAAACCAAATAGAATGATTTTCCAGTAAGAAACACTGTCCTGTTACCTGAGAAAGGGAATGGATGCTGAAGAGGTAAAATAGTTACCTGTTACGAGGCCCAGATCTAGCACGTGGTGACGTCTGATGCAGAATCCTATACACACTGTGCCACTCAATAATTTTTTTAAATAAAATATGCTTGAATAGTCTTTTTGAAAACTTAAGAGATTCTTTCAGAGCTCTTGTATTTGACATTTAAGTTTCTCAGGGTACCCAGATGGAAATATTTAAGCCATTCTTCAAACAATTATTTATCAAATATCTGCTACACTGTTTTACCTGCAGTATCATTTAATCTTTCTACAGGTTAGATGTAATATTAAAAATAACTCTTATATATAGAAGCTGATTTCAAGACAATTTTAAAGTGATTCTTTTTTCATGTTTTATCTCTGTATGTCAACTAACCAGGCTAAAAGATTTATGCAAGCCAAGGAACACCAAGTTATATTTTAAAACATACTTTAACCAAGGCTCACAGGCTATCTCCTTACCTTTTATTTACCGAAAGTGCTATGGGATTTTTAATGCCTACGCAAAGCATAGAGTAAGCCTCATCTGGAAGGCCCATGCATAGCACAGTGCAGCTACTCAATTTATCTACCTTAGAAGGATGAAAGGCTAAGTTGAAAAATCATTTATCAGTTCCACTTCACTTATTACATTTTTGCTTCAGAAACATCCTTCATCTCCTGAGTCTCATAATCTCTTGCCTTTGAGGTTGTTTCATAGACATACTTTCACTCAAACGCCTTCAATTTGAACTTCTTCAAGAGGGGTGCCTGTCTCCCAGAAGTTGCCTCCAGGGACTGTTTTACAGCTGTTATTTCAGCTCCTCCCACCTCGCTTGTTGAAGAAAGTTCTCTCACCACCGGTGCTTCTAATAGGAAACCAGTACTAGTCAAGCTGTACAGCAGCTTTTTGAAGATGGAGCACCCAACCCAGAGTTCCTTAAAAAGAAGACAACAACGAAATCCAATGCCCAAGATACCCCTGTGTCCTTCAAAATGAACTTCAAATGTCCCAGCTTTTATGCTTTGAGTGAATTGTCTCACTGGAATGAGACTCTACTTTGACTGATAATGATAATAATTCTCCAAGAAATTCACAAACCCTATTTGTGATTGATCTCTTTGCTGTTTTTCTAGCAAGATTGCAGTTTTCTTGAATAGATAGTGAACCTTACCCATATGTTTAGGGTTCTGTTTTCCTGCTCTACTCTTCCTTTCCCCCAACTCCTTCCCATTGACTGTATCACCTTAAAAAGCTGTTCCTTGAAATTATCGTTGTATTGCTTCTTATTTAAATGTTCTATCTTCTTAACTATACTACAAATCTCTCAGAGTCATGACTCCTATGCCCTGTCCGTTTTGTATTTCTATACAAAGATCATGTAAATATTACTTGGGGATAGGGTACTTAGTAAAATAACCCGTAAGTTTTAGAATCTATGTATCATGGCAGACACAGAGATAAATAAAACATGGTTCCTGCCTTCAAGGAGCTTTTAATATTACAGAAGAGATGCAATATGCATTTAAGTTTAATATAAAAGGATCATTAAGGAGTGAATAATCAGTTTCTCCTCAGGAAATCAGGACAGGCTTCATGAAGGAGTTGGTATTTGTGTTGGTATTGAGATTGTTGGGGTATTTTCATTTAATCATCTGATTGCTGAATTACATTATGGAAGAGACATTTAAAGACAAACAGTCGTCATCCTAACCCCTCACGTATGTAATTCTTAGTGGTTGGCAGAGCTCTTCCATGCTTATTTCTTACTGGTGTGTCAAAACCCTATGAGTCTATAAAGGTTATATTTTTATTGACATATTAAATATGTTACCTATTTAGCTTTGAGAGTTTATTTTGTTTTCTGATTGCTTTAGTGGTCAGAAAACAGTATTCTCAATCTTGACTTCTGCCGTCATCTTTTGTCCTGGAGATAAGCACTCTAGAAGAAAGGAGAGAGGTCTTATTTTTAGCTTCTGCTCTAAACAATTAGTACTAATCATATCCTGTTTGACCAGATTTGTCAGTAACCGTCTTGCAATACTATTATAACATTACTTTTTTTTTTTTTAAAGCAAAACACTAAAGAAAATGAAACTAGAACTTTTCCTGTTAGTTTGAAGTATTCTTGAATTTTCTGTGTATCTCATATCTGTTCATATGTTTCTGAGGTTTTCTGGACAATATGCCTGCTAACATAATGTATAACAATGTCTAGATGTGCTATATCTTTCTAAATAATTTTTCTCTCCTCTAACAGTACTGTGTTTTATCTATTTGGTTCCTTTTTTCTTTGTGTTCAAATATTCCTTGAGGAGAAAGGAAAATGGAAGAAGAAACCTTAGCTCAGTGTAGTAATAAGTTTTTTTGTGTGTTATCAGAAAACTGCTTAATAATAAACTTTTCTCTAGCCACCTGCTTTTAAAATAGCCTTTATTAAAGGCAAAATTTGGTTTTGATTTTGCCAAAATCAAATTTCATTCTTTTGCTATTATTCAGAAGCCTGTGTGTCTCACCTGATTGATCATTCCAACTATTTCACTCTGTGCTTCAAATCATCAAAATCCCATTTGCCCCACTGCAGGGTTGGCATAAGAATGAATGTGATGGCAGCAATTAACATTATGATCGCAATGAAGACTTAAAAAAGGAAATAGCAGCTTCATTAATATCTAGCATTATTTTTGCTCACAGTTAACGTCAGTAAGAAATAGTGGTTGGGAAAACAAAGGCAGGAAAAGCTGCTTTTTCTAAATAATTATGAAATTCTTTTTGTTCTTCCCTCATAGGATTGAAAAGTAAGCAAATTCTATAGTTGTTTTCTGTGTTGATTGTTTTCTACCATGTGGCTCAGGATTCTTAATAGTTGTGGTTAATTCTGCTTTTAAACTTTAGGAACAACACAACAAATTAGAAAAGTCAGTGTTCTACATAGATTAAAAGAAATTCATTATTAATTAGAAAAAGCCAAAGGACTTGTACCCACACACAGACTTAGGCATAATGTTTCCTAGTTGCAATCATTGTGTTATTGCATGCACTGCAGGACTCAGTTCGCTTGAATTTGAAAGTAATTATTTAACGTCCTGGATTTCAATTCTTATTAAAAAGAGCATCATCTAAGTATTTATATATAAAAGCAAAGCAACCATTCTTGGCAAGTTGCTATTTTTTGTAATTATGACTGTTTTATATGGACTTTTTTTGTTGTTTTAATTAGATTCTTATTGTAATGCCTTTGCTCTTTGCCCTGTGATGTTGCTTTGTTGGTTTGTTCATCTACCTTGTAGACCTTGATGACCCTCATGTTCTAGTCCTTTGGCTTTTTACTAGGCTGAACCAAAAGAAAGCACTTGGTTGCCAGCAAAAGAGCTGAACAAAGGCGGGAAGGAAGGGTTTTAAGCGTGGGATACTGCAAATACATTTCAGCTCGGTCTATGAAAACCAGCTTCTGTAAGGCTAGGCCCGTTCACTGTCATTTTTATTATTGGCCAGCTCTTAGTCTCTGTACACTGCTGAGAAAGTTCTATTTTATCGCAGATAGGTTTGACAAAAATTGGCCTCTTCAAACCCTTTAAAGTTGGGGGAAGTTGGTTTTCTACATCATATACCCATAATGGAGGCAGTCTGCCTTTTAACTGCCCTGTGCTTCATCTGTCCATTTCGTTCAGGGTGAGATTTATTTATAAAGTTTTTAAACAAAGACTTTTTATTTTTCCCGTTTTTTCTTCTAATATCAATATTGAAGGAAAATGGATGGGAACCCTTAAGAAATGATCAGTAGACATTAAAATAAAGCGGAAAGCATTTGACAGTTTCCTTGGGTACCACAGTAGAAAAAGGCATACACCATATTTAAGTATGTCAGCGCTATGGAATGGCAGTAGTGAGTTTTTCAGTTCTATTTTAAGATTGTAAGAACTAGCAGACCTAAACTAATAATTGCTTTAAAATATAAGCTGTCCAGAATATTTCTATAGCAAAATGATATATTAAAGGCCCATTATTAGAATACTGGTCAACATTAGTCCAAAGTTTCAGTTTGCACATCATTTGAAGGCAGTAAGTTTCTGGTGAGGTTTGGGGCCTAAAATCATGAGTATGCGTTGCAGTATACATGTGAGTCTCTGACTGTTACTTGTGACTTCTATGAAGAGAACAAATACAGAAAAATCCTTAAAAATTCTTCTTACCTACCATTTTCCATGATGGGGTTTGTTTTCTGAAGGCTAGTTCAGGCCCTCTTTGTTTTCCCATAGTAAAATAATTCAGTATATTTTTGCTTAAGATTGTTACAAATTTAATCTAGTTTCCAAGAATATAAAATTTGTATCTGTGAAGGTTTATGTGCCATTTACATATTCTTAGAGAATTTGTTTTATACAGGTTAAAAACAGGCAGTTACCCAAATCCTAACTATATGTTAACCTGATTTTTATGTTACTGTGTTAGAAGATAGATAAATAAAATTCCCTTTCTACCTACTAATTATAGGTAAAGGCAAAATTTTTTAGTGTTATGTAAAGGCCAGACAAAACAAAGTATTAAGATGCGATAAGAAATCTTAAAATTATTTGCATGTCATTTAAGAATAAACTAAATGATAATTTGTTTACATTCACCAAATAAATTCATATAAGACAGTCTTTACCTAGTGGGGAAAAAACACATTCCGTACTTCACAACTCTTAAAATAAAGGAAACAAAGCTGTAGGAGTAGCAGAGGAAGGGGTCAGGATGGGCAGACAACATAATTTCTTCTAAAAGAGATGAAATTGAACAAAATCTGTTCTTCTAAGAAGCCATCATTTTGGGGGTATCATTGTTAAGAAAAAGCAATCCAACTAGGATTAAACACATTTAATAAAAAATAAAATGTAGATGCAAAAAAAAAAAAAGCCAAGAGGTATATATTTGTTAACAGTTTAGATACATGTTCTGATTTTATCATCGATACTATTACAGAAATATTAGAGTTGTAAAGTGTTGAATAAAATTTTATGTTTTTTAAAATAATAATTGGTTTAACAGAATAATTTCCAAAATTTATCCAAGCTTCTTAACATACTTGGACTTCTCATTCATTTTGTTAAAGGATTCATACACATAATAATTGTATCTGGATTAAAGATGTTTTTCTTATTTTCAATTTTAGGGCTCATTTAGGAATTTTGCATCTAGTATTCCAAATCTTTAGTGATTTAGGTATGTCCTGATGATACCTAAAATTTTTACTTTTTAACTGGGTGTTTGGTGTAGTATTGGCCTGGCTAATGAGTGTATAACAAAATGCTATAAATGGAAAGCTATTTCTGACTTAAACTCTTGATTCTTCTACATTAGTGCTAGTAAAATTGATGTATTCTTAGTTCCAAGTAGTGGTATTTTATAATGCCACAGCAAAAGGCATGGTTGGAAATGAGAAGTGCTGTCTCTTAGAAGTTCTCTCATATTTCAGCTAAAACATACTCAGCAAAAAAGATATGTAAATTAAAAGAAAATCTCCAATTTCCTATTCTGAGTAAAGCTTTGATTTTTGCTGATTCAGGAAGTAAGGTTGACATTGGAGCTTCTCATTTCATCTGGAATAATCACTTTTTCCTTTTGAAAAGTCTTTCATTTTAGCAGCAATATCTTCTAAAACAGTCCATTTTGCATGGATGAACCTGTTTTTCTCTAGATAACACAGAAAATACAACTATCATAAACGGTAACCTGCTTTCTATAGTATTGCTTTCCTGGGTGCCCAGTGAGATACTAAAGTGCCAGGCTGTTCATTCTGGAGATTTCACTGATTTTCTTAGCTGCATCCCTTCCCCCACTCCCCAAATAACAGCCCCCAACAGAAGAATTTTATAACTTCCAAATTGACTACTGCAATAAAATGTTTAACCCCAGGGTTAGATAAATAAGATGCTGACTACCTAATGAAGGTGGCTAATATCAATAGAGCTCTCCCCTAAGCCAGTGGCTCATCAGCTTAGGATCATTCCGAATATATAATTCTCATTTTTGAAACATTGTGCTCCCCCCCCCCCATTAAAATAGGTGGTTTGGTTGTTATCTTACTGATTCTAATATTTTCTCAAAATTTTTCCGTTAGTATTTTTTTCTCCCATGTAGCAAGATAGGTTTAAAATCTGAATAAATAATAATGAACTTGCTTTTGTTACAGGGTTAGTGCATAGGGTATCCAGCAGCATTCCACATATTTGGCTGCCAAAATAAGGAAAGTATAAATAAACTGCTTGTTTGTTTAAATTGGTAGTAAACAAAATGATTAGCAATTTAAAATGTTCTGGTGTTATCCACACACAATCCATTAAAATTTCCAAAAAAAAGGTCAAATTATGAATTGGTTGGTTTTCTGCCAAATGATTGAGTTTCTCTTTAGCGTCTATGGTAAATGGAAATTTATATGTGATGTTTTGCTTTGACTAGAGAGTTCAATGGATCCATTGTGTTTCAGGTATATAATTTCTGTGCTGTATGTATGGGGACACTTCCTTGCTTCCCACGGTACTTGACATCGCTCTCAAAGGAGCAAATGTATGCTTATGCAATCCTGGACACAATATGTATTTCTCTTGCTATTTGGACTGTTAATGCTGTGTGATACAAAGTACTTATATCAAATTTTGTGTTCTACGTAGATAGTGCTTTTAAATTTCTTCCTGATAGCACATTCTCTTGTGTTAATGCAATAAAGTCAAGATGACGGGATGACATAGTGAAGCTCTTATTAAAAACATGTTCTAATTGTTGCTGAGATATTAATGGAAATCTAGAGTTTCTGCCTCAAGTTATTTCAAATTGTATATTTTATATTTACAGTTTACATTTACATATTAATTTTATCTATTAAGAATTGCTTTCAAATTAAAATATTTACATATGCTTAAACAAAAGCATGAAATTAGATTCGAACTCCAGAAACCAATTCATTGTATCAGCACACTAAATGGTTTTGCATTAAGGAAAGCCAGATTCAGTGACAAGTTTGGCCCTCACACTTGAAAATACCATGAAGGAAAAGCAATCATGGGAGTCGTATACGTATATTTATCTATTATGTAAAGAACATATTCCTTTGTCTTAGAGAATCAAAGTGGTCAATTTATTATGGTTAACATTTATGATTTCCCAAAACATAGGGAAGAATTATGGTGGGAAATTTGGAATTATTCGAGTGAAGTTCATTACATTTAAATAATACAGCTTATACAGGATTGATGAGTTATTCATTTGAAATCTATATGTATTTGTTTTTATCTTAATGTCATAGGCCTACCTTATAAAATTTAGGCATGTTATGCAAACATTTTAAGCTTTTATCAAGGCCTTCCTTGGAAAATTCTAAACCTTTGTGTAAAATTAGCAGGTTATCTAGCCAGTCTCACCCTGTAAAATTATTTCAGTATTGTGTGCTTGCTGGCTATAAGTGCTTTGAAAACTCTTTAATCCAAGTAATCTTTTCTGGCAAAATATTGCTTTTTTTTTTTAAGCTTATTTTAGAGGGGATATCAACATTGCTTCCTTCTCTGCTCAGTTTTTAAAACTACCATTTTGTGGTTCATTAATAGTAAATTATAAGTGCCACAGAAAGGACTGCAGTGTTCAAGATTCATGCTTTCGGGGTTAAAACTGAGTTTATATGCACACAGACTACATACTCATAAAGCCGTGGAACAAGTACTCACGCTGCACTGTGGACTGTGCTAGAGGAGTTAGCACGCTTTCTTTGCAGACATGGTTGATTGGAAAACAACAACAACAAAAATTGTCCAGACGGGCTACTGAAATGCTTTTCATTCTTTGCGGTACAAAACTGTTTCAGCAAAATGTTGATCACAGTTCAGATGGGAACATTAACTAGTCTAGCTAAGTTTCCAGTGTTTTCATTTGTTAATTTACAGAGAATCGTACAATTGACTGGATTATTGGGCAGCATGAAGTTTGCCGTAAAATTGTGAGATATGACAACATGACTATAGCATTTGTCTGCTTTGTCTGCAAACTTTCCATCCTGCATATCTCGACTGTCTTTGTATTCAATTTGCAATCCATTAACCAATAAAGATTTACCTTAAATTAAGCATTTTTAGGTATGCCTATTGTCTCCCAGTGGTGCTTTGTACTGCCATATGGGTACTGCTCAGTTTGACTTACAATCTTAGTCTTTTTACTTCTTGTACTAGCTATTTTGCAAAGGTAGCCTGAGCTGCTTTGTGGTACAGGTCAAGTACTTGTGGAGTGAACTATAAGGAAGCAAACTTGCATTGTGTTGGAATGTCTTTGTAAAAAAAAAAAAAAAAAAAAGGCTACCCCAGCTCATAGTTTTTCAATAGAGAGATACATTTCTTATGTAGAACAACCTGAACTTTATACAAAATACAACATGGTATAATAATATTTTATTATATTATTTTATTTTAGATAGAGTGGTTTGTAAAAAAATATTTATGAAGAATATTTATTTTTAAAAAGATTACTTTTAAATAGCTCATTCATGTGACTTCTTTAGCAGACAGTTTTTAATATTAAAACACAATTTCATTTATAATAAACTTACCAAAAAATGAGAGAGACCTTTAATCCCCATATATTAAGAGGTCATGAATGGTAGTGGATTATTTTTGCCAAGATTGTTTTTTCTTTAAAACCTAACAATCTTTTTCATTTTCACATTTTTCTTCTCTTTAAAAAAAAGAGGGTGGCGGTTGTTTTGCTCTGCTTGTTAGCTGTGACTGTGCCATAAGGGCTCTGCCATGAGTGATCAGTGAGGGCCACTATTTTTTTTCTTTTCATATATATTCACTGTGGACTAGAATCCAGTGTTGGCTTTTTCTGTTTTTCTTTTAGTGAGTAGTGAGGAATGAGGGGAAAGCATTCGTTCCATTGAATAATTTATAATAGCTAATTTCCCTGTAAGAACTCACCAAAACATGATAGCTATATCTCACTTAGGAAAAAAGTTGTAAGGTGAATCGCATCCTATTTGATATATCAAATACGTATGGGTATTTCAAGCCCTAGTTTCTCAATTATTTTGCAGTGTAAAATTGGAGACGTATTATTCTAGAAAACAGATTTTTAAGACAAAATCAAATTTAAGATAATTTTTGGAGGAAAAGAATCACTTTTAGACACAACAGTACAAAGATTATAAATACAAGGTAGAGAAGTTTATTTTATATTTGGTAGAGTAACTTAAATATAAGCAGCACAACTAAAGAAGCCAGTTTTCAGGTTGTCGTCCTCCTTGAAATACTCCAGTAGAATTACATAGCTCTTCTTTAATGTTCAGTATTCTGCCTTTTAATAGTTTTGAGAAGTAGCTCTCCTCAGAAATTAGCAAGTTGGAATAAGCAAAAGAGAGAATTTGACATGTAAATAGTTGAAAGTGTAATTTCAAATCTAGTAGCAAATTATTAAATAAGCAAATAATTTTTTGGAAGACCTCTAACAGTAAACCCAATTCAATTCAACAGATTATTGTTGAGGACCTGTCAGTGCGGTGGGCACTGCTAAGCTATGATACTGCCTTCAAGTAGCTAGCTCCCAGCTTGGCAAGGAGTTAGACACAAAAATGGGTACTCACAGTACAGAGAGACAAGTGCCTTAAAAGATGTAAATACAGGACATTGTGGAAGCCCATGGGAAAGATTCCTGATTTAGTTTTGGGAAACGAAAAGACTTCCTGGATGGAAAACTGAAGTAAGACCAGAAGGACAGATAAAAAGAAGCCAAATGGAAATGGGCATGGAGAGGGGAGAAAGCATTGCATATTCAGGGAACAGCAAGTATGTAGCCCAACTGCTATTGTTTGTTCCGAGATTTATGTATAATTAGGCATGGCTGAAGCGTAGGTTGTAAAGATGGAAAATAAAAATTAGTCTAGAGTGGTAAATTAGGACCAAGTTATGAAGGGCCTTATAAGTATGTTCAGAAGACTCAAGGATTTCTGGAAGAGATTTTTAGTAAGATAGTGACATGATCAGATTTGCAATTTGGGAAAAGTCAGGAGAGTGGAGGTTTGCCAAGGGTTGGGCAGGTGAGAGTAACGTCAGATATAAAGAGACTGGTTGCTTTTGGAAATAGGTGAGAGATAATGATGCTATTCCTCTAGACAGTGAATACTAAAGGAGGGTCAAGTTTGAGAAAGGGAAGGATGAAACTACAGTGGTAGAAATTGTGCTTCATTTAGAATCAGGAGATGTGAATGTTACTTTGGGGTCATCACTGTTGAACTAGATGATGACCTTAGGGAAACATTTTCTCTCTTTACCCTACTTTCTTCATCTTCACCATCAACATATGATAGTGCTTTATTGCCCAATTCATTGTGTTTTTGTGGCCATGAAGGAGACATGTGTGAACACATTGTGAAACACTTACTGTGCTATACCAATATAGGATACTATTTAATGTAATGGAGAGCACATGTACTAACTACATTGCCATGGTGCTATAAAACTGGTGTAGTCAACTGCACCAGGGTGGAACCATCATTTGGGACAGGAAAATGATTTGTTACAGGAAACCTTTTGCTGTAATGTATTTCTTGTAATAAAATCTGACCTGAGTCCTTTTTTTTTTTAATTTTTTTTTAACATTTATTTATTTTTGAGAGACATAGAGACAGAGCATGAGCAGGGCAGAGAGAGAGGGAGACACAGAATCCGAAGCAGGCTCCAGGCTCTGAGCCGTCAGCACAGAGCCCGACTTGGGGCTCGAACTCACAGACGGTGAGATCATGACCTGAGCCGAAGTGGGCCGCTTAACCACCTGAGCCACCCAGACGCCCCCTAACTCGTTTTAATAATATAAGAATAAGGAAGGAAAGAGACCTATCTATTCTGTGCTAGGCACTGAGTTTATATTCTATATATTTTATATGTACTTTATGTATAATATCTTCTTTAGCTCACTTATTCCGTCACACCTCACTTCAAAACCTTTCGAAGGTACATAGGTATTATTATTGCTGTTTTATAGTTCAGAAAACTAGTGACATCAAGTTAACTTTTCCAAAGTCTCATTGCTTAGTAGTGTCCGATTAAACTTTGAAAAGGGACCAGGGTAGAGAGAATTGAGAAGAAAACTTTTGAGTTCAATATGAGTGACATTTCTGCATCTAAGTGTACTTACACAGGATTTAAATCATTTTGCTTTTTTCGGTTCGTTAGAAATGTGAATGCCTATCATGTGCCTGACTCTATTCTAGGCGCCATAGTGTCTATCCCAGTATACTGGTTTGTTTCTGAAAATGATTTCCAACGTACTAGTTAACAGCATTAAGACTTCAAAGCCATGGCTCAATTTTGATAAAAAAAAATAAAGTTGGAAGCAGAAGATAGTTTGTATTTTCTTCATCACTTCACTTGACAAGATAGTCATAAACTTGAATACTACTACAGTTTTATGCGAAACAGAGTCTTTTTTCTCAACTCTTTTCTCTAGGTATAAATTTATTAAAAATTAGTTTTTACTGGTATGATGTACATAAACCAACATAAATGAGAGCAGAATGTATTTGTACAATGCTTTAAGATTTAAGTACTTAGGGGAGCCTGGGTGGCTCAGTCGGTTAAGCGGCTGACTTCAGCTCAGGTCATAATCTCACCGTCTGTGAGTTTGAGCCCCGCGTTGGGCTCTGTGCTGATGGCTCAGAGCCTGGAGCCTGCTTCAGATTCTGCGTCTGCCTCTCTCCCTCTCTCTCTCTCTGCCCTTCTCCTGCTCACGCTCTGTCTCTCAAAAATAAATAAACGTTAAAAAAAAAAGACTTAAGTACTTAAACATTCGTTCTCCTACGATCCTCACAGGTTTCAGAGGAGGTAGAACAGGTGTTAACGCAGCCTTATGTTTGAGGAAATAGATTCTAAAAGGCGAAGTTTCAGATCTGATGCATTTCCAGTCATCTCATACTGTCTCTACATGTATAATCTGTTACAGATTTAAATAATTTTAAAATTTTAAAGTTAAGATAATGTTACTGCAGCTCTCTTATTTTCCTACCTGGAGTGTTTTGGTAGAGACTCTTGTATTGTTTGGGAAGTTAAACGAAGCGGTCTCTATATTCTTTTAGACTTTGCAACTGTAGTTAATCCAGATTTCCTACCCGATTACATGGAGGAGCCAGGAATCTCTGGTTGGCAGAACCCTTCTAAGAGCTTGGAAGCCCCTTGGAGAGAATGTTCCATGAAAGGAAGGAAACAATCTTTTATTGGATACCTGCTTTGTATAGCTAGACACTGTCAGATGCCTTTAAGTGACTACACCAAAGTACCGTGATGGAATCAACAGGCACGTCATAATTCAAGTAGAAGTTTTGCCATTAAGAGTGCCAGATGATAGCCATGTACTGAATACTTTTCCAGATTTTCCTGCTTTGGCTGTTCATATTTCTCTACCTGGAATGCTGTGTCTCATCTCAATGTACAGGAATTCAATTCAACCAGCCTTCTAAACTGGTGCAACTGATACTTTCTTTGTAAAGCTTTCTCTACTTCAACTAGTAATGATGTAAACTTTTATAGCAGTATGTAGTAGTCTTTTTTTTAAAAAAAAACTTCTCTATTAAGTAATCTCTACCCCCATCGTGGGGCTTGAACTCATGACCCTGAGATGAAGAGTGCATGGTTTACCAACTGGGCCAGTCTGGTGCCCCAGTATGTAATATTCTTAATGAAGATGTTGTTTATAACATATATATTGTGTACATATTTTACCTTCCTTGCTTTCTCTATTAATAGAACAGTCTACTCATACCTCTGAATATTTCCTTCCACCAAAGCCCCTACCCCCAGTCTCCTATATATCTACTTTCACAAGGGTGGGTTGGAAGGAGAGGCAGGTAGATTATCACACCATCAAAATTTATGTTTCTTATGAGCTTTTGTTAATGTGAGTCCTCTATGATGTGGCCCCTTTTTGTTTTGTTTTGTTTTGTTTTGGTCAGACTCGTAGATTGATATTATGGTACGGCGCTTACTTACCATTTGAGTTTTTCTGAACTTCGGATCATGTAGCTAATAAATGTTGGAGCCATCTTACCTTCATCGTTTACCTAGGGTGATTTTATGAGTGTTGATGATAGAATATGAGAGAGATTTAAAAAGAAAGTTATGTTAAAGATTTTTGAGAAATAACTTTGTGAGTACATACATAGTCTGTTATCTGTATTATTATTCTATTTCTGTGTTTGTCACAGCCAAGTTAATCTTTTAAAACATTGCCTGAATACATTTTCCTCTATTTTAAAAACTCAGTTAATAGTTCACTCTTGCCTAGAGAATAAATTTTAACTTACTTGTTTAATCCCTCCGTATTTCCTTGTACTCTGGTTGAGTTACTCCCTGGTTTGCCTTCCACTTGTCTAGATTGTTCCATTCATTCTCTGGTTATCTTTCGAGTGCTATTGGGCCCCCTGCCCCTACTCCTGATTTTTCATTGCCCTGAGCTCATGTAATTGTTTTGTCATAGTATAGTTTATCTTTATTCTTTCTGATTTTTTTTATGTTTCTGAAACCTGTCACTCCTGGCTTCACGGATAGAGCCATGTTTTACTCTACCTTTTCAGGGCCTGTTACATGGCATATAGAAGGCATCTGCTCATTAAGAACTAATAGCAGTAATGAGGATCATGGATTTGTTTTTGTTTGCCTATCCGAACACTTGTAATTTGACCAGATATTGGCCTGCTTGAATAGTTTGGTTCACTTCTACTTGTTTCCAGAAAACTACCCTGACATATTTGACTGATAGGGTGGCCTCTTGGAGAGGAGAGGAGTCGTGGACCTTTCCGCCAAGTTGGTGATATGATCCCATTGACTGTAGTGACAGGATATTGGGTATCTTGGTAGTGGGAACTGCTGGAAACATCAAAGAACCTTCGAAAGGGGAAAGGTACCCTCCTTTCAGTATTATATCTGAATCCTGACCCTACCTTCTATACCAAACGTACAATTTACCCTGTTCTCTATAGAACCCAAATTCCCGGCCCCAGTAAACTAGAAAATCTAGCAATAAGGAATTATTCCCACCAAAGTAGGAACGTTTTTGTCTGTAGATTTTCTAAGTGTTTAACACTTTGATTATTAGGTCAGATGCCACCCTTTATTCCTGTGATTAATCAAACATTGCTGTGTTTTTCTGTAGGCCATTTGGTTGGCAATATAATCAGGGATGTGTAGAATTTGGGTTTGGCTGGGTTTATTAAGTGCCGTGCCTGCTGTAGGAAAATGATGGCTCCATCTCTCCTTCTACTTAACTTCTGAGGAAACAGCATAGTGTTATGGAAAAATAATGGGCTTTGGAGACAAGCAGACAAATTCAAGTTCCTATTCCACTAACAGCGCAGCCTTTTGAAAGTCCTTATCCTCATGGTTAGCCAGACTTCTTCAGTTTAAAAATTATTTCCTCATAGGGTTATTGTGAAAATGAGTTAAGTTCTGTGAAAGAATCTGGCACGATGCTTACTTAGTACATGATAGTTTCTCAGTATATGTGTGGCCTCCTTCACTAAGATGATGTCCAGGTTTGTCTAGGACTTTCCCAGTTTTAGCATTGAAAGTCCCACGTGACCTAGGAACCTCCTTCCCTTCCCGTCTCTCCCCCACACCCTTCAGTCTCTGAAGGACTTTTCTAAGCTTATTGGTGGTTCTTTAAATAAGTGTGGCCAAGTTTTATTTTATAGGTTGGACTTTTAAGTAGACCTAAATAAAGTTCCTTAGATTGTATGTATATGTATCTGTGAGTGTATCGTTTGTTTGTTTCAAGGTGTGTTATGGAGTTGTATCATAGAGTTATTTGTTGATTGAGCCAGCCAGACCCTTCATTTACTGGTTGGCCTCATCTGGGGCCAGGGAGGCTTATGAGTTACTTGGTAAAGTGGCAGTATTATTGAAAGTGGTGATTTTGAACAGCTGCCCTTTGGTGAATTCTGACTACCTTAAGGAACTATACATCTTATTCACAAGCTTGCATTGGCCTAAAAGTTTAGAATGAGTTCTTTTTATTTAAGTACTTCATCCTGTGAAATCAGCCCTTTTAAACTGATGTTTTCCCAGTCCAGACATAGATTACAAAATGGTTCTTTGTAGAATGTTGCAATTTTTCCACCTTTATTTAAATACTTGGGTAAATATTGGAATAAGTATTCTAACGTCAATTTAACAAAGCTACCTTGTATTCAAATAAGACAGTAAATTACAGTTATGATTTCTTTCATTTTCTTGTTTCTCATTTTTGTTCTTTCTTCGACTCTTAAGTTTTCTTTTTTAATTAAATAAATCAAATAGAAAACAAATATCTGGTGTTTTTGTCAATGTCATGGCCTTATGTCAAGATGTTGAAAGGTATCTCTCCAAATTATTGTTCTGCGATAGTTATTTCTTTCAAAGAAGGCCTCTTGTATAGCTATTTGTTGAATTGTGTACCTACTGAATTAGTCAAAGCTCTAGCTAAAACCATTTTTTTTCTTTACCTCTCCCCTCCCCCCAAACTTGCTTTTGTTATGTATTGGCTTGCTAATCCTTGTGTTGAGCAGTATCAGACATCACCTTTCTTGGGGGCAGTTAGTCCACTCTTCCGCTTTCTTTGTCAAAGGGCTCCCTTAATAGGAGAAGTCAACAGGGAGGACAAAAAGGATTGAAAGTTGTATTTAATCAGGGTCAGAGAGGTGGTGTTCGGAGTGACGGGCCCACAGGCAGGCTGGCCTTTTATGCTTGCCGACGCAGATGGTCCCAGAGCATTCAGCTAAGTGAAGAGAAAGCTGCCCAGTGAAAGCTATTGTAGGGTAGCATCGTTACAGTTGAGAAAGGTTGCCAGGGGTAACTAGAGAGTATCACCAGTATCGTGTGATCACTAGTCTGTGCCATTGAAAATGTTAGACTGAGGATTGTATTGGGTCCCTTGGCATCTTGATGTTCATATGTAAGCAGTATTAGCTTACATTACTGTTTTTAATTTAATTTTTCCGTTTTCCATCTTTGTTCTTGCCTTGCCTGTTTTAGTACATAAAACATAATTTGTTTATATTTGTGATTTTTAAAAATCTGCTTCTCAAATGATATAGTTATTTAATAATATATCTTATAGTTTGTTATCAACTATACCAAATAGTTTAAATTTTTCAAGTAAGTTGGATTTATGGAAATAGGATCTTATATTTCTCATTCGAAGAGCTTCAAGTTGATTTTCCACTGCTCTGAAACTACTCTAGTATGTCTAAGATGGATTTTTTTTTCTCTACATGGTTTGAAGTAACTTATAAAAGAACACGTCAAGGTATTTTTCTGAAAACAGTAGATGTAACCTTGAGTGAAAAGTTGTGACCAAGAGCTCCCAAGTATTTATGAAATTTATCTTTAATTTTTTGCCAAAGGCAAAAGTAAAAATATGCATCCCAAATGAGCCAGAGCCAAGTAGCGTAACAATCATTGGTCTTAATTTAATATACTCTGAATATGATTTTAATAGCCAATTTTGGAATTCTTTAATTTCAGCCTTTCTTATCGTTTGGACATTTTAAAGAAATTACATATGGTCACATATAAAATGTAAACACAACAGTCTTTTGCAGTCGCTAGAGGAAAACGTGTGGAGATTTCTATTTAGTGTTAAAAGTGAAATTTGAAGTGTAACTAAAAATTCAAGATGAAGTGATAATAGCCTTGCAAATAATTGTTTTAGCTTAGATTGTTAGTCAACCCAATTTAAGTTAGCTTTATGCCAGACACAGCTGAATTTTGGCTTAATACCACTTACCCACCTGTTGGTATAACATTGAATGAAGACAAACCTAATACTATTTTGTAATACAGATGTTAGTGTTTGAGACCTAATAATCACCGGTAGAATTATTTGTATGATAGGTAACATTGCTTTTATTAGTATAGTACAACTGGAGTCAGACTTTATCAAAGTCTTTAATACACCCTGTTTAAAACATCAGACTCTAAATTAATTTCAGACCATTACAGAAAAACCTCAGATTGATGTAAAGTGAGCTACTTGTTTCCTTTTTTATCTTAAAAATAGGAAGTAAAAGCATTTGTCACAAAAAAGGAGTGACTAATGAAATTTAGAATAAGCATGCTGATGTCCACAGTCATAAGGTATTGAATTCCAGGAGGTCTATGGTGACAAAGCACTTCATTGGAAAATTCAACTTTTATGTTATTAAAAATCACAGAAAATGTATGTGATTTCCCTTTACTTCCTGAAAAACAATTGAAGAATAATAGTAACTGTGCTATCCTTTTATTATCATAGTTCTTTTTAATAAAGAATCATAGTATGACTATTTATAGTTCTAACAAATGGCTATGTCTGTTAGTTTGTATCAAGTGTGGTGGTGGTTGGCTTTCCAGGATTTATGGATAAAGGTGGCAGAGTGGAAGCAAATTTTAATTACATTACTACTTTAATGAACCTTGGTGAGCTAGACACATTAATATTATTGCAGCTTACGGCCCTTCGTAATTTTTGTTCTATTGATCCAGTTTTTCTGATACAGATTTGTCTGAACACATAGTAAACGGAATGAGCTTGAAAAATAAAAGAACAAATTTAAAATTTACATTCTATGTATTTTCATTTAAAGTGACCGCGTAATATCAACATCGATATAGTGAGACCCAGGGGATTGACATCGAAGATTTACATCAAACTCCAAAGGAGGTTTCTTATCACTTTGGTCTTTTAATCACTGCAGGTTACATGAATATGAAAGGAAACATAAAATAACTACCTATTGGTAATCATCTCAGTAAAGATGAAAAACAAAATTGCTTTTAGGATTGACAAGTATAGATATAAGTATCTTACTTCCTTGATAAAGCTAAAAGTTGGCTCTTTAAAGGCAGACTGTTTTTGAAGTTAAACCATCTTAATCAACATATATTTTTTAAAGTGTAAATTGAGTTATCGTATATGCACTTACAACTTTAGACTGAAAGTCAGGAGGCAGAAAAGTAATTTAGATTTTGCTGACTGTTTAAATTTTGCCAAAGCGTGAATCAAAATCAAAGAATCAATCTCTTCTTTGATTCCCCTATTATGTTAGTAGTATATGAGTGTTATTGGAACATTAACGATTGGCATGTATAGCAGAATGTATTAATGCTGGTGTCAATAGAAGGCCTATCCCTAATTTTTAGATACATTGGGATTATGAAGGGGAAGTAGAACCAGAATAATCATAGCTTATTCATTATAGTGAATGTCATTGTATAAAAAAACTGGTAGGTTTCTTCAATCTGAAGAGAATTCATATCAACTACCATACATGGTAAGTACTCAAATGCTTGCTGAATAAGTAAATTGAGCTTCGGACAATAATTCTGAAAGTTGATTGACATAGTTAAGAAACAAGGATATCTTTAATGGAAAATTACTTCTTTTGTTGTCCAGTTACAAAGAACTGTGAATTTTTAAAATGCTTTTAAGCTGTTTTGTTTAGTTTTAATGTTACCTGGGAAATTTAGAAGGCTTTTTAGAATTTTGAGGAGCCTAGGTTCATTATTATGATTATCAACTTTTTTTTTTTAAGGGGGAGTGGAAGATGATATGATTAGAAAGTTTCAAATAATAGAATCTGGGAAGGAGCACTAAAAGGAGTGAGAGGTTTTGGTTTAAACCCGCTAATATGTGAGTTCATTACTTATCCATGAGAAAGATAATACCTGTACCCACTTTAAGAATATATACTTGAAATTAGATAAAGAACTTGAAAGTGCTTGTAAAACTGTAAAGAGGGATCTGAAAAGGTGTTTTAATAATCACTAATACCACTCACATTGTTGCTACTGCTGCCCCATAATTAGTGTCAGAACAGTCTGTCATTTTGCTTAGATTATATATATCAAATATAATTTGATACTCGCCAACATTAGATATTTGAATCCAGCCACTTCAGGAGAAAAGATTATACATAACTGAGTAGGTATTAGTAGATGAACATGAGTACCACCATGTTCAGCTCTTTAGAAATCTATATTGGTTATATATCATGTGGATTTAGCTTTTTGTTTTTATTCGTTTCATCAAAACGGAGTTAGATGACTCACGGGAGGTTCTATAGTGTAAGTAATGGAAGGCTAAAGGTGTGAGCTGCTTTGTCCAGCCAAATATTTTTAACAGTGTTGAGGGGGAAATCCTGAGATCTTTGCGAGATCTTAAATTAATAAAAAACACAACACATACTTCCTTCCAAAAATATTTTTAATTGACCTGCTCAGATCAACTCTAGCAGATGACTTTTTAATAAGGATACGCTTTTCAGAAAGAAACCATGTTTTTATCGTTAACATGATGAAACCATGGTAAGATGCTAGTAGTTACTAAGTTTACTGACTGGCTTCCAAGCAGCAACCTTGTCAAGCATGCCATTCAGATTCATTAGTCAGCAGAATTTACAAATTATTATAGGTCATAGATCTTTGTGTCTCTTCCCAAATTGTCAGAGCACCAAGTGCCTATTGACTTTATATACTCTTTCTTTATATTAGCAGTGGCCTACAGCAGTGGTTCTCAAAGTGTGGTCTGTGGACCTCTGGGAGCCTCTGAGTCTCTTTCAGAGGGTCTCTGAGGTCAAGTCTATTTTCATAATAATACAGAGAAGTTATTTGCCTTTTTTACTATGTTGACATTTACACTGATGGTGCAAAAGCAATGATGAGTGAAACTGCTGGCTCCTTACCACAAATCAAGGCAATTGCGCCAAACCGTAATGTCATTATTCTTCATTTATACACACACAGAGTTTTAAAAAATTTTAAAAGGCTAGTTTCACTTAAAATGTTCTTGATGAATCAATAAAAGGAGTTAATTTTATTAAATCTGAATGCTTCAGTACATGTCTTTTTAATATTCTGTATGATGAAATGGGAAGTGCACACAAGGTATAATTCAGTGAACCAGTATTTTCCACATGACCAATATGCGATGTTAAAAATCATACATGGATGAAAAATCCATTCGAAGTGCAAGAGAGACCAATTTCATATTTCACCTTGTAACGAACCTTTAAGAAACCACTTGTTGAGTTTGATATAGTGTTAATGAACAGTATCTACGGTTATCTTAAAAGGCTAATTAAAGTACAATTTTTTTTCCAACCGCCTATCAGTGTAAGGCCAGTTTATCTTCATTTGCTTCAACCAAAACAACATATCACAACAGATTGAATACAGAAGTAGACACGTAATCTAGCTATTTTCTGTTAAACCGGACAGACATCAAGTGTTCCAAAAATATAAAACATTGCCACTCTGCTTGCTTCTTTTTATTTTAGGAAATACAGTTGGGGTACCTGGCTGGCTGAGACAGTAGAGCGTACAACTCTCGATCTCAGGATTGTGAGTGTGAGTCCCACGTTGGGTGTAGAAAAAAAGAAGAAAATACAGTTGTTTTTCATATGTGTGCTATTTATGTTGAATGGGTTTATTATTTTTAAATGAATGGAGAACTATTTAAAAATATTTTTCCTTTTTAGTATATAATGTGGTAGATAGTAATAGATATAACCCACATAACAAAGGCTCTTTGGGGTTCTTAACAATGAATCAATAGGGGTACCAGGACCTAAAAAATTTAAGAACTCCTAATCTTTAGTAATGTTATTTAACCAACTAATCACAGCAAAATAGAAATAAGAAATCCTGAATATCTTTTCTTTTTGCCAGTAAGCTGGTAACTGTACTTAGCATTTCTGTTTGCAAATTTCAGTATAGAGGTGTTGAGATCAATGACAGTTACTAATATTTCACAGGTTACGTGAACATTTATTGGGAAAGGATTTTAAAACTGTAATGACTAGAGAGTTTGCAAGGTGCAAACAGTGACAAGTAAAATGGGCTGGGCACTAAGCTGTCAGCAGAGCCGACTATACAGCAAACAAGTGAAACCAATTCTGGCTAATATAAGCAGAGAAGGGACATTGGATCTTATATAAATTGTTTTTTAGGTTTTTTTATTTCTTTATTTTGAGATAGGGAGAGAGAGTGTGCACACCAGCTGGGGAGGGGCACAGAGAGGGAGAGAGAGAATCCCAAGCAGGCTCCGTGCTGTCAGTGCAGAGCCAGACATGGGGCTTACACACCATGAGATCATGACCTGAGCTGAAATCAAGAGTCAGGTGCTTAACCAACTGAGCCACCTGGGTGCCCCCCTTCTATAGAATTTTTGATAAGGTGGGATCAATAGGTTTGGAGGCTCCTTCTTCAAGAGTAATGCAAATCACATTGCAGAGCTGGTCCAGTGAAGGTATTGCTGTGGTTAGTCCCAAAAGCAGTGACTTGCACTGCTGACATGAGCAGTACCCCCAGTGTTGGATACCTGATGCTACTCCTAGAACCTGGAAATGGATGTAGCTGCTGGCTCTACCACTACACAAGGGATTCCACACGGTCTCTGCTGTGGTTTTCTTGGCCAGCTTCCGTTAAAACAATATAATATATACCTTAATGGTGGAAGTATGCAAAGGGTGAAAGCAAATATCACATTTTCACCTTCTCTAATGATGCCAGTGATGAGACAGTGATGCCTCATAAGATAGTGGTTTTCCCAGCATAGAAAGTAGGTTCAGTTTCTGGGCAGTTTAAACACAAGCAGAAAAACTTCAACAAACAAAAAAAACCTCTTACATTTACTTATAAAGGAAATCCCTTCTCTGTGCTGTTGATTCAAGAAGTATTTACTTAATAACTACTGTGTGTAGTACTTGCTGTGTCAAGATCTGTTATCAAAGGTGAATGAGACAGGGTAAATGTCCTTACAGTTCACTGAATAGGACAGAAAATAACCCGTACACAAATAACCAGAATATAAAGCAGATGATAACAAGGAACACTATAGATACAGATAAATTACTGTCACAGCTCTTATACCATCCTGTGTTATAATTATCAAGATATTATATATCTACGACTATGTGTGAGCCCTCAGTGACTTAATTATTTTTTAATATTTCTCTTATATTTGCATATAGCTTTCAAGAGTCAATGATTTCCAAGTTGTATTATGAAAAACAGCGTTCATCACGCCCCCCCCACCATTTCACCCTTACCCAAAGTCAGTGTGATCAATTATTTTAGCCGATCCTTTTGTTGTTTACCTCTATTCCTCTCAGTTAGATTCTTATATTGTTAACCTCTTCATTTTTCAGTTTGAGAATTTTCTAAGTGTTCAGAGTAAGATTTATTTTTCTCTACTTCCTTGTGCTCTCACTCCACGTGGGCACGGCACTCTTCCCATCTTCCCTGTATAATTGGCCTTTCCTTTAGATCAGTGGTTAAGTGTTTACACTACTAAGACTATACAAATGTTATTGGATACCTGAATTTTATAAATAAAATCATGAATTTTCCTTTCCTGTGCTCACATTATTGTCTTGTTTTATTGCTGTTTACTTAGTTTTCCACGTACTTAGCACTAAATCAACTCAATTCTTTTTAAATTATTTAAATCTCCTCCCAGTATGCTCAGACACTTTAGGGGAGGTTTCCATCAGTTTTTTATCTTTTTTGGAGAAATTCTGACAGCTTCATCCTGATCTAGTTGCCCTGTATTCTACCAGCTGGTACAGGGTATCATTCTGGGATCACACTTCTCTAGGAATTCCTTTTGTTTTTCTCCTGCATTCCATTTCATGTTCTTCCTTGGTCTTCCAACTCATTTCGTAAGAGTTCATCTCCAGTAATGTCCTGAGAAAGAATGCATAGAGGGAAAACTCTTAAGTTGAAAATGATTTTCCTTCAGAATTTTGATAGCTTTGCTCCATTGCTTGCTAATTTCCGGTTGTTGAGTTGTCTAAAGTTTCTCTGACTTCTGATCTGTTGAATGTGACTTACTTTTTTTTTTTTTTTTTTTAAATCTCTGGAAGTATATTCTTTGTGCCTTCATTTAGGTTTCCTTTCATCTACCATGCAGAGTGCTTGGTAGAGCCTTTCAATCTGGAAATGCATGTCCTTCCTTTCTGAGAAATAATTTTTAATTATTTCTTTGATAATTTCCTCCCTCTTTTTTTCTTTGTTCTTTCTTCCTGGAACATCTGTATTTTGTATATTGGTTTGGTGTTCTAATTTCCTTACTTGTTATGTCCTGCCGTCTATCTCTGTCTTCTTGCCCTTCTTTGTGGAAGATTTCCTCAACTTAATGTTCCCACTCCTCTGTTGAGTTTCTTATTTTTGCTATTGTGTTTTTATTTTCCAAGGATCAGTGTTTTATTTTACAAGGCTTGTTTGTCTGCTTGTCTGTCTCTGTTATCTGAATGTTTTTTGAAGTGTGTGTGTGAGAGTGTGTATGTCTGTCTGTGTGTGTCTTCCTCTCTGTGTGTGGAAAGAAATTTTAGATAATGGAAAAGATTTTCGGTTGATGTAGTGATAAGTATATAGAAAACTAAGTTTAAAAAAAAACTTGGAACTTAAAACTTATTATGGATATAGTATATAATGGAATATTACTCAGCAATAAAAAAGAATGAAATCTTGCCATTTGCAGCAACGTGGTTGGAGCTTGAGAGTTAATGCTAAGTGAAATGAGTCAGAGAAGATCAAATACCATATGATATCAGTCATAAGTAGAATTTAAGAAACAAAACAAACAAGCCAAAGGGACAAAAAAAAGAGAGAGAGACAAACCAAGAAACAGATGCTTAACTATAGAGAACAAATTGATGGTTACCAGGAGAAGATGGGAGGATGGGTGAAATCGGTGATGGGGATTAAAGAGTGCAGTTGTTGTGATGAGCACCGGTTATTGTATAGAAATATTGAATCACTATATTCTATACCTGAAACTAACACTGTGTGTTAACTAACTGGAAATAAAATAAAAACATTAAAAAAAATTAGTTACCCTAAAAAACTAATCATGAATATAATATTTTATATCTCAGAAAATATTTTAATTTTTTTAATTTTAATTTCTGAACAGTCTGTTTCTTCCAAGTTGCCTATTCTGGTTTTTGTTTCTGTTGGTCTTAGCTTTCACTTTAGGCACTTATCAGATAGTTGATAATCCTTAGTTGTTTGCTTATGATTGGAAGTGTGGACCTTAACAACAGATTGAATGCCTAGAGCTCATGTTGGATGTTTGCCGGCATAACCTTCCCCTAGGGAAACTTCACTGAGTCATTTTTCTGGGGAAACCCCTTACGTGAACATCTTTAGGATGTTTTAGGCTGGCTAGAGTTCTTAGAAAGGAGAAAAGGTGTTCGGATCATCTACCTGGAGACTAGAGGCCTGACTGACAGTGTTGCAGTAGCCAAGGGAGAGAAAGCTGAGGGGGGGGGGGGTCTCAGAATCCATTACGTACTTTGCCAGTTAATCTTTGTGTTTCAGTTTGCTGTTGCTGCCCCCAACCCAGAGACCTTGTTTTTTACTTACTATATCTAGAAAATAAACCTCTAGCCATTTACTGAGGAGAAAAAAAGGCAGTCACCCAGTTGTATGGAGTGGGGAGAGGAATTTGGAGAGTATTTGACTCCTTAAACCCTTTTTCTGTCATTTAGTGGGGTTTGGGGAAGGAGCAGTATATATGCATGTGTTAGTCCTGCACCTTTATCTGGCGTCCCCGGGCTTCATATCTCTGTCTCCACAACATTTAGTTTGGTACCAGCTCATAGTAGATAATAAATATTTGAATGAATGGTAAGACTAGCTGTGTCCAGAAAGCTAAATGAGATATTGATTCATTGCTAAGTCTTGTGGTTCTGTAGAAATGAGTCTTTAGGGAACCTCCCGTCAAGGTAAGGATGTGGCATATGCTATAGGAGTATATATATATATACTTATATATATACATATATATATATATATATATATATAAGCTTCAGAAATTCAAGGAATAAAAGACTATTCCTTGATGGAAAAAAATCAAGGAAGGGATTTTGAGGGGGATGTCATTTGAGTTGGGCCTTAAGGCACGAACAGAAATTTGTTAGGTTGGCAAAGCCTGAAGCATAGGGTAGAGTGGGAGTAGTAGGAGATACAGGTTTAAAATACAGGTTAAAACCTAATCTGAGGTGGAGTTGGTTTGCTCTTCCTAAAATTTTAAACTTAGGGGAATTATTTATGTTCTAGGTGGTAGGTACAGAAAGTCTTGGATGAAAAATTGATCTGATGAAAGTTTTATTACAAGTTGGAGTACTCAAGAGACCAGATATCATGATGTAATGGAGGGTATCTGATCAGACCTCCTCTCCGTAACTCTGAGCAATTTGATTTCATCATGATTTTGCACAGTATCCTTTACTTCTCTGTTCCTCTATTTTTTTCAGTTGTAAAATAAGATGGTTTTTACATCAGAACTTCTCTAATTGTCTTGCAGGGGTTTTATGAGAATCAGATGAGGTGATGTAAAGATAGTGTGTGAGGTAAGACATCTTTTCCCCAGTAGGTTATAAGGACTGTGTGTAGGAAGAGGAGAGAGTATGGTATGGGGTTAAGCGCAGATTCAAGAGGTATGTCAAAGGAGATCCAATAAAACTTAAAGACTTTGCATTTAGGGAATAAAGACAAATTAGTTCAAGATTATTCTGAGAATAAACAAATTGGAGGGACTGGGGAGAAAAGTGCAAAATTAGTGTTTAAAAATCTAGGCCTTCAAGATCAGGATTCAAGGATTGGGAATCACAGCATGGAAGTTAGAACAGAGAAGGGTAGCCGGAGATACAGTCTGGACAAAACAGATAGGGAGGGCATGGATGTCTTGTAAGGTTGGCCAGAAGCAGAGGAGTTTGGCAAGACCGCAGCAGTAACTATTGGATTATCTGCAGGGGCAAAGCTGGTTACATAATTTGTAAGACTCTGTGCAAAATGGAAATGCAAGACCTTGTTCAAATGTGCTAACATTTAATGCCTTTTCCTTTCACAATATATTCTTACCTATAAAACAGAGGTAATAGCTATGCATGAGTAACAACATGAAGTTACAAATTACAAAAAAATTTGGGGGTTATAATTTTATATAACACTATAAATACTACTTTATCAGTATGGTATTTTGACTGATCATGTGATTTTTCTGGCTCACTTCTGCAAATTTATTTCTTAGTCAAAATTTATAGTGTTAGCAACTTAATTTTTATTTATTTATTTTTTGAGAGAGAATGTGAGTGCACGCTCAGGCTGAGGAGGGACAGAGGGAAGAGGGAGAGAGAGAATCTTAAGTAGGCTCCATACCTAGCACAGAGCCTGACCTGGGGCTGGATCTCAAGTCTGTGAGATCATGACCTGAGCCAAAATGAAGAGTCTAATGCTTAATCAACTGAGCCACCCAGGTACCCCCTAGCAACTAAATTTTTAATTGATATAGTTGAAAGTAATGTCATTCTTGGCAAATGCCAGACTGCATCTGATAATTTTGATAATTTTTAATTTTGAGAAGAATCTTTCTGCTGATGTAATTGTTACTGATGCTATTAATATTTTATAAGCTTTTTAAAATTTTCATTCATTCACTCATTTATTTATTTATTTACTTATTTATTTATTTAAATAATCTCTACACCCGATGTGAGGCTTGAACCCATGACTCCAAGATCAAGAGTTGCATGCTCTTCCAACTGAGCCATCCAGGCACCCCAACATTTTATAGGCTTTGACAACATTGTAATAAATATCCGAGTTTATTTAAAAATACAAACTTGAGAACATCTAGAGCTAATGAGTTTTACAGAATACTTTTTTCTAAAAATATTTAATTCATATGAATCAATTTTGTGTGAATTTAATTTAAGATGCCAATTTATACAATAGTATTTAAATATTTCCTCTGTCATTTATTGTAACTTATGGAGGCTGTACAAGAAACCAAAGTGGCTTCATGACTTGTATATAATTCAGAATTTCTGCTTATGCATTCTATCACTATATCTTCAATTATAAGGAAAAATTAATTTTAAAATTGTCTTCCCCCTAATAATTGGTTCACTCAAAGCTTCATATGAAAAGTGTTCTTTTCCATCAAATGTGACAATCTTTAATTTCTCTAAGCCCCTGGATATTTACTTTGCGATGTTGCAACAGTTTTCAAACCTAGAGATTCTAAATTCTCTGAAGAATTCTAATAACTCCCTAACATGTTAATATCCATGTATATGACGTTACAGTAATTTACGGACCAAGTTTACTGTCTGAGCACTGGCACGTCCTGTCCGGATACTCAGGCTGGAGAGTTAATATTTGTGCATTATGCCACCTGGGCAGTTTCCAGGAACGGATGGGTAAGCTTCCTTTCCACTGCAAATTCCCACAAAGAGCCCCGCTTCTTTCTTGGGGCCGCTGCCACCATTGCCAGCTCTAGTCCTGGCTGACCCTCACTGCTGCAGGTGCGCACATCAGGTCTGGGCAGCCAAGGCCAACTGCTTGGTGCAGATGCTGACAATTGGCATAGTTCCTCTATTGGTGTTCCATTGTCCTATTGGTCTTTACTTACAAACCACAAGTTCAAAGATAAAATTATTAAGAATTTCAAGATGACAAAATGGAGCATTAAACCAAACATAGGCACCTGAGTGGCTGTCAAGGGGCACACCTAGCAAACTTTCCCTGTCCAGTTTTTACTAAAGGGTTTGCCTCCAGACTGCCTTTAAATTCCGCTATTCAGTATTTCCCTAAGATGAACTGTTTGACCTCAGTAGGGCCTCCACGATGATCAGGGGGAGCGAGGTGGTGGCTTTCACACAGGTGTTCACAGAGTTTGTTTTAAAAATGTACATGTTCTTAGTGGAGACTTGCTGCGTGAGAGGTCGTGGGGAAGCTGAACTCCCTAGTGGTCAGAACTATTGACTGTTGACTTAGGCTGGGCTTTTAAGAGACTGGCCTTTGCAGTGGAGTTCAGTCAGATTACTCTGTTGATTTAGTTTGCTGTGTTTTATTATCTTTTAATTATCATTTGAATTTTGTTATTTTTCCTCCCCTTTCTCTTTTGGTTAAAGCAAACAGACTATGGATGATTATTTAGTTCTGACCCCCAGTGACCTAATCATGTATTCATACATAGCCTTCTGGTCCTCAACGCTAGTAAGCAGAGTTTTGGCACTTGCCAATACCATAGTTTCCGCCCTTAATCTCATACCTATGTGAGAGAGGTTTTTAAAGAAGAAAGTCAAGAAGATCTCTGGCCATGTTTGTGATTGTTTTTCTTCTTTAAAACTGCAGTAGATGTTTTGAGGAATTTTCTCTAAATGCCTTTTGTCCTTGTTAAAATGGACAGGGGTTGAAACAAACAGTGTATATGAAGAGTAAAGAAGTCAGAGTAAACATAAAGATACCAGTTTACACTCTGTTGCTTCTTTGCTTCCCATAGTGCACTTTCTGTATTGTAAAATGATTTCTCCAGTGAACTAGAATTGTGGCTACTACTTCATCCTCCTCTTATCCCCTTACCTTTGGCCAAAGGTACTTCCATCAGAACTTCCTGATGTGCCACAGCCATTGCTGTGACAGGAATACCTTACAGGTGAACAAGGTATTGATTCCCTCTGTCCACAGGGTGGGCTGGTAGGACCTGGAACATTCTGGGCAGATCGTCTCTGAGAGTGTCCTCCTCCATTTACCCTAATGTGCTGTATAAACATCATTTTCTTGGACACCATGACATGAAAAAGGCTTGGAAGTGCTGCCCTTAAACATCAAATTAAAACTCACAAAGAAATGAAATTCCGTATTTAAACAGTTAATTTTTAACCATCTATGTAATCAATATTGTCTTTGTTCTTTTTCATTGTTTTCTCCTAAGCTTATTTAAAGTACATATAAGAGGCCAATAATATGCTGATGAAAATAAGAAATATTAAGAGACTTATAGTCTAATTACTTCTCTTCTAATTATTTTGTTAATAAGAGCCAATTTTTTTTTAATAAATGAGGGCTATGACCCTTAAAAGATAAATTATCAAGTGCTAGGTGGTTAAATTGTTCTACCTCCACACTTCTTGAGTACAAGATTTCACCCTAAAAGAAAGAAATTATACCAGTCTATTTAGTATCCTAATATTAGAAAAGTTTCAACTCTTTATCATACTTTTGATGAAAACAAGGCAGGCCTATTTGATTACCTTGGTCCTTTTTGTGACAATAGAAATCTTCAAATTTACCCTAGCAACACACAGATTATAAGTAAAACATACTTCAAAGATATGTGTAATCCAAGAGGAAACACTGGGTTTTGATATTGGTTAGTACAGGGAGGTAACTTTTTCCCCCAAATCTTTTGATATACGAGGTAATACATTTAATTGCATTCATTGTGTTTTTGTGAATTTATTTTAGTCAAAAAAAATTGGATACATAAAAATTTAGATAAATTGTAAGTAGTAATTTACAAAAAGTGCATTGGAGTATAAAAGATAGCAAATCTACATTAGTAGTCACAATGGCTATAATTGCCAGATCTGTATATTCTGTTTATCTGAGAAGGGCAGGAACTTCAGCCTCATCTTATTTTACGAGTTGCAATTTGCTTCTCAGAAGTATTTCTTCCTAGCTACTTGTAATGACTTATGCCGTTACACTTTATCTGCTTAGAATTTTTAATGGCAGTATGTTTACTTCTTCAATATTTGAATATGGAAAGTGTAAGTAAGGTAGAGTATCCCCTTGATGGCAAATAAAGTAATTCACATCTCTACTCACAGCTGCAGTGGTGAGCTGCCCTCTCCTGGTCATCTGCGCCTCTAGAACTCCCAATGGGTCAGGAAAATCACTTTTTGCCAAATAAATAGATGTTTTAATTGTCTTTCATACCAACATTGTCATATTTTGTGATTATGCAATATAAAGCACCATTGTAGCTTTTCACTTTTCGTGTCTTAGAAAAAGCCATTATTGACAGAAAAGAGGGGGCCATCTTTTTTCTCCTTTATGTTCTCATAGGCATTATTCCTACCTGAGATTTTTGCCCGTTACTTCATTGTTAATGGACACAATCTATGCTATTCCTTTGTTTACTAATTTTTTAAGATTTACTTTGGAGATGTTCCTTAGTATGTACATCCCTCCCTGGAAAAAAAGATGTTCAAAACTACCTTAAGTGGATTAACCAAGATGCTCTATTCATGGAAGATACTTCTTATATGTATATTTTTAAAGAATGGACATCAAATTTTCCCAACTCTGGGAATTAATACTTCCATTTTATAAAGGAGGAAACTGGGCAAGTTTTCAGTTTTAATTTCATGTCGGAGATGAGTTCATGAATGCTCTTTTATTAAAATCAAGTGCTTCTGTTTTTAGTTTTTAATTGTAGATTCTTCATGTATATTGTTTATAAGCCCATCCTTACTTATTTTACACTCTGGCCTTGTGAGCCTTTTGGATTAGCATTAACTTTGGTTCTCACCAAAACTATGATACAAGAGTATTTAAAAGAATACATTTTGGAGTTTCACTTCCTTGTTGAAAAGTAGCAGTTTATCCCTGCCTTTTTTCCTTGATTTACCAGGGGATCTCTCTGTATACTCTTGTCCTTTGGTATTTTTTAAAATGGGAAGAAAAAAGGATCCTCTGGCTTTTATCGTATTTCCCAGTTAAATCCAGAGCTTGCTACTTGTTAATACTTCTATTAAGCATTCATATAAGCCTTTTTATGACATGTCATTTCTAACATTTTTACACATTTTAATAACTCAGTATGTCTCCTTCTTTGTTAAAGAAGATACTAATATCATACATTTTCCTTAAAATCCTGTTGTCGAAGTCAAAAGACTAGAGGTGGAAATCTTTAAACCTTTTCATTTATCAGTCATTTTACCTTTCAGACAATTTTATGTGATTTTATTTTTTAATTGACCATTTTCATTGCATATTATAAATATACATCTGGAGAACAGTAGAGGTGCAAAGACTAATATGAGTATTTGAAGATTCCTTCTGAAATTAGCTAGAGGTTATTTCCACTTTCAAGTAAGAACAAAAAGACAGCCAATAAGTTCAGATCTGAAAGATTGTAAGACCCTAAGTAATACTTAAAAATTGTTTATGATACAAAATATTGAAAGAATAACTTTTAAATTTAGAAAATAAAGTCAAAATTGTGGGAAGTAATTACTCACAACAGAAACAGATCATTTGCCACTTCATCCCCCAACCAGTCTGTTTTGTCTTAGTAAAGATGTATATATAGACAGCTAAGACCTGTCCTGAACTTGGTGACCATGGATGAAGGAGAGTCCAGGAGTCTTTAATTGGAGATATGCCTTACACTTATAAGACCTTAAAACTTCTAAAATCCCTCTACTTATCATTGATGATGAACATTTCAACACCTGATTTTGAGCTCCAGGTATGTCACTTACAAGTTGCATAACAAATTTGCCCAGTTTCCTTCTTTATAAAATGGAAATATTAATTCCCAGAGGGGCACCTTGGGTGACTCAGTTGGTAGAGCATGTGACTCTTGATCTCAGGGTCATGACTACAAGCCCCACACTGAGTGCAGAGCTTACTATAAAAAAAAAAAAGATATTAAAAGCATTTTATAGACTGTTAAATGGCATACAAATATAAAATGATATTACTTATAAAATAAAAATGAACTTAAAATTTTTTTCAACCGGTGACATTATCAAAGGGAAAAAAAGTTATCATAGCCCTTGATAAACTAGACTTACTACAAGACATCATTTTTCTTCTTCTAAACACCTAATTACGTTTTTGTGTCAGACTTGCGTACTAATAAAGATTTTTGTCTTTTTTGTGGAGGATATTAACTTTTATTCAATACACTGCATTTTCTACTGTATACTGCATGTAGAGCAAAACACGGTGTAAATATTAAAAAATTTTTCTTTATTAAATCTTAATTCCAGAGTGCAAAGGACTAGAAAAGTAGACATTACATATATTAGTCTTTATTTTACCAGTGTTCTTACCTGACATTCAACTGATAGGTTTTGGATGTAAGTGCTTTCTCATAAGTACAGAGCTAGCACCATAAATTTCAAGCAGGAACTAGATCTTTGTCTCATTTTTCGTTGCTTAGAAACCCTTCAGAAATCATGCTGTTTTCTCTGGATCTCTCCATGGCAGTTGGACTTGAACTCTCAGCAGAGTAGGCATTGCCTGTGAAAAGGAATGTTAGAGGCATATGTTTGAGGCAGAAGACTAATGTTTCGAAATTAACTTGTAACAAAACAAGCTTTGATATGTGTATTCCTGCATTTGAGTTTGTATTTCTGAATTTGTGTATGTGTGTCGCAGTGTAATGTATAGGATAAATTTGGTAGTCTAGGAAACCTGTATCCCATCAGGAGAGAAAACAGATGTTCTTCCTCCTGGTAAAGAACTGCAGCTATCTATTTAGCAATTATGAATCTCTTCCCTAGATAATACCCTTGAGAAAGTCTTTCAGCAGGCAGGATCAAGAAGCACACAGTGCATTTTTTTACTGAATGGGACTGAATCTTCTCACATTTGCCCTCCTCTTTTTATGCCTTCAGTTTAAAAAATGTAGGTGGAAAGTTCAATTTAAATCACGTGACTACCTTACAGGACAAAATTTTTTCCTTCTTAGGATCAGTGAATAGGAGGCATTGTCAAAGATTGTAAAAGAAAGTTTCCCATTCCTCCACCCCCCAATCTAGTTCATCGCAGTTGTTTCTAGATGTGTTTTTATTTACTATTTTCTGATTTTGAGTTGTTTTGATTGAAAATGTATTACCCAAGTCTTGCAGTGTGTTTCTCTGGAAAAAGCCAAATCCTGTCAATTCTACTTAGATAATGCCCCAATCTTTTTCCTTCCCTGTGCTACCTACTGTGGTTGAAATCCTGATCTTTTACCTTAGACTGTTATAATAATAATCTGTCATTTTGCCGCCTCCCTCTTTCCTTCCCTTCCTTCCGCATTACTATTGGACTGATAATAAAATAGTGATCCCATCATGGCTTTCACTTTTACAAAGACCTTCAGTGTTCAGTGGCTCCCCGTTGCCTATAAAATTAAACATAGCCTGTTAAACCTATAATTTAAGGCCCTCAGTTATCTGAGTTATCTGCCCTTAACTATTTTTTTAGTCTTTATGCCATTAGCACTCTTTCCCATGAGCCAAACTGCGTGATTATTCCATATTTGACTGTTTTCTTTGCCCATCCTAAAATCAGAATTTTCTCTTCCTTTAGCCCCTTCCCAAATCCTTGCATTCTGAAATTTTATCCCTTCCTCAGGATCTTGCCATAATGCCACTGTTCTTTAAAGTGAAACTTTGGAACTGTTTCTCTACAGAAATATGGTGAAAATATACTTAATTCCATTGTTAAGCTAGGAAGGTTTAACCTATCTCATTTATATAGTTTACCCGAGAAAATAGGAATGACCTTTCCAAATGCTTAATATGTAAAGTTTCACCGCCATATTTAAGAAGATGTTTTTTACAGTAGCATGTCAGAATGTACCTTTATTATAACAAAGGGAAATCAGAGTGTTCTCATACGAGTTAATTATAGATTGATAGAAAAACTACAAAATGACAGGTTAATAATTTTTTAGGTAAGACATGTATTAGAAACTATATTCCCAAAATTATGGTTAACTTTGAGCAAGTTAATACATTCACCCTCTTATAAAAGAGACTTTGTAGATTCCAAATAAGAGAATTAGAAAACTTTGAGTATGATATGGGTAGAACATCTTTCCTATTATATGGAATGAAATAAAACTCCTAACCGTACACTTTTCTACAGGTAGATTCTGCCTACCATGTTGCTTAAGACACATAACAGAAAACATTAGTCCCAAAAGCTTGCACCCAAGGCAAAATTCAGAGCTAAACAGAGCTGTACTATTGGACAACTCTGAGAGGTACTGTTAACTTGTAGTTTATGTAAATATCCATAGAGCAATTTCAAACTCAAAAAAATAATTCAAGGCCTAGGAAAAAACCTCTTTCTCCCAGCTTCCCCAATTGTTAACATCTTAACTTCCATAGTACAGTTGTCACCATCAGGAAATTAACAGTAATAGAATACTATTAACTAATCTACCAGAATTTATTCAAATTTTATCAAGTCTGTAACATTCTTATTCTAGGCCCAGATTGATTTAGAATCATACATTACATTTAATGGTTATAACTTGATAGTCTCTTTCTATCTGGGATACTTAGTCTTTCTTTGTTTTTAATAACCTTGTCACTTTTAAGAGGACTACCCAGTTATTTTATAGAATGTCTTTCGATTTGTGTTTGTCTTATGTTTCCTCATGATTAAATTCCAGCTATGCTATTTCGACAGAAATGCAATGGGAGTTGTGTCCTCCTTGGAGGCATACAGATAAACAGAATAGTTAAGGTCTCATTATAGAAATACTTTTTCTTCTAATATTGAGAAACTGAAAGTTTAAGTATCAGTAAACCTTAAATAGTTAAAAAAAAAAATTGGGGCGCCTAGGTGGCTCAGTTGATTGAGCGTCCGACTTTGGCTCAGGTCATGATCTCACCGTTCCCGAGTTCCAGCCCCGCGTCGGGCCCTGTGCTGACAGCTCAGAGCCTGGAGCCTGTTTGAGATTCTTTGTCTCCCTCTCTGTCTTTGCCCCTCCCCCGCTTGTGCTCTGTCTCTCTCTCAAAAAAAAAATTTAAAAAAAAGTTAAAAAATGTATTCTGCAAATTCTAGCAATATATAATTGTTTTTCTGAGAGAGAATATTAATCATACAGGAAGTATGTTTGATTTCTCTGCTTTCTGTTCATGAAAAAGTTACCCACCATTTTGTTTTCTATAGCAAAGCTATTGGGAATTTTCCCATTTATTGCCCAGAAGATATGATAGGAATATATTAGAAAGTAAGATTTGTAATTAATAAAAGGTAAGATCCTGATCAGAGAAGGACCTCATCTGATTTAACAAAAAAATTGTTTCATTGACTTCGAAACTGTATGATAGGCAAATCAATTATTGATAGTTCCTCTGAAAGTACCTGGTAAAAAAAAATAAAAAAGAATACCTATTCTGTGTTTAGAAAATGATATTCATTTTTTTCCTTTACCTTATCATGTAAGAAGGGTAGATAACATATTTTAATTCTCAGGTCACATCAGATGTAGAAAAGGAATTATACCACATTCAAGGAAAAACACACTTCTACTAATTTCATTGGAGGATTTTAATCTTTGGTTTGCCTAGTCTCTACTAAATACAAACATTTCTAATCCTTCTTGAAAAATGAGATGTTTTGCTTGCAGATTACACTAAGAGCCTGTTTCCTATTAGTTTAAATGGGAAAAACTTTAATGCGTTACATCCCAAACCCCCGGTTTCCTAAAATATAACAAAATGCTTGTGTCTTTGACACACATTATTAATGTTGGAAAGTAAATGCAAAAATAAGCATCCTGATCATCAAGCAAATAATATACTTGTCAGCAGTTGCTTTTTATGTAGTAGCATGTACAATTTTTATGCCATACCATAGACAATATCTTTACAATATGTACCTCAAACAATACACAGAAATCAATAAATTTGTTAGAAAATCATGCAAATAAAAGTTTACTGTGAAAAAACAAGACAATTTTTTCTAATGAATTGTTACTTAAGGAAGGTGGAGTTTGAACAAAGTTAAGAGGGAGAGTTGAAATTAGCCATTTTCACTTGTTACAAGAAGTGGTGGTATGGCCACAATGGGCGGAGAAACAGAAAACTGTTTCAGACAAACTGTGAAACCCAGATGGGCTCATGTACAACTGTAGTCTTCTGAATAGGAAGGTTTTGATAAATTATTGGGGGAGATAACTAGGGTCTTAGGGTAAAAATTGCAAAATGGAGCTTTACATTGTCGTTCATATTAGTGAATCTCTTTATGATGTTCTTGATGTTCTACCAGGTATATTTGGCGGGTAACTTGAGACTTTTAACATACATACTGAATTTGGGGAAATCAAATCTTTCTACATAAATGTTCGTCAAAAAACATTATATTGAGAGAGATGTACTACCCAGAACACATTCCAAATTAAATGTATGCCCGTACATTTAATTTGTTCATTCTCAGTTTGGAAAGCCTTTGGGAAATTGGTCCTAAGGTACATTAATCATCAGTAGGTCTTGGCTAAGATAATCATTGTAACATCAAAGTCTGTGGCCACTGATTTCGATACTTAGGGACACAGCTATGATTGAAATGAAATGAATCTAACCTAGCTTACTGTTGTCATCATGTTAGTAGTCAAATATATACTCAGACCTAGAACAAACCTTGCTCTTTCATTTTCTACTCCTTGTCTTCAGCATTTCCTCTTGTTAGAAATGTTCTTACCTTTTTTGTCTTTATGATTCCTAGTCACCAGATTGCATCTTCTTCTTGAAGAGGGAAATTTCCTCATTGATTACATCAACCCAGCTCTATTTCTCTGAACCTTATTAGCATTTCTTCAAGGGTAGTCCTGTTCGTTTAACTTTCTCCTGTACTGGTTTTGTCTTTATCCTTTTGTGTATGTTACTTAGTACCTTAACTTGTTTGTAAGTTCCTTAGAGCAAGAACTGTGTTTTAGACTTTTTGTCCCCACAGTGCTTAGCACAAAATCAAATACATAGTGAACTCTTTGTGAGTGTTTTGTGAAAGCCCTTGGAATCGCATAAAACAAACAGGCTACTATCGTAAGATAATGAGTTTACTGATGAGCCATATTTCTCTACCTGGTCAAGGTACATCTAGGTTCCAGACCTATCAAGTGTTTATTTGCAGAGAAACAGGGAGAAGTAAACTTATTAAATCATCAGTGTCCTCCTAAACCCTGTCCTCACATCAAAAAAGCAACAGAATTTCTATTGGTTCTCTTAATCTTGTAACTGTAGAGTTGTCAATTCTGGCACCACCTTCAATGCTTTATTCATTTGGTCTTTCACCACCCGTATTGAGTACCACTGTGTGATAGCTTGGGGGATGCAAAGTGAACTCTACTTCTATGAAAGAAAGATAAAACAGTCAAGGAACTGTTTCATAGGGGATATTTAAGTTGACGTCCAAAAGATGAGTAGGAATTAAGTAGTTTTAATAGTGGGATGAATAGTGTTTTGAGCCTAGGAAATAACATGTGCAAGAGTCCTCTAATGGAAGGGATAACTGTTGGTTTGCTGTCTTGAAGAAAGGCCAGTGTGGCTTGAAGGCTGAGAGAGAGCATGTTAGACTAATAGGAGACTGGCGAAGTAAGTAAAGATCAGAAATTGAAGACATTGTAGGCCACTTTAGGGTTTTTGGTTTATATTTTTAAGCAGTTGGAAATTATTAAGGTGTGTGAAACAGGGGTTACAGGCCAGATTTGTATTTTGAAAAGATCTCTAAGCTGCAGGATGGAGAATTGGTCAGAGGGCCTGGGGGTAGATGCAGAAAGACTAGTTATGAAGCTATTTTAGCAGTTCCAGGAGGGAAATGTTATCTTCAGTTAGTGGCAGTGGAGAAAAAGAACTGAATTTGATAAAATTTTAGAAATTAAAATCAACAGAACTTGGTGAAGAATTGAGAGGGTTGAGGGAGAAGAAGGCAACCAAAACAATTCTCAGGTTTCTGATTTGTGTGCTCTTCGTATGGGTGCACCATATACAAAAATAAGAAACACTGAGAGATGACCAGTTTTAGGAGGATGAGTTTGGCAAGGAATATGTTGAGTTTGAAGGACCTAGGCTTTTGGATTTATAGCAGTGGTTAGATCAAGGGAGGTTTATCTGTGAATTATAAACATAGATGGTCTCATTTAGACTTTACTGCTGTCAAGGGATAGTTTAGAGCTATAGTGTCTAATATGGTAACTACTAGTTTTAAGTATTTGGAATGTGGTTGATGAGAATTGAGCTGTAGTCTATAGACAGTGTGAAAAAAGATTGCAAAGCATCTATCATTAATTTTCCATATTGATAACATGTTAATATTTGTCTTTTAGCTATATTGGGCTAAATAAAACATATTATTAAAATATGAGCCTGTTTTTATTTGTTTACTGTACCTACTAGAAAATTTAAGATGAATCTATCTCACCTTTGTGACTTGCATTATGTTTCTGTTGGACAGTACTGGAATAGGAAGCAGCTTTAAGATTGGGACTTGAGTATTCCAACATTTAATGTCTCTGTATTATCAGTATGGTCAGGTTCTTGACATTGTCATTAGAAAAGATGCAGATGTAGATTTATGGAGTACACATAAAATCACAGTGCTAAAAAGGCCTCCCAGGGAATTTCACATGCTTCAAAATATAATGTTTTTTCTCCCCACCTGCTTTCTAAAGAAACTGTCACTGAAAGTCCTTTCCAATAATGAAAAAAAAGGGGGGGGCAGGTGGGGAGAAACACCATTGATTTTATTTCTATTTGATTCTGAAGAAACAGAGATGACTCTCTGTATGACTTGAATTTTACAGAAACACTTAACACATAGTGTCAGTCACAAGATCTGTACCTCAGTGTACCCAAAGAAAGGTTGTTGGTTACTTCAAAGGGGAATTTTCCCTTCAAAGAAGTTATTGGAGCTAACAATGAAAAAGGAATAGTTTGAGCACCACCATTTTGCAACTCCCAGTGAAATAATACATTTTTTTGAAATGTTTATTCATTTATTTTGAGAGATTGAGAGCACAAGCATGTATGCTCAAGCAGGGGCGAGGAAGAGAATCCCAAGCAGGGCTCGAACGCTTAACTGACTGAGCCATCCAAGCACCCCTGGAATAAATCGATTTAAAGAATTATCAGTGGAGCACCTGGGTGGCTCACTCAGTTGGGCATCTGACTCTTGATATTGGCTCAAGTCATGATCTCACACTTCGTAGGTTTGAGTCCCCATGTTGGGCTCTGTGCTGACAGCACAGAGCCTGCCTTGGATTCTCTCCCTCTCTTTGCCCCTTCCCTGCACATGCTCGCTGTCTCTCCCTTTTTCTCTCTCTCTCTCTCTCAAAATAAGTAAACATTAAAAAGAAAAGAAGAATTATCAGTGACTGTAAATAAAGTCTGAATGTGATCAAGCTTTTGGATGTAACTATCAGTTTATAGAAAATGAGAAGAATATGATATGAAGATACAGTACATTCGGCAAAATCCAGAATGTGGGAAACTATACAGTATAAAGTATACTATAAGTATATTTTTTTTAATAAAATAATTGCAGGGAAAAGGGGAGAGGTAGAAAGAATAGAAAAAATATGGGAGAGAGAATCTATAGGTTCATAGAGATCTAAAAGATATTAATTTAATACAGTGAGCATTTTGGGAGATCTTATAAAAAATATATGAGATAATGGAAATTTGAACACTCATGAATATTTAATTATGGTTGGTACTTTTAGTGTGATACTAGTAATACAGCTAAGTTTTTTAAATAATTTTTTAATGTTTGTTTATTTTTGAGAGAGAGAGAGATAGCACAAGCAAGGGAGGCCAGAGAGAAAGGGAGACACAGAATCTGAAGCAGGCTCCAAGCTCTGAGCTGTCAACACAGAGCCTGATGCAGGGCTCAAACCCATGAACTGTGAGATCATGACCTGAGCCAAAGTCTGATGCTTAACTGACTGAGCCACCCAAGTGCCCCAGTATTATAGCCAAGTTTAAAAAGGAACTTATCTTTTAGAGATAGTATGCTGAACTTTTTATAGATGATATGATGTCTGGGATTTGCTTAATAGTAATTCAGTAAAGGGTCAGGGGAAGTAGTGAGGGATATAGACGAAATAGGATTGGCTGTGAGTTGGTAATTGTTGAAGCAGGGTCGGTGGGTGTTTTAATACTGTCTTCTCAACTTTCGTATGTTGGAAATGTTCCAGAGTAGCAAAAGGATAAGAAAGAACACATAGGGCACCTGGGTGGCTCAGTCAGTTAACTCTCCGACTTTGATTTTGCCTCAAGTCATGATTTCACAGTTCCTTGGATCAAGTCCTGCCTTGGGCTCCATGCCTGCTTGGGATTCTCTCTCCTTCTCTCTCTGCCCCGCCCCCACTCATTCTTGACACAGAGCTGGACACAGCCCTTGAGATCATGACCTGACCCAAAATCAAGTCAGAAGATTAACCGACTGAGCCACTCAGGTGCCCCTCTCATTCATTCATTTTTAATATCCATTCTTTTTTAAGATTTTAACATTCTGTTGTACAAATGTACCACTAATGTATCCATTTCTCTTATTGATGGATAATTAGATTGATAAAAATTTTTGCAGATACAAATAACGCTTTTGGGTATGTGTTTATGCATTTCTCTTGCTGTACATATATGAAGGTTTCTCTAGAACAGAGGTTGTCAAACTCTGGGCCACAGGCCAACTGCCTGTTTTTGTAAAGAAAGCTATAATGAAACATCCATGCCCATTTGTGTTTGTATTGTTTATGACTACTTTTGGCCTACAGTGGCAGAGTTGAGAAGTTGGGAGACCTTATGACCCATAATCTGGCCTTTTACGTAAAAGTTATTTGACTCCTCATTTTAGAAAGTGTAGCTAGGAGTAGAATTACCTGGCCATCTGGTAGTCTTCAGCTTTATTAGAGTTTGCAAAGTATCCTGCAGGCATAATTATGAGTTCTTGTCCACCTACCTCCTAGTCAGTATTTGGTATTGTCAGAATATCTTCTAACAGCTGTATCTCATTGTTTACATTGCCGATTCTCTGATTACTAGTGACGTTGGACATTGTTTCACGTTTTTTGAATCTTGCATCATTCTTCCATCTTTTTCTGTTATTGCCTGTTCATACTGTTTGCCCATTTTTCCTATGTGTTGTCTTTTTTTCCCCCTTATTAGTTCGTGGGAATTTTTTATTTCTTCTAGATATGAGCTTTTTGTTCATTTTATGCATGACTGATACTTCCTCCCAGTCTGTGGCTTGTCTTTTAACTTTCATTAATGATGTCTTTAAAAAAAACAACTTTTTACTTGGAAATAATTCTAAATTTACAAAAAGTTGCAAAAATAAAAATAGTACAAAGAATACCTGTATACTTATTATCCATATCACTTATTGTTTACATTTTACTCCATTTGCTTTATTAATCATTTGTGTGCTTGCTCACAAATAAATGTGTTTATATATATGTATATGTTTATGTATGTGTGCATGCATAAACACACACAGTTCTGAACCATTTGAGGGTAAGCCGTATATGTCATACCTGTCCTTTTCCCCCTAAGTGCTTTGGTGTATATTTTCTAAGAATAGAGATATTGTCTTACATAACTATAACACAGCTGTCAACTTCATAAATTTTTGCTGATATAATTTTATCTAAACTACCAACTATACTAGTTTCTTCTTGATGTCATTTGATGTGTAAAAGCTTTACTTTTTGATGTAGTCATTTTATTCATCTTTTTCTTAATAGTCTGTTCTTTAAAAATCTTTCCTATCTCTGAGATTTTAAAATATACGTATTCTATATTTCCTTATACAATTAAAAATTTTTCTTAATGTTTATTTATTTATTTTGAGAGAGAGCACAATCAGGGTAGGGTCAGAGAGACCGGGAGAAAGGGAATCCTAAGCAGGCTCCACACTGTCAGCGCTGAGCCAGACAGAGGGCTCAGTTCCACACACCATGAGATCATGACTTGAGTCAAAATCAAGAGCCAGATGCTTAACCACCTGAGCCACCCAGGTGCCCCTACAATTTAAAAAATTCTTTGTTTTCCATATCTAGAACTTTAATCCACTTGGGAGTTGTTTTTTGTATATGGTGAGAAATGAATTCCAATTTTGTTTTTTTCCAATTGTCTCAGCATCATTTATTGAATAAACCACCTGTTTGCTATGGAACAACACCTATATCTTACGTCAAGCTTATGAACGCAAGTCTTTCTTTGGGCTACATGCTATTCACGTACCTGGACCACACTGTCTTAAGTATAAGAGTTTTATACTAATTATTGACATCTAGCTGGACAAGTCTTCTCTGGTGTGTTCTTTCAAAGTTAGCATCAACTGCGATGAATGGTTATATAGCAAACAACTCATGTATCCATCAACTAATCAAAATATAGGATATTATAGCACAATGAAGCCCTCAGTATGCCCCTCCCTGGTCATAACCTTTGTCTTCTTTCAAGAGGTAACATGACTTTTGTGATATTTTCCTTGATGATCTTTACAGTTTTATTACTGCGATATGCCCTAAGCTGTTGTCTAGATTTACCTGTTTTTGAAGTCTATATTCATGGACTCATAAAGATATGTATTTTTGTATAGGTTTGCCTTCCTTTATATAACGCGTAGCTATACTTTTTTTATTATTATTAATGTTTAATTGTTTTTGAGAGAGAGCGTGTGCGCATGTGTGGGGCAGAGAGGGAGGGAGACAGAATCCAAAGCAGACTTATCTTACCGCAGAGCCTAATGAGGGGCTTGAACTCAGGAGCCATGAGATCATGGCCTGAGCTGAAGTCTGATGCTTAAAAGACTGAGCCACTCAGGTGCCTGTGTTAGTTTGTTTTTTAATTGATGCAGATCATTTCATTGTATGACTATGCCAGAGTTTATCAGTTCCACCGTAAGTGGATATTTTGGCTGTTGCTAAAAGTATTGCAATATGTATGTTTTGTGTTTCTTTCACATATATATACCTAGGACTGGAATTGCTTTGTCCTTTGGTGTGTGTATCCTGTACTTTAGTAAATAATGACAAATTCTTTTTCCAAAGTAGCTGTACCAATTTGTATTTCAACCAACAGTGTACGAGAATTCCCATTGTCTGTATTCTTGCCAGTGCTTGATGTTGTTAGTGTTCTTTATCTATTTTGGTAGGGGAGTAGTGGCATTTTATTGTGGCTTCAATGTGTATATATACGTGATAACTAAATGAAGTCAAACCTTCATTGTTGCATGTTTATTAGTCATTTAGATAGCCTCTTTTATGAACATCCTATTTAAAGTCTTTTTCTAGTCTTTCTGTTTGTCTTGTTAACTTATAGGGGTTTATTACATCTTCTGGCTATGAAATGTTTATATATTGAGTAGATGTCTCCTCCCACTCCATGGCTTGCTTTTTCACTCTCTTAATAGAGTATTTGGTGTTGTCTTTTGATGAACAGAAGTGGTTGATTTTATTGTCAAAAGTTATCAAATTTGAATGCTCTACCACTTACCTACGGTATGACCTTGACCAGTTTTGAGCTTTAGTTTACTTATCTGTAAATAGTTGGTAATAATATCCATGTCATAGGGTAATTGAGAAGATTAAATGAGATAAAACACTTATTATAGAGCTTTTCACCTAGCAGTCCCTCAATAGATGTTAATTGCCTTCCCCATCATTTAGGGTGCTCATTTTCATACTGTCTTTTGGGAAATTGGGTAGTATTCATGAGCTATTTGCAAATGAATGTTTTGGAAATTAGAATCTCATATAATTATCCCAGGAATTTAGAAGGTGGCCTAAAATAGTAAATCATAATTAATTTGCCCAGAGAACTAAAATGTTACATTTTCTCTGATGAAAAGGATTTATACCCAATATGGGACCCTTGAATAATAAAACTCATGACTGGAGTATCTTATCCAGAAAATGAGAAGCTATAGTTAATAACAATCTAAACCCTATACATAAGCAACATTATCTTAAAACTAAGGGTAGCTCTCTTTGCCTCCAAGAAGAATGCAAGGTTTCTTTTTTTTTTTTTAATTTTTTTTTTAATGTTTATTTATTTTTGAGAGACATAGAGACAGAGTATGAGCAGGGGAAGGGCAGAGAGAGAGGGAGACACAGAATCTGAAGCAGGCTCCAGGCTCTGAGCCATCAGCACAGAGCCCAATGTGGGGCTCGAACTCACAGACTGTGAGATCATGACCTGAGCCGAAGTCGGCCGCTTAACCAACTGAGCCACCCAGGCGCCCCAAGGTTTCTTAAATGATGAGAAATTGCCAGTCACTCCAGCCCAAAGTACTTTCCCCTTCCTAGGAAATTTTTGATGCTTATTGATGATTTTCATTTTGCCCAATTCCATCATTCCATTCATTCAAAGAATACTTATAGAGCAACTCTTATTATATATCAAACCCTAAGCTAAATGAAAAGGACAGAGCACTGAAAAGTATAGAATCAGTTGTTACCTGAATAGAGCTAAAAAGAAGAGTAGAAGAAGATTTTTGTTTTTTTTTTAAGGTTATAACATCATGCCAATAAAAGCAGTCCCAGAGTTCCGCTTCTGGTAGTGGCAGAATTGTTCATAATAGACCAGCCTTCCCAAAGATAATTCTACTCTGGACAAAATATTATATTTATAACTGTTATATATAAAATATAAATTTGCATATACATACATATCACTTTAAAACATACTTTAATATCTTATAGCACAAAATTTCTGAAGGTATTAGAGACCACCCAAAAGCTGACAGAAACTGATAGGGAGTCAACACTATAATTAGTGTTAGATGAGTTTCCTGTTTTTATGGCTTTTTGCCTGAGCAATAACTAATTGGTATAACATGGAAGTAGCTAGAACTCAGAAGGAAATTCATACTGGCTTTAGGAATCAGAAAAGGATGGCTACTGCAGGAGCTGGAAAGTGAAAGGAAATTCACAGAGGGAAAAGCCCAAATTATGCATATAAGCATTTGCTAAATTTTTGATCCTTGAATAAACATCAGCTCTCTTTAAAGGAACATAACAGAATCCATAGTTTACAAAGTGTTATTCACAAATTCCAGAATACAACCCCAAATCACCAGAAATATGAAGAAACTGGAAGTTCTGATGCAAACTCAAGAAGAAGCAGTAGGTGGACACTGACTCTGGGATGACCCAGAGGTTAGAATGAGCAGATGAGGACTTTAAAGCAGTTATTTTGACTATGTTCAAGGCGATAAAATATGCACATAATGAAATAACAGACATGAAATCTCAGTAGAGAAATGAAACTGTAAAAGAGAACTAAATAGAAATTCTAAAACTGATGAAAAATACAGTATCTGAAATGAAAGTTAACTGAATGAGCTTAATAGCAGATTGAAAATGTGAACTTGAAGACCAAATTTATCCAATCCAAAAAACAGAAAAATATATATATATTCATGAAATAAATATAAAAGGGCATTGCTTCAGTGACCCATTGAACAATATTAAAAGATCTAATATGTAACATTGGAGTTCTAGGAGAGGAGAAAGAAAATGGGTAGATGGTATATTTAAAGAGATAATGGGAGCGAGCTCCCCAAACTGGTGAAAGATAAAATTAAACATTTTCAATAGACTCATAGTCAAATTGATGGAAACCAAAGATAAGAAAAAATTTAAGAGTGGAAAAGATAAAACAGGTTAAGAGTAATAAGCATGTGAAAACAGGAGTGATCATGTTAATATCAGGTGAGTAGACTTTGAGACAGAGAGTAGTACCGGAAGATAAACAAGAATATTTCAGAAGGATTATAGGATCAAGTCATCAGGGAAAGCAAAAGAATCAAACAGACCTTCAAAATAGACAAAGCAAAATTTGACAGGATTAAAGGAAGTCTACAGTCATATAGGAGATTTAACACCTACTCCTTTCTCAGTAATTGATAGAAAGACTAGATTTAAAAAAATTAATAAGGACATAGAAGATCGGAATAATAGTCACCCACTGTGACCTAATTTACATTTATAGACCATAAAAGCCAGTAATTGCAGAATATGTATTCTTTTCTAGCATACATGGAACATTCTAAAAAGCCTTTCAGGTTCTTCCTTTTGGTGAACTCTTTTCTGTATACCACCATCCGACCAGCTGCCTCATCTCATCTCCCTTCAGGCCCATCTCACCCTGGCTCAGGAATCTGTTTTGAGTTCTCTCTTGAATTTTTATCACCTGTTTATTTGGATTTTATGGTCTAGACTGTTCAAAGTATTGTTATTCTGTTATTCATTCATTTTCTCTATGGATGATTTCAGAATCTTCTCTCATTGTACCTGTCTTCTACGGTTCCTGCCAATTTTAATCCACATACTTTTGAGTCTTGGTATTTTTAAAATAATTATTTTGTCTTATTTTATTTTTGTTTTCAGTGTTTTATTGGGTATATTTTAGAGGATTTCCTATTAGAATACTGTCCTTAAAAAAAGGAACACAACAGACATATTTTTGTTTCTGTAGAGAATAGTAACTACAGTCTGTTAAATATAGTGGGGGAGGGGCTATATGTGTTTGGTTTCAAGCTGGTACATAAAACAGATTTTCAGGGAAAAAATCTATAAAATATTAGGTCCTCAAATACATTGTTTTACTACATGTAATTGTACTTAGTCTTATTTCGAAAGGCACACTTAATTTTACACTGTTTGGTATGGGGTTTTGCAGTATGGAATGCTTTTAAGGACTAGAATTTACTAAGGAGAAAAAATACTTAAGCCTGAATATAAACAGTAACTTGAGCAGGCATACATTGAATAATGGTTTTTCTTCAGGTCCTGGAGACCAATCTACTTCCCTGGCAGGTTCTGTTTCCTGGGCTAAGGATTCCCAGAGAACTCTGTCACAAAAGAGCTGAATTATGACCTCCTTTTTTATTAAAATATGCAAATATAGGTAAATGTTCTTTAATAGTCTGCGCATTTAAGATCTTGCATTTTAATAAAGACATGCACTTTGTCCTTCCTTAAGTGTATGGTTCTTAAGGTCACGGGGTTCCAACTTCTTTCCAACTTTCTCTCCTCTGTCTTAAGCCTTTTGAGCAAGCAGTGCGATAAGCATCTTCTGATCTCTTCAGAATAAAATGTGATACCGCCCGCATCAGCCCCACTCTCAGGACTCTGAAACCTTGTCTGTAGATCAAGAACACACCTTTCAAGTTCCGCATCAGAAGTTGGTAAAATATTGGTTTGATGGGTCCAGAGTTTCAGTTTTGCAAGTGGGAAAACGTTCTGGAGGTAGATGGTGGTGATGGTTGCACGATATGAATGTGCTTGATACCACCGAACTGTACATTTAAATGTGGTTAAGGTGATAAACACTAGGTTGTTTATATTTTACCACATCAAAAAAAAAAGTTGGTAGGAAAATTTAAGCAGGAAAGCCTCGAATTATTATCTTTCTCTTCTGAAAATGACATTGGTCTTTGAGGCACGGTGCATCTCGCTGTTATTTTTAAGAGCTGCCCTAGCTGCTTGCAGTCAATATATATGACAGTATGTATAAAAAGTATTGATAGTGGAATGCTTTTTCTGTTCCATGGGGTTCAGAAATCATTTGGGAGAAGTAAAGACTAGCCAGTGTTTATCCTCCATCTCCTAAAATGTTGTATTTATCACTCCCCAAAAAATGTATATGAATTACCTTGATTTCCAGGGAAATCAGATTTTTACTCCCCACGCCAGGATTTCACATGACTCCATCTAACGATCGCCTCTCCAAGTATTCCCATTGTTGGAAAACAGAACTTTATGATGGAAAAGTGGGCTCCTTTTTTTGTCCCTCCCCACCTGAATTTTTATTTTAAAATGAATAACAGAATTATCAGGAGTCTCTGATTTATTCTATCCCTAATTTTCCCCTGGCCCCATTACTACTTTGATTTGAAAATATTCCTGAGAGTTACTTTTTTTGTTGTTTAGAAAACTGAAAATATGCAGTTTTGTTACGGATGCCTCAGTCAGATTATAGTAGTAATGGCGATACAAGAGAACAATAATCCTGACTCTTATAACATCATCAGAAGGGGAATTTTTAAGTTTATTAAATAGAAGGGACATTGGATTGGTTTAGTCATCAAATAAACTGTGACCTACTAGATTCCCAAGTTATATATTGTGCTTGAATTTTCCATTGGGAATGAAACATTCCACTGTCCCTTTTTACTGTTTAACTTAAGCTGCAGTGAACACTAGGAGAATGGCCCTGTGGCTGAGCTGCTTATTTTTTTTTTTTAATCTATTCATTTTATACTTTCAGACAGATTTTTCCCTGGGGTGAAACAAAGGTTAACTGAAATTTCCTCTGTTGTGTACCTGAACGAATCAGCAGTTTGAGAAGGAAATCCCATTGATGGGCCAAGAGAGTGACAGGCTCTATTTAAAGAATTCCCCCGACTGTGTGGTAGACCAGCCATGCCATGAATTTAACTGTTCCTGTGGTCCCCATACTTGTACCCACCAAAAAAGAGAGAGAGAGAGAAAGCGACTTTGTTCTGCAAACGTAGCCCTAAGCTTTGAAAACCACGAGCCATTGAGTTTTGTGAATTCAAGTTAGACAGCAACAGAGGCCAAGACTCTAGGGGAACAATATCTGAAAGGGAGTACACAAAAACAGGTAGAAACTGTTTAACTGTTTTATTTCTCTGTGCGTATACAGATTTATGTGTGTTTACGCACATACCCCCCCTCCCAAAAAAAACCTGTACCTCTCTCTCATTTTATGTAGCTAGTCCTAATTATATTTAAGCAATGATGTTTGTTAAAATTTTAAATTCGTCAATTTTTTTTTGTTTTTACAGCTTTTTTGCGCCATGAAAGTATTCTGGTTTTAGCAGGACCTATTATATGTATTGGAAATGAGTGTAAACACAGTATGCATTTAAATGGTTAAAAAAAAATGGACCTTTATATTACCTCTGCAGGAGCTTTCCTGTCATGGGCGGCTCATGTATTTTGTATTTTTCCTGTTTAAGGGAAGCTGCTTTAAATATGAAAAGATGGTATCTTGAGTTGGATTAAACATCCTTAATTCATGTGTATTTAATCTCAGGACTTGGAAATCTTGTTGAAAATCCAGCTTTACCCTGCCTAGTGGGCCTCAATAGTGCATACTGCCTAGGGATTATAAACAGTCATAGTCTTTTTCTGATGTGGAAGGTATTGTGTATTCCCAGGGGGGCAGGAAATATCTAATAAATATTTTACATACACTACTAATTTATATTTCTATTTATAAATTTAGGGTGTTAATTAAAAGAAACCACTTCCTTTGTTACCAAAAGTTTCTTAAGTGTATCTTTCTTTGTAGTATGGATGGGAATTTACAGAGATTTTGTACAACACTAGAATTTACAGAGAAAAATAATACAGAGTGGTAGGTTCCTGGGGACTTTCAAGGAGCAGGTACCATTTGAAGTTGGTTCCTGAGAGGGAGAAAATAGGAATTTATCTTAAAGATCATGTAGGGGCTAGATTCATGCTCACAAATGAGTAATTGAAATCTAGCGAGAGAAAATGATTAGTACAAAATTAGTATGTTTTGGAAGAACCAAGATCCCAATTCATATCTAGTGTTTACTTATGTAATAAACTGCCTTTCTTTTTTCCTGAGATGGTACTTTCAAAATCAATTTCTCTCTTATTTGTCAATTATACCTCAGTAAACCTGAGGTGGGGAGCATTTTTCTCTTTCTCTTTTTCTTGTTCTATTTCCTGACTTTTTCCATCTCTTTCATTCTTGTCTGTTTATCTTGTCTCATTCCTCTTTTATTTTCCAATATTGGTATTACTGCAAATAGGCTATAGTATTGTAAGTTAAGAGTAGGATTTGGGGAAGTAGAGCTGACCAGGTATTCCATATGGCCTATAAAGGGCTACATCGTTCTTCTTGGATTTTTTTTTTTTTTTTTAACTCAGATTGGATTGGGGTGTCTGGGTAGTTTATTCCGTTAAGTGTCTGACTCTTGGTTTTACCTCAGGTCAAGATCTCAGGGTCATGAGATCTAGCCCTGCATCGGGCTCTGCACTCAAAGCATGGAGGCTACTTGGGATTCTCTCTCTCCTCTCTCTCTGCCTCTTCCCTACTCATGCATGCGTGCTATCTCTTGCTCTCTCTCGAAGTAAATAAACTTAAAAAAATTGTATTTACCATGCTTGTAAAGCAAGCCATGGATCAATCAGATACTCGTTAGTTGATGTTTGTATCACTAGAAGAGGTAACCAATGGTAGAAGTTTAAAGATAGTTATAAATGAGTTATTTCTTTTATGGTCAGACTACTCAAAAAGTTGTCTGTATTTACCGCCCCCGGTTGCTCTCCTCCAGTTCTCTTCAGTTCAGTCGAATTTTGCCTCACTGCTTCATCCAAAATTCTCCTATCAGGATCACCAGGGACTTTACAAATAAATCCAAGAGGCAGTTCTCAGCCTCTATCTTAACCCCCCCTATCCGTGGTGCTCCCCATAACTGATGGCACCTCTTCTTTGCTACCTTTTCTTTAGTTGGCATTCAAGGAGGTCCCCTTCCTCCTGACAGGTTTCTTTCCACTTCACTTCTTACTCCTTCCTAAGTCCTTGTTCCTCTTGTCATCTTAACATATACTCAGTCCCTTGGTACTCTTATCCAGTCCTGTTCTAAACACCACCTCTATGCCACAATTGGCAAATTTATATTACCAGTTCAGATCTGTCTTGTTAACATAAGACTAATAGCTTACTCGACGTCTTCATTTAGATGTCTGATATCACAAATCCAGTCTATCCAAACCTACATTCAACTTTCCCCTAAAACATGTTCATCTGCAATTTTCAGTTGCATTAACTTTATCCTTTTAGTTGATCAGGTCACAAACCTGGGAGAAGAGTTCTCCTCTCTTACATTCATATCTAACTATCAGGAAATCTTGTTGGCTCTACCTTCAGAATATGTTCAGGATTCTTTCATTTCTTAGCACATCCACTGCTACCATCCTGAGCAGATGTATTATCATTTGTTGACAGAATTATTGTGGAGCCACCTAACTACTCTTCCTGCTTCAAAGCCCTCGATTGACTTCCCATGTCACTCAGAATAAAAGGAAGAATTCTTACAAGGCTTATAGAGCCTGTACTTCTTTGACCTCACTTTCCCCATATATACTCTGCTCGAACCATACTGGCCCCCCTGCTGTTTGTCAAACACATCACAAATATTTCTACCTTAAGGACTTTGCTTTTGCTGTTCCTACTGCCTGGAATGCTCTTACCCCAGAAGTGTATGGCCAATTCCCTGATCTCCTTTAAGCTTTTGCTTAAATATCAGTGAGGTCTACTCTGTCCACCCTATGTAAAGTTGAAACTCATACCTAACACTACCAGTTCCCATTACCCCGCTCTACTTTTTCTTTTTTTTCTGAAGCACTTGTTACTGCTAACATATATAATTTATTTGTTATGTTTATTTTTTTATTGTCCCTCTTTCCCAACTAGAATATAAGTTCTACAAAGGCAGCAAGCTCTACTTTGCTCACTGATAATATCCTAAGGACCTAGAATGGTGCCTGGGATATGCAGTAGCTCAGTAAATATTTGTTGAATAAATGAATGATAAGAGTTGAGAATAATCATGATGTTTAGCTTAACCCTCCCTATACCACCCAGCTCATTACACCATATTTTAATTTGAGGGTTGGTTTGTTTGTTTTAGCATTTCTAATTATTTCTAAGAATATATATTTCATGACTTTTATTCTCTCTTAGAGGTCTTACAAAGAACAGAGAGAAAATTTACTTTTCTTAATAGAATAAAACTCTGTCTTAGATTTACTGTATGGGCCCATTGGATCCTTTTATAAATGTAAGATCTTCATGGGATCCTAGCGATCGTATTTTTGCCCTACTTTGAAACACATTATTTCATCATTGTAAGAATAGTTTTATCATACTAATCAGTTATTCCCAACTATGCTAAAAAACACCAAAGGAATAAGAAAATAGAAGAATGATGGAATTGCCTAGAAAGATGATACAATAGTGAAATGTCTTCATCATCCTTCTTACTGTGTTGCCCAAAGTATTACATTATCTTTCAAGGATGTATAAAAGAAGTCTGGAGACACTATCTTTTTTAAAAGCTTTCATTGAACAAAGATGAGAATTCAGAATTTTACATTTTCTGCCCAAAAATGGCAAATAGAAGAAAATTGACACAGGAAGACACTTCACAATTATTAGATCAATCAGAACATAAATGCAAAGAGACAGATTGTAGTACCTAGACTTTAAAAAAAAATTGGTTTAACTTTTATTTATTTTTAAGAGACAGAAACAGAGCACAAGCAGGGAAGGACAGAGAGAGAAAGGGAGACACAGAATCCGAAGCAGGCTCCAGGCTCCGAGCCGTCAGCACAGAGCCCAACGCGGGGCTCGAACTCACAGATCGTGAGATCATGACCTGAGCCGAAGTCGGACGCTCAACCAACTGAGCTACCCAGGTGCCCTGTAGTATACCTAGACTTTAATGATGTGATGAACTTGGTCTTCTAAGTCTCAGACTATAATTTTATTCAGAGGATATTATACATGAGTTTTCTTGAACTAAAGAATTGATGAATGGACAGTATATCCTAAATATAAAAAAGGAAATAGGTAGTCTGCCTGGGTGGCTCAGTTGGTTAAGGGTACTACTCTTGATTTCGGCACAGGTCATGATCTCGAGGTTTGTGAGATCGAGCCCCACGTTGGGCTCTGTGCTGACAGCATGGAGCCTGCTTAGGATTCTCTCTCTCCATCTCTCTCTGTCCCTCCCCTGTTCGCATGTACACACACTCTCCCTCTGTCTCAAATTAAAAGAAAAAAAAAACTTAAAGGAATTAAGGTATTCTCATCTAGATAGTCATTCAACAGGAAATTCTTTACCACACAGTATTTTATGATGAGAATCTGTACCATCCTGCTTTGATAAAAGGATGTGTGACTGTATACTTTCATATTTTATGATACTGTCTACCAAAATTTTCTTGATATGGTTTCAAGTGGACAGTCACTGAAGGCAAATGTGTATGCAGATGGAAAGGAAATAGATGGAAATTTCCTTATTTACTGGAAGGAAATAGATGATACAGAAGTGGGAAAAAACTAATGAATTGACATTTTAATTAGTGTTTATAAATTGAAAAGTAAAAATTTTTGCAACTATGGAGCAAAGAGATGTATTTGAGATTTGGTTTAGTATTTATAAACTGGACGTGTGTCACGTGCATAGATGACAGTCGATGAGCAGTTGGTCGTATTCCAAGGTGTTGCCCATTTCAGGTATATTTAGCTTCAAAAACAGGGATATATGAAATAAAAATTTGGGTTTGCCATGTTTGAATTCTTAATAGCGTTTCTAATAAAATTGTTATTCATTATCTCTTTATTTCTCTGTAAATTATTTGTGAGATGACTTACATTATTAAATGAGTCCACTGGGCCCTGACAACTGGTGAGGACTATTATAATGCCGCAGGTACATAATGAATAGGCACTGCTCTGATCCTGAAGATAGCAAGAAGACTAAAACTTGGCCTTTTAGAGAGACAGGGTGCTAGTGGCTAGCATGGTAGCAAAAGGGTTTTTTAGGCCAACTAATTGAAACAACTAGACTGGTATTAAATCCAGGACCGTTAAAGCATTGTACAAGAAAGGAAACAGTATACCACTACGTAGTTGTGAGTTTTGCCTTAACCTGAGAAAAAGGATGGAGGAAGAAGAAATGCAGACAGAATGTTAAAAGCAAATCCTCTTTTACTTTATTAGGAATTTAGAGGGGCACCTGGATGGCTTGGCAGGTTAAGCCTCTGACTTCAGCTCAGGTCATGATCTTGCGGTTTGAGTGTTCGAGCCCCATGTCAGGGTCTCTGCTGACAGTGTGAGCCTGCTTCACATTCTCTGTATCCCTTTCTCTCTGCCCCTTCTCCTCCTCCCAAAAATAAATAAATAAACTTTTTTTTTTTAAAGGAATTTAGATACTAATGTTTAAAATAGATTAAATCCTGGGCCACCTGGGTGGCTCAGTTGGTTAAGTGTCTGAGTCTTGGTTTCAGCTCGGATCCTGATGTCGCAGGATCATGAGTTTGAGCTGTCAGCGCAGAGCCTGCTTGGTATTCTCTGTCTCCCTCTGTCTCTCTGCTCCCCCCCTCTCAAAATAAATAAACATTTAAAAAAATAGATAAACCTCTAGGTCACAGAAAGAACATTATTTAGAAGTATGAAAATGAATTACAAAAGAAATAGCTAAAGACTTGAAAGTGGTTGCCCCTGGAGGAGCGTGACCTGGAACAGGGAGGAGAAAAATGCTGTTTTTTTTTTCTCATTTTTTTTTTTTTTAGTATCAGAGTTTTTAAAACCATGTGCACATATTACTTTGATAAAAATTAGCAAGGGACTCCTGGGTGGCTCAGTTGGTTAAGCATCCGACTGGGTTTTCATTCAGGTCATTATCTCACAGCTTGTCAGATCGAGCCCCGCATCGGGCTCTGCTGACAGCCCGCAGCCTGTTTGGGATTCTCTCTCTCCCCCTCTCTTTGTCCATCCCCTGCTCTCTCTCTCTCTCTCTCTCTCTCAAAATAAATAAATAAACTTTAAAAAATAGTTTAAAAAATCAACAGTAAAATACAGAATTACACATTTAAAGAAAATCTATCTGGCATGTTTCAAATGAAGTTGAAGGTACAAGGACACCTCCTAGATCTGAGGTGATGAACAAACTGTGATGACTGGGGGGAAACCAGAATATTGGCTTAGACATTTTATTTTTTTTAATGTTTATGTATTTATTTTAAGAGAGAGAGCACAAGCAGGGGGAGGGGCTGAAAGAGAGAGAGACTCCTAGGCAGGCTCTGTGCTAACCGTGCACAGCCCGACACAGGGCTTGATCTCATGAACTGTGAGATCAGGACCTGAGCTGAAACCAAGAGTCAGACCCTTAACTGACTGAGAAATCCTGACTGAGCACAAATAGGTGCCCCTATTGGCTTAGACATTTTACTTTTTTTTTTTTTCCTTAGTGGCATTTTTGTGTATGTATTTTTTGTATTATTTTTTTTTAATTTACATCCAAGTTAGCATATAGTGCAACAATGATTTCAAGGGCAGATTCCTTAATGCCCTTACCCATTTAGCCCATCCCCCCTCCCACCACCCCTCCTGTAACCCTCTGTTTGTTCTCCATATTTAAGAGTCTCTTATGTTTTTGTCCCCCTCCCTGTTTTTGTATTTTTTTTGCTTCCCTTCCCTTGTGTTCATCTGCTTTGTATCTTAAAAGTCCTCATATGAGTGAAATCATGTGATATTTGTCTTTCTCTAATTTCGCTTAGCATGATACCCTCTAGTTCCATCCACGTAGTTGCAAATGGCAAGATTTCATTCTTTTTGATTGCCAAGTAATACTCCATTGTATATATATATATGCTCTATCTTCTTTATCCATTCGTCTATCAATGGACATTTGGGCTTTTTCCATACTTTGGCTGTTGTCGATAGTACTGCTGTAAACATTGCAGTGCATGTGTCCCTTCAAAACAGCACACCTGTATCCCTTGGGTAAATACCTAGTAGTGCATTGCTGAGTCGCAGGATAGTTCTATTTTTAATTTTTGGAGGAACCTCCATACTGTTTTCCAGAGTGGCTGCACCAGTTTGCATTCCCACCAGCAGTGCAAAAGAGATCCTCTTTCTCCACATCCTCATGGGCTTAGACATTTTAAAGGGAAATACCATTGAATTGTAAGACCTGGCCTGTTTGGATAATGGGAGTGAAGCACTGGGTTAAGATGAAAATAAATCTATGTTTTGAACCTTTAATAACAACAAGGAAGAAAGTGTTTGAACTAGTTTCAGTTGGGGCTGTGAAGGTGAGTTTTTCTTGGGATATGTTATGTTTGCAATGACTATATAATCATTTGTGATATATCTTGTAAGCACTTATAAATGTAAGCCTGGACATATTTGGTCTTAAGGTTTAGAGAGAGATTTGAAGAAAATATGACTCTCCCACACACAAATAATAAAAATTAATTGTTTTGGAAGGACTTGTTTTACCAAGGAATGAGTTAACCGATAACCAGATATTGAAGAAAATGCATGTGCTTACAGGCAAAGTTAATAGGTAAAGAAAATGAAAAAAGATGTGGGAAGGAGACAGGAAGTGTAATACAGAAGTAGAAGGATGACTAAAAGACATAGCTTCTAGATTATTATTATATTTTTATCAGCAAGCAGATACCAAATTTATATAGCCTTTAAGTTTTCTCTAGAAACCTACAATATCTTTTTTATTTTTATTTTTTTTTAATTTTTTTTTAATGTTTATTTTTGAGACAGAGAGAGACAGAGCATGAGTGGGGGAGGGGCAGAGAGAGAGGGAGACACAGAATCCGAAGCAGGCTCCAGGCTCTGAGCTGTCAGCACAGAGCCCGACGCGGGGCTCAAACTCACAGAGCGTGAGATCATGACCTGAGCTGAAGTCGGACACTCAACCGACTGAGCCACCCAGGCGCCCCTAATATCTTTTTTAAAGTAACCTCCTGATTGAATTTAAATGTGTTTTATATGTTCTTGTCATTTTACAGATATTTCAAATATCCATCGTATATTTTCCTTTTTGCCCTTTGGAGAGGAGTATGGAAGTGGAATATCTTTAAAAGAAGAAAAAACAGCTTCCATAATCCTACCGTATTTGACTGTTTATATTGATAGTTTTTCCCTTTCTGTTCTTGTCAGTTAGTTTGAGAAGTGTTTGTTTTTCTTTTTTAATATAATCATTTATTTATGTATTTTGAGAGGGAATGCACAAGCAGGGGAGAGGCAGAAAGAGAGGGAGAGCGAGAATCCCAAGCAGGCTCCACACTCTGCACAGAGCCTGACATGGGACTCCATGCCACAAACTGAGATCACGACCTGAGCCGTTATCAAGAGTCGGACGCTTAACTGACTGAGACACCCAGGTGCCCTAATTTGAGAGGGTTTTTTTATTTTTAAGTAATACTTATTAACCAGGTGGTTCATTGACAGATTGTTTTGGAAGGAGTGGGGGATGAGATGTCTGTGGTTGTATTTGTGTGTCTCTTTGGAGATAATAGAAAAGCCTTTAAAATGTGACCAATAACTTTACAAGAGCTCTGTATAACCCTGTGCTAAGCACCTGTATTTATTTCCTCTTTCTTCTTCCTCCTCTACCTCTAAAAAAAGAAAAGCTAAATCCCCATTTATCGTTTATACACATTTAAAAATACAGATTGTTTCTGGTAAATTTAATATGATTTATAATAAGAGGAACAATCTGATGCTAACTTGCAAATCGTTCTGCTAAAATTTGTTTTATTTAAACTGTTGCCAGTTATACACTGCAAAATTTCAATGACTTAAAGTGGTTTTGTGACCAGTGTCAAATAGAATGGTATAAATAAGAGAAAACCGAGACAGAAATAAAGAGCAGTTTGAGAAGAATGCAAGTGAATAAAGCAGCTCAACCCTCAGGGGATTTGCATGTGGCATTGTGTGTATTTCAAAAGTTTCCGTTGAAATAACAGATGCTGCTGATGAAGTTGGGAATAGTAACTTCATTTGTGGCTGCTTCAGTTGCTTATCCGAAGTGAGAAGATCCCAGGGGAAATCTGGTATAGTGGAGTTAGGCTCAGGAAAGGATAGGACATAGGTGTCTGGCAGCTTCATCTTTGTGATATTTAATCCATAAACCCTGGCTAGGTGCAGGTATGATTATTTATCAATGTCCAGTTATCTTATGTTTCACGTGGATCCCGTATCTACCAAGTGGTTTTTTTTTCAATAGCAGTGATTCATAAAGATATTTTTTAGTTCCGGGGCACCTGGATGGCTCAGTCGGTTGAGCACTTGACTTTGGCTCAGGTCATGATCTCGCTGTTCATGGGTTCGAGCCCCGCGTCGGGCTCTGTGGTGACAGCTCAGAGCCGGAGTCTGCTTCGGATTCTATGTCTTTCTCACTCTCTACTCCTCCGCCATTCATGTTCTGTCTCCCTCTCAAAAATAAACCAACATTTAAAATTTTTTTATTATTTTTAAGCCTTAGAAAATTGTCTTATTAAACTTGCGTATGCACAGTGACAATCCATGAAATCGTCTCTTGGCTTATTTGCCCCCAGTTCAGAACAGTGCTGACTCACACAAGTGTACATATTAATGTTTCCTTTTCTGAATTCTTTTTGACTTTTTCTTTTAAAATGTTTTTTTAATGTAATTCAAAGTATGCAAGATGTTGTGCCGATAACTGGATAGATGTCCATAGAGAACTTACTGCATAGTGAGGGAAGTAAAATATTTATTAATAAAGCTGTTAACACACGGTTTAGAAGTACTTAATAGCCTAAGAGATAAAAAAAAATAAGGTGCTTTTAGGGAGGGAGAAAATACTTCTACTAGAGTAAAACCAAAAGAGGAAATGTTATTTAAGTAACTCAGTAAACCTGAGTACCTATGATAACTAAATGATCATGCTTTGGTTTGGAAGATACAAAAATAGAAATGACATGATTAGGGGAGCCTGGATGGCTATCCGTTAAGCATCCAACTTTGACTCAGGTCATGATCTCACCGTTCTTGAGTTCAAGCCCCTTGTTGGGCTCTGAGCCTGGAGCCTACTTCAGATTCTGGCTCTCCCTCTCTCTCTGTCTCACCCTCGCTTGCACTCTGTCTCTCTCAAAAATAAACATTAAAAATTTAATAAAAAAGAAATGACCTGATTAAAGCCTAGGTTGTTACATAGTTGAGAGTGATGATCTTTGCTTTCGAAAGGTTACCAGAGAAGACTTTAGCAGAGGAGGTAACACATGATTAGGGACTTGAAGACCGGGTCCTAGTTCCAAGTTGTGAAGTTGGGACTGGCTTGTGTTCCAGGGAGCAAACAGATAGGCGTAGTTGCAGAGAACAACAGGACACATTAAGGCAATTCTTAAGCATAGCTGAAGCACTATGATCAGGAAGATGAAGCCAGAGAAACAGGTAAGGGCCAAATCATGGAAGGCATTGTACGGCATACAAAGGAGTTTTACATTCATCCTATAGGGATCGAGGTACCATTCAGGGCAGAAGGTATTCAGATTTCCATCTTAGAAACATTCCATTCACAGTATATACAGATATCAGATCGTTGTATTGTACACCTGAAGCTAATGTAAAAAATAAAAACATTCCAGTAACAGTGGAATGGAAAACGAGATGTGGTACTAGAGATAGAAGTTATTTTAATAAGCTGGCTGAGAAGCTAAGTATCTCTGGGCCATTATTAATGGTATTGAGGCTGTTATGGGGAGAGAATTTACAGGGTTTGGTGAGTAATTATATGAAAGGTGAGAGGGAAGAGGTGAGTGAGCGTCTGTCTGTCTTTAATAGAAATGCAAAGAAGGGGGAGAAAATGAAAAATTCATTTTTAATGGCTGTGAGCGTGAGTTACCTATGAGGTGTAGATGTCCCATTGATAAGGCACTCCAGAAAAGATCTGACCTAGAGATGCAGATTTGGGAGTCCTCTCCACGGACATGTATGACATAAGCTGGGACTAAGAACGTAGAATGAGGAGAAGGAGGGCAAAGAGTGGAGCGTACCAACTAACCCGTGAAGGAAGAGGAAATCGTGAAGGGGGGGAAGAACTAGGAAAGTATTTGGTTCTGTCAATCGTGAGAATTATAAGTGCTCAGGGTCAGGTGAGGAAGAAGTACTGAATATTACTCAAACAGCAGCACCTTTAGTTTAAAATATTAGATCTGTAAAAAGGGAGTGGGGGCAAGAAATTTAGAAATGTTTCATTTTTCATCTGTCTTTAATGCCGAAGTTGCCAAATTATTTAACCTCAAGTTACCCGGTGGAAGGATTATTCACGCCCTTCTCTGCTCTTCTTTGTTTTCTTGACCATTTCACTGTGTTTAGGGTAGTGAAAGAATGCCATCCCAGGTAAGTCAGAGTTTTGTCTGTATCCTGCAAAGAGAGGATACTGAGAAGGCCCAAAATCTTGGTTCCCTAGGTACTGGCCGTAGACTACAACCATCATTTTCCCCCCCCCACCCCCCCAGTCACTGATTGTGAGCAGTCTACACTCACAGATTATTTGGGGAGAAAACAATTACCAAAGGACTTACGTACTTAGAATTTTAGGGAAGGCCATCTTGGTGGTACAGTCATCATAAGTTAATTGCTCACTAGTAGAATTTGGTATTTCTTGTTAAATAACTGATACCTCACATCACTAGTAGTGGATTTTTTATCTTTAAAACTTGATTAATCATCTTTCTATTTTAAAAAATGAAATTATCATGGTTATTTACTTAGCACAGTAATGTTTTTTAGAGCATTTAGCTGATGCACATGCTACTTCACTGTGTGGCGAGTCCCTTGAGGGCAAGCACCACATCGTAGTCATCTTTCAGTTTCCTACAGTCTTTTACAAGGATAGATATTCGGCAAATATTTCTTGAAAATTAACCTGCATTAAGTGAAAATATTTTACACATTGAGGAAAGTTTCATTTACATACTTTTTTAAGTAGGTGCCACGTTCAGTGTGGGACTTGAACCCACGACCCTGCGAGTAAGAATCTCGTGCTGTGCTGACGGAGCCAGCCAGGCGTGCCCCGCATTTACATTCTTAGATAATGAGTAGTGATAAAATAAGTTTTTATATCAGATTTGCCAAATATTCAACTCAAGCCCATTGTATGTTAATAAAATCATACATACCACCTTTTCACTGAAATTTAATGAGATTTGTAATTTTAGATGTTAGAAATTAGGATATCTAGAAAATATAAGGCATCTATGATTTCCTTATAAGAAGGAGCTATAGGGTATTAAGCTCAGGAAAAGAGTCTTCTTAGACCTGGCACCTTCACTGCAAATAACCATCCGGATGTGCTGAACCGAATCCTTCTGTAATCTTTGGTGATCTTTGGAATACATTTAATTAGCTCCTATTTCCTGTCAAATTGTTCCAAAAGGTGGAGAGAACCGCCTCTATAATTGTCTGTGGCTGCTCTTAGCAAAAGAATGATCTTCAACTTTCCCACCCCCCAGAACGTAGGCTAATGTGACTAAAGCAGAGCGGGACCTGGCTTTCCTCCTAAGAAATTCAGTCCAGAGCCTTCCTCACATCCTTTGAAAACTGAATGCAGTCTTACGGATAAATAGCTATATTAGCACTACCTTTCACAGAAAGCACCAGTTGCCAATTTTTGTAGAAAGTACTCACATAAAAAGTGACTATTAAAAAACAAATCTGGAAAAGGGGCGCCTGGGTGGCTCATTCGGTTGAGCGTCTGACTTCAGCTCAGGTCACAATGGAGCTCCACATCAAGCTCACTGCTGTCAGCGTGGAGCCGCTTCAGATCCACTGACCCCGCTCTCCCCGCTCTGCCTCTGCCCCTCCCCAACTCATGCTCGCACTCTCTCTCTTTCCCTCAAAAATAAAACATTTTTTTAAAAAAGTAAATATTTGTCTAACAATAACATACAGAGTTCTAAGGATAAAATGTATATTTAAAACAATTTATAGACTCTGAATCACCATATAAATATGAAAGATGTTTATGTTTAGAACCATGCAGTAACAGAGAAAGAATGCACACGTGTGTAATTAAGATAGCAGGATCGTCCCAGAAATAGAAGAAAATGTATAAAATGTGTATAAGGTTATAGGTTTATTTTGTTGTTTTGAATGTTATTTCAGAAGAGATGAGATATTCTGGTTGTTGCATAGTGTCAACAGAGAGCACTGGATTACCGTTTTACTATCTCTTTCTTCAGCATTACCTGTGGCAGAAAGAGCAGTGCTATGCTCTTCCTTGGAGAGCTCACACAGTAGAAAGTCAAGTTAAACCATATAGAAAAGTCTTTCGGGGCACCTGGATGGCTCAGTCAGTTAAACGGACTCTTAATTTCAGCTCAGGTCATGATCTCATGAGATGGAGCCTGGCATCGGGCTCTGCACTGACAATACGGAGTCCGCTTGAGATTCTGTCATTCTCTCTCTCTGGTCCTCCTCGCCTTGTTCGTTCTCTCTCTCTCTCAAAATAAATAAATAAACTTAAAAAACAAAAGGTCTATGAAAATTCTTAGGAAAGGAATTACCATACCCTTTGTTCCAATCAAGCTATATCATTTGCTGTATCCTTTTACCTCTTTCATTCTGTTGCTTGTGCCTTTCCTTTTTACTCGTGTTGTCTTTCATCTCCATCTGTTAAAATACTATTTAAGACTTCTCCTTTCAGCTATGTTATGTTATGTAAACTTATACCAGACTTTTACCCCCTGACAAGAAATGATGAAATTAGCAGACAAGGACTTTAAAACAGCTATTACAAATACACACAGATTTCAAGGGACAGATGAATATGGACAACAAACTACTGGACTGTGATTCGTAACAATATGGAAACAATCGAGATATACCCTATAGTCAACCTAGCTTTCTGCCTAGATACCTGCATCAGTGTGCCAAGAGAGGGAACCCAAGGACAGCATTGTAGCCTCACTAAGATGAGAAGCAGAGTTCAGAGAGGCTAAAGAAGCTATATTTTGTGGGGCAGAGTCCTGGAGAGAGAGAGCTGCAGAGGGAGATAATTCCAGAGATCTAGGGAGGGTTACCCATGAATACCAAGGATACTGTGTTTCTGTCTGTGGACAGATAGGTCAAACTCTGCTAGACTTGAACAAAAGCCTACCATCTATAAGCGGAACAATTTCTAGGACTCACCTGAGTTCTTACTAGCCAAAGTGGAGTGGGAGTGTTGAGTACCTGAACATTTAATAGAAACCCTAGAGGGTACATCTTTGTTAAGTAAGACTAAATTAGCTCTAGAGTAAAGGCTACTGTGGACCTACCCTAACAAAGCTTAAGGTCTGATCTGAAATTTGCTTAACTGCTCATCAAAACAGAGTTTAACACTCGAAAGTAAAAAACCAAAAATGAGACCTTCAGCAGTGTACCATTTACAATAACTAGCATCCAAGAAAAAAAATTACTAGGTGCTCAAAGGACAATGTCCCTGATGATAGGAGAAGAATCAGTCAAATAAAACAAACCTAGAAATTAAGAAGATGATGAAATTACCAGAAAGAACTTTAAAGCAGCTATTAAAAATGTACACTAAGGTTTAAAGAAAGAGAAATATAATAAGAGAAATGGAAGATATAAAAAAGAACCAAATGGATATTCTACAACTGAAATATACAGTATTTTAAAATAAAAAAATTTACTGGATGGGCTTAAGTACAAATTAGATGAATCAAAAGGAAAGAATAAGTCTATATTATGGGCATTTATGCTGAGAATTTCAACAATTTAGAAGTAATAGACAAATTATTTGGAAATTAGATTATCAAAACTGGCCCAAGAAGAAATAGAAGATGTGAGTAGCTCTATACCTACTAAAGAAATACAATTACTATTTCTATTACTATTTTTAAAACCTCCCTGCAGGGGTGCCAGGGTGGCTTAGTCATTTGAACATCCAACTCTTGATTTCATCTCAGGTCACGAGCCCTGCTTCAGGCTCTGTGCTGAGCCTGGAGCCTGCTTGGGATTCTCTCTCTCTGCCCCTCGCCTGCTTGCACGTGCTCTCTGTCTCAAAATAAACAAATAAACTTAAAAGAAAAATTCCTCCCTGCAAGTCAAATTCCTGGCCCACAACAGGGAAAACTCCAGGCTAGATGGCTTGCCTGGTGAATTTTATCAGATGCGGAAGAAGCAATAACACCGGTTCTACACAAACTCTTCCCAACTCTTAGCAGGCCAGTTTTACCCCAATATCAAAACCATACAGAGACACTGTAAATAAAGTATAAATCAATATCCTTCATGAACACAGATGTAAAAATTCTTAATAAAATACTAACAAATTGAATTATGCAGTATATTGTAAAGCATAATACATTCTAACCAAGTGGGGCTAATCCCAGAATACAAGATTGGCTTGACATTTGGAAATGAATCACTGTACTTCACCATATTAACAGAAAGAGGAAAAACCATGGGGTCATCCCAGTTAATGCAGAAAAGGCATATGATAAAAATTAAAACATATTCATATTTAAAAATTAGGAAAAGAAAAGAATTTCCTTATCCGTTATGAAAAATCTCTAGCAAACAGTTTATTTGATTCAGAAAGACTGAAGTTTTCCTCCTATTGGAATAAAACAAAGATTGTCTTCTGTTACCACTTAATATCGAGTATTATACCTGGAAGTCCTTTATAATGCATTGAGGTAAGAAAAAGAAAAGGCATACCGATTAGAAAGGAGGTGATAAAACTGTCTTTATTCACAGATGAAATAATAGTGTAAATAGAAAATTGGGAGGAATTGGAGCCCCTGGGTGGCTCGGTCGGTTAAGTGTCTGACTCTTGATTTTAGCTCAGGTCGTGATCTCACAGTTCATGACTTTGAGCTCCACGTTGGGCTCCACGCTGACAGTGTGAATCCTGCTTGGGTTTCTTTCTCTCTCTGCCCCTCTTCTGCTCTCCTCCCCCCCCCAAAAATAAACAAATAAACATTTAAAGAAGAAAAAGAAAATTGGGAGGAATCTACAAAAAAAGCTTCTAGAATATAAACTTGTAATCAGACACTGAAAAAGGAATTTAAAAAATAATTAAAAATTAATTTCAGTTTTATTTAAAAAAAAATTTCAGTAGCAGAAACACGAAATATTCAGGGATAAGATTATATGCAAAATCTGTTCACAGAAACCCATAAAACATTGCTGAGAAAAAGAAGACCAAAGCAAAAGAAGAGATACACCATATTCATGTTTTATAGAAGACCTGATATTGTTAGAGTATCTTTCCAAGCTGATCTGTAAATGGAGCAAATACCAATCAAAATCCCAACAGGCTATTTTTGTAGAAATTGATATTCTAAAATGTATACAGAAATCAGGGATGCCTGGCTGGTTCAGTTGGTAGAACCTGTGACTCTTGATCTCAGGGTCATGGGTTCAAGCCCCACATTGGCTATAGAGCTTACTTTAAAAAGAAAAAAAATGCAAGTTAAATTCTATACAGAAATAAGAGTGGTCTAGAATAATCAAAGCAATCTTGAAAACTTATTCTACAGGATTTTAGATTTTAGATTTTTGAAGTAAAGCTGTAATATGGTATAATTATAGGCCTATAGCCCAAGGTAACAAACTAGAACTTCTAGAAAGTGACTCACATGTAGATATGGTCACTTGATTTTCAACAAAGTTGCTAAGGCATTTCAATGAAGAAGGTATTTTTTCAACAAATGATGGTGGACCAACTGGATATTCATATGGGGAGAAATGAATAATAACTAATCACAAAAAGCTAAAACCATAGAATTTTAGAAGGAAACATAAAAAGTACTTGGCTTTTGTAACCTTCCATGAGGAGATTTCTTTGGGCATAAAAAGTGTGAAGGAAAAGGTTGTCAAATTTATTAGAAGTTTTGCTTTTCTAAGAAAAGAACACTGTAGGGGCGCCTGGGTGGCTCAGTCGGTTGAGCGGCCGACTTCGGCTCAGGTCATGATCTCACGGTCTGTGAGTTCGAGCCCCTCGTCGGGCTCTGTGCTGACAGCTCAGAGCCTGAAGCCTGTTTCAGATTCTGTGTCTCCCTCTTTCTCTGCCCTTCCCCTGCTCATGCTCTCTCTGTGTCTCAAAAATAAATAAACATTAAAAAAAAAAATTTAAAAAAAAAAGAACACTGCAAGTAGAATTCCTATCCCACAACAGAGAAAACTCCAGCCTATTATTAAAAATAAATGAGGGGCGCCTGGGTGGCTCAATTGGTTGGGCATCCCAATTTGGCTTAGGTCATGATCTCACAGTTCGTTAGTTCGAGCCCCATGCTGGGCTTTTTGCTGACACCTCGGAGCCTGCAGCCTGCTTTGGATTCTGTGTCTCCCTCTCTCTCTTCCCCTCCCCCACTTGTGTGCACACACACGTGCACACACACACTCTGTCCTCTCTCTCTCAAAAATGAATGAATGAATGAATAAATGAATGAATGAATGAAAAAGCAGACCACACTGGGAGAAAATATTTGCAAACACATGTCTGATAAAAGACTTGTATCCACAATATAAAAAGGACTCTTAAAATTCAATCAAACAACAATCTCCTTCACTCCCCTCAGAAAAAAAAATGAAAAACAATTCAATTTAAAAACAAGCTAAGGGGCACATGGGCGGCTGGGTCCATTGAGCATCAGACTCTTGATTTCAGCTCAGGTCATGATCCCAGGGTCATAGCATCAAGCCCACATCAGGCTCCGCACTGAGCATGGAGCCTACTTAAGATTCTCTCTTTCTCAAAAAAGTTTGAAAACAAGCTAAAAATGTGAAGTTTTTGAAGGAAGATGTATGAATGGCAAATAAATAGATAACTAATGATGCTAAACATTTTTTCATCAGAAGAATGCCCACTGAAATCCTAATGCGTTACTACTTCACACACATTTGAAGGCTAAAATTACAAAGACAATTTCAAGTGTTGGCAAGATTATGAAACTGTGGAATTCTCATACATTGCTGACGGGAATGTAACATGACACAACCACTTTGGAAAAATTTGTCAGTTTCCTATACGGTAAAGATACACTTAACCATATCCAATAATTCTACTCCTAGGTATTTTCCCAAGGGAAATGAAAATGTATGTCAATTAAAAAGAAAGATTTTCACTAGAATATTCATTGCTGCTTTATAATTGGTCAAAGCTGGAAACAACCTAAATGTTATCAGGAGATGAGCAGCTAAACAAATTGTTATATCCACACACTGGAATACTCCTGAGCAATAAGAAGGAAGAAACAAAGCACTACTACTACCCAACAACATAGATTAATCTTACAAATACTCAGAGCTAAAGAAGCCAAATACAGAATGATACAAAAGATTCTATTTATATGCAGTCCTAGAACAGGCAAAGCAAATCCATGGTGATAGAAAGCCAATCAGTGGTTGCCTGGGGTGGGAGGATCAACGGCAAATATGCAGGAGGTAACATTTTGGGACAGTGGAAATGTGCTACATTTGATTGTTGTGGCGGTTACACAGGTGTGTTGTACCTTTGTCAAAGTGCATCATACTGTATTTTTCACACAAGTATATTTTTTAATATGCAAATTATACTTCAGTAAAGGTTTTTTTATGGTAAAGACTTCTGGGACTTTTTTCCTCTTTCCCCCCAAATTCAGACATTGTCTATTCTTCCTCTACTTGTTGTAGAATTTTGTTTGGTCTTCTCTTACTCCTTTCTTCGTCTTTCATTGGACTCCTTTACTAAGTTATAAGCTCTTATTCATCTGTGTTTACCCTATAGCACCTTGCTCATCATATCCTATCAGTATATGATTGTTGAACTGAGTTGATTTATTGCAAAGAAAGAGTTACCAGCTATTGCTTTGATTACAATTCTGAAGTCTGAAAAGAATCACAGCCCCAGATATTAGCAAGATAAGGCCATAGGGCAGCTAAGAGTTATTAGGCATCTTTAGTGTGATCCTGATTTTACACTTTAGGGCAATCCCATTTTATATCCCGTGGCGTTGGGTGGTGAACACGTGGAAGATGAGTGCCTCTGGGCCCCGTGGGAGTTATCTTTAAGGGAGGACACCCTGTGCCAGTTGCAGAGGCCTGGAGGACAATGTATTTGATTTTAGTAATGAATGAAAATTCAGAAGAATCATAGAAGCTTAGTGCTAGACAGTGCCATGGACACCATTTAATCCAACCCATTATTATACAGGCCCGTGAAGGTCAATAACCTGCCCAATGCCACACAGCAAATAAGAGATAGGGTCAAGACTGGACCCATACCAGGAATTTAATAGGAGAGTTGGCGGTCTGTGGCAGTTCTAATGAGTTGCCCTTAGACAAAGCTTCCATTAGTTTGGGATTTAGAGTTAAGAAGTAAACAACATAGATAAAAGAGAAAAGTCAGGAGTCAGCTGATGGTACCAGTATCCTTCCGAAACTGGAACTACAGGTAGCACCAAGACTTGGCTCATGCATTCCTGGCCATGTCTTTGTTTATTTACCACTGAGAAATCTGATTTCATCTGTAATTGAAACCTGTTTTATGTACTTATTGATCACTTTTCTACACTAAGAATATACTGTAGCTTGTAGAGGAGTTAGTATACAACCTAGAATATTGTTGGATTCCACAGAAATGTTGAAACAGTCTAAAAGTTCAATTTATTTACTTCGAAAGAAAGAGAAAGAGAGCAGCTGGGGGAGGGGCAGAGAGAGAGAGGGAGAGAGAGAATCCCAAGCAGGCTCCACACTGTCAACATGGAGCCCAACACAGGGATCAATCCCACAAACTGTGAGGTCAGCAAGATCATGACCTCCGCCAAAATCAAGAGTCCGATGCCTAACTGACTGAGCCACCCACAGGCCCCAAAGCCATCCAAATGGAGTCAGTGCTCCCTCTCTCAGACCTTCCCTTTTTTCACTATTCTCTGTGCCAGTATAAATGTGTTGGGCATTGGGGGTGGTAACAGCTGCTGCTTTGCATCTCACTGATTTTAGATTTTATTTTTTTAAGGCAGTATTAAATCAGTTTTTTAATCAAAATGATTTTTAGTGGTCATTTTGAATTTTAAAGTTGAAGGACATTGAGATACAAAAGGCAGCTTTGAAAGTTACAGCAAAGCATGCTCCTTAGATGGATCTTTTGAATGAAAGAATAGCGTTGTGGACGGTGATGATGAAGGAATAGAAGCTGCTGCCGTTTAATGTATTCTCCACTCTCAGTATATGGATGCAGCCTCCAAATTTGACAAAGGAAATAATCATCAGCACAGCATCTCTGCCCGCCTATGGATTGGTCTTTTTGTAAAGCAGCCTTTTGGTTTTCTTAGTAAAAGTATTTTATTTTTAAATGTATCTCTAGACACTTACTCCTGGTAGGCCTGGGGAAATGTAGATTACTTCATGTCTCCTCAAAATTCCTTTCAAAGAAAAGAGTCCAGCTTGATTTGTGTTTTTGAGATAGAGGAGAGGAATAGATAGGAGGAAGGAAGAAATCTTAACTTTGCTCAAGGAGAGGAAAAAAAATCTCTCAGTCCTTTGTCGATACCTTAGCCTCTGCATTAGTCATATGTCCCTTCCTCGGTGGTCACAAGTAGACCAAAGGAATAGCAGCCATTTGCAGATTTGTAAAGGGACTGTGCAAAGAGAAGAAAACAGCTGATAAAGAAAAATGTAGGGCTTCCGAACCCCTTAGGTTTTTACAGTTGTATTTTTAGATCAATCAACGGTTTCTAGGTATTTGGCCTCCTTGTTTGTTGTTTTATTTCACTGTGTTTGATGTTATAAAATACAATGCTAAATTTCCAGCCCCAATCATGAGATGGTATTTAAAGTTCAGTTTTTTAAACTGTTACTACCAAAGTCAACTACATTGGGAAGCTAGTACACACAGTTAGTGCTGATATTGGAAGGAACAACCTTTCCTCTGCCTACTTGAGTCTGAATGGTAGGGGCCTGTGGATTAACTGTTGTTGATCAGTTTTCTACAGTAAGAATATACTGTAGCTTGTAGAGTTAGTACACTGCCAAGAGTGTGGGAGCACTTAGTAATGAGCAACTCAGCTCAATTGCCAGAGGTAAAGTTTTACCAACTTACTCAAACACGAGTATTTAGGGTTTCAAAGGATGGAAGGTTTTGTTGATGCTAATTTATACAACCTGGGGTTTTTGGAATGTTCTAGAAGCTAGGGTCAGTCATTTCCCTTATTAGAGACCCTGGGTTGGGGGGGCGGAGAGTGGTGCTGTGCAGCTGACTTTCATAAAGCTCTGCTTTAGTCAGATAAGGGAAGTTTAGATAAGATTTCTTTCTGCATCTGCTGTTGGGTTTTTGGTTTTTTCACTGATTTTTTTTTTTATATTTGTTTATAGCTTGAGGGTTTTCAAAGCATTTTCATGTATCTCATTTGATTTTCACAGTATATTTTAGGAAGATGGGACAAATATTCTTATTCCCATGAATTTTGCAGGTGAGAAAACTGAGGTTTAGATTTGTTCTAAATACTTAAGTATTTGTTCCACAAATATTTAGTCTCTCTTAGCCACGCAGGTAATAATGGACCCAAGATAAGAGGTTAAGGTATTCACATTTCTCACCTCACCTTTGGGGTCCAATTTCAGTACTAACAAACTGAATAATGTCAATCTATAAGTGCTTTAAAGGGGTCAAGATTGAGTAACATTTTGTTTGTTTTGTAGGAGAAGATGGTGTAAATTGGTTCATCAGTGACAAAGACGCTGAGGTAAAATCAAATTGTTTTTTTTTCTTTTTTAATGTTTATTTATTTTTGAGAGACAGAGAGAGGGCAAGCAGGGGAGGAACAGAGAGAGGGAGGGAGACACAGAATCTGAAGCAGGCTCCAGGCTCTGAGCTGTCAGCACAGAGCTCGATGTGGGGCTCGAACCCATGAAGCACGCACGGGATCATGACCTGGGCTGAAGTCGGATGCTTAACTAACTGAGTCACCCAGGTGCCCCTCAGACTGCTTTTCAAAGTTATGAATAACAGATTAAAAGTTTCCTTTGATATGAAATTTCCTTTCATTTCATTATAATTTAATAAACTTTTTAGAGATAGCAGTGGTCCGAGTATGTTGTAAGAAAAAGTTTGATTGTAGTATGTGGTGATTGAATTTTTCAGAAGTGTGGTTCAGCCTTGATTTTTGTCCGTATATTAATTGCCATGGTGATTTAGTCCCTTTTCCCTTCTGTTTCTTCTGCCATGGTGAGTCCTCTCAGCCCATATTGCCTGGTACCACTACAGATCAACACCGGAAATAACTGCCTCTTCAGTGTAAGGAAATGGTTAGTCTATATTTAGCATGTGGCAGGTGTTTGTCTTTGTCAATTATTAGCCTTAATTGTGACAGATGGTTAGAAAAGAGAATAATTTTACAACTTGGAAAAAAAGTTTTAAGAGATAATTAGATTTTGTCTACTTGGGGCTTACCTGATCAGTCCAGCAGAATAACAAGTACAAGATGAAAAGCTTTTTCAAAGATTAGCATTCTACCAAACAAGATAAAAAAGCACGGTTGGCATTCTTACATTTTCCCCTTTAGATATTCCATGTGGTACGTTTTGCTGATATTCTCTTTCAAGACACCAGATTTTGGCTAAAATGTGGGCGAACTGGAATTGGGTTATTGTAGGCAGAATAGGTCTTAAAAGTACTCTGCTTGGAAAGAGATTCTCCATCGTCCCTCAGAAATTATAATCCAGTTTATAGGCAGTAACCCTGGGCTGTTCAAAAGAAAGGATATATTCAGTAGTGATAGGGTTTTATAAGTTTTTAGAGGACAAAAATCATTAACAAAAAATCCCCCAAATAAAATTTTAAACAAGTTTCTCAGTCCAAAAAATTTGGTGTGCATTCATGTATAGAACTCAGCAGTGGCTTTGACTCTGAACGCCACCAGAATGTCTAAATGATGCACGTCAGTGGCCCTCCTAGACCTGCACTGTAAGCAGAGAAAGTACAAAAGAAATGGAACCGTACGGACAAGTGTAAAAGAGTGCGATGAGGGACAGATATGAAGTAGAGCTGTCTTCGTGGCAACCCCTTTTAAATTGTTCGTATTTCTTTTAAGAACACAGAAGTTCCCTGTTGCTGGTTTCTAGATTAAATAGACTATGACTGTTAATTCTTTTGAACAGAGTAAAATATTTTTTTTAATTATCGATTTCTTTTCCCCTCCTAGGCCCAGATAGTTAACAATAGATCATCTGGAAGATGGACCCACCGATACTATTCAGCCAACAAAAATGTTACCTGTAGAAATTGTGACAAATGTGGCCATTTATCAAAAAACTGCCCCTTTCCGCAAGTATGTGAAATACATGTTTCTTTCCACGTCTTTACTTTACTGTCTTAAAGGTGGACCCCTATAACCTTAGAATTCAAATCTTCATAATATGCGTGTGAATTTCATGTTACATTTTCATGTGGGTGATAGCCTACAATAGTAGCAGAGAAAGAACAATGAAGTTAGAGTCAGAAAAACCTGGAATCAACTGTAGCTTTCCATTAGTAGTTGCACAAGCTTAGGCAAATCATTTCACCCTCTGTGCCTCTGTTTTCTTACCTATAAAATGATTCCTGAGGATCGGAGGGTTCCTGAGACCCCTGTCACTTCTAAACCTTGTACAGCTTGTTTCATTGCGGGATAATTTTTATTGTTGGGAAGTTAGCATTTTAAGCATGTATAAATGTTTATTGGTGGAAATTATGTTAGATACACCAGCCTTTGGAACGACACAGAACTAAAGTTCTTGGATGTTCCCTGACACTCAGTAAGTTCTTAAGAAACATTCCTTCCATTATTCCTTCTTCCAAATGATCGTCTTTCAGATATTTGAGACATATGTTTCTTCTTTGTCTTTGGTTCTCCAGGCAGACAGTACTGTTCCTCCTGTGACTTAGCTTCCAGATCCTCCTCATCCCGCTTTCCCTCTCAGACCCAATCCACTTTGTCAGTGTTCCCACAAGAGGAGGAGTGAGATGTAGATACCAGTTGATACTACATGCCCAGTAAGCCTTTTTGGCAACCACAGAATACACATAGCTCGTGTGAAAGCTCTGATTGCAGACATTTTGTTTGATTTTACAATGATGCCCAAGATGTGACCTTCACTGGGGTCTCAAATTGGAAATAACTTTTTATGGATTTATACAGAAAAGGAAAAGTTAATCTTCTATTTGAGACAGAACTGTTTTGCTAAAGAGACTTTCTGTTTGCCTTGTAGAAAGTCCGCCCCTGCTGCCTCTGCTCCGAGAGAGGACACCTCCAGTACGCCTGCCCGGCCCGCTTTTGCTTAGGCTGTTTTTTGCCTATGTCTTCCGCTCACAGATGTCTTGAAAGACCTTCCTGGAGAAAACGATGTGACCGGTGTGGTATGATAGGCCATTACGCTGATGTGAGTATCCTGCGTAGAACTGATTTGTCAGACTTTGGGGGCAGCGTGCCAGTTCGTAACCATCAGTCAGCCCACCTAAAAGGATATTATTCCATTCTAACTCTGTTCTCGTATGTGTGTAATGATAGCCGTGTCCCTTTGGCTACCGATCATCTAAAGCAGCGTTCTAACAGGGATCCTACCGAGTGGTTCGTCGAGAGGCAGCATCAACAAATATTGTAAACCCGTGACAAATATTGTAAACCCGTGCCTGCCCCCTTTGCTTAATGTGCTTGCCAAGTAAAGGGTGAAATACAAGAGATCTGTAATAAATCACATGTAAAATTTATGTGCCTATTCATGCATAGTTAGGTGAAAATATATACCCATTTAGCAGTTTGTATACAAAGGTCTATCTATACAAAGCCTGGCTTGATGCTGCTTATTGATGGTTCTTGCTGATTTAATAGTCTTAAGCAGGAAGGACAAAATCAGCAGTACGTTAGATCTGTTTATCTTAGTTCTTTCTTTAAATTAAAAAAAAAAGTAATTTAAAAGATATTCAGTTTCTTGTAGCATGTTAAATTTTGGCACATTGTTATTTTAGACATCATTTTGCTTCATTTGGGGTTTTAGTCACAATTTCGAAGACCAGAGAGGCTGTAGAAGTTAACATATTTTTTAAAGTAAGAATCTTTTTCTTTTAATTTGTATTTCCCAAAGACATGATACAAAGCCACAAGCATTTTTCTAATTTTATTTATATTGGAGTATCCTATAACCTTTTGCTGAAAAAAAGTAATATGGCTTTCTGTTCAGATGAATTTCAGATTAAACACACTACTAGAAGATGAATGTTTGGTGTATATGTTTCTCATGTAAACATGTCAATTATTGATCGTCATTTTTAAAGTGTCTTTTTAAGCAAAAACAGGGTCACTATCCCATACATTGTCCTATAGCTTAATTTTTTTTCTGCTTGATTCCTTATGAATGCATCTCTGTATTAGCTCGTAAAGATCTACCTTTCTAATGGTTAATTTTTACGCCAGTGTATGGATGTACCAATTTACCCAGCCATTTCTCTACCAATACATCTAAATTTAGAGTTACAACCCATTTTTTAAGCAAACAGTGCTGCAGTAAACATCTTTGTGTTTGTGTCTATAAGATTATTTTATTAAGTCAGATTCTGAGTGAGATTGTGTAATTAAAGGATATGTACATTTATATCTGGATAAATATTGTCAAATTGTTCTTCCAAAAGATGGTACCAATGGGGGTGCCTGGCTGGCGATTCTTGATCTCAGGGATATAAATTCAAGCCCCATGTTCAGTGTACAGATTACTTAAAAGTAAAATCTTTGGGGGCACCTGGGTAGCTCAGTCAGTTAAGCGTCCAACTTTGGCTTAGGCAATGAACTAGCCGTCTGTGAGTTCGAGCCCCACGTTGGGCTCTCTGCTGACAGCTCAGAGCCTGAAGCCTGCTTTGGATTCTTGTTTCCCTCTCTGCCCCTCCCTGCTCATGCTCTGTCTCTCTCTGTCTCTCAAAAATAAACATTAAAAAAACAAAATGTTTTTTAAAAATAAATGAATAAAAGATGGTACTAATGTATCACCTGCCAGATATATTTAAGAGTGCTCTCAACACTATAATCGATCTTTTAAAATTTGGGCCAATCAGATAAGGAGAAAATGATATCTTATTGTTTTTATTTGTATTTCTTAGGCCACTAGTGATGTTGAATGTGATTCTCAAGACTAGGTGTGGAGATAGAAGCTGTTATTTCATTATAGGGGCGCCTGGGTGGCTCACTTGGTTAAGCATCCAACTCTTGGTTTCAGCTCAAGTCATGATCTCATGGTTTGGGAGTTCGAGCCCCACATTGGGCTTCGCGCTCTGACAGTGTGGAGGGTGCTTGGAATTCTCTTTCTCTCTTTCTGCCCCTTCTCCGCTCACTCTTTCTCTCAAAATAAATAAATAAAAACTTTAAAAATTTTGAAAAAAAAAAAGAACAAGTTGTTATTCATTCTAAAGTAGCTTAAAGTGAAGCCCCTGGCTGGCTCAGTTGGTGGAGCATGTGACTCTTGATCTCGGGATTGTGAGTTTGAGCCCACGCTGGGTATAGAGATTACTTTAAAAAATAAAATTTTTTTTTAAAAAGTAGCTTAAACTTACTTTTTAATATTTACTAAGTCTTAAAAATAGAAATCCTAAGTTGGCTTAGTTTTATACTATTGTTCTCTACGTTATGTTGTCAATTATAATTTTTTTAACCAGATTTTCTAGTTTGGCAGTTATATTTAATAGCATATTTTTTTACTCTTTTATTCTAATAAGCTCTTACAAATATGGTCTTATTTGCCTGTGATAACAGAAGGGTCTCAGACAGACATTATCGTGAGCAGTTTTTTTTTTTTTAATAAGAAACTAGCACAGAACAGTTAAGAATGATTTGTAAAAGGTTATATAATTAGCTGTGAATTAAGTCTATTGTCCATTCTGCTTAACTTCTTAATTTTGGCCTCTAATGTATGTTAAACTCTTTATCTAAAATGGCCTTGAGGATTAATAACCCCAGTGAATGTAAGTTTTTAAGATCGGGTTAGGCTGTGGCCGAATTCAGAGAAGGCAGCAACCTTTCCCTTAAATCTTCCAACATCTAACTGTTGGGTTTTTTTATAATTATGTGGTGAAGGTTCTGGACACTAATTGATCTTTTTCCAGGCTTCTCACCTTGTATAGGATTCCTCCGGAGCCCAAATAAACCTGAACTTCACTGACTCCATCTGTAGAAACTTACAGTCCTTCCACCTTCTGAGAAGCTCTTCCTGAGAATTCGCTTGGAAGCAGAGTCATCCTGGCCTCAGGTTGCTGAAACTATTCAGCCAGTCCCATACATGCTTTACATTTATACTGAAACCTAGCCCTCCACAGAAAACACCGCTTCCCCTGCAACCCTCCCAAACACGTGCTGCTCGTTCTTTCTTTTTTTAAAGTTTAATTTTTTTTTTTTTTGAGAGAGAGAGCACTCATGCAAGAAAGGGGCAGAGAAAAAGGAGGAGAAAGAATCCCAAGCAGGCTCCACACCACCAGTGGAGCCTGATGCTAAACTGGATCTCACGGTCATGAGATCATGACCTGAGCCAAAATCAAGAGTCAGATGCTTAACCGACTGAGCCACCCAGATGCCCCTCTGCTAATTTTTCTTGATCCACATACAGGAATTAGGTTGTTTAGGACTGAACTCTTTCTCACTCATTATGGTTGCTTCTAAGTCCTTACTCCTCCCTCTTTATATGGATACTTGTGGTTAGTAAAGGCCCGTACGCTCTGACAGTATTGTCCTCCACCCTTCTTTGTCATTTTCATCTTTCCAGCTGCTGGACTTGCTGCTCATTCACAGAGGATTTCTGAAGCCCTGGGTAATTATAGATGCCCTACCTTATCAATTAGGGAGATTAAGAAACTTCCATTTTTTCTTTATTCATTCCTATGGCACACCACTGATCTCCGTGATGCCAGAATACCAGTTTATATGTACAAAGAGAACTTGTAATGAAAACTGATGAGTAGTATTTATATTCTTGGTGTAATGAAAGAATTTTCCTGAACTCTGTGTGGAAATGCCTCGTTTGTTAACTATGGCATAAAAGCAATTTGGGTGAAAGTGCAGAGTTTTTAATGTAAAGGAGAGGAAGAAGGCTCAAGGCCTGCTCAAGTTAACCTGCATCATTGATAGCTCCCACAGGAAGAGGATCTGCAGTGTGGGAAGAATCTCCATTCTGACTCTGCCACAGATTCTCTTCTCCCCTCAACAGTTTTTAAATCTTAAAGTATGTGAACACATCTCGCATACACAGTCCCATTGTGTAAGGTCTGACATTTCCAAGATAATAGCTATCATTAATTACTTACTGTGTTTTAAGCACTGTGCTAAGTGCCTTACTAATTAGGGAAAGGGGAGTGCTTTTTTCACTGCTGTATCCTCAGCACATATTAGGTGCTCTATGGATACCTGTGATTCGGTTATTTATGTAATCCTCACCACTACCATATAAAATAGATACTTTTTTTTAATTTTTATTTTCTTTTAATGTTTGTTTATTTTTGAGAGAGATACAGACCATGAGCAGAGGAGGGGCAGAGAGAGAAGGAGACAAAGAATCCAAAGCAGGCTCCAGGCCCTGAGCTTTCAGCACAGAGCCGGACATGCGGCTCAGACTCCTGAAACTTGAGATCATGACCTGAGCCGAAATCAGACACTTCACCAACTGAGCCACCCAGGCGCCCCAGGGTAGATACGATTTAATGCTCCCATCTTACGAAGAAGAAAACCAAGACAGTATAAGGTTAAGCTTTCCCCACAGTCCCAGGGTTAAAATGAAGCTATACTTCATGCACGTACATAGAGGAAGCTCACTTACTGACCTACTGGGAGTTGTCAGTTCACCTCCTGTTCAGAAGTTTCTGTCTTAAACCTACCAATATTATATTTAAAATATCGATATATTATAAAACAGACAGAAAAAATTTTCTGAATAAAAATAAATGATAGTTTTAAGTTTTCAGCTCTTTAAACACCTTCTGAGGATAGGCAGAGCTACATAGAGTGTTGATTTTCAGCCACAGAACCAAGTCTGTGATACCATAGAAGCGTGCTGCCCGCCAGAGGCAATCCTGGCCTCAGCATCCTTATCGATTGTTGAGATCGGCACCCTTTTTCATTAAAGCGTAGTGACTGGGTCTATCAGCATTAAGTATAATTAAAACCCAAACTTCCTAAATTTTATTCCTTCGGCAGTTTTTTTTTTTCTCAAATTCCCTACTTAGTCCTCTCTCCCAGTCCGTGCTAGGTCCTTTAATGTAATTGTCATGCACCAGAAGAAAACTCCATCCGCTAGTGGAGCACCCAGCACCTGAGTCGTTCCTTCAGGTCAGGTTTTTAAATGGGTGGAAGAAAATAACTTATACTCGATTCCCTTCTTTAAGCATTTGATACGATACGAAATGCTGTCTTAAATACCTGCCATATACTGATTTTTAGCAGTTCAAACGTTCCTTTTAAAAATGAGAACTCAGTATAAACCGTGGAGGCTTTCACAGACAGTAGTGGTTAGTAACTGTTTCTTCAATAAATACATAATATAAAATGGAAAACTAGTGTCTTTTAGTTTAATTTTGGTGATTTCATTTTAAAGGTTAGTTTAATCTCGGGGATTTCCAGTAGAAAATGTAAAGTACCTAGTATAAGTATCTTACAGTTATCGCTTTATTCTTGTATGAAGAGCAAAGAGTTATTGAATATTGTTTTTCTCCAGGTTTTCTCCCTTTCTCCATTTAAGAAAAGGGCATTTATTTTATCTTGAGTCAACTCCAAGGAACACAGGATGGCATACCTATGCCTTTTGCCTCTTATCCTTTCCCTAGTCTTATTGAGATATTAGTGGCCAGAAACAAGACCGACTGAAACACAATTATTGAGCTCAGTAACTGAGCCTAGATTTGAATTAAAATCTTCCTTAATTCAAATATTTTGTTTTGTGTAATAGTGATTAGTTCTACCTTTGTTCAGAAACATCTCCACTGTTTAATCACCCAAATAAACTTGTTATATTTGCTTATCAGAAATTTGCTGGTTTCCTACTACATGCCAGGCAGTATTCCAAGTACTAAAGAAATAAAGATGAATAAGACATGGTCCCTGCCTTCAAGTAGCTAAGAATATAATAAGAAAGGCAGGCTTGTGAAAGAACAATGTAAAAGTGATGTGATGGGAGGTATACCAGGGTGGTGCCAATTAAATGAGAGAATACCAGAAGACTAAGCTTGGTGACTTGCAAGTAATAGATAACTGGAAAGTGTAGAAAATGACATAGACCATAGGAGGGAGCCAAGAAACTGTGCCTCTAATAACATGTCACCTGTCTCTGGAAATACCGGCTGTAAAGTAATGCCGTAGGAGCTCGAACCAGACTAAGGAAGTTTTCCCGAAATCATGTGGACTTGAAACACACACAAGGGTCAGTGTCAGTGTTTTCTGAGCACTTGTTTGCTTACCTACCGGCTCTTAGCCTTCAAAAGCAAGGCAGATTGAGGAAGGAAATCTCTCGCCATTCCTAGAGTATTTCTCCTTTCGGATTCTGTGTCTCTTCCACTCCCGGAAAGCCACTTTTCTGTTGTGTCAGAATGTAATACGTTGCTTCAACCCTGGAAAGAATGATTCACAGCATGATCCAGAATCTGACCACTTCCCGTCGTTTCTGCTACTATCCCCCTAGCGTGAGCCGTAAGCGTCTACCGCCTGGATTAGTCTAATAGCCTCCTAAACAGATTCCCTACTTCCTTGCCCCTTTATATTCTGTTTTCAGTAGGTAGTTAGAGTAATCCTATCTATCTATTTATCTGTTTATTTAAAAAGATTTTATTTTTTAGTAATCTCTACACCTAACATGGCGCTTGAATTTACAACCCCGAGATCAAGTCACATGCTCTGCTGAGCCAGCCAAGCGCCCCAGAGTAATCCTTTTTAAACATAACCCAGATCCCATCAATCCTTCATTCAAAATCCTCAAATATCACTTTGTATCTCTCACAGAGTAAAAGCTGAAATCCTTAGAATCACCAACAAGACCATATGTGATCTAGCTTCTTGACCACAGTTCCTATAGTAAGCCATTGCTTACTCCACCTGGTCTCCTTGCTGTTCCTTAAAAGACCAAACTTGTTCTTGCCTCTACCTGTTGTTCCGTCTGCTGCATATCCTGGTATCCACAATGACTCATCTCCTTCATGCCTTGATTCAACTGTCCCCTTTTTAGAGAGGCCTTCCCTGACCACCTTAATTGAAATAGCACCTCCAACATTCCCTGCCCTTCTTCCCCGCTTTGTTCTTCTCCGTAACACCTGTATCATACATTCTGTGTATTTTTCTGTCTCCCCTAATTAGAATGTAAGCTCCGTGTCTGTTTTCAGACCTGTTCGATGCTATGTCTCCAGCTTCTCGTGAAGTGCCTCACCCGCATAGGAGTTCAGTAGGGTTATTGAATAAGCAAATTAGTGAATTTGGGGCAACAGACCCCACTTACCTACCTACCCTCCAGTCCTGCCTCTGAAAGTTGTCAAATCCTGAATCAATTCTCAGCTTAACTCATTAAGAGGTAGGCATCTCAGTAATATTTAAAATCAAGTTTCAACAGGTTTTCCAAAAGCTATGATACCTATAGTATGCATAAAGTAAAATGAAATATCTAAGGCAAAGGAAATCCTTTTTCTTGTTTTCCCTCCTACTATCTTAAGTGACCAGTTCTATTTCCTTCAGAGATTTTTTTCAATATCTCCATTTTAAATCAGTATTATAGGTATTGATATTGTCCTGTGTTTTCAGTCTGTCAACCGTCAGTTTTCATATGGAAAAATCTCCTCTGTCACTTTGTGATGGAATATACTGTATCATCTTTTTCAGACAAATCGAGAAGAGGAGAAATAAAACTAAAATTCTGGTTACCATTTACAATTCAAATAATCACAGACAAACTAATTTTCCTTCCAAACTTAATTGAAGTCAAGACAAAAAGTATATCATTGTAATAGATTGATAAGTATTTTCACATAAATATGTAGTTCTGCTGACAAACATTACACCTACTTTTGAGAATAAAGAAAAAAATCTGACTTAGGTTAGAATACTTTATTTCTCTCACTTTTTACAGCATTTTTATGTTGTTTCAACATAATGCTAGTGCATGGGGTCATGACTAGGATTGATTGATTTGCTTAATAAAGAATAATTGTGTGAATAGGCTTATAAAATTTTTATTTACCTGAGAGACCAGAATGCCCCCAAGGAAGTTAAGTCAATTCTGTGCTTAGAGGTCTCTTATCCTCTTGTTTGGTATATGCAAAACTCATGATAATGTAAGTGAAAATTCATATGTGTTCATTGTTCAGGGAGTAAATCCCGGAATTAGTAATTAATAATTCATTGGAACTGTTCCCAAATCGCCTAATAAGTGAATATCTGAAACTTTTCATGGTTACATATATGTAAGCTTATGGAAATAACCTTAGAGGGTAAAAAGTTTTAACTGAAGGTGTGTGTTTTAGCACAGTTACAGTTTGAAGGAGAACCCCAGTCCTTAATTTGAAATTCTACTAAATGGTATACTTTCTCATCATCTGTGACTAACCTGACAAATTCCCCCAGTCTCCCCGACTGTCCCTATAGCACATGCTTCATTAACTAGCATTAGTCACTTTCAGTAGACCTAGCAGATTGAGAACAGGTTTGCATTTTCTTCATGGAAGTTAAAAGAATAAGTTTGTGGAGGATAGAGACCATCCCCTTTCTCCGTACCACTAACTTCCACCAAAAGAGGGGAAGATTAAAGTCTATCTACCAAAATTAACAGCTCTAAAAATTAAAGGGATAAATAAAACTTTAGTTTTTCGTTGAGAATTTTATGGGACTTGGAAGTGAACTTTTCACTGCAGTCACATTGGGAAAACTGGAGTCTTTGTTATAAATAGAGCAGCACACCGCTGGGAATTTTATTAAATTTCAAACTCATTATATGCCTTTATTTATTTATTTTTTTTTTTAATTTTCAGTCCAAGTGTAAAAGTCCATGTAGACTTGGACTTGAATCTCACTATTAGATCCAATAATAAGGACAAATTCTGGGACATAGTTACCCAAGCTATCAATTTGGGGAATGAAATTAAGGAAATCAGATTCTCATTACCTGGAAGGCTAAACATTTGATTTACTAAGCATTACAGACTAAAGTCAGTTCCCCCAAACATTATAAATCTCATACAGTCTTCTGATTGAGTTCTTTTATTTTTTAAAAGTTTATTTATTTTGAGAGAAAGCATGTGTATGTGTGTTTACAGGCAGGAGAGGGGCGGAGAGAGAGCATCCCAAGCAGGCGCCTTGCTGTCAGCACAGAGCCTGACATGGGGCTCAATCCCATGAACTGTGAGATCATGACCTGAGCCAAAATCAAGAGTCAGACTCCCAATCAGCTGAGCCACCCAGGCGCTCCCGATTGAGTTCTGATCTTCCTCCGGTGGTCCATAGTGAAGGAAAATACAGCAACCGAGAGTGGTTTTCAACCTGTGAAAGTATTCAAAGACTTAATTATGGACATCGGTCTTTGCCAGTTTACTCATCTTAAAAATGACAACACTGTTTTCTTCAGTTATATACTAATTAAGTTACTTAGGTTTTACACTTATAAGGTATACACATTTCCTCTTGAAAATTTACAGATGTCTGTAGAATGATACTATTTCAGTGAAAAGCAAAATAAAGGGGCACCTGGCTGGCTCAGTTGTTGGAGCATGTGACTCTTGATCTTGGGCGGTGAGTCAGAGCCCCATGTTGAGTGTAGAAGTTACCTTAAAAGAAAAATAATTAATATATAAATAAAAATATTTTAAAATGAGCTCTATATAATCTGTATTCATGCTTGTATATATATATATATATATATAGAAGAATGGATACCAAGCTATGAGGCTAATAACACTAGATTTCCTCAGGTGACTGGTAATGGATTGGAAGAGGGCTAGGAGACATAATTAGTTTTGCCTTTATTTTTCTTTATTATATTATTTCGTTTATTTAAAAACAGAAAGAGACTTATTTCTGCATGATTTCAGTTTAATAAACAAGTGTGATCTTGGCATGTTGTACAGCCTTCTAATGATTATTGCCTTGATCAAAAAAAATAATAGGCAATTTAAGAATTTCAAGAACTCAAGTAAATTCTGTAATAAAATATTATGAGCTAATTGAACTTTTAACTATATAACATTAAAATAATTCTCCCTGGGGGCGCCTGGGTGGCTCAGTGGGTTAAGCATCCAACTCTTGATTTTGGCTCAGGTCATGATTTCATGGTTGGGTTGGTGGGATAGAGCCCCACCTCGGGCTCTGCGCTGACAGTGTGGACCCTGCTTGGGATTCTCTCTCTGCTCTACTCCTCCCCACCTCGTGTTCTCTCTCTCTGTGTGTGTCTCTCAAAAAATAAATAAATAAACTTAAAAAATAATAATTCTCCCTGTGGTCATAGATACTAAAGGAAAAGTATATACCCTGAGAACACTAATCATTGTAGTGGGAGAATTTTCAGATATATAAGAAGACAAGACTCAGTTTTTAAATTAATTACTTCATGAAGTGTTACTCTAAACTTTTATTATTTTTTCATAGCCAGTGATCTTTTACACAGAGATTAATAATGAAATAAACTACAGTGTTTTCACTACTAAACCCTTCTTCTTACCCACCTCATCAACCCTACCATCTACCACTACTTCACCTACCTGGTTGAGGGATGCTTATACAGAGCCTTTACCTCGATATACTTATAAGAATCTGGGACAACGGGAATGGTCTTTTAAAGAAGTAGATAACAGTTTTCATTGGGATGAAACATCGCTACTTTACAGATATCTAGAATTAAAATTGCTTATCTGTTCCTCACAAACTAGACCTCTGCAAAAACTAAACTTTTCCATGAGTGAGTTTGTCAGAGGCCTATACAGTCCTTGGCAGATACCACCTCAGTTCCCAATACTACCAGACTGACAGAAGTCTCTCTTTGAAAAAGCAAACAAAATTTTTTTAGGATGAGCTCATAGAAAAAAATTAAAGCATATATGAAGAACTGGTAGATTTAAAAAAAATAAGAGATGACACCAAATCTAACAAACTCATTATAAGAAATAGGAGGAAAATTGAGAAAATCCTAATTCATTTTTCACAGTGTGAATAGAGAAGATAGAGGAAAAGTGGTCCAAAGGAAAATGAACAAAAGAAATTCCGATTAAGAGAACATGTACCCACTACAAGAGGGGAAAAAAAGTCCCATATCTGTCTAGACATATGCTAGTGAAATGTCTGAATGTCCAACAAAAATCAAACATCCTGACAGGAAAATTTAAAAAAATTTAAAAACCCATATACATCAACACACACACACACAACATCAAGCTTGCATCAAACTTCTCCTTTGCAATACTAAATACCAGAAGGCAGTAGAGAAATTCCTAGAAGGTAGGGCATTCTGAGAAAAATAGATGACGTTGCCAACCTGTTGTTCATTTGTGAATTTACTGGAAAAATCTTGAGAATAAAATTAGCAGCAATGAACAGTGAAACCAGGAAGGCATAAAGCAAATGTATGAATATATGAATACCTACTGTTGATCTGTTTTTGAACTTCTTACAAATTTTAGAAAAAAAATCTTTAAAAATATAATTAGAAAGCTATAATTATATGGATCATAGATAATTCCAATAAAGTGAAGTCTTTTTTAATTACAAGAAGAAAACTAAGCCTTATAACTTTTAGATTACTAATTTAAAATGAGGCAAAAGAAACTTAATATTACAAGCAATAGGAAAAATGGAAACAGCAAGAATGCATAAAAAATACAAGTATAAGGGTAAAAATAGGACCAGACATATCAATTATCACAATAAATAAATGGATTAAATGCTCTTATTAGAAAATAAACGTGCCAGTGTCAGGAACCAAAAAGGAAAAGGGAGCTTTTTAAGTTAGCTTTAACTTAAAAAAGAAAAAGTCCATCCAAAGAGACCATTAGTAAAATTAAATGACAGACCACAACTTGGAAAAGATTTTTATAAAATACATGATAGGATAATTATCTCTAGTATATAAAAAGCTCTTTTAAGTTAATAGAAGAAAAAAATGTCTTAATAATCAGGGGTGTCTGGATGGCTCAGTTGGTTAAGTGTCTGTCCAACTCTTGATTTCAGCTCAGGTCATGATCTCACGGTTCATAAGTTCGAGCCTTGCATTGGTCTCTGCACTGAGAGTGCTGATCTTCTCTCCCTCTTTTCCTGCTCCTCCCCTGCTTGTGCTTTCTCTCTCTCTCAAAATAAAAAACTTAAAAAGTAATAAATAATCAATGTTAGAGAAGTTGTGCTGGGAAAGTATATTTGGATAACCCTTCTGGAATTCAGGGATGGATGTTTGCAAAGATATATTTACCAGGAGCACCAGGATGGCTCAGTGGGTTGAGCGTCTGACTCTTGATTTTGGCCCAGGTCTTGATCTCATGGTTCATGAGATCGAGCCCCATCGGTCTTTGTGCTGACAGCATAGAGCCTACTTGGGATTTTCTCTCTCCCTCTCTCTGCCCTTCCCCCACTCACACTCTCTCTGACTCTCTCAAAATAAAAATAAACATTTTTAAAAACAGAATATTTAAAAAGAAAAGATATATCTACAAGAACATTCATCTCAGAGCTGTTTATAATGAAAATTAGAAGCAACCCAAATATTTAACATTCCAGCTGATTTAAGTAACTTACAACACATCCCGTATAATGGAATACTCTTTAGCTATTTAAAAATGATATAATAATGAATATTGAAATATAAAGAAGTTACCAGTACGGTAAGTGAAATGCATAAATTATAACACAATATATGAAATATAATCCTGTTTCCATACAAAAGCACATATTTATAAATATATATAGATTTGCATAGAAAAAATCTAGAGTGAAGTCTTCCAAAGTTCGAATCATGTGTCAGGTTCTGTGCTGACAGCTCAGAGCCTGGAGCCTGCTTCAGATTCTGTGTCTCCCTCTCTCTCTGCTCCTCCTCCACTCACACTCTGTCTGTCTGTCTCTCTCTCTCTCCTCTCAAAAATGAATAAACATTAAGAAAAAGAATTATAAAAGTTTTTTTTTTATTTCTAGTATTTATTTATTTATTTATCTATTTATTTTTAATTTGAGAGAGAGAGAATCCCAGGCAAACTCCCTGCTCAGCATGGACACTGACAGAGAACTCATTACCTCAACCTTGGGATCATGACCTGAGCTGAAATCAAGGGTTAGATGCTCGACTGAGCCACCCAGGCACCCCTATTTTATATTTTTATAATGAATATATATTCATTTTACAGATTTTTTACCTCGATGGTTAATGTGCAGTACTCTGTTGCCACTTAAAAACATTTTAGGAGTAGTATCACCAGTAACCAGTGTAGCCTATATTCATTCTTAAGTAATCTCTACACCCAATGTGGGACTCGAACTTAACAACCCCAAGATCAAGAGTTGCATGCTTTACTGACTGAGCCAGCCAAGCGCCCCATTCTTCTTTTTTAAATAATAAAATTGACTTTTTTTTTTCTTTTGGTGTTCAGTTCTATGAATATGTATAGATTCATGTAAACACCACCACAGTCAGGATATAGAACAGTTTCACCACCCCAAAACACTGCCTCATGCTATCTCTATATAGTACCCTTCCCTCATCCATAACCTCTGGTAACCATTGATTTGTTCTTCCTTACTATGGTTTTGTTTTCAAGAATGCCATGTAAATAGAATCACACCATTATATAGTTTTGAGACCAGCTTCTTTCTTTCACTCACATTATATCTTGGAGATTCATCTGAGTTCTTCATGTGTCAGTAATTTATTCCTTTGTAGTATTCCATTGTATGCATGTATTACAGTTGGTCCATTTATCCATTGAGGAACATTTGGGTTGTTTATAGTTTCTGACTATTACAAATAAAGATGCTCTGAATATTTGTGTATAGTCTTTTATATGAACATAGTTTTCATTTCTTTGGGGTAAGTTTCCAAGTGGAGATTGCTGGTCCTATGGATATTTAACTTTGTAAGATATTGCCATATTATTTTCCAGAGTGGCTGAACCATTTTTGCTTTCCCACCAGCAAAGTGAGAAGTCCAATTGCTCTGTATCCTCACCAGCATTTGGTATTGCATAATTTTTTATTTTAGCCATTCTAGTAGTTGTGTAGTATCTATCTCATTGTGGTTTTAGTTTGAATTTTCCTAATGGCTAAAAATGTTGAGCATCCTTTTGTGTGCTTATTTGCTATCCTTATATCATTTTTAGTGAAGTGTCCACATCCTTTCCTGGTTTTTCATTAGAGTATTTATTTTCTGATGCTTGTGTTTCGAGAGTATTTTCTGTATGTCATTTGTAAGGGGTTTTTTTAGATATATCATTTCCATACATTTTCTCCCAGTCTGTAGCTTATCTTTTTGTTCTCTTGACAGTTCTTTGGCAGAACAGTTTTTAAATTTGGAGAAATCCAGTTTATCAATTTTTTTTCTTTACTGGATTGTGCTTTTGATGCCCTTTCTAAGAATCCTTTAACAAACTACAGTTAACAAAGATTTTCTCCTGTATATTATCCCAAAATGTTTATTGTTTTGTGTTTTATACTCCAATCTATGCACAATTTTGTGTTCATCTTTGTATAAAGTGTGATGTTTAGATCCGGGTGCTTTTTTTTTTTTTTTTTTTTTTTTACATATGGTTGATCACTTGTTGATCACCATTTGTTAGAAGGACTGTCCTTTCTGGGACACCTGGGTGGCTCAGTAGGTTGAGTGTTCAACTTCGGCTCAGGTCATGATCTCATAGTTCGTGAGTTTGAGCCCTACATCTGTGCTCTCAGCACAGAGCCTGCTTCAGATAACTCTGTCCCCCACTCTTTGTGCCCCTCCCCACTCATGCACACACACTCTCTCTCTCAAAAAAAAAAAGTAAAAAAAAACTTTTTAAAAATAATAAAAAGACTATCCTCTCTCCAATAATTTGCCTCTGCATCTTTGTCAGAGATTAAGTGGCCACATCTGTGGATTCATTCCTGGAGTCTGTTCTGTTGTATCAATTTAAATAGCCATCCCCTCACCAATATCACACTGCCTTGATTGTTAATGGCTTTGTAGAATGAAAATCAGGTAGTGTAATAACTTTGTTATTATATTATAAAATTACTCTAGCTGTTCAAGGTCCTTTCCCTTTCCATGTAAATTAAAAAAAAATTTTTTTAACGTTCTATTTATTTTTGAGAGACAGAGAGAGATAGAATGTGAGTTGGAGAGGGGCAGAGAGAGAGGGAGTTACAGAATCTCAAGCAGGCTCCAGGCTCTGAGCTGTCAGCACAGAGCCCAACACAGGGCTCGAACCCATGAACTGTGAGATCATGACCTGGGCTGAAGTCAGACGCTCAACCAACTGAGCCACCCAGGCACCCCTCCATGTAAATTTTAGAATGAGTCGAGCATACCTACAAAAAGTCTTGATGGAACTTTGATTGTTATTATATTTAGTCTATAGATCACTATGGAGAGAATTGACTCTAATATTTTGAGTCTTCAATCCATGAACATAGTACATGTTTCCATTTATTTAGATCTTTAGCTTCTCTTACCAAAGTTTCGTAATTATCAGTATATCCGTTCTCTACATAGATTTATACCTAAGTACTCCATTTTTCTTGGGACTATAACAAATGGTATTATTTTTTTGGTTTTCAATTGTTTCTTGTTTATATATAGAAAAAAGTTTGGAATGAAATATTTTTAAATGTTTGCAGTGTTATCTCTGGTGGTCGTATTATAGGTGACTTTCATTTTTTGTTTATCTGTGTTTTCTGTCTTTATACTGAATATGCATTACTTTTATAATATTTATTGTTCTTTTAAGAAAAAGAAGGACGAAGCGCCTGGGCGACTCAGTCAGTTAGGCGTCTTTGGCTCAGGTCACATCCTGCGGTTTGTGAATTCGAGCCCCACATGCGTCAGGCTCCATGCTGACAGATCGGAGCCTGGAGCCTGCTTTGGATTCTGTGTCTCCCTCTCTGTCTCTCTGCCCTTCCTCTGCCTGTGCTCTCTCTCTCTAAGATAAATAAACATTAAAAATTTAAAAAAAGGAAGGACACGCTTTTACACTAAAATTACTATGGTATCGGCACAACTTTGGACCTAAAGGTGATTACTTGTATGCCTGACAAGTCCGGCGTGCTGTAAGATTCTTGAGAGAAGATGAAGAGGAAATTTCCCCAGGAGACTTCCAAGAAAATTAGGAAGTAGAATTGGATATTGAAGAATAATTCCAAATAAAAGAACTTCATTGTAGTTGGTTCAGATGAATCAGGATAACTTTCAGTCGTTTTAAACAATTTGCTACATATTTATTTATGATGGACTTTGTGTAATTGGTTTATAAATAAAGTTCTGAACTCCCATTTTAAAATTATGTTACCTGTAGTTTATCTCTTATGAATCTAGTTTAATGCTTCTGGTACCTGCTAGAGGGCTTAAGGAAGCGTTGTGGTAATGAACATATGAGAACTAGTTCGCGGTTATCTCAGAATGTCAGCACCAGTACCAAAGACACACTGAACCAGCTCCTGGCTGTTATAATTGAGGGATGTCATCAACATAGAGTTTTAATAGTTGTTCAGAGGATGTTTGGGGGTTTTTTAGAAATGGGAGAAATCTGAAAGCTATAAAAAGAGGGAGTTAGGATACTAGAGAGCAGGAAATAAGACCTTTCTTCACCTGTGGGCATGGATTATGTATTCACTACTAATGTGGCTAGATAGTTTCCCAAAATGGTAAGGATCTTCCTCTCCAAGTTTCTTCTTGATAGCCACTTTTCTCAGCCTTCAGGAGGTAGTTGCCTGGTTAAAAGGCAAGAGAGAAAGGCTAGTGCGATGTTGAGATTGTTGTTATTTAAACATTGTGGTAAAAAGGAATTAAGTAAGCCTGAGTAAACCGAAGAACAGTATATCAACTTTGAGAGTGGTGTGGAATACTTTTGTTTTTCACCAGTGATCAATATATTTTAGATTTTTTATTTCAAAATTTAACTATAAAATCTGAGATCAGATTTATCTGACCACATGTTCTTTTCTGTGTATTTTTGAACAACTGGGAACGTTACTGAGTACGCCTCAGGTAAATGTAAAAATAGGCACATTGCACGTGGTTTACGGTAGTTGCTTATCAACATTTCTGAATTCTTTTCTTTCCACACAGAAGGTAGCTACAAGCAGCTGTATCCCGACAAAATCCGTATTTTTTCATTTGTCCTTCTTCATCTTTTTATCTCACTCTCTTTATATCAACAGCTCACTTAAATGGGGATTTTTAACATTCTCTTAGGTTTGACCACATCTAAGAGTTGACTGTTTTGCAGTGGATTTCACTTATTTCAGCCACCTTATTGATACCATTTCCTCATGATCAGTTTTTGCATCAGAAGTATGAAGGGTGCCAAATTGTCATCATCATAGCAATATTTAAGACAATTGAGTGTTCGCTATGCCTCAGGCATTGTTCTAAGGACTTTCTAGTTACCAATTCTTTAACCATCACAATAGCCCTTTGAAGAGGTACTCTTTCTTATCCCCATGTTATTAGTAAAAAAATAGACATACAAATGTGTAAGTTGCCCAAGATAGTAAGTAGTAGAGTCAGGATTGGAATCTAGCCATTTTGGCTCTAGAGGCACTGATTTTAGTGCTACGTTATCGTGCTTCATTTTACTGGTTCTCGTATTGTTTACCTTCAGCTAATAACTACCAGGTAACTACAAACATTATCAACTATTTGTAAAATTAACTTATGTTGGTAGTCTAGAATTATACAATCAAGATGTCTCCAGAAAGATGGGTGATTCTCCAGTGTGACAAATTTTTTAAATGGAAGTATGATTGCTTGGGGTCTATATGATTTGTTGTATTTTTTTGACTGGTTATTTTGATAGAATTTCCTACAGAATAAGAGCCATTATATTTTCAAATGAAACTGAAATATAATCTATTACAGACAAACTTTATGCCCTCATAACTGCACTTAAGTTAGGAAAATATCGAAGAGAAATATCTTTGAGCAAAAAATTAGGCTTGTCAGTTTCCTTGATTACAGAGGATTAAGAGTATAAGGATTGATTAAAATTTGACCTTGGATGGAAAGATGATTTTATGAATTCTGGTTCACTTTGTCAGCTTAGAGATAGAGACCAATGCATGGCTTTCCGTACTGATAGGTGAAAAAAAAATTATGTAGATTCTCTACACACTGCTGCATATATCTGTCCTATGTTTACAGCTCCTCTTTATCGTGGATGACAAATTCTTACACAATAGAAATAAAACTAACACTATTAAAACAGTAATTTATCTTGAATTTTAATTGTGTATTTCTGTAGTTTCAGACCTTAGAGTGGCCTTTATGGAATTTCGATCGAAGGCTATGCCCAAGATGCTCTCTTCAAAATACTCCTTGAAAGAGAAATTTTATTTCACACATATTCAGAGTACAGTATATGTATAATAAGATATAGAAGTATTTTGTGTATCTCAGCAGTGTATGTACACAAGGACTACCAGAGTGTCTGGACAATCAAATGACTTCATGGCTATAATTCTATGAGGAGCTTGCTGACAAGGCTTCAGAGTAACGACCTGCTTTTTAATGAAGGCACCTAAAATTACGTTAATGTGCGTATGGAAAAGTCAAGATGGTGGCTGGGTCCAGGGACTGGCATGCTTTTCCTGTATCTTTTCATTCAACAAATTTTAAACGAAATTTTCTCTATATTTTATTTGTGTTATTCACCATCAATGAATATTGCTTGTTTTATTAAATCTTTTGTTTTGCCGCAGTGACTTGAGGGGGCCCGCTCCTAACAACAGAGGCTTTGACAAAGCACCAGAGGATTCTGTTAAAAAGTTGTGTTTCGTAATTGTAGTTGTCGTGTCAGAGCCTAACTGACTTGGAGCTGAAGGATTTTTGTGAGATGAGTAGCTGTGCCAGCAGGGACCCAAGTCTCCTGGGCTGGCCGCGCTCTCATTAAGATTTGCCGCTAGCAGTGGCGGTGTTCAGCATGTATGTGACGTGCATTCTGTTATTGTATGCTTGGCTTGTCAGCCTGCAGCTTTCTGACACTCACTTATGTCACTCTTTATTCAGAGAGGAAGAAGCTTTTGATAATTTGACAAGACAAGCTCTTAAACGATCTAGGTCATGGCCTTCACTGTCTGTGATTGTGAACATATTTCCTGAAAGCCCTGTCACTCATCACAGCTACATTTTCTCCCGGGGAGCCACAGGCCTGTCCTGGTCTCTTGTCAGCTCATACATTTTGGTTATTCATATACCAAATACAGTACTGGGGTTTTTTTTTCTTCCCTTTTGCAAATGCTAGCATGTTAGTAAGGCTAATCCTTTCTCCTGTGCTGTGTTCCCAGCAGGGCTGCGTTCAAGGGCTCTCTCTAGTACAAGGCAGACAACTGGCCAAGGGGAGCTGAGGAGGAGGAAAGGCCGCTTAGTGCTGTTTTTGTGTTTGTTCATTGTTGTGGAAATATGAGAACTGGTGGCAAGGGCCTTGTCTATTGAGCACTTGAGTCTTGGTCTGCTGTCAGGGGCTGTTTAAGATTGAGTGTTTTATTTTCTTTGATGTTCACATTTGAGAATAGGGAAGTGGGAATTAAACAACAGATGCACTAAGCCGTTGTTCTCGTAAAACAATAATTAGCACCTGATAAAATTCAATATGGGTTGAAATGCACAATATAAACTCTCAATTCATCTGGTGTGGCAAACTGTGTTGATTCATCTTTGAATTTTATGAATAATAACCCTCAGTTATTCATGTATGGTTTATTAGACAAAACACAATAGAGGGGAAAACTAGTTGGGCAAAAGTTGGCAAACAATGTAGCACAGTGCTAAGACAGATGTACAAGTACACTTTGTGTGTTTTCAGTTGTGAGACTTGAGGAGGCTCTTTGGGTTGCTATCCACCTAAGTGCCAGGAAGGGGAGATCACCAGGACAACCAATAAACACAGTTGTGTTTTGATAGTTGGTTACATTTTCATCTTAGACGAGTTCCACGGCAAGCTAGTCATTCATTTCAAATACCTGCAAATAAATTTTTTCATGAGTTCCCATCATAATAGTAATAAGCCCCTTGCTTTAGAAATTACTATATTTCATCTACATTTTCTGCGCAACAGATATATAAATATGGATACTATGGCATTCTGTTGGATAAAAAGGCACATATGTGCAATGACGAAGGAATGATGAGAAGTAGAAGCCACAACAAACAAAAAAATTAACACTTAAAAAATGTATTAGCGATAACAGTCCTCAGTCTCATAATGTCATATACTGAGAATTAAAGACATGAGCTTTCTCTTGGCCCCTATTTTGAAGTGAAAAATATTTCTTCAGTTTAATCTTACACAGACAGATGTTAAATAGAAAACAGTAAAATGAAACTATGCATGGGAATGTTGAGTAAAAGTACTTATAGGAGATAAGATAGGATTTTTTTAAAATTCTAGTACTATTGTCTAATAGGAGAAAAGAAGTTTCATGTCTCTCCCTACTAATTTTCTGTATCAGGCATCATCTTCATGTACAGAGCAATGAGATGATTGTTCAAAAACCCAAGTAATTCTTTCTTTTATTACTAAATTGCTGCAACACAAGAAAAGGTCACATGGTAGGGTGGCATTCTGCCAGTGTATGACAACTCAGTGATTGCGATTTTTCAACCGTATTATTCTGAGGACATTGTGGTCATCAACAACTATCCATAACTAATGTATAAATAACTGCTTGCTTATCTCTGCCGTAACCCAACTCAAATTATAGACACGTAGCAAAAAGCTTATGAGAGAAGGTAGGAAATGAATATTTAAAGGTATATTGTACATTAGATCTTTGCGTGTAAATATGTTCATTTAAATAAATATATATGTACACACATAAATATATGTTTTATTAAGAACCTTTGTGACTTACAAGTTTGTGGCTGTTATTTGGTACCTAACATAATCTTTGCCTTCTGAAGCTACTTTTTGCTTCTTAAAAATAGTTCCTTTTGATCAGTGTTGTTCATCCAGAAATCGCTGTGTTCAAGAGGCTTTTTTTAGTCAGACACTTTAGTTTGCAAGAATATAACTTTTAAGTTGGAAAGCTGACCACTAAATAGTCTAATTTATAATGCCTTTCTTTAGAAGAGGACATAGAATAATAGTTAAGCTTAAAATACATAATGGATAAAATTTTCAGCATGGTTAGAACTATCTACTCTTTTTTTGTCTAATCATGTATGATGATATAATCAGAAGAGGTTTTGCCATTCAAAAATTATTTTCTGAATTATTTCCATACCCAAAATATTTTTAGATGATACAAAATTATCTTTGTTAGTTTTTAGTTTTATCACTAGCCTAAAAAATAAATGAAAGAGGAATGACAAATTAGGTAAAGAATTGTTCAAAGTGTATGTCAAAGATAATAAAGGTTTAAAAAAGATTCAACTCATTCTAATTTTAGGCATGCATATGTGTGTGGATACACATTTTTAAACAAAAGTTACAAATTCACATTTACTTTAAGAATTGTCATTTACTTAAGCTTTGTGGTTTAATATATTTAAGTTATTGCTGTAATATAATTATAAAAAATATTGTCATCAACTGTTCTTTTTCTCAGAAGATAGCAGACCAAAAAAATATAAGAACTTGGTTAGAAAAGTGTTTCCTTAACAGAGTCATAATTTAAGTATAAGGAAAGAAGATTTGTATTTGTGTCCATAAGAAAATGTCTCCTAACTGGTGTTTGTTGTTGCTGCTGCTATTGCATGTGGTTGTTTTGTTTTGTTGTTACCTATTCTAGCTTCATTAAATCCACCTTTTACAAAGTTACTAAGGTTTTATTGTGGTTGTTTTTAAGTAATTTGCCTGTTAAGGTACAGATGGAGAAGACAGCTTTTAAGGGAAAAGGCATAGACTTTTAGATTGAGGTTGTTTTTAGTTTAGTTTTGTTTTAATTCTCTCTTTACCTTATGTCATAGAGTACCTATTTCATAGGTTAGCAGTCAGTGATTAGGTAAAAAGATGGCAACAGACATCAGAAATATATAACCACAGCAAAGACTTCTTTAAAGCAGTTGCTATTAAATTGTTTTTTTAAATCATGCTACCAAGGTTCAAAATGTTCTTTTAAAAGGTGTACTTGGTGAGTCTTACTGATTTTGACCACTGCCGTTCATTTATCAGTTTAACTGAGTTATGGCTCTTAATCACATCTTAGCGCCCCAAACTTCTAACCTGAAAAGAAAAAAAGAGAGAGAAAACTTTGTTCCTGGCTTTCTGACAATGGCAGGGAGTGTGTTAAACCAGTGTAAAATTCAATTAAACTGTCTAGCCAGGTTTTTGAAGCTGAAATGCAGACCCTTTCTGTTAAGCTTCTTATTTTCCTGTGACCGACACCGGTGGATGCTGGGTTATGCCAAAACCAACAGGCTGTAAAGTACCTTGTTTCATGCTCCCAGCTGATCAATATTTTTATTTTCCAGGCTTGCCCAGAAATCTGGAGGCAGTATCACCTAACGGTGAGTAGAAACACCTTTTTTTTTTTTATTTTCCCCAAGACCTAGCCTATTTATCCTTCTCTGAACTGCTGACCATAAAATATAGACAAGCATCTTCTACTGGAAGATAATAAACATCCAAGAGTTTTTGCACTGAGAAAGCAATAATACACTTTTTCTCTTCTCCCCTGCCCACTACCCTGTTCTCTAGCTTCCTGTTCTGAAATGATTTTGATCGTTTTTTATTACTCACATCATTTAATGATTACATCATGGTATTTCTCAGTCTTCCGAAACTGCATTCATGAAATGAAAGGGGAAAAGTATGCTAGGAGCCATAAAAAATAATAGTAGTCCAGTGTCTTTAAAGTGTTGTATTATCTACGGTCCCTAAGCATACAGTCCATAATATCTTCCATGATCATTTTTCCAGCTTTATTGAAATTTTTGCACATATTTTTTAATGAAACTAAGAAAAGCTTAGTTGTAGCTTTCGCATAGAACAATTCAGCTGTCATATCCTTAAGCTCTTCTTGGCTTCTTCAAAGTGTATAAACATCTCCTTAGTACTATTCAAGTTATTCAATTCTCTGGTCTCCTTTTATTGCGAATTTAGGCTCCGTAGAAATAGAAAACATAATTTACTATGGAATCAATTGGCTAGTGCTCAATATTTTGAAGTAAGTTTATTTTTAGTATTCAACTTCAATAATTTCGATAATTCACCATAGCCCTAGTAGTCATTTTTAAATATATTAAATGTGTTATACTGAACAAGATACAACAATAAAAATTATTCTGGTAGTTCTCCAGTTACAACAATGTTATAAAAGCTATTCCTTAAGGTTTAACATATTAAGAGGGTTTGGTAGAAAGACCAAATAGACCAAAATAGAAAGGACAAAGTTTTTACAAAACATGTCTTCTTACTGCTCTCCCCTTGTAGAACTAAAAAGCGAACCTATAGAGAATTATTTCTCAAATATCAGTGACTCAAACTACCAGTAAGTCTATCATAGGCCCAAGAAACAAGTAATAATGCCCGGTGGTTTGTTTTCATATTGTTACCACTATTCATTTTATGTAAAGATTCTCAGTAGAAAGCTGTAATTCCTCAACTATCCTTCAGTGCCAAATTGGGTTTTGTGAAAATATTTAGTGTTGTACCAAATACACACACACACACACACACACACACACACACACACACTCCCGTATATATGTTACACATATATGTTCCAGATGTAACTCCTGCGGATACATTGTGTTTATACTTATGTAGCAATTTTTTTTATCCTTGCATACTACGGTGACATCCTAATAGCTTAAACTTGATAGAAATCCAATCATATATTATAATTTTCAAAATCATAGTCACTTTTTATAACTATATAGCAGTTCTTTATCAGTATTTTTATTAAATAAAGCCTAATGGATTTGTCACTGTGTTTCGTTTCCCTTTTCCCCTAAGTTAGAGAATTCCAGTCTTGAAAACTTGACATGTGGGAAGTACTATTTTAAAGTCACTGTTTTCATTACTCACACCTATATTCTTTTATATAACTCATAGAAGAATAGAAATTGGTGTTTAGTTTAGCAGAAATATTTGAAGGTTTGTTTAGTAGTGTAGCTTTTGAAAAGCAAACTGTAAAGAGAATAGTTGGGAAAAAATAAATGAAAGCAAAATGAATTTCTCTTTTAGAGAGTTACAATATATTCTATTATAGGTATAACAAAATGATTTTGAAAAATCCATTTTTCTCATTCTGAAATTCTGATTAATTTTTCAAAATAATATTGAAGGTAATTATCGTATTTTATAATTATCAAGTTTAAGTTAATAATTGCTAATTTAGAATTAGTTTATGATGCACGTATAAATGTTAAACTAGTACACTTATAAACATGTATCTATCTGTATCAATCCATCTAAAATAAAATAGTTAAATAATTATGTAGATAGGCAAATCCAAATGTGTGTAATTAAGCAGTATTTAATCTTGAATAAAAGCAAGATGCATGGTGAGTTTAGGCATCTTCAGCTCTTTTACTAGGCGATGGACTGCCATCTATTGACTTATAGTAGCCCTCACACGTGAATGTGGCATCACTTAGCAATGACCATGTAATGAAGCCTAGATCAGAATTGCCACTGTACATTCCTTTAAACTACTCTTCCTAGAACTCTAGAAATTTCTGCATTTTAATCACTGATCGATTTCATTTTCTAACCCAAAATGTCCACTTCTTACCCAAAATGAACTGTGCTTTGGGGGGAATAAATTGATTGGTATATCCATTTTGAAAATGTTTACATTTGAGAATTTTTCAATTACTTATATCTCGCTTTTATCAGTAAGACTGGAAGGACATTAACACAGCCTATAGTTTAACAACTACAATTTAAGGTCTGTTTGGGAATTGCTTTCTTTCTTTAAAAAAAAAAAGTTTATAGGTTAAATAAAGTATTATTTCTCAAATACACAACAGAGATGGTGAAGTCAATTGGTATGAGTGGATTGCAAAACGTTCCAAATCAAAAATTTCTTAAGACACATTCTAAAGGAAGACAAAAATTAGAGAAAATGTTCACTATTTTCAGCAATTAAATGAGATAAATTAAAGCTTCCTTGTCAACTTGTATTTGAATAAAACAGCTTTTTCACCAAACTTGGGGGGATTTCAGTACATTAAAGAAAACTAAGACCGTCATTCTAAAGGGTACATGCCAGTAAAACTCTAATAAAAAGACACCATGTAGATATATAGATGTGTGTGTGAATGTATGTGCACATGTGTTACAACAACTAATTTGGCTATGGCTATAAAATTGTCATGTAATTTAATGACTTTAGATGATCACATTAGAGCCCCGCATAAGAAAAAGAAAAATACATGATTTTATTTAGCAATTAAATAATTCCCCAACTAGTTTATGTATTTACCTCCTTCAAAAATGTTTATAACGTTTTTTTAAAATCTTTAATACTATAGCATTGTTCTTGTATTCTAATTTCTGTTGTATTGTAAGATTTTGATAAAGCCTTGACTTTGAATATTCTTTTTCATCTTTCAGATAACTCATTCTAGATAAAAATTTCCCTCTTTATTCAAGAGGGAAAGCCCCTTCCCCCATTCCCTGTCATTTCTAGCCTCATTTATATTAAAAATCCTAGGCCAAAATGGCCACCAACAGAGTTTTACAACCAACAGAATTTTTAACTAGTAGAGGCTATAATTTGACATGCTTTGGACATTTTGTTAATCTTGTTTTTAATCTACTTACTTTAAAAAAGTAACCAGGAGTTTGCTATCTGGGGGCTGTGTGTGTGTTAAGAATCAAAAAGGACAATGCATCTTTTATGTTTAATTTTGCGTTTGGATTGCTTTGTGTGCATTGTTAAAATGTTACAACCTACTACCTTTTACTTTAACTAAAAGTTTAAATAGGAAACAAATGTAACCTTTTTGGAAGAATTACCTTTTAAATGGTTTCTTTATATGTAGTGTTTCGACTGCCTAGAATTCACACTTCAAAAAGTAGAATACTTGCTGTCAGCAAAATGGGAAGGAATGTGGTTTCCTTGCCTTCCTGTCTAGCCTAGGAAAAAACTTGTGACCAGAGTTTACTAGTAATCAATAATGTCTTACCTGAACTAGTTGAGTGCCAGAGTGTGGACCGTAATTAACAATATTGGTTCATCTTACCACTCAGTTTTCTCTCCTTGCCTGGAAGCATCACTTTAGAAATATGTTTTCTGGGTTTTTACAGTATGGAAATGAGAGTTTTACACTAAACAAGAATGTTACTCTAACACACTCTATGCCATACAATACAGTAGGTAACCCTAAATTTAACTTTACAGCGATGTTTTGTAGTCCAAAAGGAAGGAATAATAAAGTGGAATTTGGTTGTGAGCCTATAGTTATCCAAAAGCCTTTATCCAAGAATGGTGATGTAACATAGGATGGGTGATAGTTTTCTAACCACCTAACACTAAAGGGAGTTTTCAAAAATAACTTAAAATGAAAAATACAAGTTTCCAAAAGTCAGCCTCAAGCCAGAATCTTTTTTTTTTTTTTTTTTTTGGAAAAAAAAAAAAGTCCCCCTTTCTCTCTTAATTGAATACACGTTGGGAATCCTACATCTCTTTCTAGGAGCTCTTCGGCTATGTGAGCAGAACCGCAAAACCCAATAGAACCCCATCCATGGTAGATACCAAGTGACATATCTTTTTTTATGTGTGTGTTTGAGAAAATAGGACTGGTTACACACTGTATTTCAAGGTGCTAAAAGAACTCGAGAGAAGAGTGAGAACTAAGCCTCACTCTGTTTTGGAATTATTTAAATCAACTTTTTTTTTTTTTTTTTTTGGTACCATATCTTGAGGCCTGGCATACAGATTATCATAAACTAACACTTTGCAAATTCATTTTGGAAGCTCTTCCTTTGCTAGTACAATTCAGTTTGCCAACTTCCTCAGGAACCAGGACCACCCTACCCTTGTTTAAACCGTAGGGGGTTTTCCCCCTCCAAATCTGGTGTTGTTCTTTCAGTGTTTTGATTGGTTCAGTGTTGCTATTGAGATATTACATCTCTGTCAAATTTTCAAAGATTTAGTTTTCATTAAAAATGTCCTTAACACCGAAATGCTGCTGAGGTGAGCGTAGCATGCTCTGATGATTCAGAAGCAACAGTACCTCGAGGCCATCTTCCCATTGTAGTACTTACTACAAAATATATCAAACTGCTTTCTGTTTCAAGTTACTAGGCGTCTGAATGAAAAGAATTTCTGAATGAGCACTGATGACTGTTTTCTAATACTTCATATATGATAACAGAGATAGAAGATACATTTGGACTGTGACTACAATTTTAAAATATTTTTCAGACGGAAAATTTATGTGAATACTTTTATATTTATTTAAATACCCCACTTGTTCTCTAAAGAATTTAATGTCAACATTTTGCTAGCAGTTTTTTTACTTCAATCTTATCATGTTTTGAATTTACTATAAAATGTAATTACTACATTCACAGAATAGGTCAACTGAGTTTTATTTTTAAATCTTTATTTCACTGGCCTGTTGGGCCACAATTTTCTAGAACTTATCATTGGAAGCAATTGGAAAATGTGATTTCAAAGCACATGAAACCTGGGATTATCAATTTCAATAAATGAGATTCATTTAAAAATAAGTAAAATTTTGTAAATCATCAAAAAGCTATTTTCTAAAGCTTCTATAAAAAGAGGGAAAAAGTGAACATTGCGAATTACAAGTACACATGTTATTTTTCCCCTCACCGTGTTATCCTCAGAAATTTAGAGATTGTGTATACACAAACTTATTTATGAATGAGAATAGAATAAAATTTAGATTTGCATATTAGATTTATTTGTATTTATGGAAGCACATTGGAGAACCTTCATACTTTCTTCTTTTCTAAGAAATAGTGGGGTGAGAATTTCCCTTCAGAGAGAATTTCCAACTTAGTTAATTATCAGTGTTTTAATGCAAAAATTAATTTGTTTTAAATGAGAAATCAATATGGCATATTTTGAGTATTTTTTTCTTGCGTTAATATAGTTATTATCAAGTGTTTTATAACAGTTCTATTGTAAATTTAAGTATTTCAGATAATCAGACAATGAAAAGTATGCAGCATTCACACCATTTTTAAGAGATTAATCGTACATGTTTTGGCCCAGATGCAGCTGCGCTTTTTGCCATCTTCTAAATATCTGAAGATATATCCAAATAACCCATCATCATCGTTCCTGCTCATTTTCTTGGTCGCATATGTTATTCAGTAATAAACTGATTGAAACAAGCTCTCCTAGAACAATGGGCTTTTCTCATTTGACAAAAAAGGTCCCTGTGCCTTTTCGTCTGCCCTTAATAGCTTGGGCAAAGACCATTCATTACATTTGGGACTTACAAACTTACTGTATGAGCTTCAAGTTTTACTTCTGTTTTAAAAACTTAAGGGAATACTTGTAATGGTTCTTTCTTTTCTTTTCCGTTAGCAAATGTTTCTCCTGAAGATGATAACAAGATGTGAATTCCTTTTGAACTTGTCACTGCCCTTTTCTCTCTTCCCTAGGTGTGCTCACCTTTACTCACAAAGGAATAATAGTTAGTCATTATAGGGGCGGTTTCTTCTTGATACTTAAATTCTGTGGTGATTAAATTCTATTTGTAAGTATTTATATTTTTAACATATTTAACATTTTTAAAGTCTGTTCTTCTCCTTAAGGAATGCATACATTATTCATTTAATCCCAAATAACACCATTGTTTTTTTACTCACCACTCTATACTTTGAAATAGTGCCCCTTTTATAACAAAAATGAATATAAACAGGTAGCCTGAAATTTTTCAAGATGCAGTGTAATACTGTACAGTATCTGGCCGCATAATACATTGTAGTTTCAAAATCTGAAATGTCAAATGATGCCTATTCTTGGTCATGTTAACCACACACAAAGAGACTATAAGTATTATGTGGAATAATTTTAGCATATTTAAGTGATTATTTGTCAAGTGTATTTTGAACAGGTGATTCTTGCCATTCCTTAAATAAATATATTCCAGCCGATGGAGCTTGTCATAATCTGCTCCAGACATTCCAGTTCAAGAAGAAAAGTAGAGAAAGTATACTGGACCCATAATATTTGTATTAAACATTCCTTTTAGTAGTCATGCATGTCAATGACATGGTAGATTACAGTAATTCCTAACAGGTCTTAAGTATTTAGGAATCACTTAGTTACTCCCAGTCATGATTAACCATAACCTTTAAGGGTTTTGGTCAATCATTTGAATAATCTGCAGGAAAAGACTCCGGAAAGAATCCCTTGACTTGTTGATATGAACAATCTCTCTGAACTAGTGCTATATTTTCTGTTACGGTATAAACCTTTTTAGTAATCTTGAATTAGTTTAAGATTTTGAAAGCAAAATCTCTTGAATGACTAAAAGTTAATGAATTATTGATAAAATCAGTCAGATTTTAGACTTGAAATTCATTTGCCATTTGTTCCCCACATACAAGAAAATCATGAGAGTTATGTTTTTGTACATTTGTAATGATTTCTTTCAGCTGTTTTGAACTCAGCAATGGTCATTTAGGACCAACATCCTTAGTTTTTTGGAAATAACAAAAATATTATATGAAGAAAAATGCTACATTTTAGGGACCATTTGATCAAAAAAAAATTTAGTATCTTTGGAATTAATATAGATCTTTGCCTTAATTGGTATACAGTATACTGGTAGATCACATTTCAAATAAGAGATTTTCCATGGGAATGTTCAGAAATCTCTATTAGCTCTGTGAAAAGAATTCATGTGTGTGTGTATCGATTGGTAATAAAGTTACCAACTTCTTTTTTTTTTTTAATGTTTATTTTTGAGAGACAGAGCACAAGCAAGGGAGGGGCAGAGAGAGAGAGCAGAATCTGAAGCAGGCTCCAGGCTCTGAGCTGTCAGCACAGAGCTCGATGTAGGGCTTGAACCCACGAACTGTGAGATCATGACCTGAGCCGAAGTTGGACCAAGCTCACCCAACTGAGCCACCCAGACACCCCTTCTTTTTTTTTTTTTAAGTTCATTTATTTATTTTGAGAGAGAGAGAGCATATGTGATTGAGGGAGGGGCAGAGAGAGAGGGAGGTAGAATCCCAAGCACGCTCTGCACTACAGCCCGATGCAGGGTTCAATCCCACAAACCATGAAATCATGACCTGAGCCAAAATCAAGAATTAGAAGCTTAACCAACTGAGCCACCCAGGCAGCCCAGCTACCATGTTATTTTCATTCCTTTTTTCAAAAGTCATATGAAACCAAATCTATTGGATAGATTATGAGGTCATCTTTGTAACTTTGTAATACACCCATGTCTATAAATGCCAATGTTGCATAAATACTGTTCTTTACATGTATTTGTGAACTACCCCCACTTCTTTTCAGTTAGGGGAACTAAATTTTAGATCATTTATTAACTTTGTTTATACAGTAAAATCTCAAAATTTATCTTTCTTGGATCTCTCTCATTTCCTTTATCTATAGCTATACCACATTTCCTCCTCATTTACTAACGTCCTTAAGAAACAGGCAAAAAAATTAATTCGGAGTGCCAAATCTCTCTCCCTCATTCTGAGGAAATTACTAGGGAATGTTTATTATAGAGAAAAGAATGCCAGCTTTGGGATCAGACATTGGCTCAAATTCTGCTCTTTAATTTACTAGTCAAACCTAGTTAAAATATTTGGCTTCCAAGATCCTTGGTTTCTTCATCTGAAAAATGGGAATGGTGCCTTTTTGTTCTAAGTGTGCAGTGAACTAATAAATGTGAAGTACTTGCGACAGTACTTAGCACATAGCCCATATTCGACACCGTGTGAGCTCCAATAAAGCAAACCCATAGACGCCTCTCACACCTGTAGAGATGACCTCTCGACTCAGATCGTTGTAATGTCTTTTGAGAAGACTGTGGTTGCCTAAGATGAGGAGATTCATAATGACCTCGTTACGTACTGTCTCCTAAAAATGTTTCCTTCTTTTAATTACTGAAGTTAAAATACTCACCAGCACTGTCTTTTGTTAACAAAATTATTTACCTCACTTTTCGTTTTCTAATTATTTATCCTTGTCCTTTCTAGAAATGTAGGTAACGTTTAATTATAGAAAAATTAAGTTATTTTTTTTTACTCAATTTGCCTAAAAATCATTATAAAGACATTTAAGAAGTAGATCACAAAAATATTTCGGCTACTTCTTCTCCTAAGGAAAATGACTGTATAAAATTTGTACTAAAGATACACCGATGTCATTTTGAAAAATATAACATATATGATATAATTAATATGTCAGTAAACATTCAGTTCTTAAATGGTACCTTCAGTGTCATCTGAATATAGTTGTCTATCATAAGCAAATGAAATTATAGAAGTCTTTGCTTCTTTTATAAATGATAATTGTAATAAGAAATTGAGTAATTCTCACACACACACATATACCAATTATAATACTTTCGGCTAGGGATAGAGGGTTTATATGTTGATCAGATGAAAATAGCGTATCATTTTTGTACTTCAGATAGAACTGCTTCATGCCTTCACATGACTGATGCCAGAAACCAGCCCGATTTCACAGCAAGATGTGGAGCTACAGGAGCTCAGTCACTTCTACACTTTTTTTATTCTGACATAGGTCCAGCAAAGAAGACCATACAAAAACCAAGCATTTTCTCAGTGCCCATGATTTGTATTTTTTCAAAGAGCATTCCTATTCCATGTTTTTCTTTATTTTAAAAACAAGCAGGAGCTAAGATAGGGCATATTGTAAAAGCAAAAAAAAGCCTCACTTTCCCCCTCTTTAGACAGGTCCTTCCAACTGTGGAGTTCCCTGCCTTTGTGACTGTGGGTTAAGAGTATTTCAGATGAATCAGGGGGCTTGGACGGGGAGGGGGAATGCTGTGTGTTGTAAGTCATGTGGAGTTATGGTAAAACTGGAAATATTGGTGTTTATTTGAATCCTCTGTGTTTTAGCTAGTAAATATAATAGAGCTACGGTTCTGTTATTCTACAGTTTTCCGATGATGGTTTATATACCATTATATGCAAAGTATGTAAGCAAATTTGAATATGTTAAGTAGTTCATATGGTTGGAAGATGTATACTAATGCGGTTTCTATGTTTTATAGTCTACCCCAATAAGCATTCAGATGAAGTATCCATGGATTCACACATGTATGTGTTCTTTTCTGTCCCTTCCCCCCACATCCTGTCTTCACACCCTCCTCATCCCTCCACCCTGCTTCAAAGCTTGTGGTCCTTTTCCATCCGTGTACTAAAAGGTTCTTTGTAAACCAGGCCATTTGTCCGTCATTGTTTGGGGTCCAAACAGTGGTAAGATACCCTGTCACCGATCCCGCGTGCTATGAATGGCAGCTCCTCTCCGGACAATTGGCAGAGGGGCCGAGAAATATTCCTGAGAGGATTATTTAACCTTTCAATTTAGAGGGCACAAAGCCTGGCTGATTAATGAACTTTCTGATGGGCGCCGATAAGCGGATCTATTTCTTTATTTCCCCTAAAAGTGATTCCTTCTCCTGTCCATATTACTATAATCTTAAACCTAAAATGTGGCAAATAGATTAAAAAACAGCACTAAAGAGTTTATCTGGCTGGCAAACTGAAGGAGCGAAATTAAAATTGGTAATGACAGCAGTGGCTCAGCCTCATATGTGGCTTTTAAATGCACTGTGTATTTTGAAGAGACTTATTCTCCAGCGCGCCTGGTAATGACTGCTTTTGGTGCACAGTCTGGGGCTGGCTCCTGTTATCCCCACCCTGACCCCCCCCCCAAAAAAATGAGTTGTGTTATCTGGATGGCTGCAGACACATCCGCGGCCCCCGCTCTCACTGCACGGGCAGACAAGGTCGATAGCATTACAAGGTATTTGTGGCAGCGCTTGTTTCAGTTTTCAGAGCTGCCAGTTTCCAGGCGGATTTGAATTACAAAAGAAGAAGCTGGCATGAAAATTGAAAGGTTTTATCGGCTGGTCTGAAGCCTCATAGCACATTGCTTATTTATGCAGTCCATTTGCACCAGGAAATATAAAAAGGAAATACATTTTTAAAATAAGGCCATAAAGACCCAGATATGTTTAAGATGGCAAATAAAATATAGATACCTATAATATCTTTCCAGGAAACGATTTTCACTTAATGTTGCACATTACTTCAGAAGAGCATTTATGTTGCTGTCATAAATTTGCGCGTTCGTGTCACTGTGTAGGTAGTCCCTGGGGATTAAGAAGGAAGCCTTTGCTAACTTACTTTAAAATTAAAATAGACGGAGGGATAGCCCTGCAGTTTGAGAGCTACATTGGAAATATTTAAATAGGGTGGTAAATTAAACTTAAACTAACATTTTTGCATTCCATGTAAAATTAGCCATGGCCCAGTGAATAAATGCCACTACCTTTGGAGAAAATTGGGATGCTTTTTAAGCCATGAAGATTTGGAGCATTCAGGGAGTGAATTACCGTGATCCTTACTGTCTTGCATATGCTCATTGTTCTCTGCTTACTGAGGTTTTCTTTTTTAGTTGTTGATTGTTGTTTTTTTCCAGGGGTGGGGTGGGAGAGAATGTTGGGTGGGATCTCATTTACAAAAAGAAAAGTGATAAATTAATTAATAAGTTTAATAGCTTCTTTTTATAAAACCTGTGCTTCATTTATTTTAGTCTTCACATATATCGCCTTTTAGACTTTTGCCTTATGCTTAAT